>JAUIMM010000018.1:19550000-20171250 GCA_031769625.1 Taudactylus pleione
GAGCCAAAAACAAACCGCTTATCCCTAATTTATGTATATATGTATGTACATACATAAATTAAGTTCAATAAGTAAGGTAACAAGACCTCTAATAGAAAACAGTGTAACCCCAAATTCTCATTCAAACCCTTTGGATATAATGTTCCTAATCTATAGATCTAGCGCTACTCACGCTGTAATAATTTCTGGGATCTATTGTCCCCATGAGTCAGGGCCAGAATATGATCTATACTCATATACATAAGGGTAGATAAATTATGGCCCGCCGATTAGGAACATTATATCCGAAAGGTTTGAATGAGATTTTGGGGTTACATTGTTTTCTATAATGTTGGTCTTTGTCTACAGATGTTCTATTATTAAGTGGCAACTCTTTATGTCAATGCGGTTGTCTCCATGAGTACCACAGATGTCTGTACGAGTCTTTTTATGAGCAAAGCATTTAAGTCCATTTATAGGGATTTGTTATCTATGTGGACCTATTTAATAAGATAATGATCCGTGCCTTTGATTCTGACTATTATATACTGATTCCATTATTTCATTAGAATTTTTTGTCTATTGGATGTAAAAAATCTTGAATGCTGATATTTCTTTATAACAATATGTATTTTAGTGTAACTAGTATATCAAGTAAAAGTATATTTGTCAGCTTCTGTATTATTTGTGTTTATGTTATATTAATATGTCACTCACTATATGCCTCCATATTCTGTGCTTGATTTTAGATACACTTTTGTTGCGCATGCAACATCATCAATGGGCATTCCATGGCCGGACCCAGATGCCGCAGCGTTGCGTGTGTTGTGGGGTATATGTAAGTAGATTTTTTGTCATTTTCTTTTGTATCATAAATAAATGATGATAATAATAATATCTTGAAAAAGATGCATTAAATCATCGAAACGTTGATATTATACCTGCCTGGTGTTGTCGATTATACTGGATTACCGCTGACACAGTGTTTAAATATATATATATATATATATATATATATATATACTCACACACGCACACAAACACACACAGAATATAGGTGCCTCTCAGTGCGGATATTATCTAAAAGATACACACCAATGTGATTCTATGGGCTAAATGTAATAGCTTGGAATCTTCAGTCGCTGCAGGGATTTATGCAAATCTCCCCGTATTTTTAAAGTGGCAATCAGTTTAAAGACTAAACTAATCCCCCAAACATGATGGCCGTCATCTATCTATTGAGGCATTTCCTCAGGACGATTACTCTCATTTGCCTCCTTTGAGGTCCACTCAATAGGTCTTTTCTTTCCTAACCACTTTTGCATTGCCAC
Source organism: Taudactylus pleione (assembly GCA_031769625.1). Lineage (NCBI taxonomy): Eukaryota > Metazoa > Chordata > Amphibia > Anura > Myobatrachidae > Taudactylus > Taudactylus pleione. Next base: position 19,551,311 of record JAUIMM010000018.1, read on the forward strand.
CATTCATCATCCCCCTTGCCCAGATTCCCAATTTCTTGACAACTCCCCAACTTCCTCTCCTCTATTCTCTCCTTCTTCTTTATGGGGAACTATAACATCCTGATCAATGAACACTCCACCTCTGCTACCTCCAAGCTTATCTCCCTCACCTCCTTATTTGACCTCACCCAATGAACCTCCTCTCCCTCTCATATCAATGGTAACTTGCTTGACCTAATCTTCACTCATCTCTGTATTGTTTCTGACTTCACCAACACCACTGCCCTTTGTCTGGCCACCATTTACTCTTTATCATTATTCTTCCCCCCCATTAACCCCTCCTCCTGTAAGACCACTCTTACAAGGCAGAACCTTAGCACTCTTGATCCCACTAGTTTCTCCTTTTCTCTTGACCCCATTATCTCCCCTATTACAACCTTCACCTGCCCTGACCTAACTGTCTCTTTATATTACCATGCCCTGGACTATGATGTGTCAGCTGTTAAATCTTTTATGGTCTCCTCCCCAACCCTGGCACTCTACTCTTACTTTGCTTAGAGCCACTGTAGGAATTTGTGCCATCATCAAGTTAATTCCCTCATTCTATAGACCTACTCTCTCACTTGCTAAGCAATCCTACCTCAAAGCCCTCAACATACCAATCTCTTTGGGTGTAGTAGGTATTACTGCCTACCACACGGCCGACAGTTTAATTCCCGACAGTGGCAGTCCGGAAGGGGTGAAGATTCCGATCGTTAAAAAGGTAAAGTATCACTAAATCTATTTTCCCCCCTAACCCTAACCTTCCCTTAGGACTGCCTAACCCTAACCTCCCCCCAAGTGCCTAACCCTAACCCCCCCTAAGTGCCTAAACATAACCCCCCCTTTCCTGCATCCTAACCCTAAGTTTCCCTGGGGGTGCCTAACCCTAACCCCCCTTTCCCTAGCCTAAACCTAACCCTCCCGGGGGGAGTGCCTAACCCTAAGACCCCCCGGGAGCCCTAAAACCTAACCCCCCCATGGCTGTCCATGCCCGGCGGTTTGAGGCTTGAGTTTTCAACGTCAGTCATTAGTACCTTGCTGGGATTAGAGAGTAGGGAAGCCGGCGGTCGGAATTTAGACCGTCGGCTTCCTGACTACATCCCATATAAAAGATTTTGAAAACTGACAAAACAAGAGGGGGAGAAGGGTAAGTCAAAGAAAATTTTTGCCCTGAGCTCCACCTGTCTTAACCATCGCGACCATCATCCTGGCCACTCGCATTAGCTGTGGGTGGCAACCCACAGCAATGCGAGCGGCCAGGAGGCCGCTCCATAAAAAAAAAACAAGACACCCTGATTCAGAGCGAGTGCTCTGTCAGAGCGTCCGGCTCTGAATCAGGGCCATAGTTCCATCAGTAACAGAAATAACAAATAAATAAAACTACAGTAGCTACACACCTATCCAAGTTAATATGGTGGCATTGTGTGAAGTCATTAGAACATGTGTATTTTGGTAAAGGTGAGGTCTAGAAGTATAAGCTGTTATCACTCAGTATTGAATAATATTATGTAATATCCAATTGCCTTCAATCGCTGAGTCAGGATCGACACAAAAATACGTAAATACAAGAATAATTATGGTTTCCACAGGCGCATGGCACTGCAAGTGGACATCTCAGTCATAAAGAAATTGGTTACTGAATTAGCATAAGACGCAGATACAGCTGTGACAAAAGACGTAGTCGCATCTCCATGTCACTCAGAATAAGACCCATCATGTGTAAATGCTTCAACACTGTAGTGTCCCCAGTTCACACTTTGGGCTTTATTCAGAGGCGGCCGTACGGTCTACGACTGCACGGCCACCTTGATGTTTGTCCAGTGCGCATGCGTGAGACCCGCTACGACCGACAGCGCCGGTCGTAGCGGGTCTCTTTCCAAAGGGGGCGAGCTGTCGATGTTGATTGACAGCTCGCCCCATTTGGAAGGCGGGCCAGGGGGGTGGCAGCCCAAACGGAGGCGTTCCCATGGGAACGCCTGCCGTTTGGGGGAGGCCCCACTGACATCACTAGTGATGTCAGTGGAGAGCTTCCGGCTCTGACAGAGCCAGAAGCTCTCCGGGGCTTACGACAAGTGAGACCCTACCCTAGGGTCTCGTCGTAAGCCCCGATGGTCGCGATGGTCTATGACCATCGCGACCATCACCCTAGCGGTCGTTAGAGCTGTGGGTGTAAACCCACAGCCTAACGATCGAAACAGAGGCGGGCGGTCAGGATGCAAGCGGTCACCCAGTTTCTAAGCGACCGCTTGCATCCTCCAACCGCCTCTGAATGAGGGCCTTTATGCCATACAAAAACCTCAGTTGACATACGCTACAGTGCCTCCCCCATGGTGGTGATGTACTGTAGCCATTTGTGGGGGTATATTAAATGCACTTAATGTATATTGAAAACATTATTACTGTTACTGTCATTGCGTTATTCTAACAACCTATTCTGATTTTATTTATATCATGTTAGAATCCCTTTATATATATTGACCTTCATTATAGATCTTTTGCATATACAACAGAATAATTATAGCGCTGCTTACATCCTCCTATTTCTGTGGTTCTCATCCTGCTTGCCTCCTTAGTATTTATTCCAGCCACGTGACAGCTACGAGTCAATCAAACTTGGAAAGTTCTGGAGAACACTGTGATTGTAGTCCATGTCGGTTAGGAGTGGACCTGGTCTTTTGCAAATCTGTGGTTATTCTGCTTTAGTGCAGTGCATGCTGGAAGTAAGCCAACGCACAGTGGCGGATCCAGGAGGATAATCAGGGTGGGTCGATCACCCCCATAATACACACACCTTCTCCATGAGCACTTCAAGTGTCCGAGGCCTCCCTCTCGTTCCATGAGGCCGAGCTCTCAGCCGCCTTTGCCTTCTCATAGAGCAAGCCCTGGTCACCCTTTTCCTGTATCTGCCACTGGCAAGCAGGGCCGTAGCTAGGGTAGTGCGGCCGATGCCATCGCACATGGCACCACTGGTCAGGGGGCGCTGTTTGAGCCTGTCAAATTTCTGTTTATTATCATTCTTGCTTGTAGCTTCCTCTTATTTCATCCTCAGCATCTCCTGGCCTCCCCTATCTCTTCCCTGGCCCTTCCCCATGAAGCCATCGCTCTTTTTTGGGGGCATTATGTCCCTTTAAAAAATTAGGGGGGCGCCAATGCTCTTTCTGGCACAGGGCACCAAAAAGTCTAGTTCCGGTTCTGCTGGCAAGGTATGTGGTCTGGGAGCCAAAGTTGACTCTGATTGGGGGTCTTTGCTCTGGCAATTGCATTGCAATCCTGCTGATTAATGGGTGGCACTGAGTTCAATATAGGGGGCATTATGTATAATTTAAGGCAGCTCTTAAGTATATAAATAAGCCTGAAATTGTTAAAATAATATGGTTGTAACCGTCCTGCATTTTTGGCCATGCCACTTGTCACACCCCATCTCTGGAGATCTGGAAAATAGAAGGTGGTAACCCTTTACATAGTAAAAAGGCTGGGGAGCTCTAGACTGATAAATTGCAGTTAAAATGTGGTCTGTATCACTACGATATGCAGCGATACTGAATAAAACCCACCAACCAGTAACAGGTTTGTTAACAGCAAGTTAAGTATATTTTATGTATGTATCTAATAGTCATTGCTGTTAGCTATCCTACTGCAGATCCTTATCTACTTTTCAATACAAACACATGCCACAGGGTAATAGCTCACAGTATTGGATGGTGGAGGTGGGGGCATAGTGTAAAGGTAAATGTCCCAGTGTACAAACTCACTCAATGTGTATTATGACTGGCTGACAAACACAGACACAGTCAGTTTGTTGTGCAAGCTTATGCATATATCAGCAATCACAAAATCTGCTTCTTTACCCCCTGATTTCACGATTCTACAATCCACCATATGCACCCATGCATTACAGATAGATTTGCAGATCATTTTCAGCAAACAACAGATCTTCCAATTCGGAAAGGCTCATAATTTTACTAGTAACGGTCGGCAAATCATCTGATACACTAGCAATCTACAACCGCTGTTAGTCAGTGAAATCCAAAATTCTGGACAACCTGATTTACCGAATATGATCACTTTTTGCTTAACATCAGCAATAGGTGAACCCCATACATTGCAGATATTTTTATACAATAATCTGCAAAACGGGGAATTGTCACATTTGATTGCTCATGTATGGCCCATATTAGACTTTCAATATGTTAAGTGAAGGCAGTGGGAAGGGAGGCAGGTGTGGGAAGATCTCAAAGTATACAATTCAGAGGTCGGAGGGCATTCCTCATTCCCTTTGCTCACCACATCATGTACCATGTGATTGTAGTTGCCATGATATAATTCTGTGCAGTCCATGAAACTGCACAGAATTATATATTATTACTAACTGACTGGAGTAAAAAAACAAGAAAAAATAAATATACAGATGTGTCCTCTTGCATATTTGCCGCTTGTGTGCAAATCGCGTGGCGCAAGTCACGCACCCACAAGTGCGTACATGCGCTGCTTTTGCACACCCGACTCCATAGGATTGCATGGTGAGAAGCCAAAATGCGGCATAGCATGGTGCACGTGGCCGCAGCAAATTGCATGGCATGATGCGCGCGCACGCTTGCAGCGTGATCGCCAAAGATGCAAGAGGACACATCTGTAGTGTATTAAGATTCTTCTTATAGCCTTCTTATGTAAAATAAAACACATCATTGTTTCATGGGATTGCTTCTTTATTTTGCACATAGCAATCTGGAGTTCACATGGAGGGTAAGCAGGAGCATAGTTATTGGCCTCATGAGTTAGTGTGACTCCACAGTGCTGTGGGTGATCTATTCATGCAAGGAGCATGGGCAGTTTCAAAAACGCAAAAGCTTCTTGTGCATCCAGCACATGGGAACCAGTCTTGCAGTGAGAGTATGACTACAGTAAAGATAAACAGTCTTCCAGGAAAGTCTGCTCACTTGTAAAGAAGAAGCAAGCACCCAGAGCCACAGGATACCAGATAACTTAGTTCCATCTCCTCCTTCAGCTTCTCTAGGTACTTTTCCAGTAGTTTATTAAGGGTATGACCTGACTAAAGCTGGCAGTGTCTGAACCTATTTCATTGGTTACAATTTGAAATGGTTTCATTAGCTTGCCTAGAACTGAAGGCCTGATTCAGACTAGCTCGCTAGGCTGCGTTCGCATGCAGCCTGCCAATGTTTGAAATCTGTGCATGCATATGCATCGCAGTGCACGAACTAGTCCATGCGATTGGGACACGTTTGCCCACTTCGCATAGACAGCTCACTAGCTTGAGTGACAGAACAAGCCATTTGTGGGTGGTGACAGGGGATGGTCAATGGAAATGGGGGAGTGGTGGTGTGAACGCAGGCATGCCTGAGCATTTTAACAGCATTTCAGAGGCGTGCATAATTAAGATGCAGCATCCTAGTTCACGTCACATGGTTTATTTACACACTAAAGCACTCGCAGTACTTGTGGTAGGGTATGTTCGACCACAGGTGCTTCGTTCGCTTCCGATGGTACTCGATGTTACCGATGGTTGCATACACATCCTGGAAATGACGTGCAAAAGTGGGCATCTTAAGACAGGCTGGTGGGCGTCTACACACGCCATATGATCGTGGACTCGCATACTTTTTCTGCGTGTGAACGCATCTAGCAATCGGGTCTGAATCGAACCCTGAGAGAACTCAGACCATGCAGGGTATACGCACTACCGGACGATCAGGCGATATGGTTACTTTATATAGTTAACGATGTAACCACCAAATGATGCAAAATATATCGTTTGGTCTTTTGTTAGATTGCACAATGTGTATGCACTAGATCGTTTGCCTGGAAGTTCAAAGGAAATCGTTGACAACATTGCATCATTTCCAAGTCGTCTAGCATGTACCTAGCATTAGATTGGCGTGGCCTTTCTTCAACCTTCTTTCCCCTTGACCTCCTTTAGTAGATGTTAAAGAAGTACTATGATTTGCCTCACTAGTACTGGGTTGCTCCTGCTCTTCTATTGACTGATCCTTGAATTATTCTATTTTTTACACCAGGCCAGGAGTAAAGCTACTAAAGTTAAACTTTACTGCCACCTAGAGGAATAGCTAGGAGCCTTGGAGCCTGGAGCACGAGAATGTTGCAGTGCCCCCCCCCCCACGCATACACCCCAGTGCTGAATTGGGGGCGTGGCCAACATGTGGGGCATGTGAGCATTTGGAAGGGAAAACATATTCAATATTTCTGACAGAGCCCATTCTGTTGTATTATTCATAAATACAACACATAAATATAGTGAGGTGCTGTAGTCTGATTATATATATATTATATATATATATGCACAATAGTCCGGCACTCACAATAATCCAGGATCCTTATATGCTCAGGTGCCTCCCACTGAGAAAAAATATATAGCACAAAAAATAGTGGCACTCTGAGACTTGAAAGCAAATAACAAACGTACAATGTTTATTCCATAAGCTGGAAAATAGACCAACGTTTCGGGGCAAAACCGCCCCTTTGTCAAGGTGAGTAACAAGAAATGTATTGAAAACATACCTTAAATACCATCAAGAAACCCGCTGGTGAGGAAATGTGCCAGGAAGCAGTACGAGTGCGCGGCTGCCGTGTCTCGGAATGATGATGTCATCCCGTTGATGACGCCCGGTAACCCGGGTAACCAAGGACACGGACCAGCCTGTGTAGTAAACAAACATAGATAGTGATGAGCGGCGCCTGTGGAGTGAATTGTAAACCCCACGGCACAATAAAACAGATATAAAACAGCCAACAAGAAATAAAATTGCATAAGCCCGGAAGGATTGGTGGATAAGTATAGCTGAATCGACAAACAAAGAAACAATAATCGAATATCCCTATGCTATATTGTAGCCCAAAGGGGAAAAAAACCATAATGTGTGAAATAGATGCCTGCATGGGTATGTGCTGGTTAACTGTGAACACAGAATAAATATAAACACAACTGGCATAAATACAAATAAGTCAGAAGAGAAGGTTCATGCAAATGACTTTAGAACTAAGGGGAAAATAAGTCATAGCAAAACAAAACGCTATCTCTGAGAATATTTAGTATGTGAACATAAGGAGTCCTATGGGCAAAATAGATGGACCAATTCAACTGGTAATCCAGTGCACGAGGTCCAGAGAATCAGAACACACTCCACGTGATCCTTTCATTCAACCCGTTAGGGCTGATGGTGTTCAAATTGTACATCCATCTGGCTTCCATTTGGAGGAGCTTGTTAGCTCGGTCACCCCCCCTCAGGGACAGTGGCACGTGATCGATTATAATATGTCTAAGATGCATCAGGTCATGCTTTTTCTCCGCAAAGTGTTGGGCTACGGGCTGGTCTGTACTCTTCCCACTCAAAGCTGTCTTTGAGAATAGTGTGCACTGTGGCTGCACGTGCATCAACAAAGGAGCAGCGCCAAGCATGCGCCTGTGTCCCATAAGTAAAGAGCCGGCTGGCTCATTTCTTAAAGGGTGGTGTAGCCCACAAAGTGCACTAGTCTCCAACAAAAATAAAAATTAATTTTCTGTGTTTGTGTGCGCCCTAGCCGCACGTATATATCAATATAACATAAATGGAGAACCAAACTTTCTCCGATAAAAATAAAATAGGGAAATATCAAGAACCACTTTCTAGTCATGACATAGATGAAAACATGCCATCAACGTCGTCTGCCAAGGCCGATGCCCAATGTCATAGCAGAGGGCACAAACAATCCCAAATGACAAAGTTCAGGAAAATAACCTTAAAAAAACATTTCAATCATCTGAGGAGAAACGTAAACTTGCCAATATGCCATTTACGACACGGAGTGGAAAGGAACAGCTAAGGTCTTTCCCTATGTTCATGACTAGTGGTACAGCTTCACATGACGATGGAAGCCCTCCTCCCGCTAAAAATATCACACGAGTTAAGCTGGCAAAAGCACAGCGAAGAACTGTGCATTCTAAGAAGATATCACAAATCCCCAGGGAGAGTCCAAGTGTGGTGGCGGTTGCGATGCCTGACCTTCCCAGCACTGGACGGGAAGAGGTGGCTCTTTCCACCATTTGCACGCCCCCTGCAAGTGCTGAAAGGAGCACCCACAGTCCACTTGCTGATATGCAAATTGAAGATGTCACTGCTGAAGTACAACAGGATGAGGATACTGGTGTAGCTGGCGCTGAGGAGGAAGTTGGCGAGGAGGATTCTGATGGTGATGTGGTTTGTTTAAATCAGGCTCCGGGGGAGACAGTTGTTGTCCGTGGGATGAAAAAGCCCATCACGGTCATGCCTGGGCAGAAGACCAAACACTCGACCTCTTTGGTCTGGCAATATTTCTAACCAAATCTGACAACAACTGTCTTGCCATATGTACCATATGTAAAGGTGAAATAAGTAGGGGTAGGGACGTTAACCACCTAGGAACATCCTCCCTTATATGGCACCTGCAGCGCATTCATAAAAAGTTACTGTCAAGTTCAGAAACTAAGCTAAGACCATAAGCAGTCCAGGGACACCTAAATCCCGTTGTCCTGTTGTATCCAAGCGCCTGCAAACCACACCGTCAACTCCCTCCTCATCAATTTCCTCCTTAGTCAGGATCGGAAGCAGTCCTGCAGGCCATTTCACTGGCATGACTGACTCTTCTATCCGGGATTCCTCCGGAGGATCCTGCATTGCTATGCCTACTGCTGCCACTGCTGCTGTTGCTGCTGGGAGTCATTCATCATCCCAGAGAGGAAGTAGGAACACCACTACTTTTACTAAACAATTGACCCTCCAACAGTCCTTAGCGAGGAGGATGAAGTACGACAGCAGTCATCCTGAAGCAAAACGTATAACTGAGGCCTTGACTGCTATGTTGGTGCTAGACGTGCGTCCGGTATCCGCCATTAGTGCAGTGGGATTTAGACAATTGATGGAGGTAGTGTGTCCCCAGTTCCAAATCCCGTCTAGATTCCACTTCACTAGGCAGGCGATACCAAGACTGTACACAAACGTCAGAAAAAGTGTCCTCAGTGTCCTGAAAAATGCGGTTGTACCCAATGTCCACTTAACCATGGACATGTGGACAAGTGGAACAGGGCAGACTAAGGACTATATGACTGTGACAGCCCACTGGGTAGATGTATCACCTTCCACAGCAAGAACAGCAGCGTCACCAGTAGCAGCATCTCAGAAACACCAGCTCGTTCCAAGGCAGGCTACGCTGTGTATCACCGGTTTCAGTAAGAGGCACACCGCCGACAACCTCTTAGAGAAACTGAGGGAAATCTTCGCCCAGTGGCTTACCCCACTTAGATTCTCCTGGGGATTTGTGATATCTGACAATGCCACCAATATTGTGCGGGCATTACATCTGGGCAAATTCCAGCACGTCCCATGTTTTGCTCACACAATAAACTTGGTGGTGCAGAATTTTCTGAAAAGCGACAGGGGTGTGCAGGAGACGCTTTGGGTGGTCCAAAAAATTTCTGCCCACTTTCGCCATTCAGCGAGTGCGTGCCGAAGACTGGAGCGCCAGCAAACACTCTTGAATCTGCCCCGCCATCACCTGAAGCAAGAGGTTGTGACGCGGTGGAACTCAACCCTCTATATGCTTCAGAGGATGGAAGAGCAGCAAAAGGCCATTCAAGCCTATACATCCACCTATGACATAGGCAAAGGAGGGGGTATGCACCTGACTCAAGCGCAGTGGAGAATGATTTCCGTGTTGTGCAAGGTTCTCCAGCCCTTCGAACTTACCATACATGAAGTCAGCTCAGACACTGCCAGCTTGAGTCAGGTCATTCCCCTCATCAGTCTTTTGCAGAAAACAGCTGGAGAAAGTGAAGGAGGAGCTAAAACGGAGCGATTCCGCTCGGCATGTGGGACTTGTGGATGAAGCCCTTCATTCGCTTTGCCAGGATTCCAGGGTGGTCAATCTGTTGAAATCAGACCACTACATTTTGGCCACTGTGCTCGATCCTAGGTTTAAAGCCTATGTGGTGTCTCTCTTTCCGGCCGACAGAAGCCTGCAGAGGTGCAAAGACCTGCTGGTGAAAACACTGTCAGCTGAAGCGGAACGTGACACGTCAACAGCTCCTTCTTCATTTTCTCCCGCAACTGGGGCTGCCAGGAAAAAAATTAGGTATCCTAAGCAACCCGCTGGTGGTGATGCAGAGCAGGCAGGACCAAGTTTGGACATCTGGTCCGGACTGAAGGACCTGGCAACAATTTCTGACATGTCTACTGTCACTGCATATGATATTGTCACTATTGACAGAATGGTGAAGGATTACATCGGTGACAGCATTCAAGTAGGCATGTCAGACAGTCCGTACCTGTACTGGCAGGAAAAAGAGGCAATTTGGAGGCCCCTGTACAAACTGGCTCTATTTTACCTGAGTTGGCCCCCCTCCAGTGTGTACTCCGAAAGAGTGTTTAGTGCAGCCGGGAACCTTGTCAGCGAAAGGCGTAGGAGGTTGCTTCCACAAAATGTGGAGAAGATGATGTTCATAAAAATGATTTATCAACTCTTCCAGGGAGACCAGCCTCCAGAATGTACAGAGGGACCTGTGGTGGTGGATTCCAGCGGGGACGAATTAATACTCTGTGAGGATGAGGATGTACACAACACTGAAGAGGGTGAGGAATCGGTGGATGAGGAGGATGAGGACTACATCTTGCCTCCGTAGAGCCAGTTTGTGCAGGGACAGATTAATTGCCAGCTTGTTTTGTGGGGGCCCAAACGAACCAATCATTTCAGCCACAGTCGTGTGGCAGACCCTGGTGCTGAAATGATTGGTTTGTTAAAGTGTGCATGTCCTGTTTATACAACATAACGGTGGGTGGGAGGGCCCAAGGACAATTCCATCTGGCACCTCATTTTTTCTTTGCATTATGTACTGTTTGGGGCCTAGTTTTTCAAACTGCTATCCTGTCTGCCACTGCAGTGTCACTCCTAGATGGGCCACGTGTTTGTGCTGCCCACTCGTGTCGCTTAGCATAGTTATCCAGCTACCTCGGTGCAACCTTTTGGACATAAAAACACTATTGTGAGGTATGAGGTGTTCAGAATAGACTGGAAATGAGTGTAAATTAAGGTTTTTGAGGTTAATAATAGCATAGGAACAGAAAAACCAACACATTCTGTGATTTTAGCTGTTTTTATGCTTTTTTTCAAAAAAATACAGATCCAGAGGGTGGTTTAGGCAAAACCAATCCAGATCCAAAACACAAAGAAAGATCCAGATCCAAAACCAAAACACAAAACACGAAAAGTGGACGGTGCACACCCCTAATATATATATATGTTTATTTATACAAAGAAAGAATAGCTGGCACTCAAATGCTCCTCCAACAACACGCGCTGGTGCCCTCCTAATTTAGCAACCCTGTGCAGGGATGGAAAAAAAGACATATGAGACAAGAAAGGCGGCACTCTGGCGACTTAAAAAATACACCGGAAATTGTTCTGAAACGTTGACCTTATTTACGGGGTCCGGTGTATTTTTTAAGTCGCCAGATTGCCGCCTTTCTTGTCTCATATGTTTATATATATATATATATATATATATATATATAAAAAATACTTATTGTCACATATAAAATACAACTAATAATAGGCAAGTAAGTCACGGCACAGCACTTCAGAAATTTATTTTCAACGTTTCAGGGTGAAACATCCCCCATCCTCAAGAAATTGCTGTGATTTACTCACCTATTATTAGGGATATTTAACATGGGACTGTACACTTTATGGCAAAGGCACTCAGGTAGATGAACTTGGATTAATACGAGTGCATCTGCTCTGTGTATCTATCTATCTATCTATCTATCTATCTATCTATCTATATACATCCACAAAGCGGGCGGCATTCAGAGGTTGCCAGGAGAGATGACACCACCTAGTTGTCTGTCACCTAGGTAACCAGACGCTGTCCATCTTGTGAGAGACATCAGCAGTAAGCGCGCTGCCCTGAGGATGTCATCACTTCTGGCAGGGGTGTCTGATCAATTTGCATGTGGGTATTTGTTGTTCTTTTTTGTACTTGTTATGGTCCCTGAGGAAAATCTCAAATAAAAGAGACTAAAACGGTAGTGAAATTATGACGTGGTGTTGAATCTTTTCTTTCAAGTCCTCTGAGTGGGGCCCGCTTTGTGGATATATTGCGATGTGAGTATTGGTCTGCTGGGGAAAGGCACCAAGGCAGGATGAATTAAGATACTTTTGGAGTGCCGGTCTATACACTACTAATATATAAATATACTTATATATACATACATACACACACACACTCACACACACACACATATATATATATATTGTGATAGGATCACTGGTAAAGTGGTCTGTGACAGGGACATTTATCCCAGATTCCTGTCTTATGTGTTTTAAATCCCCAGGAGAAAGTCTGCAGTGTAGCAGGCTTGAGTCTCGGCTTTTTGAAAAGCCGGTTTGGGACCTGGGGGTTGTGGGTGAGAGGAGAGGGAGGGCTCCACCCACGGCCACTCCAGGTTTTGGTTCTCGCAGCCTGGTAACAGGCTTGATTGGGTTCCCACCTGAGGGTGGCCAAAATAAGCAAAGTGTGTTGAGGGATGATTGTCTCACCTGGGAGAGCAGGCAGGGAGTTTGCTCAGAGACACTTGAAAACCTATCTGTAAGTGTTGTGCTGTGCCTTGGTTGCTGGTGAGGGCATTAGGCCCTGCCAGGTTCTGGTAGTGAGGGAACTACCTGTGAAGTTAGTGCCCCGATAGGGCTAGGATTTATGTTTATGTTTTCTTTATGTTGTTTCTGACATTGTACAATAAAGACTGGCGCTGACCAGCTTGTACTTGCATCCAGACTGGTGTGCTGCTTCCCTGCTGCTGTGGGTGTGTGTAAGAAAGGAGTCCTTCTACCCAGGAGAGGGAACCCCTAATCTGACTGTGTCACAATATGGTGGAGAATGCGGGCACCCACACACACTGAAGTTGCAGTGAGAGGAAAACTTTCCGTTTAAAAATTAAAGGGACAGACACCCAATTTGTGAGTGTGGAAATAACACTGTGTCCTTGGAGTCCCATAGAGGAGGCATCAGCCAATGCTCAGAGAGGCAAGGTTCAGCTTCCAACCTACACCCCAGGACAAAATGGAGGACATTATTAAGGCCTTGCTTCAAGCTACAGCAGCTCAGCAGGAGACAAACAAACTTCAGCAGGAATCTACCAGAGCTCAGCAGGAATTTACCAGAGCTCAGCAGGAGACTAACAGACTTCAACAGGTCGCCATTGAGGAAACCCGCCAGGCCTTAGCGGAAAACAGCCAGGCCATAAGAGAGGTGGTACAGCACCTGGTCGCCCGGCCCACCACCACTCACTCCGTACGAGCCAGTCACTTCCTCCAAAAGATGACTTCGGGCGATGATGTGGAGGCCTATCTCGCCGCATTTGAAAGAACGGCCGAAAGGGAGAGTTGGCCCCAGGAGCAGTGGGCAAGTCTGGTGGCACCTTTTTTGTCTGGGGAGCCACAAAAAGCATATTTCGACTTATGCCTGGCTGATGCCAAGGACTATAAAAAACTAAAACAGGAGATCCTAACTCGCTTGGGAGTCACCACCTTTGTTCGTGCCCAACGGGTCCACCGCTGGGAGTTCCATATGGACAAGTCTCCACATTCACAGATGCATGACCTCGTCAATCTGTCCTCAGAATGGCTACAGCCCGAGACGCTGACTGGACCACAGATCGTGGAAAGGGTCGTGATGGACCGGTACCTGCGATCATTACCCGCGACTCTGCGCAAGTGGGTGAGCCATGCAGACCCTAAGACCGTGGACCAGTTGGTCGAGCTAGTGGAGAGGTATGTGGCGGCTGAGGAGCTGAGGAGTATGCCCCACCAAGCCCCGATGGCGCACCGGTGAACTCCCACAGACACTGGTAAGACTGTTCCAGGGGAGAAGGGTGCTGGGCGGTGGAATGTACCTAAGACTGAGGGTGTAGAACCTGGAGACAGGCCTGCCAGGCCAGGAAGGTTCTTGCCCCGTAAACGACTAGACATTAATATGATTCAGTGTTTCCGGTGTGGTGACTTCGGCCATATTGCCGCTAATTGTTCACTTACAACTGAACCTATGCAATGTGATACTGCTCATGTCTACCTCAGGGGGTCTTTCTTTGCACAGACAGCCTGTACGGCTGACCGGCAGGCTGAGACTGATAAGCACATGTGCGTACTCACTGTAGATGGAAACCGAGTAGAGGCACTGTTAGACTCTGGTAGCTTGGTGACACTTATAAAAGCTGAGCTGTGAACCGCTTGAGGCATAAGGGGAAAACTGTTGGTGTGACCTGCATACATGGGGATAATCGATATTATGTTACTGCCGAGGTGAACATCGAGACACCATGTGGCTCTGCTATAGTTTCTGTGGGTTTGGTACCTGGTCTGATGTACGATGCAATATTGGGGAGAGACTTTGCTCACTTCTGGAAATTGTGGGAAAGCCGTTTTGTTCCAGAAGTGAACAACCCCGGTCCACTTGAGAAGGTTGTCGATATAGTGGAGGAGGGAGTTTCTTCTGAGTCAGAGTTATTCCCTTTTCCTACTATGGTTGGCGAACTAGAGAATGCGGAGCGTGACGGTGGCCCGCCAACTGATGTGCCTCCCATTAAGCTGGGAAGTGTTGTTGGGCCAGTGGATCGTCTGCCTGATTTAGAGGTCAGAAGAGAGGTCTTTGCCGTGGAGCAGTTGAATGAACCTACTTTGGTAAAAGCCAGGGAGAATGTAAAAGTAGTTGATGGTAAACCCGTAGACCCTGATAGTCCTTTGTCCTATCCCCACATGGTAATGTGTCAGGATTTGTTATATCAGGTGACTAAGAAGGGGGAAGATATTGTGGAACAACTAATAGTTCCCAAAGCCTACAGAAGAACAGTGTTGGATCTGGCCCATGGTCATATAACGGCAGGCCATCTCGGGGTAGAGAAAACCACTGAGCGAATAATGCAGAGGTTTTTCTGGCCCAGGCTTCATAAAGAGGTATCTGACTTCTGTGCATCCTGCCATGAGTGTCAGTATCATGCTCCCAGACCACATTTTAAGGGTCCACTAGTTCCATTGCCTATTATAGAGGTGCCGATAGTGAGAGAGCACCTGGAACAGGCTCAACAGGCACAGCAGAGGGTATACAAACGCAATGCTCGGTTACGCAGCTTTGCTACTGGGGACAGAGTGTTAGTGTTGGTTCCCACTGTGGAAAATAAACTTTTGGCTAAATGGCAAGGCCCCTTTGAAATCTTAGAAAGAGTGGGACAGGTCAATTACAAAGTTTACCAGCCGGGGAAAAGAAAGCCAGAACAGATATACCATAAAAATCTGTTAAAGCCCTGGAAAGATAGAACGGTACTGTCGGCCGACCGAGCCCCTCCAGTAAATCTAAAGCCCTATAGGTTACCAGTAGCACAAAGAGAATCGGTGTCGAAAGAAATTAAAAATATGCTAGAGTTAGGGGTTATTGAAGAATCACATAGTGAATGGTTAAGTCCCATTGTGTTGATTCCAAAGCCCGACGGGAGTGTGCGTTTCTGCAATGACTTCCGAAAGTTGAACAGTGTTTCAAAATTCGATGCCTACCCGATGCCACAGTGGAGAAGGACGTGTTGGCCATAAAGTGGGCGTTAGAGGCTCTCAGGTACTACTTGGTTGGAAGAAAGTTCAAATTGATCACTGACCATGCCTTTGAAGTGGATGTCCGGAAATAAGGACAGTAATGCGAGAATTACGAGATGGTTCTTGGCGTTACAAACTTTTAAATTTTCAGTGGAACACAGGCCAGGGGGCCTGTTGTTTAATGCAGACGCGTTGTCATGTGTTCATTGTTTGGGGGCTTCAGTTGTTCCGCCCCATAGGTCGAAACAAAGGGGGGGGATATGTGATAGGATCACTGGTAAAGTGGTCTGTGACAGGGACATTTATCCCAGATTCTTGTCTTATGTGTTTTAAATCCCCAGGAGAAAGTCTGCAGTGTAGCAGGCTTGAGTCTCGGCTTTTTGAAAAGCCGGTTTGGGACCTGGGGGTTGTGGATGAGAGGAGAGGGAGGGCTCCACCCACGGCCACTCCATGTTTCGGTTCTCGCAGCCTGGTAACAGGCTTGATTGGGTTCCCACCTAAGGGTGGCCAATATAAGCCTAGTGTGTTGAGGGCTGATTGTCTCACCTGGGAGAGCAGGCAGGGAGTTTGCTCAGAGACACTTGAAAACCTATCTGTAAGTGTTGTGCTGTGCCTTGGTTGCTGGTGAGGGCATTAGGCCCTGCCAGGTTCTGGTAGTGATGGAACTACCTGTGAAGTTAGTGCCCCAACAGGGCTAGGATTTATGTTTATGTTTTCTTTATGTTGTTTCTGACATTGTACAATAAAGACTGGCGCCGACCAGCTTGTACTAGCATCCTGTTAGGTTCTGAATTTGTTGTGGACCCGGGGTGGTGATAGAAGCAGACACAGGAGCAAACTTAAGTGAAAAAGTGGGGTTTTTAATAAGGGACTGAGAAGACATGGGAGTGGCAAACAAAAGTCCAGGTATAGCACTAAAGTGCACTTGATAACTGTTGTGAGGGTTAATGAACAAATGTCCAGGTAGTGACAGGCAGAACAGTCCAGTATAGGTATGGTGAGCTAAAACAGAATGCAGGCTTGATGAGCTGTAAGTGAATGCAGGTTTGGTGAGCTGTAGCTGATGCAGACAGAGGTAGTGAAGTCCAGCTGGGAATGAAATGAAACAAGGTGCAGGGAAACAGCAGGTTCAGGTACTCAGGCAGGTAGAAAGGTATATGAAGGAGGTTGGGGAATCCAGCAGGGTTTGGAGCAGGTTAGGAAAAACAGGCTTAGGCAATGAATCCAATAGACATGTTTAAGCACAGAACACTCTCTCTCAGCTCTCGCAGAGAAACACGTTGCACTGGCAAAAAGGGAGCTCTGAACTCCCTTAAATCCCCAGTGCACAGCTGTGAATGGTCAGAGAGGAGCATGTGACACAACAGGATAGGGCAACTAGGTCACCTGACCAGAGACAAGATGGCGGCGCCCATGCCAGAACGGAATGGAAGCACCCCCAGGCCTAACCAGACCAGAGTGACAGTATGCCCCCACAGAATCACGCACAGCCAATGCTCTTCGCCAGGCACCACTGCCACCGCCAGACGCCCCTCACCATAGCGTCCTCACAGGTATTAACCGTCGACTACCATGCCGAGAGACCCTGGTCGTGACACATCCAGACTGGTGTGCTGCTTCCCTGCTGCTGTGGGTGTGTGTAAGAAAGGAGTCCTTCTACCCAGGAGAGGGAACCCCTAATCTGACTGTGTCACAATATATATATATACATAGTCATACACACATATATATGTATATTTACATACACACATACATACGGGTTAAGTCCGGCGCTCGTTATATCCACATGAAGATTTGTCCCAGTGTCCTGTTCCTAGAGGAGCTATTGGATGCTCCCCAAATACATCACCAAAGAACTAAACAGCACTCAGGGCCTTCCAAAAATAGAAACTTGTTTTCACAACAGTATGGTCTAAGTTTCGGTGTATATATACCTTTATCAAGACACAATTAACAGTGTAAACCACCTACAATATATATATATATATATATATATATTGTATGTATATATATATATATACATATATATATACAGATGCACACATAGATATATATATCTAACTATACATTATATATATATATATATATATATATATACGTACATACATATATATATATATTTACATACATATATATATACATACAAACACAGTATATATGCACACGTATATATATATATATATATATATTTATACACATACATGTACATATATACATATATATATATATATACATTAATACAGCGAGGTACTGAAGCAGCGCTCAATCCCGTGTATATCTGTATAAATGCAGTTATTTTACATCAATATTTATTATCCACTATATTCCCGTTTTTGCGGTGGCAGCTGTATGTTCTCCAAAAGAATCAGTTGTTGTATGATCCCAGACGATTATGGAAAACAAAAAGGTGAGAACAGGCGCCTATATAGTGTTGTATTATGTAAAGTATGCAGCAAACTCTAATTAGAAAAATGGCATGCGTACCGTAATGACCCAGAACAACAGCTGTTCAACTTCGTTATTCCAAGTACCTGTGTTACTCCCACTGTTGCTCTGTGCTAAATCCTTCAGCGTGTTGCTTCAGCCTGCTCACAGTTTTCCAGTTTCATGTATTAGCTTCCATGCTAACCCTTACTCTGAGACTTCAGCTTTCTCACAGTTCTGGCTCCTCAACAGTTTCTCTACACTCCTTCAGTGTTTTCTCTCTCCTTAAATCCTATATTTGGAGTGTTTAATCGGCTACCATTTGGGTGTATAAGAGGACTAACTTGGTGAAACCTGAAAAAGGACTCATATACAAATACCTGTTGTTCTGGGTCATTACGGTACGCATGCCATTTTTCTAATTAGAGTGTGCTGCATACTTCACATAATACTACACTATATAGGCGCTTGTTCTCACCTTTTTGTTTTCCATATATATATATACATATACACATATACACATGTATATATATATATATATACATACATAGCAGGAGCACCCAGCATGCACCTCTTCTTTCCTGTGACGTCAGACGTCAGTCTCCGGGAAGGTAGGAAAAGGGCTGGATAGGTGTAGAGGCAGTGACACGGCTAGCGTGTCACTGTAAGTGGGCGCGGCTTTGCGGCAATCATGTGCTCTGCCGTCTGTAGTAAATTACACAGGTCAGGTCTCTGAAGTCTGCTCTAGTCAGACTTAACTTAAAAGTTAAGTCAGCACCGCCGCCGCCCTCTGACATTTTCGTCTCCCGATGCTTGTGCTCCACTGGAACCTCCCTCCCTACGCCCCTGCTGCCACCACACCAAGGGCCCTATTCCGCATTTTGAATGCATATTATAGTGTGACATTACCGACTGAATTCGCATTGTGAATTCAGACAATATCACAGGGATTTACTGAAAATCCCTTGCGGGGACAGAGCTTGCGATAAAGCTCTGTCCTTGTGAATCCCCTCTGCACACTTATCACGGTATTTTCGCAAAAATACTGTGACAATTGCCCGTGCATGAGCCGACCGGCCGCTGCTAATCCCCGTGCCCCATCGCTAAGCCCTGCCACCTGCGATCATGACCGCCCCGCGACCTCCCCTTCCTTAATTATACTTACCTCCAGTGATTGGTGCTCCGGTGATGTCCTCCGTGGCTCCGGTCAGCTGACATCCTAACCTGCACTGGGACCCGGTATTTTTGGGTTACATATGACAAGATCACACCTACACTAACTCTCACATATTCTTTCTTTGGGGTGCAGCTCACTCAGACACAGCACATTCTTTTTAGGATAAACAATCTTAAAGTTGAAATCACACTGTCTCTGCCCTCACACACAAGTGACTGACTATATATATATATATTTATATATATATATATATACATATATATGTGTGTGTGAAAGAGTGTATAGGGACAGCACACAATAAATAACAAACTGAGTTAAAGACAATAGTAATAAATTAATAACTTATGAATAATGTGCATCTAGTGCAATGAGTGATCATAGAATGTGATATAGTCAAATAAAGGTCACTGATCCTTGAATTGAAGGTGGCAGCAGTCTTCTTAGGGTCCATTTTGCCAATGGGTGGGGTGATTCTGGAATGAAGGTTAAGAAGACAAGCGCCTGATAGTGTAATATTGTTAAATAAATTAGCAACCAGTGCTCAAAATGAATGTGCGTACCAAAAAGAAAATTTTTTAGGCTTATCTGGAATCCAAAAGTAAATGGTCCACATTGGATGGAGTAGATGGGATGTCGTCGGCTGGATCATCTTACGACGAGCTCATGCAAGCCGATGGGGGAGGAGAAAAATATATAGTGTAGTCGTTTCTTAAATGGGTGATGTGATTATATATCTAGAGGCTGCGTAACAGATAATGCTATATTTGTAGCCTGTAGTATGTCTTTTATACACGTATCTCCTAGTACCCAGTTCCAATCTCTCTCAGGAACGTAAGTGATCAATATACATGAGCTAGCACCACCTCGCAGGCTTTGTGCAGCTTGCTGTGATGGGCTCTCTTCATCTCCTTGTCGCTCAAGATCTTCTCCAGGGCTTGCAACACCGGCAAAATAAAATGCCTTTTTTCTACTTATTATTATTTTTGGGGTGCATATGACAAGGTCACATCTATACACACACACACATATTCTTTCTTTGGGGTGCAGCTCACTCAGACACAGCACATTCTTTTTTGGCCAAACAATCTTAAAGTTGAAATCACACTGTCTCTGCCCTCACACACAAGTAACTGACTCTATATATATCGTTTGTTTGGGTCCCCATTGATGAGAATCACTGAAGTGTAAGGTGGGCAGTATTTTGTTTCTTACCTACAAACAATGTTCTGTTCTGTAAAATCATTTTTATAATTGTATGGCATACTGTATGTCTAAAAAATCTTTTTAATATTTTATGAATTTTATGTCATAATAAAAAATATACTAGTACTAATAATGGTATATTGATCTGTTTTGTGGGTGTCTTTTGGTGCAAGGGTTTGTTTACAGTTAAAACCCAAAAGAAAATCATGATAAGAGGAAAAGTATCCTATGGGCCTACATACCAAATACATTTGATGCTCCAGCATTACAGTTTGAAAGTACTCTTTGGTACAGAAAGTCTTCTCCAACAAAGAGTAGTCTTGTGAAGGTTGCTCCCAGATTCATTTCAAAGAAGATAACAAGAGGATATACGGTATATATTTTTATTACCAACTTCAGATAGAACTTTTTGTCTTTTCTCCCAAAAAAGGACTGAATGCTATTCTTGAATAAATTATGATATGTATGATCAAAGTAAGATTTTATAGTTACTGTCAGCGCCCTCTATAAAATTTTAAAATTTGTTGGTATATATATATATATATATATATACATATATATATATATATATATATATATATATACACAGTATAGGCTAAGGCCTGGATCAGTGGCTACTATATGCCAATGTTGGTTTACTGTATGTGGCCAAAGGTTGTCGTCATTACAAAAGGGGTGGCAAGACCTTTCTTTTGTTTCCTAATATTCCCAGTATGGAAAATATTCCAGGCCTTTTTCAGGCATCTGTTAATCGTCTTGGCACTGTATCCCCTTTCGATATATATATATACTGCAGTGTAGAGATACTGATACATCTTTGTGAAAAACAAGATCAAGCTAACTTTAAGAAACATACACAAACATAGCAGCCTGTTTGTTTCTCAGCTGTATCATTGCACAGGTGTAAACAACAACATCTCTCACAGACAGGGCTTGCCGGCCTGTTACGCCAACTACGCATGTGCGTAGGCCGCCAGCCAGCAGAGGGCGCTTTGATTTGCGCACCCTGCTGTCACACTCCTTCCTCCCCCACCCCCCCAGGCCACCGCAGGGACTCTCCATTTGCCGGGTGCCTGCTGAGATTTTACCAGCGGGAGCCCGGCTCCTGAGCTCCGGCTTCCGGCTCCCACCACGGGCACTATGGGAGATACATCATGACGTCTCTTCCATAGTTCCCGAGGTGCGGCGGACTCCGGAGCTCAATCCTGAGCTCCGGCTCCCCCCACGGACACTATGGGAGAGACGTCATGATGTCACTCCCATAGTTCCGAGGAGCGGCGGACGGCAGCAGGCATAGGATCGGGGCTTAAGGTAAGTATTCTGTTGGGTTTTTTTGTGTGTGTGCATGGCACACTTAGAGGGGGCTTAGTATGGGGGCACTATTACAGGGGGCTTTCTACTGGGGGCACTCTTACAGGGGGCTTACTACTTGGGGCACTTTTACAGGGGGCTTAGTACTGGGGGCACTATTACAGGGGACTTACTACTGGGGGCATTTTTATAGGGGGCATTACTACTGGGGGCAATTTTACAGGGGCACTATTACAGGGGCATTACTATTGTGGGCACTACTACTGGGGCCTAACTACTTGGGGCATTATTACAGGGGCACTTTTACAGGGGGCATTACAACTGGGGGCACTATTACAGGGGCATTACTATTGGGGGCTTACTACATGGGCCATTACTACTGGGGACACTAATACAGGGAGCATTACTTTTGGAGGCACTATTACTGGGGCACTCCCACTGGGGGCACTACTGCAGAGGGCACTACTACAGGGGGCATTACTGTTGGGGCCACTACTAATGGGGACATTGCCGAAGGGGTACCATTACTGGGGGCACTGCAGAAGGGGTACCACTGCTGTGGGCATTATGTGTAAGTGCCACTACAGCTGTATGATTGTGCAAGGGTCACTACTACCGTGGGCATTGTATTAGGGGCACTACTACTGTGGGCATTGTATTAGGGTCACTACTACTGTGGGCATTGTGTAAAAGGGGCACTAATGTTGGCATTGTGTAAAAGGGGCACTACTGTATGTCAGAACATAAATAAGGGACACTACTATGTGGTGTAATGTGAATTGGGTACTATATGCGGTTCAAAGTGAATAAGATTGTGCTACTATGGTGTAGTTTGAATTGGGAATACTATTGTGTGACCACGCCCTTTTTTTTTTTTTAGACCTTTCCTTTAGCATGCCTCCCAACCATCCCTATTTTGGCGACAAAGTGTCCCAGAAGGGGGGGGAATGGTGAATAGATGCCACGCGCATGCATGCGGCATCTATTGACTGGAGAAAGGGACTGGGAGCATGTCCAGCAGCTCCAAGAGCAATGGGCATGTACCCAGCATGATTGGAATTACGGGGCGGCACTCGTGATTATGGCTTTTCACATGAGACCACACCCCTTTCCTTTGTCAGGTGCACGCACCTTAGGGGGCGCCAAAATGTATCTTCGCTTACCAAAATTATTAGGCTCGGGCCGGCCCTGTTCACAGAGACATTGCACACAGAAAAGCAGCTCATCACTGCCTCACTGACAGAAATACACATTTCAAAAATGTCAAAATGACTACATAACTTAAAAGGACCTGACATCAATTATCACCAAAGATTGACTGGTACAAATGATAATCTATTCAAAAAACTTAAACAAAAGTTACCTGAGCAGCCACTTCAGAATTCAGCACAGCAAACTGTGAGCAAGCATGCCAGCCAGGGCCGGCTCTAGGGGTGTTCAACCTGAGTGGTCGCACAGGGGCTCCACCCATAGAGGGCGCACCCCTCCCCAACATATTGATTTCAGCGGGACATTACTGTCCCGCTGTTCCACCCGTGGGCCGAAGTGGCCCGACCCCCCACTGCCGCATGCATGCGGCATCCATTCAGTGACGGGAGAGGGCTGGGGGAAGCCCAGCTAGTGAGGCTCCCCCAGCCTGACGTCATTTGGAGGCGGGCACGCCTCCTAATAACGTCACGTAGGGGACGTGACCTATGGTAATTAAGCCATGCCTCCATTTTTGGTCGCGCGCTGGAGGGGGCCGACAAAGGGTGCTCCGACCCCTGGAGCCTGCCCTGATGCCAGCCCTGACCCTGAAGAAGCATTAACCAATTCCTGCTAGTACAATTCACTGTGTTCACCACATTTTCTTTCCAAAATAAACTACTCTTACAGTTAACAACCTACTCTGAATGTTCCACTGTTTTATTTACTTACTATACACTGTTATCCAGTTAAATGTGTATTCATTCTAAATAATTCACATTAAACAGCCTATTCTGAACTATGCTCCTCCTATTCTGTATCTGTTTCACTCTACATCATCTCCACATAGAACTATTTTTTCACAACAAGGGCCATTTTATGATAGATATACCACTCTTGGGTATGCGGTCATACCCTGATATATGCACACCTTGGGTGGTTTAATGCACTCGGCATTCTACCTCATGCATCACATCGTAGAGTGCACACAACGCGGCCGCACTCCCAAGAGTGATATATCTATTTTATATATATATATATATATATACACACACACACACACACACACACACACACACACACACACACACACACACACACACACACACACACACACACACACACACACACACACACACATATATATCTGTCTTTTTTTCTACAAAGTCTAACTCTCACACCCCCAATGAATGTGGGGAATACAAACAGACTGGGTCCCCTTGCAAATGTTGCATCTAGGTTATATCAGAATGACCAGGACTCTGACATAGAAACCCACAGCCTTTTTAGCTTGAACTCATGAAAGGAACTGGGCCCCCAAAAAGTTATGTTCCTCCTTTAGTACCCCCCTCCCGATAATAGCACATGTGAGATATCTAGTCCTGCTGGTTTATTTTAAATATTCTCTTCAGCAAAAGAATATTCTCTTTATGAAATAATAAGGGCATCATTGTATCTAACCTTCAGAACTCCAGAATAATCATGATCTTCGCAGGTCTGTTCATCATCTTCGTGTCATCGTCGTCCTGTTTCACTTAAATTATTAAGCACATCTATACACAGTTCTACAGTAATACACGTAGTCTTCAATTCCGCTTTTCTATCTACACAAAAGTACTTGAGGGCTATTTACACTACTTTATAATATTGAATAATGCCAGTATTTATTAAATAAACTCTCACAAGAGTGGTATACAGCAGGTATATCATGCTGCTAACTCATGATCTTATATTATTATACAAAGGATTTCTGTTGCCTGGAGCTTTCCAAGTATCTACTTCTGTTGTGCTACAGGTACTTATAACATAGCACATGTAATATAGCTATTAAATGCCATGGACAGCATTACTCTATAGATGGATATAAAGATTACCTTAAAGTGTTATTGGTTTAATGTAATAGCCTGTATATTTTTCAAATACAATGTATCCAGCAGGTTGAAAATTGCTGTAATAACATGAACCTTGTCAGAACATCACCAGAAAAGCCAGTTATCTGAACTTTTAGCGTGGTTAAATAAAATGAATGAATGCACAATTAAATAAATATTAAAAAAACCCACCTTCCTGCAAAGTCGCCCCAGCACTAGAGTTCTATCCTAGGCTGGTATCGGCATTCTGTATCTCTGGTTTCACAAAGAAGCATGCCATTGTCAATCTGATGGAAAAAACTCAGGGCTGTAATAACTAAATGGCTTATTCTGCTCAGACTCTTCTCAGGAGTTGTCATTTCTGATCACTTAAGTAACATTATACAACCATTACAACTGGGTGAATTTCAACATGTACCATGTTTTGGGCACAAAATAAACTTGGTGGTTTAGAATTTCTTTAAAAAATGACAGGTCCATGTAGGAGATGCTGGCTATGGCCTGTAAATTTTCTGGCCATTTTCGGCTTTCAGCAACCACATGCAGAACATTGTAGCAGCTGCAAGAAAAGTGTTTAGCACAGCCCAGAACCTTGTGATCGATTAGTGTAGGAGGCTTAAAAATTGTGGAAAAACTGATGTTCATCAAAATGAGCCACAAATTCTATGAGGAAGACTTTTTGGCAATTACAACAATAAATAATTGGAGCGGAGTGAACAACAGCAAAGAAGTCAGTTCAAGCCTCAGTCAAAGATGTTTTCAATGTCCTTGCAGTAAATCACAACACACAGAGACTGTAACAGTGGATTCCAATAGCAATGAGCTAATATTGGGCCCCATTTATAAGCGAACGAAAATACCAACAGCAATTTTCGTTTCATATATCTCTGTGATACAAACAAAAATGCCACTAGTATTTATTAATACTTATCCCTCCGACAAGGTCCCGTGAAGTTCTTGTCCTCGGCGAGGTCCTCTGCTGGGATGCTGGCAGCCTAACACTGCCAGCGACGGACCTCCAGTGTTATGCGCATGTGCGACGGTCCATCTGCGCATGTGCATGACATGGGGACCCGGCAGTGCCTGGAAGGCTTTGCTGAAGCCGGAAAGGCACTGCCAGGTCTCCATTGCCGGCAATGGGGACTGCATTGGTCTTGCCACCTAAAAGATGGTGAGAGCGATGCTGTGAAAACAGCGGTAATCTTAGATTACGCAGTGTCACGATCTGAAGCTGGGAATTCCTCTGAGGAGGACAGAGAGCCGAGGGGTTAGGATGGCTAATAGGCAGCGAGGAATGCCACAGTACTAGTGTCCTCAATATGGGTCAGTCCCAGGTGTTGGTGAGACCTAGCCAGAGGCGGGGAGTTTAACACACTCGATGGTCTTCACCAGTGACCCCTCCAATTGGGATATGGGTTTCACTGCACCGAGTGAGCAGATCGCAGCCCTCTGTCTAAGTACCTGGGAGAGATGAGGAGACTAGAAAATGTCACTGCAACAATGGGTGAAATTATGTACTGATGAATTTTGTTACACTGAAGATAGATTCTGGATACAAGTAGCTGCGCAGGGAACACAGTCGCTGGTGAATGTACTTGTTACACTGGAGAAATAATCATGGAAGATAATAACTGCAGGGAACTAAGCAGGAGAGATAAGACTTGAACTTTGGTAATTAGCTTAACAGCTGAGACAAGTGACACAGGAATTCAGCCTGAGAGTTGAACTGCAATTCAGCAATCAGCTAGGAACTTCACACAGTGATAAACAGTTTAGCTGCTGAGACATGTAACACAGGGAATAGCATTGAGACAGGGGCAGAACTATGGGAGACAACGAAGGCGCTTGCCGCCGGGCTCTAGCTCTTAAGGGGCACCTCCTCCACTGTCCACAACATATTCACCCCACTTAGGGCTCTAACTATGTACCCTGAGTGTACCGTCATGGCCGCCCAATACATGGCACCCCTTCCCGGCACCTGAGAAGCTACCATACACTATTGGAGAGCTCTATGTCAGACCATCAGCTGCTGCCTTCGTTTATCTACAACCTGTCCGCATGCAAATTGCTACATTACAGTGTCAGCGGCTGTGGTGGGGGGGCACCAAATTATAACTTGTCTCCGGGCGTCTGGGATGAACTTACGCCACTGCATTGAGAGCTGTACTGCATGCCGGAAATCAATATGAGAGCTGTTACATATAATGCAGGTTGGTAAACTTGATGTAATGTGGATCCAGTCACAGAATATGATAACTGCAGGGAATACTAACACAGGAAAAGCTACTGAAGCTAGTGCTTGAGAACAGTACATGTGGAGACACAGAAAAGTAGCACATGAGGCAGAGCTGGGTAAACACAGGAGGACAAACTAAGGCTTGAGGTTTAAATAAAATAAGACACTAGGGCCTGTATTCAATTTGAGGCAAAAAGCCGTTATCGGCAATATTTTACATCATTTTCGCCTGTTTCAATTACCCCATATTCAATTTCAAAGACTTTTTGTCGGTGTGAAAAGTCTTTGTAAAAAATCGGGGATAAGTTTTCTCCACTGAATAGGTGGCGAAAAAAAGTGCAGAATTGGGGTTTAGGGGTGCAGGCTTAAAATAAATAGCCTGCACCCCTGGGAATGTCCCCTAAAAGTAATGTGTGTCAAAAAAATGAAAAATTAAAAAATCAGGACACCCCAAAAAAAGTACTTTAATTTTGGGGGTGAAAAAAAAAAGAGGGACAAACTTCTAAAGTAGCAAAATTGATTCCAGAGGGGTTCCCAAGTATGTGACAGGTGTTTACTTCATTGCGGGTGGTAATGCATTTTTGAAGAATTTGCACCCCAAATTTGATGGGCATAGTTATTTTTCCCCAAAAAAAATTGCTAAATGCTATTCTTAATCTGTTCTTCACGGGTGCATTTATGCACCTGCCGCGGCTATTTAAAACCCGACTTCCCTTCGGCAGGCCCAATCAGGCGTACCCATAGTGATCCCCCATGTCAGGACATCTTTAGGTGGGTGCCAGGATGATTTTCTGAAAATTGACAGGACTTTTCGCCTGTTCCAGTCTCCACGGGTCCCGTTTTCGGGTCCTTACAACTTGAATACGGGGATAAGTGGGGATGCGCGCAATACTTTTCCGCCTGCAAATCAGGCGAAGGAAGCGAAAAGTCCAGCAGGCGAAAAGTCTGGACTTTTCACCTCAAATTGAGTACGGGCCTAAGAATCCAAACGTGGGTATGCTCGGGAAGACACAGGAGATGGAGACGCGAGCTGGCTCCAATGGTATTAAAGAGCCAGACGCAGACTAGCTGTGGGATATGCTGAAAAGTAACCTAAAGCCTGGAACAAATACTGGCATCACAGTCACTGGGAAAGCAAAGTTAAACAGCAACTTCCTGCTCCTGGAGTGAGAATAAAAATCCTTAGGTAGCTGATCAGAGGATCAGCTGATTGACCGTAGGACTACCATTGGGGAATACTGGTCAGGTGATATGGACCAACATGGCTGCGTCCAAGCCCGGCACCCCGGGAACTAGGACACATGCACGGAAGACCTAGCAGACCCCAGGGAGAATACTCAGTCATTATTCACCTCCACTCCCAGCTACTGAACACCTAAGCCCAAGGACGCCGGCGCGGAGGTGATTAGTGGCCGATCCCAGGCCGCATCCTGAAACGCTGTTTATCAAATGCAGAAAGGTGGCATAACCCCTTTAGTGAGCGCTAAAGGGGTTATATTTTGTTAGCAAATGGCGCCCCTTTTGTGGTGTTGATGATGATGATGATATTAACAGCAGGGATGAGGGTGTTGATGACGATGATTACAGTTTCCAACTGTGAGGATGATTGACACTGAATCGAAATGATATCATTGCAAAACAAAATTCTGACCACATTAAGACAGGTTAGAAGTCTCTATTATCACCATTATGCTCCCTTAGAATGAATGTACATAATGATGGTAATGGGTTGGGTATGATAACCTGGCTGTTGGGATACCGCTGGTCGTAATACCGACAGCTGCATTCCAATAGCCTGAATACTGACACCCATAGGATGCTATGGTAAGTACTTTTCTAACCCCTACCCTAACCCCTACCTTAACCCTAACCCACCCTCACCGGTACCTAATCCTAAAACCCTCTCCCCAGTTCCTAACCCTAACTCTCCCCCTAATGCCTAACACTAACTCCGCTAGCTAACGCTACCCTCCCCCTAACACCCCGATACTTACCTTCAGGATGCCGACGGTTGGGTTACTGGTGACGGGATCCCGGCCTGTCAGGATATCGGTGCCGGTATTTAGCACTTCAGCATCCCGCACGCCGGGATGCCGACTTCATCCCGATGGCAATAGTATTACATCGTGAACTATTATGGTAAATAAAAAATTCAGCGGATCATCTCAGTGAAACTAACTTTTTGGAAATAATAATAGGCACCCCCTGGTATTGAGACTCTCTTTTATATTCCACCTTAATGAAGATGATTAGTACAGATGATCTGAGTTGCTCATTTCAGCTTTTCCTCCTTCAGTAGATGTTGAAGTATTAGCTCAAGCTCTGTTCTAGAGGTAACATCAGTACCAAACATCTCGTTCTGGACAGCCACTTGTCACATGCATTGATGTCCTGTATCTTGCAAGATCATCCATCACCAGCTTCTCATCCAGGTGTATAGAGCCTGTTTCCTTCAGTATCATCTTTTATTGTGTGTGTTTGGCAGGTAGCATATATTTTACTGTATTTTACTGGGAGTTTTTGCCCCAAATCAAAATAATCTCAATATAAAGCAATTTTCTGACCACATGAAAGCAAGGTTACAAGTCTCCATGTTATTATCACCAATATTCCCCCGCACAATGACTGTAAATAATGGTGGCAACAATATGAATATGTGTAAACTATTTGGAAAAGAAATAAGTCAGCGGATTATGTAAGCCAAACTGAATTTATGGAAATACTAATAGATGCCCTATGCTAATGAGACTCCCTGATTGGGTCTCTGATTTAATTTTAGTTGGCATGTGACTTGCTGGTTTGAGAAGTTTGTTAATAACTTTTAATGTCAGCTGTGAGGTGGTCATAATTACCTTGAAACAACTGGAAATTAATGTTATTTATGCTAACAATAGTGTAGGCACAAAAACATGTCCAAATTACATGATTTTAGCTATTTTAATAAATTTTTTAAGAAGTCCGAAACCAAAACTTTTGATGGTGGTTTTGCCAAAAACAAAACCAAAACATGATGCTGATTTAGACCCAAAACCAGAACACAGGGTTCTTCACACATCTCTAATTTTCATCAATGATACATCCTGCCCTGGAATTTATTCTGCTGTGCGTTTACTGTATTTGATAAAAGATTTTTCCCAGGAACAAGGACAAATATTTGCTTTGAATGATGGGCATGTTTAACATACCTTATGCAAAAATTAATGCTCATTGCAAACATCAGCTTTTGCTATACCGTACTTAACTACATGTCTTATTGTAAAGCATTTGAGACCAGCATGTTGTCATTTCTGGTCTGTAGTTGACTGGCTACAACTGGGTGCCATTAGTTTAGTGTATCTGTGATGTCAGAGTGTGAGTTCTGACCAGTGGCGTAACTAGGGCAGGGCGAGCAGGACACATGCCCTGGGCGCTGTGGCAGGCTCTGCAGAGGGGAACGCCATCGGCCAGAGATCCGTACCTGCCCGCCCTGTCTGACTCATAATACCGTGAAAGGTATCTATATACTACTGTTGCGGCAATGGCTACTTACAGCCCTGACTCCCTTATCACACCGATCGCCCTCCCCTCATTGTGGCGATCTGTGTGCGGCAGGTGCAGGTAACTGCTAGTTACAGGACATCCTCTGTATTTTGTTTTGCCTCATTGTCTACTCACAGCTACCAGTCAATGACTGGTAGCATAGAGTAGCCAATCAGGTGGCACAAAGTACAGAGGACGTTCAGTAACTAGCAGCCACCTGCACCTGCTGCTGTATAGTCTAATAGTGTTCTCATGTACGGTGACCTGCAGCCATATTTTTATAGTCTCCCAATCACAGAGCACAGGAGGTGGGGCCACAGGGGCTTTAGCTGCCATTTTGTCGTATACACTCTGGACACAGCCAGAGCAAGGTACTGAGTTCTGTATATATTATTATTATTATCAAATAGGGAGAGGGGACCGTATGGTGATATGTGACGGAGAATAACACAGCTCCCAGCACACACTGATATGTGGTATTATTATATAGGTGGAGGGCACTGTACTGTTATATATGAGGGGAAATAACACAGATCCCAGCACACACTGATATGTGGTGGTATTATTATTATATAGGGCGGAGGGGACTGTACAGTGATATATGAGGGGGAATAACACAGCTCCCAGTACTGCCCGCTACAGACTCGCCATTGCACCACCAAGCAAGGCCCATGGTGCTTGGCAGAATGACTGCACCTAACAACTAGCTGCCGGGAGCGCAATACCAGCATCACGTGATGTCACACTCCCTGTCCTGCTGGGAAGTAGAGCCCCAGCACCTGCCTGTCCTCCCCTGTCTGCGGCTCATCCAGACAGAAGGCAGAAGTGGGGGCAGCTGGCAGTTACTAGTGGAGGGGAGAAAAAAAAGAAAGAAGGGAGGGGGGCACAGAGAAACACAGAATGAAATGGTGGGGAGGCTGTTTGAAACAGAATGAAGGGAGGGGGAAACTGAGAGATACAGGGGTATATGTACTAGAGATGTGCGCCGACCCATGTGTTTTTGTATTGGTTTTGGATCTGTATCTCCTCTGGTTTTAGATCTGGATTAGTTTTGCCAAAACCGCCCTTCCGAGTTTTGCGTTTTGTTTTTGGTTTTGGATCTTTATTTTTTCTTTAAAAAATACTAAAAACAGCTTAAATCACATAATTTGAGCCTGTTTTTATTCTTACAGTATTATTAACCTCAATAACATTTATTTCCACTCGTTTCCAGTCAATTTTGACTACCTCACAGCTTACAATATTTATTTTTTTCATCTAGTTAAGGACCAAAAAGTTGCATCCAGCTAGCTAGCTGACTAAGCTAAGCGACAGCAGTGGGCAGCAATAACATGTGGCAGTTCAACTTCGAACAAGGCATAGAGTGGCATTGCAGTTGTAGGCAGGAAGGCAGTTTAATAAACTATACGACCCCTAGGAATTTTAAAAACCAAGAATGTTTTCCTTAACTAGGTCAGAGGACCTAGTTCCGATGGAGTTGGAATGTTTATGGACTGAAGACAGGGAAAGGATGGAAGGAATGATTAGTTTTTAATGTATTTAATTTAATATTCTGATTCTTAAAAAAAATTATGAGGGAAGATTAATCTAGGGTCAAGTTCTTCAGTTCCTAAAAGACATCTTTGATCTGGAGGAGGTTTTTTAATTTTTTATACATCATGATCTAATTAAAAAAAATGAGGTGGTCTTGCTTGTGGAGGTGCTTCTAGAACATACTGTAAACAGACATTTACTAGTTTGTACTCAGGGAGGTTGTTAGGGATAATGGGACCAAGACTTGCTGTTTACATCAGAGGAAAGCAGCCTGTAGTTCTCCAGCTAAATTAGAACTCCCAGCATCTGTGATGTTTGCTGGGCCTACTGGAAGTTATTTGTCAACAACAGCAGGTGGCGTGCTTCAGGTACCTCAGCCTGCTTTACACACTGTATGTACCATGTAAATATATGTGTTTGTGACCAATATACACAACTACTTTTTTATTAAACATATTTGCACTTTATTGCACACATCCTGGCAGGAAGATGCTCTGTGCTGCTGCTGCTCATATTTGCCCACCCCATCAATTTGGTGGTTCAGAATTTTCGTTAAAAAAAGTGAAAGGGGCATGCAGGAGAAGCTGTTTGTGGCCATTACAATTTATGGACTTTCATAAACCATAAAATGAAAATGACAGGCAGCAATGCCCCAAACAGCACATAATACAAAGAAAAGAGGTGCAAGATGGAATTGTCCTTGGGCCCTCCAACCCACCCTTATGTTGTATATATGAAACAGGACATTCACAGTTAACAAACCAATCACTTCAGCGACAGGGACTGCCACTTGTGACTGAAATGATTGGTTTGTTTGGTCCCCCCACAAAACAAGCTGCCAATGCGCAGTGGTCATTGGTGGCAATGATACCATACACAAACTGGCTTTACAACATAGGTAAGATCAGATGTCGTTATTGTCATCTTCATCCCCATCAGTGTGTACATCCTCTTCTTCACATAATATTAATTTGTCCCCGCTGGAATCCACCATTACAGACGCTTCTGTATTTTTTTTACTTAATTGCTGGTAAAGGTCTTCCTCGTGGAATTTGTAATTCATTTTGATGAACATTGTACTGCCCTGCACTAAGGGCCTGATTCAGACCCGGTCGCAAGTGCTGAGCGCTCGCAACCGGGTCGATGGTGGCCCAGAGCGCATGCACACGACGGAGCCGGCTCCGTCGTGCGCAATCGTGAGACCCGGATAGCGACAGGCAAGCAGTCGCTCCGGGTCTCGTACCAAAGGGGGCGTGCTGTCAATGGGCGGGTCGGGGGGGTGGCTGCCCAGACGGAGGCGTTCCCATGGGAACGCCTACCGTTTAGGGACCAGCCCCACTGACATCACAAGTGATGTCAGTGGGAGAGCTTTCAGCTCTGTTTGAGCTGAAAGCTCTCTGGGGCTTGCGGCCACGAGACCCTACCACAAGTGTCTCGTTGCAAGCCCGATGGTCGCGATGGTCTTGACCATCGCGACCATCATCCTGGCCGCTCGCATTAGCATTTTCTCTTAGGAATGCTTTGCAGTTCTCCAGGGACTTTTCTCTGAAGGCTCTGCATTTCAGGAGAGGATGCGGTTTGTTATGAAGGGGCATCATCTTTGACTAGTCCCTTTTTCATTATTTCCAGGAATAGATTGTCCTCTATGGACATTGCAACTTGGTCATCCCTTTTTGTTCTTTGGAAGACTGTGCACCCCAAATGTTCTTGGTAGCTGTCACAGATGTGGTTGTCACTAGGATAGTCTATGACAGTGCAGTGTGGTAGTTCCTTTATGAGGAAGTGATTGTGACATGGTTGAAATAGAGAAGGGCGTCCATTTTCTAAAGTACAGGTAAGCATGCTGTTGACAGTAACTGGTTTATGCACTTTTCCAAGACATACTTCTCCTATTATGACCCATCCTAGGTCTAATCTTTGAGCATAAGGAGCATTGTGTGGACCGTTTATCTGACTTCTGACTTTGTGGACTTGTAAGATATCTCTCCCAATGAGTAGAATTATCTGGGCTAGTGGGTCCAGTTCTGGTATCAGATGTGCTATACGTTTCAAATGTGCATGATGGATAGCTGCATCTGGTGTAGGGATTTCAGACCTATTATCAGGGATCTCATTGCATTCAGTGATAGTGCGTAAGGGATGACATGTCTTTCCGTCTAAGGACTCGACTTGAAAGCCGATTTCTGTTCTCCCCATTGTCTTGAAACTCCCTGCACAAGTCCTTAAGGAGTATGGAGTGCTAGGTCCTTTGATATTAAAGGTCTCAAAGAAGGTTGATCTGGCTAGAGACTTATTACTTTGATCATCTAGGATTGCATAAAGTTTGACGGCTTTCTCTGGTTGGCCGTTAGGGTAGACTCTGACTAAATTTTGGCGCAAGATCTGCCACTAATAGTGTCTTTGCAGACTTCAGTACATTGTGAAGTTATCTCTGGTATGACTGCAGTAGTGTCTCTTTGCTCCACACTGAGCTCCCCGCCATGCTCTGTGTCACCATAACTGTGTTGTAAAGCCAATGGGGAAGGTCCAGGGTGTAGAGCTGTGTTGTGTTCTGTGCTGTGACATTCTATGCAGTTAACACTAACCTTACAATCCTTGGCAAGGTGGGTTGTAGAAGAGCAGCACTTGTAGCAGATGCCGTTTTCTCTTAGGAATGCTTTGCAGCTCTCCAGGGACTTTTCTCTGAAGGCTCTGCATTTCAGGATGCGGTTTGTTATGCAGGGGACACTGCTTGGCAGGATCTTTATCTTTATTCTCTTGACTAGTAGAATAGGTAGACCTGTGGGAAGAATCTGTATAATGCACAATAGTCTTGTGAACTGCGACTGACATTTTGCAGGGGTTAGGTAGAATAGGGGTTGAGCTGGTCAGTGTAAAGGCAAAACTAGGATCATTCCTGGTCTTAGCTTGTTGGTGCACGGAGTCCACAAAAACAGAGAATGGTGGAAATGGCACGTCGTGGCGCTGCTTATATTTGGAACCATGGGTGAGCCATTGCTCCTGCAGATTGTAAGGTAGCTTTTGCACTATAGTGTTAATGCCTCTGGCTGTGTCGAGGAAGGCAAGTCCTGGTAAGTCTCCCTCACACTTGGCTACTTGAAGCTCCATTAGTAGGTCACTTAATTCTCTCAATCTCTGATAGCTTTTGTTAGGTAACCTAGGGTAATCATCAATTCTTTTGAATAGTGCACTTTCTATTATCTCTGGTGAGCCGTAGCACTCATTTAATCTATCCCAGATCTTATTAAGGCCATTCTCAGGGTAGTTAATATTGATCACTCTTATCCTACTTGCATGTTCAGCGGATTCATTCCCAAGCCATTTAATTAAAAGGTCTATCTCTTCGCTATGTGAAAGGCCTAACCCTCTGATTACATTTTGGAAAGAGGATTGCCAGACTCTGAAGCTCTCAGGGCAATCATTGAACTTTGAGAGTCCGTTTGTGACCAGCTCATGGTGAGCAAGAAACTTGGCAAAGTCTAATGTGTCTTGATTGGCTCTAGGAGATGCTGTTTGTGTATTAACATGGTGAGTAAATGGTGCGTGGTCATACCTGTTAGGATTGTATAGTTCCTGTTGGCTTGTATCATACCACTTTTGTGTGCAGGTAGTTGTGCCTTTGTTGTAGCTTGAGAATTCAGAAACCTGGTGTGGGGGAGAGATGTTTCTCATGGGTTCCCTGTGTCTAGAAATCTCTTGTTTGCAAGTTTGCAGTTCACTGTTGACTAGTGGGGGCACTGTTTTGTGTGTTTGGCTTGTTTCACTGATGAAATCTGAATGCATGCTTTGTACTGATTGAGGTTTGCTGTCCATTTTGGATGCTCGATTTACATATTCTGATGTGCGTTGCAATGAATTCTGCGATCCAAGCTCTGCATCAAACACATTGATCCTCCTTATATTAAGTTCTACAGACTCTAAGAATGCTGCTTCAGCGATATCAGCTGCTGCCTCCTTCTCTGCAGTGAGCTTCTCACTAATTGCTTCTAGGCGTTTGTTTCTCCATAACTCTTTCTGCATCCAGATGTGATCTTTCTGCTTCCAGGCGTGACTTCTCCATGTCTCTTTCTGCATCCAGACGTGATCTTTCTGCTTCCAGATGTGACCTCTCCATATCTCTTTCTGCATCCAAACGTGACCTCTCCATATCTCTTTCTGCATCCAGACGTGTTCTTTCTGCATCTCTTTCTGCATCCAGATATGTTCTTTCTGCATCCAGACGTGACCTCTCCATATCTCTTTCTGCATCCAGACGTGTTCTTTCTGCATCCAGATGTGACCTCTCCATATCTCTTTCCGCTTCCAGACATGATCTCTCTATTCCTTTCTCTGCTTCTAAACGTGATTTTTCTATTTTCAATTGCATCTCTTGTTCAGCAAAGGTGGCCCGCACTTTTGCAGCTTCCGCTTTTGCGCGTGCCATTATGGACCGATTGCTGACAGATAAAGATTTGGAGGAACTAGAGACTTGGGACCTTGTTTTGTATGAAGATGTTGTTTTCTGTGACATGATGATGGAATGGAAATGCTTGACTGTGTAAAGGCTGCTGTATTGTAATGTGCAGATAACTGAGCTGACACTGTAGCAGGTCTCTGAGTAGTCAGGGTCTTGGGACTGTTGTTAGGCTGTTTGACTGTGCAGGGACTGTTGTCTTGCCATATGCAGGTGGCTGTACTGACAGTGTGAAATTCCTGTGTAGTCAATGGCAGTACTCCTATTGCTGAGCTGCCACGGTTAGACTGTATAGAAACTCTTGTGCTGTCATATGCTGGTGGCTGTACTGACAATATGAAATTCTTGTGTAGTCAATCTTATTGCTGAGCTGCCATGGTTAGACTGTATAGAATCTCTTGTGCTGTCATATGCAGATAGCTCTGGCTGGCAGTGTAATTGATCTGTGAGTCGGTATGTGTCCCACTTGCTGACAGAAATGTTGCTGACGAAGTCAGATATATGCATCACATGCTGGGAGCCCGATGTTTTACTGTATTGCCCCACACTAAGTGTCTGACAAATTTGGGGCAGCCAGCATAACCAATACTCTATCTTCCAATAATCCAGTCAGATGTGATCTGAAGAACTGGGGCTGCTAATGTGAATTAGTGCAACATAACAAACCCTATGCTGAAGGCATGACAAACATCATCCTTTCCATATTTTGGGGAAGTAATCTCCTATGCTGATCACTGACAATGATCCTGTCTGCGCTGAAAACTCTTTCAGAGTACACAATGGAGGGTGGGAAACTTAAGTAAAGCAAAGCCAGTTTGTGTAAGGGACTCCAAATTGCCTCTTTTTCCTGCCAGTAGTGAAACGGGCTGTGGGACATGCCTATTTGGATGCTATCCCTAAAATAACCACCCACCATTCTCTGAATGGTGACCATATCAGACAAAGTCACGGTAGACATGTCACTCATTGTAGGCAGTTCTTTTAGACCCCACCATATGTCATTAGTTTTTGCTGACTGATCTGCATCACCACCAGCACTGGGTATCTTAGTAAAATTTTGTTTTTTCCTGGCAGACGCAGAAACTGAAGGAGGAGATGCTGTCATGTCATGTGCCGCTTGAGCTGACAATTTTTTCACCAACAGCTCTTTGCATCTTTTCAGATTTATGGCCATCGCAAAGAAAGACACAAGGTATGGCTTAAACCTAGGATCAAGTATGGTTGCCAAAATATAGTGATCTGATTTCAAGAGATTGATGACCCTTGGATCCTGGTGAAGTGAATGAAGGGCTTGATCTACAAGTCCGACATTCTTAGTGGAATCACTCCATTTCAGCTCCTTCTTCAGTTTCTCCAGCTGCTTTTGCAAAAATTTGATTAGGGGAATGACCTGACTCAAGCTGGCAGTGTCTGAAATAACTTCATATGTGGCAAGTTCAAAGGGTTTGAGAACCTTGCACAACATGGAAATTATTCTCCACTGCACTTGACTATGGTGCATTCTTGCTCCTCTCCCTATGTCATAGGCCCTAGTGTAGTCTTGGATGGCCTTTTGCTGCTCCTCCATCCACTGAAGCATATAGAGGGCAGAATTCTACCTAGTTACTACCTCTTGCTTCAGCTGATGACAGGGCAAATTCAACAGTTCTTGCTGGTTCTGAACTCATCAACACGCACTTGCTGAATGTCGAAAATGTCCAGAAATCTTTCGGGCCACAGAGAGCATCTCCTGCATGCCCCTGTCATTTTAAAAAACTTGTTGCACCACCAAATGAATTGTGTGATCAAACCATGCCTCCATAGTGCAAATCGGTTGTCATTAAGTCAGAATAATAGTAAATAATATCCTGCTCACCTTATTCCAATTGCATAAGTGCCTTAGACATTTATTTTAAATCCCGATGTCCGTCGGTAATGAAAAAATATATATCTCTTAAAAATAATGTTATTTAACTTCCATTAAAATAATTTCATATATGGCCATACAAAAAAAATCAATAAAAATATAAAATATAATATAATTATAAATTATAAAATAACCATAAATAGTGCCAAACCGTAATGTCAAAAATGTGAAGAAGGCACCGATAGCAGCAACACATTTCACAGACCCTGTGTCTGCTTCCTCAGGCTGACAACTTGGAAATGAACCTTCCAGCCCTTAAATAGGGGACTGAGGTTCAGACAAATGATGATTGACATATGGTTAATTAACTTAAAATATACATCAAAATACATAGAAAAAAATAATATGACATACTGCATATCAGAGAACAACATATAAGTGTTTTAAACAATGTTTAAAATTAATCCCAAAAGTCCATAAGAAAATGGGAGGAGCTGATCTCACCTATAAAGGGTGAGTATATGTCTATATACTTTTTTTTTTGGTTTTTATCACAGATTTACACTATATTTTTTTCCATTCCTTTTTTTCCCCCAAAATAACACTGATCCTTGGGAGCACCGGAGTATTCCTACACAAACAGGTATCTTCCGAACCATGATATTCTGCAAGAATAGTGAATACCGACTGAAGACGCCGTCTACCCAGGGAGGATACATTTCTTCAGAGGTTCCCCATTGTGAGAAACCACCATATAGATAAGGTGCATATGGATTGGAAAGGAATGTTCCCAGAGTGCCGAGAAACGGTGGTGTGCCATGTTGACACCCCCATATTTTTCAGTGGCCACACCCATTTTTTGGGGCACAGTTGTGGGGGGAGCTCCATTTTTCATCTTGCCCTGGCCACCAAATACCCTAGTTACGCCACTGGTTCTGACTTAATAGTTGTTTACTCTCGGTGCTTAGTGGGAGAATTATAAAATCTTGGAGAGGGGTAAAGTGGTTATGTCAGGATGCGGCCGCTACTCACCTCTGCGCTGGTGTCCTTGGGCTTATGTGTCCAGACGCTGGGAGTGGAGGTGAGTGGTGACTGAGTATTTTCCCTGGGGTCTGCTAGGGCTTCTGTGCATGCATCTGGTTTCCTGGGTCTCTCCCAATGGTATTCCTGTGGTCACTCAGCTGATCCTCTGATCCAATGATCAGCTATCCAGGGGTATTTAAGTCTTACTCCAGGAACAGGAAACTGCTGTTCAACTTCGCTTTCCCAGTGACTTGTGATTCTCACCAGTGTTGCTCTGTGTTTTCCGTTCAGAGAGTTGCTTCAGCCCACTTACAGTTCTCTAGTATCCCTGCATTAGCTCCCATGCTATTTTCTGTCTGAGACTTAGGCCCTCATTCAGAGGCACTCGCAAGAAGCGAGCGCTCATTCTGAATGAGGGCGGCCGCTTCTATTTTGAAGTGCGGCCTCCTGGTCACTAGCTAAGCTGTGGGTTACCACCCACAGCTTAGCGACCGACCAAGGTGATGGTTGCTATGGTCAAGATCATCGCGACCATCGGGGCTTGCGACAAGACCCTAAGGTTGGGTCTTGGCAACTGCAAGCCCCAGGGAGCTTCCTATTCTGATCGAGCAGGTAACTCCCCACTGACATCACTGCTGGTGTCAGTGCAGCCGCCCACAAAATGTTTGTGAAACCACCACCCGCCCCGCCTACAAAACGGTAGTGAGCTCCGGAGCGAGAGAGTTTCTCTCTTACTCTGGGGCTTGCGCACACGCATTGCAACCGCTGCGCATGCACAGGACCAAAACATCGACCTGGTTGCGAGCGCTCAGCGCTTGTGACTGGGTGTAAATGAGGTCCTTAGTTCTCTCCCAGTACTCCTGTCTTGTAAGTTTCTATGCCTGTGTGTCTTGTAATGTTCTGCCAGTTCTTCTGCAATTTCCCTGTGTTACTGAGGTGTCAGATTACCTGTTATTACTAATTAGATCCCAGCTGCATCTCTTAGTATTCCCAGTATATGCTTGTGTCCACTCTGCTCTATGTCTTGTCTGTGCAAATCAGCACCTGCATTTCTAGCATTCCCAGAATTTGCCTATGTCCACTTTGCTCTGTGTTAGTCTTTGCAATCAGCACCTGAATTTCTCAGTGATTCTCAGTACATTTTTCAGTATTCCCATGCAAGCCTGTGATTAGGATCTCTACAGTGTCCTAGCATTTACCTGCCATTCCCAGGTACCCATCCAGAGGGCCGCGACCTGCTCACTTGGTGCAGTGAAAACCAAACCCATTTGGAGGGGTCACTGGAGAAAACCACCAAGTGAGTTAGACTCCGTGCCTCTGGGCAGGTCTAGCCAAACTTGGGTTCGGCCACAACCAGGAGACCTAGTTCAGTCACACCCTTAGTCACCCGAACCCCCCGGCTCACCGTCCTCCAGAGAGGAACACTTGCACTGGATCGTGACAGGTTAGCGATAAAGCAGCAAGTAATCAGCTTCTAACAGTGCGCTTAATCCAGAGATCACGTTCATTCAAAATTTATGTACATCTCCAATGTTTACAGATCTGTGCATGCGCAGAAGCCTCACTGCTCATGTGCAGATCAGTTTCTGCAATGTTACTCGCAGCTTTTGTTTGGGGGGTGGCAACTTGGCAGCGATTGGCAGCGTTACAGAAAACGGAGATGTGTCGGCCATGTTTTCTGGGTGTGCTGAAGCTATTGGCTTCATACTCGGATGCAGCTTCACTGACTCGGGCAGCGTGATGTGACCAAGACATCTTGAGTAACCTGAGGGTTACTCAGATGTTCAATATTTGATCATGCAATTGATCCAATGCTGCATCTTAGGATGCAGCAGCGGACCACAGATTTGCATTTTAGAGGTATAGGATCAGGGAGACGCTTACACACAGGCATATCACTTATGAACCTGTCCTCTGGATAGACAGTAAGTCCAGAGTCCTAACACTGGTACCCCTTGGCAGACCCACCTGTCTGTACTCTAGTCCACTGACCACTGCTATCTAGGGTTTCCCCATCAAGATCTCCTCACTTTGCAGCAAGACCATCAGCTTTAATAGGAGCCTCTGCAAGTCATCTAACAACTAAGACATTTTCTGCATTAGAGTTGCAGGATGCCACTCTCTAATTCGATACCTATTCATATACAGTACTTCATATATAGTACTTTATATATTTGGACAATTGACTTTTATCACTTGAAATCATTAATAAGATTTCATTACTTTTTCATGGGAAATAATTTTGTATGTTTATGATTCCTTTTTGATTTTTGTTATTTTTCATTTTTATTTATGTTTTATGGAAGATATTGCAGTGGCAAATGCAGGATTTCCAGAGGGGGATTTCCAAATGCTTAATTTTAGAGCGAGTATGGCCAGTCCATGAAGAGGGCAGAATTAGTACTTAACCAGCTTTAATAAGCGTCATACAAAGTGCTATGTGTGTAATAATTCCAGCATATACAGGACTAGTGATCATAGTATGCCATTAGATGTGCCAGTATGGCTATCCTGCCTGAGCTAAATGTATTTATTTTAGATGTGGGCACCGTTCGGGAGCCTGGAGGAGCAGCAGAAGAACCTAGCACTGTCATGGACATATATGTACATATTGGGCTCTATAGCAGTGCATCTGTAACAGTGCATGTTTTCCAGATCTCCTAGATGGTGCACAGATTATTTATTACTGGCTGATACATTTTAAAAGATCCAGAGGTGGTGCTAATTATTTCATTTGTGATACTGAGAAGAACATGCAGCACTAGTAAAATTCCATTATATTACTATTTCTATTGTGGTCATGGTGTGGGCTGGGGAGGGGGATTTCCAGGCAGATAGACCCCCCCTGCATTTGCCTATGTATTGATCCTGGACTTTTAGGTCTCTTAGAGGGACACAAGTCAAAGGTTTTCCTGGTTTTCTCATTTTCCATTTATAGAGTTTTCTTATTTTGCATTTAGATATTCCATCAGTAAAATGTGTTATTTTAATTGATATGATTCAGTAATGTCATTTTACATAGTACTGAATATTAGAAATACCCACATCAGAGTTTCAGAGGTGCAATTTGCATCATTTGTCTTTTTACCAAAAATGTCACCTGTGCTTTGCATCATTTCGTACAGCCACTGTGTACAAAGCATTCATCTCTGAATCAGCCCCTATCTTTTCTCTATCATAACCTGTAAAATGACTATTAGAAGCTGATTGGTTGGTACTTCATCTCTCTCCACTATATCTCTCTTTTTGATATTTGATAAATCTCCTTTTACTGCATGTTGTTTGATGTAATGACACAGAACATTCTGGATTTTCACTAGCAGCTATCCTATTTGTCATGCCACTAAATAAAATAGTATTAATATGAATATATACACTTTTATATGTAAAAGGTGAGGAAATCAACAAATCTGCAATCATACACATCATGACAGGATGAATTAGAGAGTTAAAAGTTTCACAGATTCAATGGGTCTCACTGATGCCTTCAGTGGCGCTGTATTTCTGAAAGTGGCCTACTTTACTCATTCTGGCAGCTAAAACCTATAGAAATCAATAAGAAATAGAGGAATGGGGGAGGATCTCCCTCATCCTTGCTTCAATAAAGTCAGAGGCATCCTCATTTTAAATTATATGACCTCCACACAATACCACCCTGCACTGTGAAAACAGTAGTACAACCACGTGATTGGGGGAGTATACTAAATGTACCCATTCTCCTCATACTTGCCTACTCTCCCAGAACCTGCACTTCCGGAAGAGTAGGCACTCCTCCCGCATAATGCCCACTTCCTAGAGAAGTTGGCAGAATGGGGAGAATCTTACCTGGAATCAGTGGGTCCATGAGGAGGGCGCTCGGCCAGGCCTAATGATGCAACACTATTATATTCACATAATTTGCCTCCCCCCTCCTATTTAAATATGTACAGGTCACGGCATTTTGCCTCAATCACCACCCACCTGCATCTCCTCTCTGGGCTTCTTCCGGAGAGGAAATTCTAAAGGTAGGCAAGTTTTATTCTCCGCCATCCTGGCCCCTACACAAGTGGGGAGTAA
The DNA here is from genome assembly GCA_031769625.1 of Taudactylus pleione. Taxonomy (NCBI): domain Eukaryota; kingdom Metazoa; phylum Chordata; class Amphibia; order Anura; family Myobatrachidae; genus Taudactylus; species Taudactylus pleione. Next base: position 19,594,790 of record JAUIMM010000018.1, read on the forward strand.
TGTCACCACCCAGTAGTTATTATCTGGTGATCATCAGAAAATAGCACCCTATAGTGAAACTATTTCCTGTGATTGAAACCTCAGGGAGAAAAATAAATAAATATATATATATATATATATAATGATCCACAATCTGCCGGCATTCCAGTAGAAAAAAATCTTGCTCAGGAGCACATACTATAACATCATAAGAAAAGGCAAAATAACGGCACTCAGAGATGACAGAAGGACAATTCAATAGTGTATATTAGGTCAAACAGCTTCCCCGGTGCTCCGACTTGTGGAAATCATAAACATCTAAAGGTTGTCTGGCACTCTGAAGGTGCCCATCCATTAGACGATTACACTGTGCGATTCCACGATTACGACATCGTAACCGTGCAATCGCTCAGTAATCATTCGCAAATCGGGCACCAAAATGTCTGAAACGACCAGCGATGCGCCCTCCCACTGGTCATTTCAGGCATCTAGCATCGTCCTGTTTAGCAGGCCAATCTTGCGATATTGTAATCGTATTTGTGTTTATCGCTTAACAATCGTTCACCGATTGTTCACTGATCGTTCATATGATATGTCTTAAACGATTGTTAAACTATGAAAATCTCTGTAGCCACTCCCTGGACACCATTTTGATTCATTCCCTGCGAGGTGCGGAGCTGACAACACATACCAGCGGGGATGGAGCTGCTAAACAATTAAATTAAGGTAAGTAGAGTTTGAAAAGGGTCCCACTGACCACCATTGTCTCCCTCCTGTCCACCAATATCCCCACTACCCACCAACATCCCCCACTGTCCACCAACGCGTGCCTCACTGTGTACAGAGGCCTTCCTGCATCCCACACATTAGAGGCGGTGATTTGGATCAGGAATTGTTAAGGAGGGAAACCAGGTGGATTTTCTCGATGGGAAGTATGAGACCTAGGGGTCTCAATGAACACAACAATCACTTACCCTTTCTATAATAACAAACAGGAATGGAACAAAATATATACAGATTATGAGATAGGAGAATATTTCATATATACACGTCCCCGTCTTTGTATTTTTAATACACGAGAATGGGACTTATTCTTATCAAGATATTAAGAGATCTATATACTGTCTTGCCATACTAATACATTGGATTAATATTTAGTTAAAGTGAGGTATGAGGTATGGTAATATTATAGGAGACATATATCTTATATAAGGTCCTATTAATATGGAACTATAGAGGAAATTTAATATACTTCCCCTATATTCCCCCAATAATTGGTATGGATGTTTGACTTACTCCTTATGGATACATAGATGAATGCTCACGGATTATATCACACGGGATGTAACTTCTTGGTGACATTACTTTATTATTAACTAGTAGGTTTTTCCTACTGTTAGGACTCACATATTCCCTTTACAGAAAATCTGGATGTGTACTCAATATAGAATCTCACAATTAGTTATTTTATACAAATATATGTAGTGTACGAACACTACACATTATTATACGAGTTGGTTTAATCACTTATTATTACATTGACACATGACTTAAGGTGCCCACGCACATGGCGATCTGCACACGATCAACCGATGTGTACGATTTGTGTACGATTTCCCTTGAAACTCTCCCCGGCAGCTCTGCACACGATCTTCACACAATCTGCACACAATTTGGTGTCATATCTTCAAACGATCTCTCCTGCATCCAGACTTTCACAGTGCATCGTGTCCTAGATTGTCAGATCTGCGATGTACGACCAGCGGGGACGCGCATCGCATCGTGATCGTGAGTGGGACTCATGATTTACTCAGGATTTGGCCATATTTTACACGATCTGTCGTTCCGATGCATCGGAATCGACCAGATTGGGTAAAATATCGCTATGTGTGTGGGCACCTTTAGTTTATTTATTTTAGATTTTTTTTGTTACACTTTACTTCACAACACAAGACATGATATATAACATGCCGATGTCCACATAGGGATATTATAATATTATTTGGGCACTATTATATTTAATTTAATTTTTATAAGAAGATATTGGGAACCTCTTCCCGTAAGCCTATCACTATATTCATGTTCTTGGTATAGTTTCTCACCAATACACAGCTAACTGGTCACTATCACTTATAATGCTACACGTAATATATGTTTTTAATTAATTATATACTCAAAATTTAGTAATAGGGAATTGTATGTTTATGTTTAGTGATGTGATAGATGTGTTAAATCACCACTATAGATAATTTTATAGCTGAAATTATTACATATATAAATAGTTTGAGTCATGACTATATGAAATTTTTCCAGTTTTTATGTATAACTAACATATATTACTTGGTATTAAATTATGTATACTTGTTTTATTTATTATTTTTTATTATTTATTATTATTTTCATGAATAATTTTTGTAGTTTTATATTTAGATAATTAGTTTTTCGATATCCACATAGAATAGAGTAATTACCATGTATTATAATGATCAATGGAGGACCCCCCCCCCCTTTTGACTATTGATTTTTGCATAAATTAGATGAATATCTGCACTGAAATATTGGGATGAATAGTGTATAATATTAGACATACAGTATGCCTGAAAGTAACCCTTATGGTCTCTTCCCCCCCATCCTTTTTTGCTCTGTTTCCAAAATATAAGTCTCTATATTGCTGCCTCACCTATAACTTGATATCTGTACAACTGCAATAATGTATCTATAAATAGGATGATGGATGTGAGGCAGTATTGAAGAACTGATCCAATGAAAGTGATGTGGTGTTCGCATATTTTGACACATCTCCAGATGACACACTGATTGATGATTGGAGTGCTCCTCAGCTCTGGTTAGCCATGTAAAAGTAACAGCGAAATGCGCGTCGGCATTACGCTGTGTGCCATCGGTCAAATTAAAGAATTACACCTGACTGAAAGATGTTTAATATGTAGCACTGAACCAGATATCAATACTCAATGTGTATACTGACTGCAAAACCATTCAGCAGGAGTTAGCGTATGTGTGACTTAGCCGATGTATACTTACTACATGCATGCTGTTTGTGATCACCTAATACCCCTTTTCCACCCAAATTCTGGGTCTGACCCGGAGTTGGAACAGAGGGGGTCATTCAGACCTGCTCGTGAGCGAAGGTCGCTCGCTAGCGGGTCGATGGTGCCGAATTGCGCATGCGCACGACGGAGGGAGCTCCGTCGTGCGCATGCACGAGACCCGAATAACGACGGAAAAGCCGTCGTTATGGGTCTCGCACCAAAGGAGCGTGCTGTCAATGGTGACTGACAGCACGCCCCCTTTGGTGGGCGTGCCGGGGGCGTGGCTGCCAGACGGAGGCGTTCCCATGGGAACGCCTACCGTCTGAAGCCGGCCCCACTGACATCAGTAATGATGTCAGTGGGAGTGATTTTGGCTCTGATAGAGCCAAAATCACTCCTGGGCTTGCGGCAGTGAGACCCTACCGCAGGGTCTCATCGCAAGCCCGATGGTCGCGATGGTCTTTGACCATCGCGACCATCATCATGGACGCTCGCTATAGCTGTGGGTGGTAACCCACAGCTATGCGAGCGTCCATGAGGACCCTCCAAAAAAAGGTAGGAGGGCCCTGATTCAGAGCGAGCGCTCTGGTCAGAGCGTTCAGCTCTGAATCAGGCCCAGAGTTCCTATCCAGATCAGACCTGGAATTAGCCGGCGCCAACTCGGAATATTCCTGAGTCGGCGCCGCTCACACCGGAGTCGGGTCTGCATAGATCGGGCTTTCCCAGCGTGAAAGTGGATGCTTGGAGATGACGTCATCTCCAAGCGCCACTGAAGCAGGACCAATCGGCCGGCTAGCAGCGCACTCCAGGTCATCGTGACCCGGAGTGCACTGTTCTCACAGCAGGGTTTCATGGGCTACGCCCGTGTAAAACCCTGCTATTTACCTGGGTTGGATTGCCGGGTCACTCGACCCGGCGATCCAACCCTCTCCCCTTTTACACCAGGGAGCTGCCCGGGTTAACCCATCAATAACCTGGGTTTTAGCTCCGGTGTAAAAGGGGTATAACTGACCAGCGTGTGCTCTGGGATCATTCAAATCTAATACTAGCCGTAGATGTCCAGCAATATTAGTATATCCAAACAAATTGATCCTGGGAATAGCTGGTCGGCATTTACATTAGTAATTTTGAAACGCTAAGTCCAATCACGCTACGCACAGCAGCCCAGTAATGTGTGTATTATTAAGCTAATGTATAGACACTGCATGCTTGTTAATCACAGTCCTTCAACAAGACAGCGTGCATTTTCTTGGTATCTCTAGCCACATTTTCTGACTATGAGTGAATTATACTTAAAGACGTGATAAAATACGGCCTTTGGCATTTTCAACCTGCACATGATACAACTGACATTGATTTGTGGTTCATGACAAAGGGAAGATAAGTCCTTATCTACCAGTATTAGTATTTACAACCATTGACAGGCACAGTGCGGGGTGCTGCTATATATATTATTGAATAGGATAAACCCTGTAGATGCCAGTAATAAAGGCTGAATTGATGGCATTTGCTATTTTATGTAGAAATAAATAATATACTAACAAATAAATAACAGCTTATTGATACTACACAATAGATACATATTATTGAGAAGATAGTTATATTCCCTTATATTTAGATGGACAAGGGGTTACTTCCCAAGCTTAGATAACAGGCTGTGTGCACGATATCAAGGAAACACAAATCGATACTATCATTGCTACATATTTAGTGCTCTGTGATACTTTTGTGTCGAACTTTTGGATACAAATCTATTTAAGAAACAAACATATAAGAGTCTGTGTACTGCAAAGATTAATAACAGCAAAATAGGTATTTCAGGATTGATAAACATCTTTTCTCATATATATTGAAATGAGGCATTCAGGTTCATATCTAGAATAATTAGACCCAATAGGGCACACAGTGTATTTTAGACACACTTTTTTCACATTTATTTGCACTTTATTCATTTTATTTATTAATTTTTAGTATTTTTTTTGTCACATATATTTCGCTATTCCAATTATATCCATTTTAGATAGGATTTATTAAAAGTTATATTGTATTCAAGTGCGCCATATACAGATTCTTCTCCTTTTTCTTGTTTATATCGAATATTTATCTGTGGCAGCACCCCCTACCTCTAGAATTAATTAAATTATGAATAGATACTGAGATAGCATATTCTTTGGGGTCCTCTATTAAACAAATGGTCATCACAATAAAAAAAAAATGTCCCTGTACAATAGACATCGCTCTTTCTTTTTTCAATCACCAATGTTCCCACTACCCACCAACATCCCCCACTGTCCACCAACACGTGCCTCACTGTGTACAGAGGCCTTCCTGCATCCCACAAGCCCTCCTCTCTCTGCCTGTATATATATATATATATATATATATATAATCACAGCATCCTAAATAAATGCTGTGTATATATACACTTTTCGTGTTTTGGTTTTGGATCTGGATCTTACTTCGTGTTTTGGATCTGGATTGGTTTTGCCAAAACCACCCTTCCATGTTTTGGGTTCTGGGTTTTGTGTTTTGGATCTGTATTTTTTTTTTAAAAAAGCATAAAAGCAGCTAAAATCACAGCCGGCCCTTTACTTATGGGACACAGGCGCATGCTTGGCGCTGCTCCTTTGTTGATGCACGTGCAGCCACAGTGCACACAATTCACAAACACAGAAAATAATTTTTATTTTTGTTTGGAGTGCACTTTGGGGGTTACAGCACCCTTTAATGGTCAAGCCAGCCGGCCCTTGATTTATGACACAGGCGCACGCTTGGCGCTACTTTGTTGATTCACGTGTGGCTACAGCACACACAATTCACAAACAGAATTTATTTTTTTTTATTTTATTTTGGAGTGCACTTTGGGGGAGCACCCCTGATGGACAGATCACCCCCTGGACAACACTACAGCACCCCTTTAGGACTACAGCCTTTATGGGACACTGCACAACACAGTCCAGCCAGCCCCTATAGACTTTGGAGTGGGCACAGCCCCTATGGACAACTGACTGCACAATACAGCCCAGCCAGCCCCTATGACAGCAGCACAACACAGCCCATCCAGCCCTAGCTCCCACCCTCCCTCTTCACTGTCCACAGCCGGAGTGAGAAATGGCGCCGACGTGGAGACCTTTTATAGAATCCAAAACCCGCGAGATGCGGAAGGCAGGATGATGACGTTTTGCCTCGATTTCAGTTCCGAGTCAGGCGGGAAAACCCGAGCCAGACGCTGTTCCCGGCTCGGATCGGGGGGGCTCGGGGGGGTTTGGATTTCAGAAATCCGAACCCACTCATCCCTAATATATATATATATGTATATATATATTTATATATATATATATGTACAATCAAGAACAGCACACACTTAATAAGTGTTACAAAATATTAAGGTGCTGAAGTCCCATAGTAGGGAAATACAGCAGTATCCAGTTACAATGAACAGGAAAAAGACCAGCACACCTCTTTGTATTTAATACAATGGTTTGCATTTAAACATTTAAAGAGGTGTGCTGGTCTTTTTCCTGTTCATTGTAACTGGATATTGCTATATGTGTCTATATATAAATTTGTATATATATATATATATATATATATATATATATGTATATATTTGTGTGTGTATATATATATATGTGTGTGTGTGTGTGTGGTGTGTACATATTTATATATATATATATATATATGTGTATATATATATATATATATATATATACAATGTGTATATGCTTATATATGTGTATATACAGTCAGGTGCATAAATATTGGGACATTGGCAGAATTTTCATATTTTGGCCTCTATTCACCACCACAATGGCTTTGAAATGAAACAAACAAGATGTGCTTTAACTGCAGACTTTCAGATTTAATTTGAGGGTTATTACATCCAAATCAGGTGAACGGTGTAGGAATTACAACGGTTTCTATATGTGCCTCCCACTTTTTAAGGGGCCAAAAGTAATGGGACAAACTAAAATGAGCTGAGGGCTGTATAGGCACGAAGCATATAAAAGTGTCCTAATTTTTTGTAATGGGTTATAAAGGTTGGGAACCTGTTGCTAGGTAGATTCGTTGGTTTTGTTTGATAGTGACGGACATTGGACTTTAGCCTATGAATGGGTTTTAGGGCGTATACCTTTTAATAACTATTTAAGGAAGGATTTGAATAGGGTCCAGCCTCTTTGCAGTTTGGAAGTCAGGCTGAGTACCATATGTGTCAGATATATGTTACCTCAGGAATTTTTCTTCTGTATTAAATAATCTGTCTTGTCTTTCTTAATATCCGGCTTTACTTCATAAAATCCCCACTCTCTCTATCCCTAATCATCTTTCATTTCTTTCATTGTTTAATTTCAATCTTCAATCTTTCCTCCCCCCCCCCCTTTTCACTTAATTTTTAATTTTCGTTTATTAATTTTTAACCATATTTTTTATTTCTTCTTATTTTTTAGCTTATCTATTGATATTGTACACCCCTCTCGTTTTTTCCCAGCTGCTTGACCTGCCCAGCGACCCCCCCCGGTTTCTTCCCCGCCATTTGCGCTGCTCAGGGTCGTCCACCACCCACCCCCCCGAGGATAAGCTTACCTTATTGGTGTCCCTTCCTGCTCACAGCCAGCATGCCCTGTACAAAGAGATCTGCTCCCCCACCGCAGCGCCTTGCAGACGCGTCCGCCGGCTTCCGCCCACCCAGTGTGAGCGGGTGCTTACAGCCGGCGGCGTCATCCCAATTCCGCGATGATGCGGCCAGCTCGCCGGCGTCCTCCGCTTCCCGCCCCCCTAGTGTGGGGGAAAGTTCCCCCGGCTCTGGGGAACCAAACAGCAGTGCCCCCTTTTAGCGCGGCTTCCCTTCCCACGCCGTCTGTTTCCTCCTTGCAGCAGCCTCTGCCTAACCTCCCCGCATCAAGTGTAATTAGTGCGGGGCAGGTGGTGCTTGCAGACGCGAGCGCTGGGGACTGGGCATCCCCGGCCGCGTCATTATACATCCCCAGGGGATTAGCTTCTTTAGAGTCTGCAGGCCTCCGTGTGGAGGTCGCATTAACCCCCCACAGTAGGGCTTATATGGCAACCCCTGGTGCTAGTGCTGCAGGGGTTAATGCAGCTGCCACCATTTTAGGAATGAGCCTTGGGTCTCAAGCTGCAGGCTCCATTTTAGATGGAGCAGCAGCGCCACCTACTGGCCAAACAGGTTTTATGCAGGTAGTTAGCTCACATAGCTCACTTGCGACAGTTAATTTGCAAGCCCAGCCGTTAGCGTTAGGGACGCATAGGTCCATGGCCGCTAGCACATTCCCTGCAGGTTTTCCTGGTTTCCAGGTTTGTCCGGCAAACGTCCCACGGCAGCAATATTTTCACTTGTCAACATCCCCGCAAGTCACCTCATACCTGCCTGCAGTAGTATCCTCCCCTGCTGCGGTGCAGTCCACTTGGTCGTCTTGTTCCAGCTGAATTTTATGCACAGCCCCAATTTCATACCATTTTCTGCCTCATTACAAGTAAACCCTCCGCAGGCAGCGATGTTTGGACAAACACCATATTGGCAGCAAGCTTTCTCATCCATACAACAACCCCCAGGCCATTTCACTTACCCCTGGCAAGCAGGCCACGTGCCACCGGGTCAGTGGTTTTCTGGTTACACACCGGCTAATAGCACACCTGTTGCTACCCTTTCACCCGCATGTGCCCCCCCTCGCATCATGCTACCTCTACCAGCAGTGCGCCCATTTTACCCCCAGCCCCCCCAGTCCCTGTGGACACAGAACCCCCTCCCCTTCACCCAACTCCTGCTGCAGAATTGGTAACTTCAGATACTTTAACAAACGCTGTTTCCGTTTCTGAGGTGGATATCAATTCAGGTACGAAGGTAGCACCAGTAGAAGTGGTACGGCGGAAGAGACAAGCAACAAGCGAACAAAGGGTCTTAACCGGGGAGTCATCCAGTTCGGTTACAGCAGCCAACGCGGACGCGGTGGAGATTCCTGGACCATCTGGATCTGGTGAGCATGCGGTTTCTCATATGTCCTCTGTTAGTTCTTCATCTGCATTTTCAACCAGTAGTGAATCCTCCAGTTCGCCTAAGCGCCCACGGAAGTTAGCAAAGTTAATTGTGCATCGCTTAGCTAAAAAAGCGGCAAAACAGAAAGATAAGGCGGTAGCGGTACCTTCTTCTGAGCCCGTGAATTTTTCAGAGATGGTGCATTGCCCAAATACAGCTGTAACTAGGGGTTTACGAAAGAGAATGAAGGAGAAGATTAAAAAGGGGAAGTATGTAGACGTATTTACGCTTACGGACGAGATGAAGAGGGATTTTGAAAAGGCTAAGAAAGCTGGAGGCATAGGTGAAAACGCTTTTCGGAGTTTTCAGCACTGGTTAAGGGTTTTTTTAGTTTTTCCGTATCTTATCTTGAAACAAGGCCCAACGAGCATCCCAACATTTTGAAGTATCTATTTTTGGTCCACGAAATGTTCATAAAGTCTAGGGGGTATGTTTGGAGGGAGTACGACGAAAAATTTTGTAAAAAACAGGATATAAACCCAACCATGCCTTTAGGATTTAAAGACGTAGAGGTTTGTTTAGAAGTCACACAGCAAAACGAAAATACGTATGAGGGCCAAGATAAAAAACACACACATGCGACTAAGGCAGGGCCTGAGTATGTAGGTAAGGGGAAATGTTTTGCATTCAATGACTCTAAATGTCACAGAGGTGCAAGTTGTCGTTTTCGACACTCATGTAGGATTTGCGGAGCAGGTCACCCAGCAAGAGAATGTAAGTCCTCAGCAAGGGAGGGTCAATCCGAGCGCGTTGCAGGCAGTGGAGGTAGTAAATAAGTCGCCGTCTCCAGTGGTTCTTTCGGAACTCAATAAATGGTTGGCAAAATACCCCAAGTACGAAGATGCTAAATTTTTGCAGGCAGGTTTTATTTTAGGTTTTAGTTTGCCCATTGTTGACTCGGTACACGTGGTAGCACATAGGAATTTAAGGTCAGCAAGGGAGTTTCCTCGTGTGGTGAGGCCAGGGCTGCCATCAGAATTGGTGGGGCCCGGGACTGACAAAATAAGCAGGCCCCCACCCCCCCAGGTTATTAGATTCAGTCTCTGCCCAGCATTTTTTAGATCCAGTGTCTGCCCAGCATTTTTTTGCCCACTTCCATCCCCCTTATTAAGTCCAATCTCTACCCAGAATTTTTTTCCCCACTTCCTCCCCCCCTTATTAGATCCAGTGCCTGCCCGATGTGCACACCTTTCTTGTCACTTACCTTATTTCCTTGAAGTCTTCGGTTTCTTCTCTGCCCCTTCCCCAGCACTGCAGATGCTGGTCCAGCTTCTCCGCGGATCCTCCTACCTCAGGCTCTCCCTCCAGAGGCGCGGCGCGACATAATGACGTCACGTGCGCCGACTTCACTGCAGCACATTTTATTGACATCCCGGGGCAGACGGATGATCGTTGGTGGAGGAGTGGCCCGAGCGGACCCGCTGCCTCTTCCTTTTGGGGACCGGGGTGGCGGCCGGTACCAGCGGCGCCGGCGGCTGGGCCCCTTTTCTTCTGATCGCCGGTTAGTTTGGGCTGCAAGCTGTGCAGTGCCGAAAGCGGCCAGGCGCCGGTGGGCCCCCCTCCTTCAGCCAGGGGCCGGGCCCAGGACTCTAGTCCCGGCAGTCCCCCCCTGACGGCGGCCCTGGGCGAGGCAGAAGGTGGAAGCGGAAATGAAGTTGAGCCGGATGTGCGCCCCTTTCTTAGCTGAACCGTTACCCAGTTTGTGCATTTCCCCTTTGGGGGTGGTGCCCAAGAAAGTTGCGGGAAAGTTCCGCTTGATTCAGCATTTGTCTCACCCTCGGGAGGCCTTTATTAATGACGCAATTCCAGAGGAGTATTGTAGGGTTCGCTACCAGTTATTTGAAGAGGCGCTTGATTTGATTAGGTTTTTTGGCCCCGGGGCATTGATGGCGAAATTGGACATTGAGTCCGCTTTTTGCCTTCTTCCGCTTCACCCCAATTCCTTGCGGTTTATGGGGTTTAAATTGGACGGCCTTTATTACTTAGATACGTGTTTACCCATGGGTTGTTCTGTCTCTTGTGCATATTTTGAGAAATTCAGCACGTTTTTGCATTGGTGCATCCAGGCGGGCACCGGTCATACAGGCATAGCGCACTACTTGGACGATTTTCTTTTTATAGGCCCAAGAGACAGTAACGTTTGTCAGGATCTTTTGTTTTCGGCTTGCGCATTGTTCAAGGTCATGGGGGTTCCAATTGCGCATGAAAAGACGGAGGGACCTACTTGTTGCCTTTCGTATCTGGGTATAGAAGTAGACACAGAAGCAGGTTGTTGTCGCATTCCGGCAGACAAGGTCCGGAAGCTGTTGGCCCAGATAGAAGAATGTTTGAGCAAGGACAGGGTGGGACTGCGTCAGGTTCAGTCCCTCCTGGGCTCTTTCAATTTTGCCTGCAGAGTCATTCCGATGGGAACAGTTTTTTGTAGGAAGTTGGAGAGGGCAACTGCGGGAGTTGTCAAGCCGCATCATACCATAAGATTGTCTAAAGAGATGAAGGACGACTTGCGGGTATGGTCATCGTTTTTGAATGACTTCAATTTGGAACTGATCTGGACTTCCGGGCTGGTATCAAATTTAGTCATTCAGTTGTTCACTGATGCGGCCGGTTCTTCAGGTTTCGGAGCCTTTTTTCAAGGGGAGTGGTGTGCTGCCCCTTGGCCCCCATCTTGGTTTGCACGCGGTTTCACGGCCAACTTGCTTTTGTTGGATTTGTTCCCGATAATTGTGGCTGTGGAATTGTGGGCGGAAAGATTGTCGAATCAGAGCATTGTCTTTCGGTGCAACAATTTGGGAGTGGTTCATGAAGTTAATAACCAGCGTTCTTCGTCACCACAGGCACTGCAGCTTTTAAGCCACCTGGTTTTGAAGTGTCTACAGTTTAATATTAATTTTACGGCTAAGCATGGCCCCGGGGTTGACAATGGGATAGCGGATGCTTTATCCCGTTTCAACTTCGTTAAGTTTAGAAACTTGGTGCCAAGAGCTGAACCCCATGGATTAACGTGTCCTCCTTATGTCTGGCAGATTATCGATCAGGCATAGCGGAATTGGCACGGAAATCCTTGGCGCCATCTACACTGCGAACTTATTCGTCTGCTTGGCACAAATGGGAGGCTTTTTGCGGTAGTCGCCAGCAGGAGGGTAAGTCGGTGGAGGATTGTTTAATGGAGTTTGTTTGGGGGCACTATAGTCAAGGGAGGTCAAAATCTTCCATGGCTTCAGCTTTGGCGGGAATTTCCTTTTTTGCTAAGCTTAACCAGGTTGCAGATCCCACTAAATCATTTGTTTTGTCAAGGGCTCTTAAGGGATGGGCTAAAGAGAGGCCATCGCCGGCAGACTCGCGCAGGCCCATTGATTTGGGTTTGTTAACAGATTTGTTAGAAATACTTGGATCGGTAACGGACTCAAGTTTTGAGACAGCTCTGTTTCAAGTGGCTTTTTCTTTTGCTTTCTTTGGGGCCTTTAAAATTAGTGAGCTAGTGGCATCAAGTAAGCGTTCCAGCGATACTGGTTTATTATTTAAAAACGTTGTAGTAAAGGATGAGGCGGTTCTATGTAAGATCCCGCGGTCCAAGACGGATCAAATGGGAAAGGGCCGTTGGTTGTCTATTAAAAGTAATGTTGTAGCTGATATTTGCCCATTGAGATTAGCTAAGAATTACTTGCAACAGCGGCCAGCAGTAAAGGGACAGTTTTTATTACATGCGGACTCTCTGCCCCTTACTAAATTTCAATTTGCATCAGTTTTTAAGCATTGCTTGGTTAGATTGGGATTGAAAAGTGAGGACTATGGCACCCACTCATTTCGCATTGGGGCGGCCACTTGCGCAGCGGCCAGCGGTTTGCCAGCATCGGCCATCCAAGAGATGGGACGATGGAAGTCTTCAGCTTTTAAGTCATATGTTCGTTTTGATAAGGTTTGAAGTTGCGCCGTTTGCGCTAATCCAAAAGCGTTGCTTACCCGTCAGTTTTTGAATGGCTAGCATTCAAAAAGTGGGGGTGTGAAGGGATTTTTATTTTCCTCCGAGGGGGCCTAATTACAATTGGCTGAACTTCAAGGTCCACGGGAGGTTTTTATTTTTCTCCTTCACTTGGGTCTTTTATCATTTTGTACTAACTCCATTTTCGTTTTAATCGTTTCAGTTACTTGGTTTTCTGGGCATGGATACTAACGTTTAGGGATTTTTCTTTTACAGCGTCCCATACATCAACGGAGCAAGTGTGGATTGTAGGTCACTCCTACATATTTTGGGCCGAAAGGCATCCTTTTGCTAGGAAGGCTTCATTGATGTTGGAAGGGCGTAGGGTTAGATGGTTAGGGGTGCGCGGTTTAAGGTGGGCAGCGTTTTTTTATTTAATCTTCAAGAAGGAACGTCTTTGGGGGAGACTACGATGGTTAGTAGTGCACCTTGGAGGCAATGATGTTGGGCAGGTGAAAGGTATTGATTTGATCTTGAAAGTTAAGGCGGATTTGGCAGAGGTGGCTGCACGCTGGCCAGATGTTCACGTGGTATGGTCAGAAATGATACCTAGATTTGTTTGGACAGGTTCCAGGGATCTGGTGGCCATAGATAAATGTAGGAAAAAGGTTAATGCAGCTATTTTTAAGTATGTGTCTGCTTGGGGTGGCGTAATTGTTAGGCATCAGTTGTTGACATTACAGAGTCCGGAATACTTCAGTTCGGACGGGGTGCATCTTTCTGACATCGGTGTAGAAGTTTTCCTCAAGGATACTTTTTAATTTCTTCGTAGATAAGGACTAGGGGCGTTTGTAGTCGTAAGGTAATTGAGGGTGGCGGGGATGCGTTTTTTTTCCAGAACCTAGCCGTAGCGGGAAGGCGCTACTAGCCAGCGGCCACAAGTGGCATAAGTGGTCGTTGTGGGGCACTTACCTTTTTGAAAGACGGCGGGTATGTCCTACCCCTGCGGGAGGACAGCGGGCGTTTCCTTACGGAGCGTCCACACTGTGCCAGAGTAAGGGGTGGTGAGTCCTGCACAATGCGGGTTATGCCGTTATAGAGGTGGGGCGTTTAGTCGTCCCCCAATTTTTAAGGTAGTCAATTTGGCTAGAGCTGGTTTGTGGTAGCGTCCTTCTTTGCCACCCTTATTATTTAAATTAAAATTAATTAAATAAATATAGTTTAATTTTTAAACCAATTGCAGTGGTGTCTTGTCATTTTTTATTAGTTGTAAGCTAGCTTAACGGGTTATATTTACAAGTGTTAATTGCAATAAATTAATGGACAGCTTAACAATCCTAAATCAAACTTTCACTTTTTAATACTTTGTTGCAAATCCTTTGCAGGCAATTACAGCCTGAAGTCTGGAACGCATAGACATCACCAGACGCTGGGTTTCATCCCTGGTGATGCTCTGCCAGGCCTCTACTGCAAATGTCTTCAGTTCCTGCTTGTTCTTGGGGCATTTTCCCTTCAGTTTTGTCTTCATCAAGTTCAATTGGAATCCATGCTCAATTGGAATCCATGCTCAATTGGAATCCATGCTCAATTGGATTCAGATCAGAAGATTGACTTGGCCATTGCATAACATTCCACTTTTTAGCCTTAAAAAACTCTTTGGTTGCTTTTGCAGTATGCTTCGGGTCATTGTCCATCTGCACTGTGAAGCGCTGTCCAATGAGTTCTGAAGCATTTGACTGAATATGAGCATATAATATTGCCCGAAACACTTCAGAATTCATTCTGCTGCTTTTGTCAGCAGTCACATCATCAATGAATACAAGGGAACCAGTTCCATTGGCAGCCATACATGCCCACGCCATGACACTGCCACCACCATGCTTCACTGATGAGCTGGTATGTTTTGGATCATGAGCATACTCTTCTCTTCCCATCACTCTGGTACAAGTTGATCTTTGTCTCATATGTCCATAGGATGTTGTTCCAGAACTGTAATGGCTTTTTTAGATGTTGTTTGGCAAACTCTAATCTGGTCTTCCTGTTTTTGAGGCTCACCAATGGTTTACATCTTGTGGTGAACCCTCTATATTCACTCTTGTGAAGTCTTCTCTTGATTGTTGACTTTGACACATATACACCTACCTCATGGAGAGTGTTCTTGATTTGGTCAACTGTTGTGAAGGGGTTTCTCTTCACCAGGGAAATAATTCTTCTGTCATCCACCACAGTTGTTTTCCGGGTCTTTTGGTGTTGCTGAGCTCTCCGGTACATTCTTTCTTTTTAGAATGTTCCAAACAGTTTCTTTGGCCACACCTAATGTTTTTGCTATCTCTCTGATGGGTTTGTTTTGATTTTTCAGCCTAATGATGGCTTGCTTCACTGATAGTGACAGCTCTTTGGATCTCATATTGAGAGTCGACAGCAACTGATTCCAAATGCAAATGTCACACCTAGAATCAACTCCAGACCTTTACCTGCTTAATTGATAATGAAATAATGAGGGAATAGCCCACACCTGTCCATGAAATAGCTTTTGAGTTGATAGTCCCATTACTTTTGGCCCCTTAAAAAGTGGGAGGCACCGTTGTAATTCCTGCACCGTTCACCTTATTTGGATGTAATTACCCTCAAATTAAATCTGAAAGACTGCAGTTAAAGCACATCTTGTTTGTTTCATTTCAAAGCTATTGTGGTGGTGAATAGAGGTCAAAATATGAAAATTCTGTCAATGTCCCAATATTTATGCACCTGATTGTATATCTATGCACATACTGTGTATGTATATATATATATATATGTATATTTATATTTATAGATAGATATATACACATAGATAAACATATATACTAGGGGTGTGCACCGCCACTTTACGTGTTTTGTGTTTTGGTTTTGGATCTGGATCTTTCTTCGTGTTTTGGATCTGGATTGGTTTTGCCAAAACCACCCTTCCGTGTTTTGGGTTCTGGGTTTTGTGTTTTGGATCTGTATTTTTTTGAAAAAAAGCATAAAAACAGCTAAAATCACAGAATTTGTGGGTTTTTCTGCTCCTATGCTATTATTAACCTCAATAACCTTAATTTCCACTAATTTCCAGTCTATTCTGAACACCTCACACCTCACAATAGTATTTTTATGTCCAAAAGGTTGCACCGAGGTAGCTGGATGACTATGCTAAGAGATACGAGTGGGTGGCACAAACACGTGGCCCATCTAGGAGTGACACTGCAGTGGCAGACAGGATGGCAGTTTGAAAAACTAGGCCCCAAACAGTACATAATGCAAACAAAAAAAAGAGGTGCAAGATGGAATTGTCCATGGGCCCTCCCACCCACCCTTATGTTGTATAAACAGGACATGCACACTTTAACAAACCAATAATTTCAGCGCCAGGGTCTGCCACACGACTGTGGCTGAAATGATTGGTTCATTTGGGCCCCCACAAAACAAGCTGGCAATTAATCTGTCCCTGCACAAACTGGCTCTATGGAGGCAAGATGTCGTCCTCATCCTCCTCATCCACCGATTCCTCACCCTCACCTGCTGGAATCCACCACCACAGGTCCCTCTGTACGTTCTGGAGGCTGGTCTCCCTGGAAGAGTTGATAATTAATTTTTATGAACATCATCTTCTCCACATTTTGTGGAAGCAACCTCCTACGCCTTTTCGCTGACAAGGTTCCCGGCTGCACTATACACTCTTTCGGAGTACACACTGGAGGGGGGGGGCAACTCAGGTAAAATAGTGCCAGTTTGTACATGGGCCTCAAAATTGCCTCTTTTTCCTGCCAGTACAGGTACGGACTGTCTGACATGCCTACTTTGATGCTGTCACCGATGTAATCCTCCACCATTCTGTCAATGGTGACAGTATCATATGCAGTGACAGTAGACATGTCAGAAATTGTTGCCAGGTCCTTCAGTCCGGACCAGATGTCCAAACTTGGTCCTGCCTGCCCTGCATCACCGCCAGCGGGTTGCTTAGGATACCTAATTTTTTTCCTGGCAGCCCCAGTTGCGGGAGAAAATGAAGAAGGAGCTGTTGATGTGTCACGTTCCGCTTCAGCTGACAGTGTTTTCACCAGCAGGTCTTTGCACCTCTGAAGGCTTCTGTCGGCCGGAAAGAGAGAAACCACATAGGCTTTAAACCTAGGATCGAGCACGGTGGCCAAAATGTAGTGGTCTGTTTTCAACAGATTGACCACCCTGGAATCCTGGCAAAGCGAATGAAGGGCTTCATCCACAAGTCCCACATGCCGAGCGGAATCGCTCCGTCTTAGCTCCTCCTTCACTTTCTCCAGCTGCTTCTGCAAAAGCCTGATGAGGGGAATGACCTGACTCAAGCTGGCAGTGTCTGAACTGACTTCACGTGTGGCAATTTTGAAGGGCTGGAGAACCTTGCACAACACGGAAATCATTCTCCACTACGCTTGAGTCAGGTGCATACCCCCTCCTTTGCCTATGTCATAGGTGGATGTATAGGCTTGAATGGCCTTTTGCTGCTCCTGCATCCTCTGAAGCATATAGAGGGTTGAGTTCCACCGCGTCACAACCTCTTGCTTCAGGTGATGGCGGGTCAGGTTCCAGAATGTTTGCTGGCGCTCCAGTCTTCGGCACGCAGTCGCTGAATGGCGAAAGTGGGCAGTAATTTTTCTGGCCACCCAAAGCGACTCCTGCACGCCCCTGTCGCTTTTCAGAAAATTCTGCACCACCAAGTTTATTGTGTGAGCAAAACATGGGACATGCTGGAATTTGCCCAGATGTAATGCCCGCACAATATTGGTGACATTGTCAGATATCACAAATCCCCAGGAGAGTCTAAGTGGGGTAAGCCACTGGGCAATGATTTCCCTCAGTTTCTCTAAGAGGTTGTCGGCGGTGTGCCTCTTACTGAAACCGGTGATACACAGCGTAGCCTGCCTTGGAACGAGCTGGCATTTCTGAGATGCTGCTACTGGTGACGCTGCTGTTGTTGCTGTGTAAGGTGATACATCTACCCAGTGGGCTGTCACAGTCATATAGTCCTTAGTCTGCCCTCTTCCACTTGTCCACATGTCCGTGGTTAAGTGGACATTGGGTACAACCGCATTTTTCAGGACACTGAGGACACTTTTTCTGACGTTTCTGTACAGTCTCGGTATTGCCTGCCTAGTGAAGTGGAATCTAGACGGGATTTGGAACCGGGGACACACTACCTCCATCAATTGTCTAAATCCCACTGCACTAATGGTGGATACCAGATGCACGTCTAACACCAACATAGCAGTCAAGGCCTCAGTTATACATTTTGCTTCAGGATGACTGCTGTCGTACTTCATCCTCCTTGCTAAGGACTGTTGGAGGGTCAATTGTTTAGTAAAAGTAGTGGTGTTCCTACTTCCTCTCTGGGATGATGAACGACTCCCAGCAGCAGCAACAGCAGCAGCGGCAGCAGTAGGCGTAGCAATGCAGGATCCTCCGGAGGAATCCCGGATTGGAGAGTCAGTCATGCCAGTGACATGGCCAGGGGCTGGCTGGCAACTTTTAGCCTTGGGGGCAAATGCATGCAGGCAGCCCTGGCAGAGGAGTAGCGTGTAGCCAGGGTGCCCGAGAGAACGTGCGTGCTATGGTGCCCCCCCTCAAGTGTTCTAGAGAGGAGGCAGGTCCATATGGGATTAATGTAAGGTAAAAATAAAGATTAGGGGCAGCCCCCTGTTGTAGTGCCCATATGCAGTGCCACCCTGTGCCAAAGGAGGACATCCTTATGCAGGCCTCGAGTAGTGCCCCCAGTAGTGATCCCCCCTATGCAGTGCCCCTTGTGCCCCCAGTAGTAAGCCCCTTATATAGTGCCCCCAGTAGTGGTAACCCTTATGCAGTGCCCCTTAAATAGTGGCCCCAGTTGTAGTCATCCCCCTGTGCAGTACCCCCGCTACTGCCCTTTATATAGAGCCCCCAGCAGTAGTCCCTCGATGCAGTGCCCCCAGTGGTAGTCCCCTCCCCCCTATGTAGTGCCCCTAGTAGTAGTCCCCTCCCCTTTTGCAATGCCCCTAGTAGTAGTCCCCTCCCCTTGTAGTGCCCCTAGTAGTAGTCCCCCACAATAGTAGTACCCCCCTTGTAGTGCCCCCAGTAGTAGTCCCCCCCTTGTAGTGCCCACAGTAGTAGTCCTGCCCTTGTAGTGCCCTAAGTAGTAGTAGTCCCCCACTTGTAGTGCCCCCAGTAGTAGTAGTCCCCCCCTTGTAGTGCCCACAGTAGTAGTATTCCCCCCTTGTAGTGCCCCCAGTAGTATTCCCCCCCTTGTAGTGCCCCCAGTAGTATTCCCCACTGTAGTGCTCCCAGGAGTCCCCCCCTTGTAGTGCCCCAGTAGTATTCCCCCCTGTAGTGCTCCCAGTATTCCCCCCCTGTAGTGCTCCCAGGAGTCCCCCCCTTGTAGTGCTCCCAGGAGTCCCCCCCTTGTAGTGCCCCCAGTAGTATTCCCCCCCTGTAGTGCTCCCAGTAATCCCCCCCCTGTAGTGCTCCCAGGAGTCCCCCCCTTGTAGTGCTCCCAGGAGTCCCCCCCTGGTAGTGCCCCCAGTTGTATTCCCCCCCTGTAGTGCTCCCAGTATTCCCCCCCTGTAGTGCTCCCAGTAGTTCCCCCCTTGTAGTGCTCCCAGGAGGCCCCCCCCTTGTAGTGCCCCCAGTAGTATTCCCCCCTGTATTGCTCCCAGTAATCCCCCCCCCCGCAGTAGAGACATAAGAAAAAAATAAAAAAAAAACACAATGACCTGACACTCGCTCCTGCTCCTGGTCCTGCCGCCGAGATCAGCTCCTCCGTCCGCCACTTTGCATTATGGGAGTGACGCGTCATGGGAGTGACGCATCACTCCCATTACCCACTGCGGGAGCTGGAACATGTCCGGCTCTGGCAGTGGGAGCAGCAGCCGATGAGAGTCTGTCTGACTCTCATCAGCTGCTAAAGCAAACACACAGCTGCCGGAGCCGGCGGCTATGTGCTTGTGCTGTGTAGCGCTGACCGAACTCCGTCCGGTCAGCGCTACACACGCGGTGCAGTCTGTGTCACAGTGACACAGACTGCCCGTGGCCCGCAGCCCACATGACGCTGCGGCCTGGGGGGCACATGGCATCCTGCCCCCCAGCCCAGCCCGCCACTGGACATGGCCTGCAGGTCTACTTTCGATCCTGAGTAAGGAGGAAATTGACAAGGAGGGAGTTGACGGTGTGGTTTGCAGGCGCTTGGATACAACAGGACAACGGGATTTAGGTGTCCCTGGACTGCTTACAGTCTTAGCCAAAGTTTCTGAACTTGACAGTAACTTTTTATGAATGCACTGCAGGTGCAGTATAAGGGAGGATGTTCCTAGGTGGTTAACGTGCCTACCCCTACTTATTTCACCTTTACATATGGTACATATGACAAGACAGTTGTTGTCCGGATTTGGATAGAAATATTGCCAGACCAAAGAGGTGGAATGTTTGGTCTTCTGCCCAGGCATGACCGTGATGGGCTTTTTCATCCCACGGACAACAACTGACTCCCCCGGAGCCTGATTTAAACAAACCACATCACCATCAGAATCCTCCTCGCCAACTTCCTCCTCAGCGCCAGCTACACCAGTATCCTCATCCTGTTGTACTTCAACAGTGACATCTTCAATTTGCATATCAGCAAGTGGACTGTGGGTGCTCATTTCAGCACTTGCAGGGGGTGTGCAAATGGTGGAAAGAGCCACCTCTTCCCGTCCAGTGCTGGGAAGGTCAGGCATCGCAACCGCCACCACACTTGGACTCTCCTTGTGGATTTGTGATATCTTCTTAGAACGCACAGTTCTTCGCTGTGCTTTTGCCAGCTTAACTTGTTTGATTTTTTTAGTGGGAGGAGGGCTTCCATCGTCATGTGAAGCTGAACCACTAGTCATGAACATAGGGAAAGACCTTAGCCGTTCCTTGCCACTTGTTTCTCCTCAGATGATTTAAATGATTTTTTTAAGGTCATTTTCCTGAACTTTGTCATTTGGGATTGTATGTGCCCTCTACTATGACATTGGGCATCGGCCTTGGCAGACGACGTTGATGGCATGTTATCGTCTATGTCATGACTTGTGGCAGCAGCTTCAGCACTAGGAGGAAGTGGTTCTTGATCTTTCCCTATTTTATTTTTATCTGAGAAAGTTTGGTCCTCCATTTGTTATATTGATATATACATGCGGCTGAGGTGCACACAAACACAGAAAATCATTTTTTATTTTTGTTGGAGACTAGTGCACTTTGTGGGTTACACCACCCTTCAAGAAATGAGCCAGCCGGCTCTTTACTTATGGGACACAGGCGCACGCTTGGCGCTGCTCCTTTGTTGATGCACGTGCAGCTACAGTGCACACAATTCACAAAGACAGAAAAAAAGAAGAATTTTTAATTTTTTGTGGAGCGCACTTTGAGGGTTACACCACCCTTTAACACACAGATGCACGCTTGGCGCTGCTGCTTTGAGGACGCACGTACAGTGCAGACAATTCACAAACACTGAAGAAAATGTTTTATTTTTGTTGGAGTGCACTTTGAGGGTTACACCACCCTTTAACAGACAGACGCACGCTTGGCGCTGCTGCTTTGAGGATGCACGTACAGTGCACACAATTCACAAACACAGAAGAAAATATTTATTTTTGTTGGAGTGCACTTTGGGGGTTACACCACCCTTTAACAGACAGACGCACGCTTGGCGCTGCTGCTTTGAGGATGCACGTACAGTGCACACAATTCACAAACACAGAAAATATTTTTTTATTTTGTTTGGAGTGCACTTTGGGAGTTACACCACCCTTTAACAGATGAGCCAGCTGGCCCTTTACTTATGACACAGGCGCACGCTTGGCGCTACTTGTTGATGCACGTGCGGCTACTGCGCACACAATTCGCAAACACAAAAAATTATTTTTTATTTTGTTTGGAGTGCACTTTGGGGGTTACAGCTCCATTTAACGGTCAAGCCAGCCAGCCCTTCACTTATGACACAGGCGCACGCTTGGCGCTGCTTTGTTGATGCATGTGCAGCCACAGTGCACACAATTCACAAACACAGAAAATAATTTTTTATTTTGTTTGGAGAGCACTTTGGGTGTTACAGCACCCTTTAACGGTCAAGCCAGCCAGCCCTTCACTTATGACACAGGCGCATGCTTGGCACTGCTCCTTTGTTGATGCACGTGCAGCCACAGTGCACACAATTCAGAAACACAGAAAATATTTTTTTATTTTGTTTTGAGTGCACTTTGGGGGTTACAGCTCCTTTTAACGGTCAAGCCAGCTGGCCCTTTACTTATGACACAGGCGCACATTTGGCGCTACTTTGTTGATGCACGTGCGGCTACTGCGCACACAGGGCCTGATTCAGAGCCGGACGCTATTAGCGCTCGCTCGTTCAGAAAAAGGGGGTGGCTATTCAAATGAACCGTTCGCTCTTTGCGGTCTGTTGATGCCTCCATGTCTGAACGAGCGAACAAAACATGTGGACGTTTATTTGAAAATTACGCCCCCTGGCCTCTCGCATCATACGTCATGTCCGCTATTTATTAGATTAATCGAGTACATCGATCAGCGTATGAACTGCTCGCTATTCTAGTGGCTGGTTTTTCCTACCACTATATTGCGAGCAGTTCTGACTAAAAAACAACCAGGTGACGTGGTCAATGACGCTGCTGTTTAAATTATGCACACCCATAAATCGCCCGTTTTGACCTTTAAGCACGCCTGCGTTCTTAATTCCACTCCCCGTTTTTATGCACCTTCCCATGTTACCACCCACATACGCCTCCTCATGTCACTCAAAATAACAGGCATTCGCTATATAGCGAACAAACGATTTTCAGCCACACTGACTGGTTCGCGCATGCGTATTACAAACCGTACGCATGCGCAGATGGGCGAACATTGTTCGGAACGAGCGTACTGCCGCTTACGAGCGGCTCTGAATCAGGCCCACAATTCACAAACACAGAATAAAATATATATTATTTTGAGTGCACTTTGGGGGTTACAGCCCCTTTACTTATGACACAGGCACACGCTTGGCGCTACTTTGTTAATGTACGTGCGGCTACTGCGCACACAATTCACAAACACAGAAAAAATATTTATTTTTTTGCACTTGGGGGGAGCACCCCTGATGGACAGAGCACCCCTGGACAACACTACAGCACCCCTTTAGAACTGGGACACTGCACAGGACTTTGGAGTGGACACAAACCCTATGGACAACTGACTGCACAGCACAGTCCAGCCAGCCCCTATGGACTTTGGAGGAGTGGACACAGCCCCTATGGACAACAGCAGCACAGCAAAACACAGCCAGCCCCTATGGACTTTGGAGGAGTGGACACAGGGCCTGATTCAGACCCGGACGCAAGTGGCCGTTCGCTCGTCCGCCGTACGAGCGGAAATATTTAAATTCAAGCGCTCGCTCGTATGTTCGCATGTAGCTAATCTTCCGCCCCATAGTCTTCCAACCCCTCCTCTAGCTAGCGAACGTTCAAAATAGCGACCGTCCGTCTCCTCTTTGGTTGCAGGGAACGCTCGCACAAGACAATTCCGGAAGTGGCCCTGTCAGTTTTCGATTGCCTGCTCTTTCATTCTGCAAACATACTTGAATCGATTACTGGCAATCACTATATTAATTACCTTAATTGTTATTCACATGTTTGCAATCCTGTTTTCTTTTTCAATGTCAATAAACTTTATTCTTGTCAGTGTGTGTCATTTGTACCGCAGAATACATAAGTTTTGACCAATGGGATGGTTTTTCGAAATTAAAAGTTTTTGGGAATGCTACTATTGTTTTGCGTTGTTTTTTCTAGGCAGATTATAATACTTTAATTTTTTAATTTAAATTAGCTTACGCATGTCACTACATCAAGCCTCTCATAACTCTCATTATATTTGTGAGGGTGTAGGTCACATGACTCATACAATAACCAATAGAATGGTTCCTGTTAATTTACAAAGTACATTAGCCAATCAAATTTTTTCTAGGACCTTTATTAAAACTGTTTTGTGTTAAAAAAATCATTGCCATCATGAGAGCCTCAGCGTTTTGTAGGCGTGAGCTACTGATCCTCACTGAGGTGATGGACCAGAGAATAACCCATCATCTGCCCCCCATCACCAAGCTCCGCAAGCGGATGGCGTATGCGGAGGTGTGCCGCCGCCTGCGTTCCATGGGCTATCGCCAAAATATTGCCCAACTTGAACGCAGGTGGTTGGATTTGAGACGCCGATCCCCACGCCTGCTGGCCCTTTTGCATCTCCAGATAGTGGAAAGTAAGTGTTTATGTGTTTGTTTATATATATATTATTAATTTGTTGTATTTTTTTCGCCTACCTGCGTGTGCATGTTTACAGTATAGCCCTGTTTGTTTATTTTGGACCTACCTGCGTGTGCATGTTTACAGTATAGCCCTGTTTGTTTATTTTGGACCTACCTGCATGTGCATGTTTACAGTATAGCCCTGTTTGTTTATTTTGGACCTACCTGCGTGTGCATGTTTACAGTATAGCCCTGTTTTTTTTGTTTTTTGGATATTTTGGTTAAATATATATAAAAAAAAAAAACATTGCAATTAAAAATGTTTCTCTCCATCATTTAGGGGCCGAGCGGAGAATGAGACGGCGCAGATGGGTGTCTCGACCCCTATCCCCCACTCCCACCCAAACATCCTCTGCCCACTCTTCCCCAAATTCCCCCTCCATCCCAGACCTTGCGCTCGTCAGTCCCCTCCCTCTCCTCACCTTACCATCCCTCCAACTTCCCCCTCCCCTCAAACCCCCCCTCTCTTTTCCTCACCCTCCACTTCATCCCAAATTACCCCTCCTCCTTCCCAGAGCCACTGGCCCACCTCTGAAGAGGAGGAATTCGGGCCTCCAGGCCCAGGCAGCATTTTGACTGGTATGTTTACATTTTAAACTATGTTTTTTTGTAGGATTTTAAAATTTGGGTTGATGTTGTCCTTTTGCCTGTGCAGTTCAATATAGTAAAGTAGTTCCAATGTTTTTTATATATATCTTTGTGAAACAATGTCAAGGATGTTTTCCCCTTACACATATGACACATGTCCAAACACTCACACTTGTGTATTTCTTGTTTACGCTACCCACAAATGTCGGCATTTTGCAAATTTTTATTTTTGGATTGTTATTTATTCTCTTTGGGCCCTTATTTGTTTTGAATCTGTTCGTTTTGCATTCCTTTTGTTTTGGAGCTGTTTTGGTACCTGATGTTTTTTTGGTTGATAGTCTGAATTTTTGGGTTGTTTTTAAAATCTAAATGAAGGTGTCATTTTTTTATTCCGCAGATTTTTTTTACCCACAGAGGACCAGAGGTGTAACGAGGCATTTGCTGCAGGATTAATGGAGCTACGGGGCCATGTACTTGCCATGCTGGTGGCATTGGACCATATGTTGGCGAGCCTGCGCCACTAATTTTTTGTGTTTTCCCAAAATAATTTTTTCAAAAATAAAGTTTATTTTGATTTATTTAAGTCTCATTCCTTGTGTGTAAATCTTAGATTGTTGAACCTTACATAAGTCTACTATTTGTCTATGAGTTTTTTAAGTAATGTAAATTTGTTTGTAGAAAGCTCAAGTAAGTATGTAAGCTTGCACATTAAACACATAACAATACCAATAGGTTTGTAGAAATGTGTGGGTAATGTAAAAATTAAAGCTACCTGCTTAGGCCTAGAATTGAAAACATACTGATTCACCATAATACCTTTGGTGTTTTTTTGTAGCAACAAAGCAGGGTACTAAAGTTTACAAATTAAGAAATTACAGTATTAGGCGTTAAGCAACTTTGCATTTTTTTGCAACAGGTTACACTTGGTTGTAATTTACGATGGAAATGGTTGGGTAACGTCAATAAAAAATTTAATGCACACAAATAATAAACACCAAGTGAATTGACACAATAAATTCAAACATTGAAAACACACACACAAGTCCAAACAACACCAAAACCACCAAATATACAAAATCAGGAACTGTTTGAAGAAGTAGCATGCCAACATGAATCCACAAATGAGGAGAAGAAATCATTGTTCCCGAAGTTATATCCAATGTGTCCACATAATGTCATTTGTGTTGATCAGGTATTAGGCATGGATTTTTATGGTCATTTTAGGGATTAAAAAAAAAAGAAAAAAAAAAAAGTTAAAAGTGTACATTAAAATATTACATGTCTACATTGTGGCAATTAAATAAATTTGTGGAAATAATTACCGAAAAAATCTTGCAACAACTGCATTGCATATGGCCCCCCCACATACTGACCTCCGACCAACCTCGGGGGGGCCATCCTCAGGCAAGGCATCCTCTGGCTGCATTGGGACACCACTCCTTATGGCGATGTTGTGAAATATCCCACACAGGACCACAATTTTCGAAACCATAGCCGGCAAATACATGAGGTCGCCACCAGAGCGGTGGAGGCACCTGAATCGGCATTTTAAAAGGCCGATACAGTGCTCCACCACCTACCTGGTGGCTGTATGTGTGGAATTATACTGACTTTGTGGCCCTGGTGTACGAACCAAATAAGGAGTGAGTAGCCAGGGCGTGCAAGGGTAACCACTGTCTCCTGTGAAAATATAAAAAACAACATCAGGACCATTGTGTAACAAACTTTGCATTGGTTTCAACAGAAGGTGTCAACTTACCCAGAAGCCATGCATCACCAGCTTGTAGGTTGTTTAATTTGTGCCAAAACCCTGATTGCCGGATGACGAAGGAATCATGTGCACTGCCTGGGAATTTGGCATTCAGGGACAGGATCTGGAGGGAGGCATCACATACCACCATTACATTCATCGAGTGAAAGTGCTTTTGTTTCCTATATATAGCCTCCAGCCTTGCTGGAGACTGAAGTGGTATGTGAGTGCCATCCACAACCTCTATGATGCAATTTGGTAAAAATTAGCCTTCACCACAGTAAGGGAACCCATATCCAATGGCATTTTAATAAAATGATGGAGGTGTTTAAAAAGTGCCTCCATCACTGCCCTCAGGATCCTTGAAAAGGAGGATTGGGATATTCCTGCCACTATTCCCATGGTGGTTTGAAAGGATCCTGAGGCACAAAAATGTAACACCGACATTAATTGCGTAAGTGGTGGTATTGCTGTAGGACTGTCAATTTGCCCTTCAAGATCACTCTCTATTAAAGAGAGAGTGTCTATGATGATTTGTGGCGGAAGGCGGTATCGCCTTAACACCTCATCATCTGGCATTCCAAAAAGGGTGAAACGTGTTCTATATATCTCTGGCCTTGCACGCCTACGAGACCTATGCCTGGGACGAAGTTGAGGTTGGTCGGGTTCTGGAACCATGGCCAATATAATACGACCAACATCAACCTGAAATGTTAAGCCAGGTAGTTATTGTTTTAGACAAATGTGTTAAGACAAATATACTTATCTTTTCCAAGATATTCAAAAATTCTTACAGGCCTGGGTCGTGTCATGTGAAATTCAACCTACATTGCAAAAGTAGAAAATATTTTGAAGATTAATTTAATAAACTAGGAATTAAGCAAAATATAGTTTGCGAAAATTAAGAGAAGGGAGCAAAATAGTACACGACATTCAGAGTTAACACATGATTTTACACAGAAGAAGTACATATTACTTCGCAAAATAGTACGCTACATTTAGAGTTAACACATGATTTTACACAGAAGAAGCACATATTACTTCGCAAAATAGTACGCTACATTTAGAGTTGACACATGATTTTACACAGAAGAAGCACATATTACTTAGATAAACATATGCTAAGACCAACACATCTAATTTGCTAATTAATAAAACCAAAAACACTTACCAAAAACAGACAAATATCCCAAAGTTTGAAAAGGTCACTTGGGTTTCAGCCAAAATAACTGTTTGAAAAACAAATAAAAATAATTTTAAAAATGTAAAAACAATTTAATAATAAATGTTTATGAGAATTATTGAAATACTTAACTCAAAAATATAAATCAAAATAGGAAAAAAAAAACGCAAAAATGCTAACGTAAACAAAGAAAGTACTAAAAAAACGCTCCTTCAAAATAATACAAACTCCTTCACGATCCACCAACCAAAGAACAAACCATTACACCGAAATACCTCCAACAATCCAAAAATGCCACCTCGAATGGAGTCACACCAAGCCATAAATAGTCTTTATTTTCCCGCTCAAATTAAGGACGGACAATAGGAGCGCACAATCAATGATGCGGCCGAATAATGCTGACGCTGAACTGAGGTCCAAAATGACTACAGAGCAGCAAAGCACTGGCCAAGAGGCCAGTAAGTATTGTCTTTTTTGTGCAAAATGATTATGTTTAACAATAATTTTGGAAACATTTTACATTATAAATGTTATTATCTTTTTTAAAGAAAGGTGTTGAGGATGCCATGGAAGAGGCTGCTGGGCCTAGTAGGCCAACTAAGCAAAAAAAAAAAGGCAGCCACAATTCACAAGGAAGGAGATGGAGGTTTTGGTGCAAATGTGCAATGACAACCTGCCACAGGCACCAAGGAATATGGGTGCAAGCCAGAGATGGAAAATGTGGGATGACATAGCCAGTGCTGTCAATTGGGTGGGTGAGTTTGAACGTTCAACCCGGGAGGTCAAACGCCGGTACGTAAAAACTACATTTGACTAAAAAGTGTTTACAAGTCATAATACTGCTGGAATAATGCCAAATTTTTAACCAACAGATGGAGCGACTTCAAATATCGGCTGAAACAAAATCTTGCTGATAGGGCTAGGCATGCAAGGTGGACAGGTGGGGGTCCCACCCCTGTGTCACTTGAGCCCATGGATTTGGAGGAGCTGGCACAGGGGTGTGTGCAGGATGAGGAGGTGTTTGGCGTGTCGAACATGGATACCAACATGCCAGACTTTGCGGCTCCTCATATTGACCAGGTAAATGTTGTAATGTTAACAACTCGGAAATGTGTTATGGAAAATATCTAGAGTTTAATTTTACTTTTTTCTCTTTTTTCTCACAGAGACACAGGCGGATGAGTCTGCTCCAGAGGTGAGCTTTGGCCGCAGAATTTCTTCTGGCTCTGCAGGGGAGGAAGCAGTAGATCCGGCTGGGGGACCCTGTGGAAGACAGTCCAAGGCCTTCCCCCTCGCAGGCAGTGGCCCTCCTCACTGATTTCAATGTTAAAACGGATCAGCACACAGAGATTCTGATGAGGATGGACGCCAATCTGCTACGGGTGGCGGACGCCCTGGAGGAAAATGCTGCGGCCAATGTAAGAATTGCAAATGCCCTGGAGCAGCTCATTCATCAGCACATGTTGGAGCCGGCCTCCCTTCCTGCCGGAACATCAGGACCCTCCATCTCTGGCACAACAACAGCCATCCCTCCAAATGTGCCTAGCCCTATGCCTAGTCCAGAGGCCACAACATCTGCCTCTGGACAGGCCAGCCGAAGGCAATCCCAGACCCAGACACTGGCTAATTTCCCCACAATCCATCTCTGTGTTTGCCCAATATTCCTTAATGCCCAAAACCTCCTTCTCCTTTCTTGTGAATTGTTTTTAATTTTGTATATTATTTTGATTGCAAGTGCCACTTATTTTGTTTTTGTGGCCCAAATCATTTTTTGGTATTTACCTTTCCAAACATTATTTTCTGCAAAAAAAAAAAAAAAAAACATTTAATAAAATTATGTTGCAAATATGCAAAATTCTATTGTTGATTTATTCCAAAACTGGTTAAAAGGTAATCCCTCAAACAAAATTCCAAACAATACAACGGAAATATAGACATTATTTTTTTAGAAAAAAAACAAGGGTTAAAAACAATTTCTGAGTTTTAATTAACACTTATCAAACCAAAAAAAGGACGATTGGTTTCTTGGACAAAAAAAAATTAGCAAAATATACAAACATGCGTACAATATTGTTTCCGTAAAAAAAAAAACACTTACAAATATTTCAAAAGCCCACAAAATAAACCACAAAATGTTAGCTAATTGATTGTAATACCCAGAAATTAGCAGCTGAGTAGTTCACCTGCGTACGGTTTTTAGCCACTAAAAAAGGTCTATTTGCGAAACACATTACAAGCTGTTTAGCAAATAAAAGATGATTGTTTTTGTGGCAACAATTGATAAATCGAAACACCATTGATGAGCCCAGGTTAGGACGAAGAGACCATCATCATTGTGGTAGACTATACCAGACCACAAGCTGAACGAGCAGTCTTAAAGGAAATTGGATCAGACAGTGACGTATCACTTGGTCCGTTCACATTTGGCGCTCGCATAAGATAATTTATGTACGCCCAAATAACGCCTCGACATGCCTGCGTTTTCCCATCTCCACCCCCGTCACCGCCCCAAAACGGACAGTTCTGTCAATCACATTGAACATGTCACTTCCTGTTCGCTGTTCTCCGATCGACTGAAAAATTACCGCAATCAGACGTACGCACATGCGCACTGTTACACCGACGCATGCGTGGTTGTACAACATCGGCTGACTACGAACGAGTGGCCACTTACGAGCGGCTCTGAATGAGGGCCACAGCCCCTATGGACAACAGCAGCACAGCACAACACAGCCAGCCCCTATGGACTTTGGAGGAGTGGACACAGCCCCTATGGACAACAGCAGCACAACACAGCCAGCCCCTATGGACTTTGGAGGAGTGGACACAGCCCCTATGGACAACAGCAGCATAGCACAACACAGCCAGCCCCTATGGACTTTGGAGGAGTGGACACAGGCCCTATGGACAACAGCAGCACAGCGCAGCACAGCACAGCACAATACTACACTACATTACACAGCCCAGCCAGCCCTAACTCCCACCCTCCCTCTTCACTGTCCACAGCCGAGTGAGAAAATGGCGCCGACGCAGGTACCTTATATAGAATCCAAAACCCACGAGACCCGGAAGGCGGGATGATGACGTTTTGCCTCGATTTCAGATCTGAGTCAGACAGGAAAAGTCGAGCCTGACTCGGATCGGCCTCGGATCGGGGGGGCTCGGATTTCAGAAATCCGAACCCACTCACCCCTAATGTATACACATATATAGATATAGATATATAAATATATACACATATATACAAACATATATATATATATAGTGTATATATATATATATATATATATATATATATATATATATACATACATACAGTTTATTCAGTATACCTGCCATACACTGTGGGCTGCGGCACAGAAGCATGGGCTGTTTCAGCCATGCACTGTGGGGTAGCTCAGGTGGATTTCTGCACTTTTGATATAGGGCATAGTGCATTGCACCACTGAACCAAGCTTTTTTATGTTTGAAAAAGGAATTTGTTTAATAAATGTTTATTTCTCTCTATTCTTTACTTCTACAGAATGGCTGGTGCTTTCTGGATAGGATTTATTGAGATGTACCAGGCCAATGAGTGCCTCTGGAAAATCACATGCAAGGACTATTGCAATAGAGACAAAAAAGATCAGGCACTCAACCAACTGCTGACGTACAGTAGAGACCTAGTAATTGATGCCAACATCAAGTGGGTGAAGAACAGGATTCAGAACCTAAGAACTGTGTTCCTGAAGGAGCACAACAAGTACATGGAGTCACAGCGTTCAGGAGCAGGGGCAGATGAGGTCCAAACGCCTAAGTTATGGTACTGTGACCTGCTCAAGTTTGTCCTGGAGAAGGATCCAAAGAGACGGTCATAGTGCTCGCTGGAGCCAGAGCCAGATGAGGTCCACGCTGAAGAATCGGGGAGTCAGGATCAGGTAATTGTTTGTTATTCCAAAACAACATGTACTTTTTCTGTTGTTTTTAAAAAGTTAATATGCTTGTATTTAATTCATTTGGTGAATTTTGGTAAGTATTTGCAGTTTTTAAAACTGAAAAAAGGTAATACTTTTCCCTTCCTAGATTGTCGATTTAGATTTGGAAGTCAATCCTGGCCACCTCTCCAGCGAGCCCACAGAGGTGTTGGGAGTCTCCGATAGAGCGGTCGTCTTCCAAGGCTCCCGCCAGGAAAAGGAAGACAGCTACCAGGACTCCAGCCTCTGGACCATCCAGGAGTGACCTTTTTTTGCAACATGCGGGGAAGGTTCTTCAGAAGCCCCCGGATGCCGAATCATGTTTTGGTATGAACATCGCCCCATGAAATGAGGACCATGGCGCCAAGCCAGGCTGCTCATTTCAAACGCACAGTGTATGATACTATGCTTCGAGGTCTTGAAGGAGAATTGGTTAAAGACTCGAACATAGGATTGTACCCTAGGCAACCCCCAACACTCTCGGCCTCAGGCAGTTTCCCCATCCCACAGCATCAAGCGACAAATACCCCTATGCAAAATACTCCTCCGTCACATCCCCACACCTACCAAGCAGCATTTAGCCCAGCACCACCAAATCCCTTTCCCAGCACTTCCATGAGTGGTGTGCAAGCTGCATAGCAGAGTGCACAGACCACTCTATGGGACGATGTTCATTATTTTAATTATTGATTTTTTTATTGCATTTTTTTTGTAGCGTTGCAAAATTGAGGTAATTCCTTTTGAGCTTGAGTAAGGTCAAAGTACCATGACAAAGGCTTTTGGACTTCATACAGCCCTGTTTCCTGAACTTTGTGACATTTGTGTATTTGTTGTGGTCATTTGGGAACACAGTTCTGAAGTTCTTGTCCTTTATTTTTTTGATGTTGGCATCACTTAAATGATCTCTACTGTACATGACTAGTTGTTGAAGTGCCTGATTCTATGTTTCTATTGTAATAGTCCTTGTTGTGGAGGCACTCATTGGTCTGGTACATCTTGGTGAATCCTGTCCAGAATGTTTGCTAAAATGAAGCACTAAAAAGTTAATAAAAAAAACAAAAACAGGGTGTGGTGTCTTTATTTACTTGTAAATTGTATTTCATAATATAATGTAATTTAAAGGTCTGCTGAATTTGAATTGGGTTTTTTTGGATTTTGGCCTGTTATTAGGGTGATGGTGTTTTTGGATTGTTGTTTTGGGTTGATTGTGGTTTTGTCCAAATTACAAAATCTTGATCAATGTTTGAAACCATTTTGCCTAAAACAAGATTTATCCCCCTAAAGCTGTTCCCATATGACAATGGCATTGGCTGCTAAAGGCTATAATGTTGAATAAAAATGTGAATAAAAAAACAGGTCTCAAAAAAGGTAATAGTACTTTTGTATGGTAATTACAATTTAATTAACTGAAAAAACAGGGAAACTATGTAATATACATCCTTCACTTTTAAAACCAATTTGAAAGAGTTATGTTATTACTACAGGGGTCTTCAACCCGTGGGCCCCGGACCACGAGTGGCCTGCGGAGCTCTGTTGGGTGGGCTGCAGACCAGGGGGAGCTGTTCCCTGCGGTCAGCCAACAGGCTCCATTTGCCGCCTGCCCACTGAAATTTTGTTACCAGCGTGCGGCTGGCTCCCTTCCTGCCCTGCCCCGCCAGACGGAGGCTGGAGCTCACTCCTGAGCTCCTGCTTCCAGCTCACGCAGTGTGTACAGTGTACTATGGGAGAGACATCATGACGTCTCTACCATAGTTCAGACAGAAGAGCAGCTGGGTGGACTGGAGGCAGCAGACGTGGGAGCGGGATTTAAGGTAAGTAGTAGTATTTTTTAATTGTAAGCTGCTTCACTACTGGGGTCATTACTATTAGGGGCACTAGTACAGGGGGAATTTCTACTGGGGGCACTAATACTGGGGCACCACTAATGGGACATTGCATAGGGGGCACTGCATAAGGGACACCACTCCTGGGGGCACTACATAAGGGGCACTACCACTACTGTGGACACTGCACATGGGGCACTACCACTACTGAGGGCATGACATAAGGGGCACCACTGCCTTTGTGTAAGGGACACTGTGGGCATTGTGTTTAAGGGGCACAAATGATGTGAATTGGGTCAATCAACATTCTGCTACTGTGTGGCATATAGCTTAGTCGCCCTGGAGCTTCGTCTAATTTTTTAATGTGGGCTACACTGTGTAAAAGGTGGTTGACCCCTGTATTACTATATGTTTACACATTTACGTTCTGAACAAATATATTTGATGACACATAGTATGTGGCTCTTTATTTTAAATACAATGCTTCAATCAAAATGAAGCATTTAAATACAAGTATGTTGCCAATGAACTGCACCTCACCATTGAAAAAGTGCAGGTATTCTTCCCTGACCACTTTGGCATGTCCTGAGGCCACCATGGGGATTTGGGACTTGGAGACAGAGGGCAACAGTTCAGTGGTCAGGATGTTTTCTGGCGGTTCCCAAACTGAGGTTGCCATCACTACCCACTCTATTTTCAGTACTCCTAAATTAATTGGAGTGTAGAAAATGCGGAACCTACTGTACAGGATCCCAAAGACATTTTCTACTATGCGAATAGCCCTTGATAGCCGACAATTAAAGATTATTTTTACAACATTTAAAGCCCTTTGGGGATAGGGTTTCATAACATGTTCATTCAAAGCAAAGGCCTCATCGGCAATAAAAACTTAATTCAAAGATGTTTGTACTGGGAGGAAGGTGGTAACTGAAGGTTCCCAGACATCAGATGCTCGTAGAAAACCGTGTCCTTGAAGAACCCACCATCTGAGGATCTTCCATTTTTCCCAACATCAATGTATATAAACTCATAGTTAGTGCTGACAATGGCCATCAGCACTATGCTAAAATACCATTTATAGTTTTAATAAAGGGATCCACTATGAGCCGGCGGGACAATGCGAATGTGTTTCCCATCAATTGCCCCACCACAATTTGAAAATTTCCACTTGTCCTCAAAATCCCTGGCAGCTACACGCCAATCCTCAATGGAAGATGGAAACTATAATAAAAGAAAGACATAATAAATACAAAACACCCACAAGAAAGAAAAAACATTACAGCGTTATCAAATATTAATTAATATATTATAAGACATATGTAGTTTTTAAGCAACAGATAATATTTGGCCAGCACATGTTGCACATTTAAGGGGGGGGAGGTCGAGTGGGGGCCATCAGTATATAGTAGAGGGACAGCACATGAACTATGCAATATTAGGACAAACTGGGGGGGAGCTGTAAGCAGCACAGATGGTGTAATGGTCAGCATTACTGCCTCACAGCACTGAGGTCATGGGTTCAATTCCCACCACGGCCCTACCTGTGCGGAGTTTGTATATGTGCTTGCGTGGGTTTCATCCGGGTACTCCGGTTTCCTCCCACACTCAAAAATATACCGTAGGTTAATTGGCTCCCAACACAAATTAGCTCTAGTGTGTATGTGTGTGCGCATGTAATAGGGAATATAGATTGTAAGCTCCACTGGGGCAGGGACTGATGTGAATGGCCAAATATTCTCTGTAAAGCGCTGCGGAATATGTGTGCGCTATATAAATAACTGGTAAGAAGTACTGTAAATATTATGTGGCCAGCACATGTTGCACATTTAAGGGGGGGATAGAGTGTAGGCCAGCAGTATATAGTAGAGGGACACTATATGAACTATGACATATTAGGACAGACAGGGGAGAGCTGTAAGCATATATTATGTGGCCAGCACATGTTGCACATTTAAAGGGGGGGATAGAGTGGGTGCCAGCAGTATTAGTAGAGGGACAGCACATGAACTATGACATATTAGGACAGACAGGGGGGAGCTGTAAGCATATATTATGTGGCCAGCACATGTTGCACATTTAAGGGGGGGGGGATAGAGTGGGGGCCAGCAGTATATTGTAGAGAGACAGCACATGAATTAGGATAGACAGGGGGGAGCTGTAAGCATATATTATGTGGCCAGCACATGTTGCACAGAAGCATATAAAATTTAGACACAGTATAAATTGTGATTACCTTGAAATACTGAGCAAAACCATAAATATGGCTCGGCAAGTCTCGGGAATGATGCGACTGAAGGTTTGCGCTGAGATCAGGGTACTAAACTTCAGGTCTTCAAAGGATCTGCTGGTTGCCAGGAACTGCAGGGTAGCGATCAGCCTCTCCTCAGGGGGTATGGAATTTCGTATCCTCGTATCCTGCCAGAGGATGTAGGGCGTCACCAAACTCAATAACTCCTGGAAGGTGACGTCATCCATCTGCAGATAGATGCGGAAGTCATCAGGGTTGTTCTCACAAAGTCCCATCAGAAGCGGCATGTGAGAGAGAGTTTCCCTCTGCAGCAGCCACTCCTTGGTCCAGCATGAGTGCACCCTTCTCAGTCTCTCAGACCTCTCCCTATCAGCCAAAAGCATGACTCCAGCATATGCTGTCATCACATGATAGCGATAAGAAGATCCAGATTATCAGTTTGTTTAAAGACAAGCCAAAAACAAACCACAGCAAATTAGCAATGCAACAGCGTTCAGCAGGTATAAACCAAACCAAAGTAGCCACAGAGCATAAATGCAAACATAAATACAAACAATAAAATGGCCGCCTCCTATTTATTCCCTCAGGAAAGGACCGCCGACCACTCAGGAACCAAATCTGACCACTATACACCCCTCTGCTGAAACCTGTCACTCCATTTGATTCATACGATATTGTTTATCATTAAATCGTTTGAAAATCGTTTACAAATCATTTATTACTCGTTTATAAAATTGTTTGCAAATCGTTTACATAAACGATCATTTGCAGAAGGATCAAGAATTCAAGAGAAAATCGCTTAACAATATTGGACATGGTATAATCGTTTAGTGGATGGGCACCTTTAGAGTGCCAGACAACCTTTAGAGGTTTATATACAGTGGTATTTTTCAGTATGAACAAGCAATTTCCTGAACCTCTCATTAACTATGAAGTAATGTCCTGGGCCAAAATTTATTTTCCACAAGATAAGTTTTATTTTAAAGTCCCTTTTGAGTGCCTTCTTTTCTAAATACTATGGGCCTGATTCAGACCCACTCGCGAGCGGCTGTCCGCTCGCAAGTGGGTCGATGTTATGCACTGAGCATGCGCACGACGGAGGGAGCTCCGTCGTGCGCATGCGCCAGACGCGACGAGCGAAGGAAAGTCCTTCGCTCGTTGTGTCCGATCAAAGGGGGCGTGCTGTCAATGTTGATTGACAGCACGCCCCCTTTGGTGGGCGTGCCGGGGGCGTGCCTCCCTGACGGGGGCGTTCCCACGGGAACGCCTCCCATCAGAAGCCGGCCCACTGACATCACTAGTGATGTCAGTGGGAGTGATTTTGGCTCTGATAGAGCCAAAATCACTCCGGAGCTTGCGGTTGAAAACCTCAACCGCAGGCTCCGGCTCGCAAATTCGATGGTCGCGATGGTCTCGACCATCGCGGCCATCACAAAGCACGCTCGTATAGCCTGTGGGTGGTGACCCACAGCTATACGAGCGTCCAGGAGGACGCTCCATGTAAATGGAGCCCGGCCCTCATTCAGAGCGTGCGCTCTGCTCAGAGCGTACGGCTCTGAATGAGGGCCTATATGTATACAGTCATTTTATATATATAAATATATATATATATATATATATATATATAAAGTCAGAAATCCACTGCACTCGCCACTCCTAGATTTGTGAGTGAATAAATAAAATCAGAAAACCCAGCACTCACCATGTTTAAACACTCACAATGATGTATAAATAAATAAATAATGGGGATTTAGATCATGGATTGTTCAATGCATTTAAGCCCGCAGCCCACATCACGGGACCCCACTTTTCTGCAGGTCCTACACTATCCGTCACACGTTATACATCATTGTGAGTGTTTAAACATGGTGAGTGCTGGGTTTTCTGATTTTATTTATTTAGGCAATGTGGTCACAGGCCACTTGCACCCCAGTCCTGGGAATGGCGAGTGCAGGTCTGCACCCCAAATCTAGGAGTGGCGAGTACAGTGGATTTCTGACTTTGTTTATGCGGTTAATTTTTAATTAACCTTTTGTGATCATAGCTTTCTCATGCACCCCATGCGCAAACTCATTTATATTAACCTGTGTCAGCTGTCTTTTTGGTAGTATGATAGAAGCTATGTTAGGTGACTGCCTTACCTTTAAAAGCCATTAGCTGGCAGGTGAGCTTTAAACCACGCAACATTTTTTCAGTCTAAACTATGTGATAGCAGCTATCAGGTTTCCATCAGTGTGACGGATAGTGTAGGACCTGCAGAAAGTGGGGTCCCGTGATGTGGGCTGCGGGCTTAAATGCATTGATCAATCCATGAACTAAATCCCCATTATTTATTTATTTATTTATTTATTTATACATCATTGTGAGTGTTTAAACATGGTGAGTGCTGGGTTTTCTGATTTTATTTATTTAGGCAATGTGGTCACAGGCCACTTGCACCCCAGTCCTGGGAATGGCGAGTGCAGGTCTGCACCCCAAATCTAGGAGTGGCGAGTGCAGTGGATTTCTGACTTTGGTTATGCGGTTAATTTTTAATTAACCTTTTGTGATCATAGCTTTCTCATGCACCCCATGTGCAAACTCGTTTATATTAACCTGTGTCAGCTGTCTTTTTGGTAGTATGATAGAAGCTATGTTAGGTGACTGCCTTACCTTTAAAAGCCATTAGCTGGCAGGTGAGCTTTAAACCACGCAACATTTTTTCAGTCTAAACTATGTGATAGCAGCTACCAGGTTTCCATCAGTGTGACGGATAGTGTAGGACCTGCAGAAAGTGGGGTCCCGTGATGTGGGCTGCGGGCTTAAATGCATTGATCAATCCATGAACTAAATCCCCATTATTTATTTATTTATTTATACATCATTGTGAGTGTTTAAACATGGTGAGTGCTGGGTTTTCTGATTTTATTTATTTAGGCAATGTGGTCACAGGCCACTTGCACCCCAGTCCTGGGAATGGCGAGTGCAGGTCTGCACCCCAAATCTAGGAGTGGCGAGTGCAGTGGATTTCTGACTTTGATTATGCGGTTAATTTTTAATTAACCTTTTGTGATCATAGCTTTCTCATGCACCCCATGTGCAAACTCGTTTATATTAACCTGTGTCAGCTGTCTTTTTGGTAGTATGATAGAAGCTATGTTAGGTGACTGCCTTACCTTTAAAAGCCATTAGCTGGCAGGTGAGCTTTAAACCACGCAACATTTTTTCAGTCTAAACTATGTGATAGCAGCTACCAGGTTTCCATCAGTGTGACGGATAGTGTAGGACCTGCAGAAAGTGGGGTCCCGTGATGTGGGCTGCGGGCTTAAATGCATTGATCAATCCATGAACTAAATCCCCATTATTTATTTATTTATTTATACATCATTGTGAGTGTTTAAACATGGTGAGTGCTGGGTTTTCTGATTTTATTTATTTAGGCAATGTGGTCACAGGCCACTTGCACCCCAGTCCTGGGAATGGCGAGTGGAGGTCTGCACCCCAAATCTAGGAGTGGCGAGTGCAGTGGATTTCTGACTTTGATTATGCGGTTAATTTTTAATTAACCTTTTGTGATCATAGCTTTCTCATGCACCCCATGTGCAAACTCGTTTATATTAACCTGTGTCAGCTGTCTTTTTGGTAGTATGATAGAAGCTATGTTAGGTGACTGCCTTACCTTTAAAAGCCATTAGCTGGCAGGGGAGCTTTAAACCAGGTAACATTTTTTCAGTCTAAACTATGTGATAGCAGCTACCAGGTTTCCATCAGTGTGACGGATAGTGTAGGACCTGCAGAAAAGTGGGGTCCCGTGATGTGGGCTGCGGGCTTAAATGCATTGATCAATCCATGAACTAAATCCCCATTATTTATTTATTTATACATCATTGTGAGTGTTTAAACATGGTGAGTGCTGGGTTTTCTGATTTTATATATATATATATATATATATATATAAAACAAATCAGGTGGCATTCGCCTATACTTAAGTAAATACAGGTGCCCTCCGTCGGTAACCCCTTTCAGAGTCCCAACATATAATACTCGGTGGCGGCACTCTGTAATCAATCCACACTGCACAGGTAAAATTTTCAACGTTTCGATGTTTTAATAACATATCGTCATCAGGATCAGTCTTGATGACGATGTGTGATTAAAACATCGAATACAGGTAAAATAAGTATTGAACACATCAACATTTTGCTCAGTTAATATATTTGTAATGGGGCTATTGTAATGAAATGTTCACCAAATGTCAGCAACAACCCATGCAATCCACACATGCAAATAAATCAAACCGTAGATGTCCATAAATTAAGTTATGTGTAATAATGTAAGATGACACAGGAAAAAAAGTATTGAACACGCTTACTGAAATGTATTTAATACTTTGTACAAAAGCCTTTGTTGGTAATGACAGCT
Source organism: Taudactylus pleione (assembly GCA_031769625.1). Classification (NCBI taxonomy): domain Eukaryota; kingdom Metazoa; phylum Chordata; class Amphibia; order Anura; family Myobatrachidae; genus Taudactylus; species Taudactylus pleione. The sequence continues at coordinate 19,635,068 of JAUIMM010000018.1, forward strand.
TCAAGACGCCTCGTGTATGGAGAAACTAGTCGCATGCACTGCTCAGGTGTGATTTTGGCCCATTCTTCCACACAAATAGTCTTCAAATCTTGAAGGTTCCATGGGCCTCTTCTATGAACTCTGGGCCTGATGCAGACCTGCTTGCGAGCGCATAGTGCTCGCAAGCGGGTCGATGCTTGGCCCCTGCGCATGTGCCACCTCCGGAGTACGCATGCGCGAGCCCAAGCGAGCGGCAGCAGCTCCGTCGCTCCGGGGCTCACTACAAGATGGGGCAGCTGTCGATGTTGATTGACAGCTCACCCTGTTTTCTATTAGAGCAGGAAGTCCACTCGGGCTTGCGGGAGCTGAGACCCTCCCACAGAGTCTTGATGCAAGCCCGATGGTCGCGATAATCGCGACCATCGCCAGGCCGCTCGCACTAGCTGTGGGTGGTCACCCACAGCTTTGCGAGTGGCCTGGAGGCCAAAACTTTAAAAAAACTCCCTGATTCAGAGCGAGCGCTCGCAAATAGCGAGCGCCTCTGAATCAGGTCCTCTGATCTTTAGTCCTTTCCATAGATTTTCAATTGGATTCAAGTCAGATGATCTAATTGTTTTTCTATAGCTCCATCCCCAGTAACTCCACACCCAGTTCCTGAACCTATTTTTCTAGAAAAATAGCCTTATTACAGTATATATATAATATACAGTATATATATAAATATATAGTCCTACTTACTGTACATGCAAACCCTAAAAATGTACACACAACTGAGGAAGGGCCGTAGATGCAGTACTGATAATTATGCAGTTGAGCTATGTTTTGCTACTGCGCATGCGCAAACTCTTGAAAAGCCGTACTGCATATGCCCAAGCCAATGTCAGCAATATATATATGTATATACGCCTGAATGTGGGGTCAAGGGGCGACTTTCCACCTCCAAACATTTCAGAGGTGCCAGTGTAACTGCAGCCGTGGATGGTCAGTGGCTGTGCTTGGTGAAGGTGGGGCGGTAGTACGGGGGAGGAGAAGGTCAGCACCGCAGTGGAGCAAAAGGCAGGGGCTGTGTATTATCGCAATAGGCTGCACAGCCCCTGCACTGCACGGAGGATGAGTGGGCGGTGTAATGTGCGGTCTTTTAAGTTAAGAGACTGCACATTACACCTCCTCCTTCATGGAGTGCAGGGGCTGTAGAGTCTATTGCGTTAATACACAGCCCCTGCCTCTTGCTCCTCTGTGGTGCTGGCTTCCTCCTCCCTCGTGCTGCCACCCTGCCTCCACCCAGCAACAGGTACGTTGGAAGAGGGGGAGTGCCAAAATTAAATTATATCTTCTCCCCCCAACATAAAAAAGTTCTGGCACCCTTGTAAATAAGTCATGGAATAGATGCCTAGTACTGCATAGGACCCCCTATAGTCTGCTGTAGGACAGCATCAATTTCACAAGTGGACAGTAGACCTCTGGAGCAATGTTGACCCATACCATCTGGATAGCTTGCTACAGCTCCCTGATATTTGCAGTTGCAGGATCTTGATTGCAATTGGACCTCTCCACCATGTCCCATATATACTTGATTGGGTTCATGTTGGGTGACTGTGGTAGCCACACCATTTGTTGGAACACTCCAGAATGCTCCAAAAAACAATTCTGGACATCTTGGGACTGATGACACAGTGCATTATCCTGCTGGAATATTCTATCATTGAAGTCCATGAAGGGCTGCAAATGGTCATCATGCAATGCAACGTAATGACTACCATTCAATGATGTGGACCAGTGGACCCAACCCATGTCACGTGAACACACCCCACACCTTTATGGAATGCCCACCAGCCTACACTTGTTGACAGGTGGGATACATGTGCCACACCCTATATCTACAATCAGCCTGAAACAACTGGAAACATGACTCATCGGACCATGTCACATGTTCTCCAGGGTACAATAAGTGATATCACGAGCTAAGGTGAGGCGCAGCGTCCAGTGTTGTAGTATTAACAGAGGCACTCTGGTACAGTAGGTGTTCTGCTGCTATATCCCATGAAAGCTAAAGTACACTGCACTAACCTTCTGGATATGCATCTGGTACCTCCTGCATTAAATTTGGATGTGATTTGAGCCAGTGTTGCTTGTCTGTTACCATGGACAATTCTGGCCAGAGACTGCAGGTCATGATCATTAAGCACCCATGGTTGGCCACTGTACTGCTTTCCATGAGGTACACTATTTCTAGTACACACATGACACCATAAATCGAAGAATGTTGAATGTTTGCACATCTTCAGAAATGGAAACTTCCATCCAACAGGCACCCATTATTATGCCCTGTTTGAAATCTGATAATTCACATCTCCTTGCCATGAGCAGCCTAGCTGGTGTTCAAACTGACTCATGTAATGTCAGATTACAACTGTTGCAGAACTGGTCATTTCCACATCACAGTGATGCCACTTACCATTACCTTTACATACTGCTATCCCATGACATGTAGCCATATATGTACACTTACCTGTCTGGTGTCATCCTCCAGTAAACTGCCCCTCCGTGATCCCTTGAAGCAGTGCGAAGACATATATAGCGAAAGTCTGATATGTCTTCTTCCCACTGCACATGTGCCAGTGTCTGAGAGCAGAGCCAGCCCGGGTGCTGGGCAGAGAGCAGGGAAATATGCAACTTCCCTGCTCTCTTTGTCTCACAGTACAGATTATACCATCCTGAGAAGGCGAATCTGTACGCAGCAGAGGAATGTAAAGCTGAGCTTTCCGTTCTTCTATGAATTGCACTCACCATACAAAAGTATAGTGAAGCGATGAATACACAAAGCGGGGGCACTGACGGAGAAGGAAAAACCTTCTTCAAGGTAACCCACTGTATGAATTAATGCTAAACAGGGCTTTTTACTGCTCCATGAATACAGTAGATCATTATATTCCACTCCCCTATTCTATTTTCTCCCTTTTCTTTTTTCGCCATATTTTTCCTGTGCCTTTGCACCAGAAGTTTTTGTGGCAGAGGGGTCTAGTTACTAAGCAGTGTTAGGAGACAGAGTGAAAAGTGATAAGGTGCCAGCCAATCAGCTCCCAACTGTCATCTCACAGGCTGTGTTTGAAAAATGAAATATGGGAGCTGATTGGCTGGCACCTTATCACTTTTCACTCTGTCTCCTAACACTGCTTAGTAAATAGACCCCATAGTGACTCCTGCATCTTCTTAACTTGCCAGCTGTACCTGGTGGTTCTAATGTTTATTTTTACCTGCGTACACTATTTGTCTACTTTATCTTGCATTTTCTACTGGCTTGTACCTTTTTTCTGGTGTATCTGTATAACATTGTACTGATATTGCAAACTGATTGTCCTATTTTCCAGCCATATGCTTTCATTGTTAATGCTATGCCCTTTTTACTAGTACATATATTTATTTATTTGCTGTTAGCCTTTTAATTACATATTCTTGGTTCCTTTTTTGTAGAGATTAGCGGGTCCGGGTCTCTGAGAACCAGACCCACCCGAACTTCAAGATCCGAGGCGAGAGCCGAGCTAGGCTCGGGTTTTCCCACCTGACTCCGAAAACAAGGCAAAATGCTTCATCCACCCACTGTAGGATTCTCACAGGTTTTGGATTATATAAAGGTTCCCGCGATTGGCGCCATTTTCACTCTGGCTGTAGAGTGAGAAGCTAGCAGACATAGTCAGTCACTGTCAGTCACTCAGTGTGTGTGTCCAGTCGGGGTCTTGGCCTGAAGGCTGCTGCTGTGTTGTCCATAAAGGGGCTTAGGCTGCAGTATATAAAGGGGCTTAGGCTGCAGTATATAAAGGGGGGCTTCCTTCAGTGGGTGCTGCAGCTGCTGTGTCACTTGTTCTGTCAATTAACTGTGGCTGCTGCTGTGATTTTGTCTGGTCCATCAGGCTAGGGCTGCAGTCCATAAAGGGGTGCTGTGTTGTCCAGGGGGGAGGGTGCTCTGTCAATTAGGGATGCTCTTCCCCAGTTTAAAAAATAAATGAAAGTGCTTGTGTGTGTGTGTGCATTAGCTACTTAGCTGCGCTATTATTGTACGGTGACACTGCTGTTGTTTATCTACCATGTATTTGTGACTCTGCAGGTGGTCTGTCCGCACTCAGCAGGGGTGCTTTTTTGTCCATCAAAACGGGGAGCTGTCTGTGTTGTTCATCAAGGGGCTGCTGTCTCATTCAGGGGTGCTCTTCCCCAGTGTAAAAAAAATAAAGTGCTTTTTTTTTGTGCGTGTGTGTCTGCGTTAGCAACTTAGCTGCGCTATTATTGTATGGTGACACTGCTGCAGTTTATCTTCCACATATTTGTGACTCTGCAGGTGGTCTATCCGCACTCGGCAGGGGCGCTTTGTTGTCCACCAAAAAAGGGTACTGTCTGTGTTGTTCATCAAAGGGCTGCTGCCTCATTTAAGGTTGCTCTTCCCCAGTGTAAAAAAAATAAAAGTGAAATTAAATTAATAATATCAATATCAATCCACAAAAAAAAATAAAGATATTTTTTTGTTTGTGTGCGTTAGCAACTTAGCTGCGCTATTATTGTATTATGACACTGCCTCCGTTTTTTCTCCACATATTTGTGACTCTGCAGGTGGTCTGTCCGCACTCGGCAGGGGTGCTTTGTTGTCCATCAAAAAGGGGTGCTGCCTGTGCTGTTCATCAAGGGGTTGCTGCCTCATTCAGGGGTGCTCTTCCACCCCTGAATGAGGTTCAGACCACAATGTAAGTTTGTTGTTATGGAGGATGATCAAATGAGAGGAAGCAGGAACCACATACCAGTTTTGCAGCTACTGCCAGCAGTCATGATGACGATGCAAGGCCGTCAACGTCATCTACGATGGCTGATGCCCAAGAGCTTAAGTCAAAATCAAACAAGCAGTGTTATTCAGTGTTAAAGAAAAAAAATGAAAAGCTAATTTAGCTGCAGAGAAACAAAAAATTGTCAATATGCCATTTACTACACGAAGTGGCAAGGAAAGTATAAGGCCTTGGGGCCAAATGTAATAGGGTGTCAGTTTTAGTAACAGTACAAACTCGCACCTTCTCGCATTTTTTAAAGGTGCGAGTTTGTGCTGTGACTTGCAAATTCAATAGTTTGCAAACCTTTCAGCTCGAGGCTACTACATTTGCGAGTTTGGGTGAGTTTAAAGACTATGTAAACTGACACCTTTTAATGCGAGTATCATTAAAAGGTGCGAGTTATAGAGAAGCCATCAGAGATCAGTGAGATCCGTGATGGCTTCTGTGTCTGTTTTTTAAAAAAGTGATGTGCAGCCCCCCTAAAGCCTCACCAGCCCCTGGCTTTATAAGGCCAGGGACTGTCCTGGTTCTAAAAATACAGGGCACAAAATGCGTAGGACTCCCCTTTATGTTAAAAATCAGCACAGGGCTTTGCTGAGCCCGCCCTGGTTGTGGAAAAACAGGGATCAAAATGAGTAGGGGTCCCCTGTAAATTCCATAACCAGCACCAGACTCTTTCTAGTGGGGGGTTATGCCACAGCCAGGGAAAACCTTTCACCGGTTTCCCCGGCCAAAGCATTACCCCTGACCACTAGTCAGCCCAGGCTGGGGATCCCTGGGGAGTTGGGAACCCCCCAATAAAAGGTTCCCCCCTCTCCAGGGCACCCCAGGTCTAGACTGACAGCCCGGGGCTATCCTTGGCACCCCAGGGCGGTGGGTGCCGGGTTGATAGTGTTTTCGTGTAGTGTCAAATAGTGTTTTAAATATTGTCTTTAGTTTTGCTACTACACGTCCCAGCAAACCTCATCCGCATGCTGGTATTTGGAGAACCACAAATACCAGCATGCGGGGCATTACGGGCCCGCTGGTACCTGTAGTTCCACAGCCAAAGAAATATGTAAATAAACACAACACACACCGTGAATGTAAAAGTTTATTATAACATACCTGCACACTCACACTCACTCTCACACATACTCACCTAGTATCCATAGTAATCCATAGGGGTACCTATAAAAAAAATCCATACTCACCTCTCCTATGCGTATTTCCAAGTAGGCATCCATGAGGTTAAAATAATAAACCAAAACTTTCCCATAACCAAGCCGGACTGAATAAAGGCATTTGTGTGTACATGTACCTTACTCTGCGCGAATGACTGGAGCACACATGTGCCCAGTCATTGTAGGAGCCACCAGCCAATCAGCGGTGGTCTCCGTCGGAGCTGCTCGCTGATTGGCTATGTGCAGTCAGCCTATCTCCCCATAGACTTCAATGGGGAGAAATCTCCATTGAAGTCTATGGTTGGAATCGCAACATTGTATCTACTGATGTAACCACAAGGTTAATTGAGGTGAACCTTGTGGTTACATCAGTAGATAAAATGTTGCGACATAACTTTCTGCAGTGCTGATCGACACACTAAAGCTGGGTACAAACTTAATGATGTGTGTACTGTACCTGCCGACATCATTAGTAGCAGGCCTGGCAACATCGGCAAATGCATCCACACTTGTCGATGTCCTTAACAATGAATGACGACGGGGGGAAGCAGTGCGCATTGCCATGCAAACATATATTTAATTTAAAAACTGTGTCGACCTTTTCACCCTGTCGACCATTTGTAACTGTCGACCTTTGTACATATCCACCTGTAGTGTGTTGACTTATTGACTGTTGTTCTGGTAATCCACACCCATTCACGTTATGTCACACAATAATGGCGCTATGGATCTTAATTTCCTATACTTAACTAATGTAACTGTACAGTAATACTGTACTTACTATGCACAAGGTGCTGTCTGAGCCTCTGCAGCCGTGGGGCATCCCTCCTCACCAGGTCACTAAACCGGCGCTGTAGTGACCGGATTGGTCTATCCCGGCCTAATTGGGTCAGGATTTCACACCACATTTCTCAGCATTGCTGAGAAGCGGCCGATCCCTCCACGCAAGGAGGATCTCCAACTCCTTCTTGGAATATGGCCGTTGCCTCACAGCCATTTTCTACAACATACAGTAGAGCGCACAATGCATATTACCACATTGGAGCGCACGCATGCATCAAGCATGAAATTATTTTGTAGTGCTGCATTAACCTTATAGAGTATGCACAGCATAGTGCGACTGGTGTATGGAGCGGCTCCACTGGGCATGCGCCAGAGATCCCATTGCAACCCCCAGAGCTGGCAGCCACCGCAGCGCTGACATGGCGACAGTGCTGCAAATGTGCGGATTAAAATGCACAGACAGTTTGTAATACAGAGACCCCTCTTTCAAACAGCCCTCTACTAGTTTCTAAAGTTATGACATCACTATAGTGTCAAAGTCTGGGATGCACTGTGTGTGACTCCTGACCCACTGGGCATGCGCAGTACTATGAGCCTCCCATATGCCACAGCATAGCATGACTGGCGTATAGAGCAGCTCCACTGGGCATGCACCAGAGATCCCATTGCAACCCCCAGAGCTGGCAGCCACCACAGCACTGACGTGGCGACAGTGCCGCAAGTGTGCAGATTAAAACACACAGTCAGTTTGTAATATAGAGGCCCCTCTTTCAAACAGCCCTCTACTAGTTTCTAAAGTCATGAAATCACTATAGTGTTTAAGTCTGGGATGCACTGTGTGTGACTCCTGGCCCACTGGGCATGCACAGTACTATGAGCCTCCCATATGCCACAGCATAGCATGACTGGCATATAGAGAGGCTCCACTGGGCATGTGCCAGAGATTCCATTGCAAACCCCAGAGGTGGCAGCCACCACAGCGCCAACGTGCCGACAATGCCGCAAGTGTACGTATTAAAACGCACAGTCAGTTTGTAATACAGAGACCCCTCTTTATGAGCCTCCATAAGACACAACATAGAGCGACTGGCATGTGGAGCGGCTCCACTGGGCATGCGCCAATCCCATTGCAACCCTCAGAGCTGGCAGCCACCACAGCACCGACGTACCGACAGTGCCGCAAGTTTGCGGATTAAAACCCCACTTTCAAACAGCTCATTGTTAGTTACTAAATCCATTAAATCACTATAGTGTTTAAGTCTGAGACAGCACTGGCAGTGCCGACATTGACGCAAGTGTGTCAGTTTGTCATATAGAGACCCCTCTTTCAAACAGAGGGCCTGATTCAGACCCGCTCGCGAGCGCTGAGCGCTCACAAGTGGGTCGATGTTGGCCCAGTGCACATGCGCACGACGGAGGCGGCTCCATTGTGGCAAGCCGTCGCTCCGGGTCTCGCTACAAAGGGGGTGTGCTGTCGATGTTGAGTGACAGCACGCCCCCTTTGGTGGGTGGGCTGGGGGTGTGGCTGCCCAGACGGAGGCATTCCCATGGGAATGCCTACCATCTAGGGCCGGCCCCACTGACATCACAAGTGATGTCAGTGGGTGGACTTCTTGCTCTGTAAGAGCAAGAAGTCCACTGGGACTTGCAGCAATGAGACCCTACCACAAGGGTCTCGTCACAAGTCTGATGGTCGCTATGGTCTTGACCATCGCGACCATCATCCTGGCCGCTCGCACTAGCTGTGGGTGGTCACCCACAGCTATGCGAGCGGCCAGGAGGCCGCTCTAAAAATTCAATAGGCAGGCACTGATTCAGAGCGAGCGCTCTGAAAGAGCGTCCGGCTCTGAACCAGGCCCAGAGCCCGCTACTAGTTCCTAAAGTCATGAAATCACATAGTCTGGGACAGCGCCGACAGTGCCGTGTGCAACTTCAAATGCACAGTCATTGTATAATACAGAGCTGTGTGTGCATGTGAAATATTTTTGTAAAAAAGTACAGGACTCACACACTTAATGTAATGTTTTAAAACTTTATTAAACATTATTATACAGCTCTGATTCCATGAGGAAAATTCTGTACTATAGTGTACCGAATTACTGCTTCTGTCAGTAAATCATTGGGTGATGATACAGAAAATTCATTGGAAATCTGACGCATGCGCTGTGTAGTTTGGAAAAAGTGACACCTGGTGGACAAAAAGTTGTTTTACACGTTGTGACTTATGTCCATTGCTATGCTACATTCCGTTACGGAACATTCTGTGTGGCGCGACTCAAGGTGTAGTGTGTGGCGCAAGATGTATGGTGCGCTACATGGTGTATAGAGCAACAAACTAGCTGGGCCCATTTGTACACACTGATGGGGATGGTGATGGCGCCATCTGATCTTACCTATGTTGTAAAGCCTGTTTGTGTATGGGATCATTGCCACCAATGTTCACTGCGCATTGGCAGCTTGTTTTGTGAGGGTTGAAACAAACCAATCATTTCAGCCACAAGTAGCAATCCTTGTTGCTGAAGTGATAAACTGTGAATGTCCTGTTTCATATATACAACATAAGGGTGGGTGGGAGAGTCCAAGGACAATTCCATATTGCAGCTCTTTTCTTTGCATTATGTGCTGTTTGGGGAATTGCTGCCTGATGTGTTTAATTTTATGGATTATGAATGTCCAGAAATTGTGATCACCACAGGCAGCATTTCCTGTATGCCCCTTTCTTTTTTTTTTATTCTGAACCACCAAGTTGACGGGGTGGGCAAATATGAGCAGCAGCACAGAACAGCTTCCTGCCAGGATGTGTGCAATAAAGTGCAAATATGTTTAATACAAAAATTAGTTGTGTATATTGGTCACATACATACATATTTACATGGTACATACAGTGCATAAACAGGCTGAGGTAACCTGAAGCACTCCACCTGTTGTTGACAAATAACTTCCAGTAGGCCCAGCAAACATCACAGATGTTGGGAGTTCTAGTTCAGCCAGAGAACTACAGGCTGCTTTCCTCTTATGTAAACAGCAAGTGTTGGTCCCATTATCCCTAACAACCTCCCTGAGTACAAAGTAAACGTCTGTTTACAGTATGTTCTAGCAGCACCTCCACAAGCAAGGCCATCTCATTTCTATTAGATGTATAAAAAATAAAAAAACCTCCTCCAGAACAAAGATGTCTTTTAGGAACTGAAGAACTTGATCCTAGACTGATCTTTCCTCATAGTTTTTATTTAAAATTTTCTTTTTATTGTAACACCCTTATACAGTATACAGAAAAACAATATAATGTTTGTTACATATCAGTTCAGTTACTTGAAACAGAATAAAAACCAAAACAATCTTAAATCATCACAATAATAACATATATACGTAACAATGAGTTGAGTATAAATAATGAAATCAGTCTATCACCTTGAAACAATGCTCCCAATAAGACCCTCATTACAATCTTCTCAAAGAATGAGAGGCGAGAGTCATGAGATGAGACTGAGAACCTAGCGCAGACCCCCACAAATAGAACAACAAATGGACACAGATATTTCCCCTTATTCTGATATTAATATAGTCATAAACGTATATTATATATGAGTACATTAATATTCTCCAATATAATGAGTGATTGGGGGGTCATTGAAAATTAAACGGAGTGTATACCAGTGAGTATTTTTAAATGATGCATGGATATGCTTCCGAATAACAATAGGCAAAGTTGAGATATAGCTTTCCCATGTATCAAAAAATTTTGAGACCCGAGTTTCCTTCTCCAATGTGGTTTCTATCCATTCCATGTTAAACACATGAAAAATTTTTTCCTGAAATATCTTTAGAGAAGGAGGGGAAATACCTATCCATGCTTGCAAAACAGCTTTATGTGCTATCGCACTAATTATTAATAATGATTTTTTACAGCCTTTTGTGACCCTCTGACCATATGGTAGTATCCCAAATAATGCCCATTCATTGGTAAAAGGCAGATAATTCACCATGTTATCCAGTGCGTATCTACGCACCTGTAACCAAAATATTCTGAGAAGTGGGCATTTCCAAAAATAGTGATATGTGTCAGCTAGTGGGGATTGACAGCGAGGACATGAGGGCGATGCCACCATTCCTGCCCTGAATTGTCTATGGGGAGAAAAGTATGCCCTATGAATTAGATTCAGGAACAACTCTTGTTACTGTGTGGCAGGAAGGATTTTCCTTGAGGTGACTAGCATTGTATTTAAAATTTCACAAGAGAGAGAGGGAATATCTATTGTCCACTTACTCATGCCAGTACGTATTTGGGCATGATCAATTTGTGCTCTCAAAAAAGAGTAATAGGTGGATAAAACATGTTTAGATACTGGGGGGAGAGAAGTAACTCATCTAATGGATTATCCCAATCAACATCGGTAAAACCATTTGGTGGTTGCAATAATATAATATTTTGCTTGCATATTAGCAAGTGGGTAAAAGCGGAACATAGGGAATTTTTCTATCATTTGAGAATGACTTAGAGGTTTTTTGGCCTGTTTGTCCAATAAGGCATTAATTGTCGTCAAACCCTGTTCATATAATCTTGTAAAAGGGAAGGACGCTAGGCCATGTTGGAAATAAGGGTTCCCCAAAAAAGAAGAAAAGATAGATTTGTACAAGTTTACATTCAGTTTGTGCCTCAGAATGTGCCATACTTTACGTGGACCAAAGTAATGGATTATCCTGAAGTTGAATCGAAACTTCAGCATCATGTAGGTGTAAAAAGCCTATTAAACTTCAATCTGATAAAAAATGTTGTTCAAGCGTAGTATTAGCATACATATCTTGTCCATGTAGCCAATCCTTCAAGTATCGTAATAAGGCTGCATGATTATAATGCAATACGTTTGGAAAGTTAATCCCCCCATTGTGTTTGGTTTGTTGTAGCTTTATAAAACTAATTATTGATCTCTTTGGTCCCCAGATAAATTTACAAAATAAAGAATTAAAATATTGTACGTCTCGTTGAGACAATAGTATTGGGAGTGATTGGATTAAATATAATAGCCTAGGAAATGTCACCATTTTAATCAAGCTTGTTCGGACCATATAAGATAGCAAGAGGTTACCCCATCCCCCCAATTCATTAGAAATCTGTAAAATAGCTCTGTATATGTTGAGATTGTATATCTCAGATGGCCTTTTTAGAAGGCTGAACTCCAAGATGTTCAATGGAAGACTTGGCCCAGGTGACAGGTAGATGATGACTCCAGCTTGGTACGTAGATGTATGTGTTTAAATAAAGATCAACGGATTTAGACAAATTTACTGTGTAACCATAAATGGCTCCAAAATCCCCCAACCTGTCCAAGATCAACTCCAGAGTATCCCTGGGATTAGAAATATATAATAGCACATCATCCGTGAAAGCGGATAGTTTAATCTCTGCAATATACAATATAACAAAAAAAGGTTTCTACCCAATCTGCGCACAGCCGCCAATAATGGGAGTTCTCAATGAAAGTGAGTGTCACCACACTCACAAATAAACAGTATTATACACAAAAATCAAGAAAGAACTACACCTAGGTGCTATATAAATGTGTTATATGTTTAGAGGTAGATACGTCCCTTTTCAGAGTTGAGAACTTTACTCCTTCTCCTCTTCCTTTCTTTATTCGGACAGCAGATTGATGTTAAATGACTTACTCCTCACAACCAGTTGACATGTGGAAAAATATATCCATGTATCAATATTTAAAAATCAATTTCAATCTTAGTTCATAGACTAAAAGAGATCAGTGTCCCCAAATTCCTTGTGACACACCAGCGTACCCCACTCACAGCAGAAATATGATGTGTATTCCTCAAAAGGTTTCTTTTAAAGATCCCATCACCCGGAAAATTCAGAGAAATATTTCAGCAATATCCTGCGTACCATAACTCACATCAACACGTGCAGAGACACCATATACAAAGGTTTCTTTGGTAGAAAGACATAATAGGCATACCGAAACTCACAGTAAAAATGGTGATTAAACACTCATAATGGTTTCTTTCTCTGTATCCGTCAAGGTAAAATAATCTCCCAAAAATGTAATCAATGGATACCGGATTAAAAAAAGGTTTATTACCAGCAAACTTGGTTCCACAACATCAAAAAACTATATACATCAGTAGTACAATGAGTGGACTAAGGAGTGTATACTTGTTTCTTCAGATCCCCTGTGGAGAGGTATGTCTTTTTAAGCTTTGGGTTTTTTTTGGATTGTTGCCCAAACCTTTTTTTATGACATCACCCACAAGGGAGATCACTTGCCATATTTTTTATTTATTTTTCTTTTTTACTTTTATGTGACTCATTGTACTACTGATGTGACCATGACAAATACTTTGTGTGTCTAATCCTAGTAGCATCCCCTCAGGATTATCACTTTGATGCTGCGCAATCACCGCAGCTATAGCCATTCGTATTGCACTCACCGAATGCCTCCCTCGCACAAAACCCATCTGATGAGGTGTTTAGTCGGTTAGCTATAATTTTAGATAAAATTTTGAAATCAGAATTTAAGAGCAAGATAGGGCTATAGGAATCAACTAAAAGTGGGTCTTTACCTGGTTCAGATATAAGCGTAGTATAAGCCTCTGTAAAAGAAGGGAATACAGGATGATCCTTTAACATCTTATTATATAATTCCAACAACGTAGGTGTCAAATCATGTTGTAATAATTTAAAATACATCCCAGTAAACCCATCAGGTCCAGGAGACTTATTTGGTTTTAACCCTGAAATTACCATTTGTATTTCAATAGCAGTAATTTCAGATGATAAAAGATTATTTTGTTCCTGTGTTAAAGAGGGAAGATTCGCTTCGGAAAGCAGTTGTTCCTGTAGATAATTATCTATCTTAAAGGAATGATATAAATTAGTATAAATTCTTGGAATTTAGATAAAATGGTTTTTGTTTGGGAATAAATCCTATTCGTAACAGGGTCCTTTACTGCTGTTATAAAAGAACGTTTTTGCCATGGTTTTGACATTATTGACAACAATCTCCCTGATTTATTACCCCATTTGTAAAATGTTTGTTTGGTACAATCAAGTTTAGATTGAGCCTGTGACGTCAAAAAAGATTCCAAAAGTTTTTTATTTTGTAAATAAGAACTCAAAGTTCATCAGATTGATGGGAGCTATAATGGCGAAAGGCCTTAGCTACCGATGACTGGAGCATCTTATATTGTTTGGTAGAATTCTTTTTAAGCTTCAAAACATACTGAATGACATGACCCCTCATGACCGCCTTCGACGCCCCCAACAGAGGACCGGGTCCTCCCAATGTTCCAGATTATCATCCAGGTAATTTGCCCAGCATCTGGTTAAGAAGTGTTTAAAATCCTCTGATTTGGAGTGGTAGTCTGGAAAGCACCAAAAGCGGTCAGTTGGGGAAAAAGTGGGGCAACATATATCTAAAGTCACAGGGATGTGATCAGAAATTATAATTTCTTTGATGTCTACTGCGCGTACCTGTGTCATTAAAGAATTTGCTATCAGGAAATAGTCAATTCTTGATAATGAGCGATGTGCCCTAGAAAGATGTGTGTATGAATGGTCATTCAGCAACCTCCAAGGGTCACTCAGTTGTAAGGTATTCTTTAAAGTCTGAATATGATACCAGGAAGAATGAGGAGGTCTTGTAGTAGGAGGGGATCTATCTATAGTCGGATCATCCACTACATTATAATGTCCTGCCATAATTAAAGTGTATAATGTGTGACGGGCTAAAATTTGTGTCAATTTAGCTAAAAATTGACCCGGGGATACATTAGGTGCTTATAAATTAATAATAGTGTACTTATGTCTTTCAATTTCTACATCCAGTAATAAAAATCTCCCTTCAGGATCTGAAAGGGAGTCCAAAACTGAATAACGGAGATTCCTATTGAATAATATAGCCACCCCCCGAGATTTGGATGTAAATGAGGCCGACATACAGGGGTACACTTCTCCTAACTAAGCAGTGTTAGGAGAAGTGAAAAGTGAAGAGTGAAAGTGATAAGGCACCAGCCAATCAGCTCCCAACTGCCACTTTTCAAACACAGCCTGTGAGATGGCAGTCTGGAGCTGATTGGCTGGCACCTTATCACTTTTCACTCTGTCTCCTAACACGGCTTAGTAAATAGACCCCTGAGTGTTGAATCATCTCCCTGTACCCAGTGAGTCTCTTATAAAACAACTATATCTGGGCGTAGCCTATGTAAATGTGTTGCAATTTTCTTCAGTTTTATTGGGGTATTGAGGCTATCCACATTCCATGACACCATCTTTAAATAGGGGGGAGTCATTGAATCAGTCATATTATCTATAGGGTACATTGTTGTGAATAGTAACGAAAAAAAAATTGGTGCATAGTAATAAAATTGTAACACGGTGATCAATGTTTTTCTTTTCTTTTTCTTCAACAAAAGGTGGAAACCGTCCACCGAATTTTTCTGAGGATCTCATCCCAAAAAAGGATGGATACAAAAAACTGAAATCTAAATCAATAATCAATAATCAAGAATAATATATAATAAAGAGGCCATGAGCCTCTTAACAATAATCTAATAATAAGTAGGCCATGAAACATAAAATGAACCCAATACTTAGAATATACACTTATAATTAACCTATCTGTCCCTTTAGTGGAACATATTTAAAATTTAAAAGTGATATAGTAACTTCTGTAAAGGATAATCCATTGTTAAGTCATGGATGGGGATTACGTCAGAAAGTTATTATTGAATCATTGACAGAAACCTCTATCGTAACTAAGAGTTAAAACCATTTATAAGGCATCACCCACCATGGATATCAATAATGTAAAGCGTTATTTACCATAGCAATCCTTACTAATCTATTGTTATATCAGTAAAACCCAGAAAAATTGGAAAGATAGGCTATGAGATGTATATATAGGCTATCAATCATTAGAATGGGCAGGGAAAGTGGAACACATCTAGAAAAGTGGTCTTTAGCTCTCTGGGCATCTGTGAAAAATAAAGGGCGACCATTCTCCATCACCCGTAGTTTAGCCGGATTAACATTTTGCAAACGTTAGAGAATTCTGGGAAACAAGTATCGAGAAGTCCTGAAATACCAGGATTTTCTGACCATCCACCATCAAGGGTTGAGAGGTCCGGTAAGCAGTTAACAATTTTTCTTTTGCCCTATAATCCAATAATTTAGCAATAGTGGGGCGAGGTCTACCTTCCCGATCCGGCCGGTCAGGTCCCAACCTGTGAGCCCTCTCAATCTGCATCACAGAGGACTCGTTATAAATCCCCAAAGCTCGGGGTATATTGACATTAATGAATTCCATTAGTTGAGGGCCTTTTATTGACTCAGAGATACCAACAAAATGCAAATTGTTTCTCCTATTTCTACTTTACAAGTCCTCCATTTTAGCCGACATGGATTGTATGGTTTGGGCTTGATTCTCTATAGTAGCTTGCAGAGCGTGAACTGAATCTTCAGTGTCACTCGTGCGCTGTTCCAGTGTTACTATGCGAGCAGTATTAGAGTCTATCTTCGTCAGAGAAGCCTCAAGCCTGGTATGGAGGTCTTCAAATCTTTTATCAATTAAAGGCATTCATTTTTCAATTACCATCCTAGCATTATCCTCAGATGTTGGTACAGATATCCCTAAATTAGGACCAGCAATTTGATCTGATGGAGTCCCCTCTGCTAATAATTGTAGAGGGGAGGGGAAATGTAAAGGGCAGCAGATTTGTTTGTTGTTTGTCTATTTTCTGTTGTCACACTACGTGAAGAAGTAGGTTTGTCCAAATATTAGTCTATACCACGGTGTGTACACCACTTAAAAGATTTGGAATAGACGTCCCAGAGAGCAGTGATTATAGGTTCAATACAGAATGACTTATCAGATAGGCCTGGAAATTTAAGTACAACTCATATACCTCTTATACTGGAAGAGACTACATGTCCTCAAATATCTATCGCAGCAATATAGACACAATTATATTTTCCCAAATTTATGTGGAGTGGTAGCTCAATACACTAAAATTCTATTTGTGTTATAACACTACTGTAAATGGCAGTATTACTGCATTTATTATAAAACCAAAACAGTGAAATTTCCCAGGAGACAGACAGTATATTTTTTCCTTTTTGTCTCCACAAATATATAAGCACTAGATATGGTACTTCTATTACAGTAAGTCAGTCACTGTTCAACTCCTTGAGAAAGGCCAACGGGCCGAAATGCGTTGGTGACTCCAGCACCTAACAAGCAAAGAATCAACACTGAACTCTCACTGCCAAACCACTCGCCCACCCGCAACCACCAGCGACACCCAGATCAACGTCTGGGCTCCCGTCCACCCGCAAGTAGCGGTCACGGCACACACACCGGACACCCGCATCTCTCACTATCGGCTGTGCCCCCTGCCACCCGTGCAGCACACACAGCCCAGATAACATCATAGCGTGCATACTCCCCATCAGGCTTGCTGGGTCGAGTAAAGCAGAGACAGCGGGCGCACCACACACGCCACAGCTAATACTGTCTCACGCGGACTGCTTTGCACCTTCACAAGGGCGACCTCACACAGCCAGCAGGACAACCTCTGCCCTGCAACTACGGGCACCTGGACAATGCACATCAGCCAAACAGACATTTTGGCCCCAACTGGAACTTGAGAGAGCCGCTCCCTGCCATGGACTGTGGGCACCTACCGGTAGGTAAGCATCACCCCTCCTCACCAGTGCAGGACACCGCTACTGGGGACAACCCCCGACCACCACAACCAGGGCATCCCAGTTCTCAAGTCTGTAGACCAAAGGTCCAGCAGGGGAACATGCAGTAGTAAGGACCGCATGTCAAGGAGCCCCCTCAAAGGGTTTACCCATCTCCCAAACTGTGGACTGCATCTGCTAACCCCCATTGGGCAGCATGCCCCCACGAACAATTCAGAGATGCCAACGATTCCCTGAGAAGCACTGTGCCTCCAATCAAAAGAAGGAACTAATATCAACACATTTAACACAAATAAACTCTATCACCTTTACTCACTCACCCCGCCTACTGTGTGTTCTTTATACCTCACCACAACACACCCACCACAATACACACTGACCACCCACCCCTTCCAACTCCCCTCCCTCTCTCCCCCCCTCCATGTCCATACACACATTACCCTGGAGAGTTCGTAACCCATCTCTTATCATGTTAATTTACAAGTAGGATCAGGTACCCCTACTATACGCTGCACCATCCCCACTCCCCCCCTACCCAATCCCAACTACATATCCCTAAACATCACCACACCCCGAAACGCATCCTAAACAACAATTACAATACAGTCACTGATATAGTTTAAAATATTCTATGGGGCTATCGAATAATCTATTACATTAATATTTGTAGTATAATTATTCATCTTTAAATTTCTGTCACAGCAATACAGTCACAGCTATGTTTCCTGAGTTATAAGATAACACACAGTAGCAGTAATTGTAGTATAACACTAGATGGCAGTGTTGCCTCACTTATAGTAATAGCAGAGTAGGAAAATCTTCCAAAAGGAAGGTGATGGTTTACAATAAAATAATGTAAAATATAGACAGTTTAGGCATATATTCTGACTGATACAAAATACAGATCCAAAACCAAAACACACAAGGGGCGGTTTTGGCAAAACCAAATCCAGATCCAAAACACAAGGAGATACAGATCCAAAACCAAAGCCAAAACATGGGGTCGGCGCACATCCCTATTTTTTGGTAGCTGAAGTTTTTTTGGGAATACACTTTATTACTGTATTATTCTCATTGTCTCTTTTATTTTTACTATGTTTACTCGATGTAATAATTGTACTTTTGCTTCTTTCCATAATCTTGTCCTCGACCTGTAGGGGGTGACCCTCCCTGTGGTTTTCACTATTTGTTCATTTTCCCTACTTTTTATGGACAAGAATCTATCTGCAAGAAAATTAACACTGTCCATGTACAAGCCTGATTCACACAAAATGGTGAAATCTAAACAAGTGCCTGGCCATCCCTCCTACCCCTCTCTCCATAGACCAACCTCCCTCTGGTTCTGATTCCCCCTTCTCTCTCCTCCCAGCCAACCCTATCCAACCTCTTCTGATATAGGTAAATACATAACTGCCATGTTAATGCCCATACTTGACCCATACTTGACCAACATTTGACAGAATTACCATTAATTGAACAAAAGCTTTCCATGATTCAAACCTTAATCCAGCTCTCTACTTATGCTACTCACTAAACCACAGCCGAGCAGTGCATCAGTTATGCAGAGGATACTATTTTGTTCTCACAATCTATGACAGAAAGTTGAATGATCTGGAAAATATAAACCATAGGAACAATCTCTGGTTTCTTGACAGCCCAGAGTCCATGAAGGAGACTCAACTCACTATCTATCTCAGTGTCTCCCTGGATTTGGTCCTGGGCATGTCAGACAGTCAGGGCCCCCCCTAATTGAATGGAGCCACCATCTTGACCAGGAGAGAGAGTGGGCTACATTTAATCTGTGGTACCCCACAAGAGTATCGCTTGGATCTGGTCATCCCACTAAAGTACCCTGTACCTGGCATTACAGGGGTATCCCATTCCAAACTGACATTGGTAAAGGCACGGAAGGAGTTAACTTGGTGAGCCACCAATCATATGCACAGCACAGACTTCATAGAGCCATGGAATGGGAGGAGTTTAGGACCATGGGTAGCTGTGAACAACATGTGCATTATGAAAGTAAAATTAAGTTGTAGAAGGGCCGGATAGAAGTAGGGATGGGACATTGAAAGAAAACATTGGAAGTACTGATGTTTTTAACATTGGATACAAAACATTGTTTAGTCCTAAACATTGGTTCTGGAACATCGATGTTATCCGATGTTAACCGATGTTTCTATTTTTTTAAGTAAACTACCTACTTAAACAAAAAATACACATGCCTATGTTTTGGACTGTAGTGAGACTTCCCTAACTGTTTATAAAAAGTTCACATTAGATAGTTTTTTCTTGGCCCAGGCACAGAATAAATTGGACTATATGAAAAATAAATGTTATTGTTGGGGCAATAAAACTGAAAAGGTGTTGGCTAAACAACCATATTGTTGCAATTAATACTGATCTATTTAGCCCTCCTCTTACTTCCACTTCTGACATAGCTGACACCATAGATGTCTTTATAATGGGTGCAAGGTGAGTAGATAGAGAACACTTTTCGTCAAACTTAGGCCCTCATTCAGAGCCACTCGCTAGCGGCAGTACGCTCGTTCCGAGCGATGTTCGCACATCTGCGCATGCGTACGGTTTTTAGTACGCATGCTCGAACCAGTCAGTGCGGCCAAAAATCGTTGGTACGCAATATAGCGAGGGCCTGCTATTTTGAGTGACAGAATTAGGCGTATGTGGGTGGTAACAGGGGAAGGTGCTTGAAAACGGGGAGTGGAGATCCGAACGCAGGCGTGCTTAAAGGTCAAAACGGGCGTTTTAAGGGAGTGCATAATTAATACAGCAGCGTCATTGCCCACGTCACTTGGTTTTTTTTAACTCAGAACTGCTTGCAAAATAGCGGTTGAAAACACCAACCACAAGAATAGCGAGCAGTTCATACGCTGTACGATGTACTCGATTAATCTAATAAATAGCGGACATGACGTATGGTGCGTGCGGCCAGGGGGCGTTTTTATCAAAAAAACGAGCGTATGTTTTGCTCGCTCGTTCAGACTTAGAGGTGGGAACAGACTGCAATTTGCGAACGGATCATTTGAATAGCCACCCCTTGTTTTTGAACGAACGACCACAAATAGCGAACGGCTCTGAATCAGGCCCTTAATTTTGACAGGTACCACGCCCACAATCCCTCCCCTAACTCCGCCCCTGTCACTCCCACTTTTCCGCCCCTTTTGATATCGTTTAATATGAATTTATATGAATTTATAGTTTTTAATATTAAATGAATATAAATTTGATATGGAATGATATCTTTTTGATAGGATTTGATAAATAAATCTAAATCAAATGTATATAAATGCGATAGGGTCGGATATAAAATGTGTTCAATGCTTAAACAGGCAGTATTGTTGTTAAACTTCGTGATAGCTATAAAAGTAAATACATCTTTATTTAGCAGGCAGCCATGCCTACGAACAAAAGAAACGGTGCGTCACGCCGTGCTGCTAATCGAAAAAAGCGGATGAAAAAGGCGTATTACACGGTATTGAATCCCGGCAGTTATAGCGCCTTTGATAAGTATTATAAGGCCAATAAAGATGCATTTAAAAGAACGGAAATTAAAAAATGGATGCAAAAACAAGACGCGTATACGTTACATAAATCGGCTAGGAAATTCTATAAAAGCAACATGATCTGCGTATCTGATATAAATCAGCAATGGCAATGCTATTTGGTATCGCTGATAGACCTTGCGAAGTACAACAATGGTTTTAAGTATATATTAACAGTTATTGATATATTCAGTAAGAGAGCCTGGGCCGTAAGCTTAACGTCTAAGAGCGCAGCAACCTTCGCTAGTGCTTTTGAAAAAATATTTCAGAAGGGCTGCGTGCCAAAGAAGCTGCAAACTGACAGCGGTAAAGAGTTTCTAAACAAAATCCTAAAAAAAACTGTTAGAAAAATATGATATACATCATTTTACGGCCAACAACGACGTAAAGGCGGCGGTTATAGAAAGATTCAACAGGACTTTAAAAACACGGATGTGGCGCTATTTCACAGCGCAGAATACCTACAGATATATAGATGTTTTACAGGACTTCATATACAGCTATAATAACACGTATCATAGAACGATTAAGTGTACGCCGTGTGATGTGAACGCCTCTAATGCTTTGAGCATTTTTAAGACGACGTACGGCGAATACTTTAAAGCTAATAAAATACAGCCTCGATTAGCCGGCGGTGCGCACGTACACATCTCCAAATATAAGGATATATTATTATATTTCAGAAAGGCTATGAACAGAATTATTCTGAGGAAATATTCGTCATACAGGCTGTGAACACTAAAGGGCTTAGGCCACTTTATACGTTGGCGGATCTGTACGGCGAAGTTATAACTGCCAGTTATAACTGGCATCGTAAACTGGATGGAGGATTAAAATTATGGTACGATCACCTCGAACGCGCCGTATCCTTCGACAATAAGCCGATGTACCAGATCACAGCCGGTGTTAAGCTGACAAAAATACTGGGTTTACAACCTAAAATTAGGTTTTTAAAGCCATGCGCCGACATCAACGGGGGGCAATATACGTTGTATGTGTACACAGACATTATCGAACACCAGAGGGTCGGTGATAGTTATGTACCATTGCTACGGACTGTTGAAATTAAGGGGCGTAACAACGAAATGGTCACAATTCGATACGAGAAGCCAGATTACGTACCTTTGTGCAAAGCGCATTTTGACACGATTACCGTAGAGATAAAGAACGACCAGAATGAGAACATAGCATTCAAGTTTGGGAAAGCGATCGTAAAACTACACTTTAGACGTCGCAAAAACGATTTTTATTAACCGGGCAGAATGGTCGCTGTTAAAAATTATGGCGATCTGGCGCTGTACATGCAATATTATAAAGCGCAAGCCGGTAACGGATTACCCGGTTTTCACGGCAGCGCTTACATGTACTGATGCGGTTTATTTGGTATTTCTTGAAGCCTTTTCAGAAAAGCGGTGCCTCTTTTCCGGAGAGGTCTAGAGTTAGCTAAACCGCACGTGAAGACTGCGATGCGCAATATCGCGAAAGACGTTATTGGACATGCCACAACGGCGGTGGTGAATAAAATACATGAGGCGAACCAAACCAAATCAAGATGGTTCAGGAGTAATATATACAAGAAAAGGTGTGTCTAAAAGAAAACGGAAGCGCACGATAGCGTTTCCGCCTTGGGGCATCCCCTTTTTAAATAAAAGCCGGAGACGCCGCAACTTAAAGAAGAAGAACAGAAAACCAAAGTGCGGTGCTGGTGATATTTTTTAAACAGCATGTCTTTCATTCACTCCGAGTCCGTCAAATGCGCAAAAACAGAGCTGGATCTTTTTGACGTGCCCCCGACACAAACTAGCATAGAGAAAAGTCTATACGTTGAAGTTCAACCTTAAGCGGCATTATCCGACACAGCGCCGCTTGAATTTTATATAGCGGCCAGCGGCGAACACTACTACGATCTGAACAACACCCTGCTGTACGTGACGTGCAAGATCGTACGAACCGATAACACAGCGATAGCCCAAGGGGCCCGGGTCGCCCTTATTAATTACCCCATAGTGACATTATTCAGCCAAGTGGATGTTACTTTGGGCGACAGACTCATATCACAATCCAACAATCTTTACGCTTACCGCGCGTACATTGAGACTATATTGAATTATGGCTCCAACGCTTTGTCAACAAAGCACACCACAGGATTATTTTATAAAGATGTGGCTGGAGAACATAACAACAGGGTTCTGGATGGGCCTAACACTGGTTTCAGAAAACAAACAGGAGCGACTGCGCAGAGTCGCACGGTTGAATTGCTAGGGCCGCTTCACTGCGACCTTTTCCACCAGCATAAACTAATTTTAAACGCCGTGGACCTGAAGATTAAACTCACCAGAAACAAAGACTCATTCTGCTTAATGGCGGCTGAAGCGGATGCCTTTAAAATACAGATCGTCGCAGCTTCCCTTTTTGTGAAAAGAGTGCAGGTCTCACCGGCCGTGCGCATTGGGCACGCGCAGGCGCTGCTAAACGGCAACGCGAAATACGCGATTGACCGCGTCGGAATGAAAATCTACAGCGTACCCGCAGGCAGTAGAGTGTTTAATCTAGAAAATCTATTTTTAGGTCAAGTGCCGAAAACGGTCATAGTCGGGTTTGTGGACAATGAAGCATTTTCAGGTGCCCTTGATCGGAACCCCCCTTTGTTTTGAACATAAAAATGTGAAATTTGCATCCCTTTATCTGGATGGAACGCCGCATCCGGCAAAACCATTTCAACCAGACTTTGAACACGGTAATGCTGTAAGAGAGTATATGTCGCTCATACAGATCACAAACAAGCAGAAATCTGATGCCAGAATACTGGTCGACCGCAAAGAGTACCTCAACGGCTACACGCTATTTGCTTTTGATCTGTCGCCGGAGCAGTGGTGCGGAGAACACCTTTCCCTGATAAGAACGCTGTAGATTTTCATTCCGACGCGGTCAATCGCGTATTTCGCGTTGCTGTTTAGCAGCGCCTGCGCGTGTCCAATGCGCACGGCCGGTGAGACCAGCACTCTTTTCACAAAAAGGGAAGCTGCGACGATCTGTATTTTAAAGGCATCCGCTTCAGCCGCCATTAAGCAGAATGAGTCTTTGTTTCTGGTGAGTTTAATCTTCAGGTCCACGGCGTTTAAAATTAGTTTATGCTGGTGGAAAAGTTCGCAGTGAAGCGGCCCTAGCAATTCAAACGTGCGACTCTGCGCGGTCGCTCCTGCTCGTTTTCTGAAACCAGTGTTAGGCCCATCCAGAACCCTGTTGTTATGTTCTCCAGCCACATCTTTATAAAATAATCCTGTGGTGTGCTTTGTTGACAAAGCGTCGGAGCTATAATTCAATATAGTCTCAATGTACGCGCGGTAAGCGTAAAGATTGTTGGATTGTGATATGAGTCTGTCGCCCTAAGTAACATCCACTTAGCTGAACAATGTCGCTATGGGGTAATTAATAAGGGCGACCCGGGCCCCTTGGGCTATCGCCGTGTTATCGGTTCGTACGATCTTGCACGTCACGTACAGCAGGGTGTTGTTCAGATCGTAGTAGTGTTCGCCGCTGGCCGCTATATAAAATTCAAGTGGTGCTGTGTCGGATAATGCCGCTAAAGGTTGAACTTCGACATATAGACTTTTCTCTACGCTAGTTTGTGTCGGGGGCACGTCAAAAAGATCCAGCTCTGTTTTTGCGCATTCGACGGACTCGGAGTGAATGAAAGACATGCTGTTTAAAAAATATCACCAGCACCGCACTTTGGTTTTCTGTTCTTCTTCTTTAAGTTGCGGCGTCTCCGGCTTTTATTTAAAAAGGGGATGCCCCAAGGCGGAAATGCTATCGTGCGCTTCCGTTTTCTTTTAGACACACCTTTTCTTGTATATATTACTCCTGAACCATCTTGATTTGGTTTGGTTCGCCTCATGTATTTTATTCACCACCGCCGTTGTGGCATGTCCAATAACGTCTTTCGCGATATTGCGCGCCGCAGTCTTCACGTGCGGTTTAGCTAACTCTAGACCTCTCCGGAAAAGAGGCACCGCTTTTCTGAAAAGGCTTCGAAAAATACCACCTAAACCGCATCAGTACATGTAAGCGCTGCCGTGAAAACCGGGTAATCCGTTACCGGCTTGCGCTTTATAATATTGCGCGTACAGCGCCGGATCGCCATAATTTTTAACAGCGACCATTCTGCCCGGTTAATAAAAATCGTTTTTGCGACGTCTAAAGTGTAGTTTTACGATCGCTTTCCCAAACTTGAATGCTATGTTCTCATTCTGGTCGTTCTTTATCTCTACGGTAATCGTGTCAAAATGCGCTTTGCACAAAGGTACGTAATCTGACTTCTCGTATCGAATTGTGACCATTTCGTTGTTACGCCCCTTAATTTCAACAGTCCGTAGCAATGGTACATAACTATCACCGACCCTCTGGTATTCGATAATGTCTGTGTACACGTACAACGTATATTGCCCCCCGTTGATGTCGGCGCATGGCTTTAAAAACCTAATTTTAGGTTGTAAACCCAGTATTCTTGTCAGCTTAACACCGGCTGTGATCTGGTACATCGGCTTATTGTCGAAGGATACGGCGCGTTCGAGGTGATCGTACCATAATTTTAATCCTCCATCCAGCTTATGATGCTCAATTTCAGCGTTGAATGCTTCGACCAGCGCCTCGATTGTTTCATAAAAACCGGGTTTAATGCACACCCTCGTGACATCCGTATTCGGTCCATCCCACCTTGTTATTTTCAACACACAATCGCGTATATCGATTGTATTCCACGTGTGCCGGTATTGTATTTCTGTAAGAGCAACTTCCCATTCACCGATTAAGTGTATCGGCTTTGCAAATTTTGTTGTATAGTTAGAAATCTGATTTTGCGGGAATGTGTCCGCCGATGCATTACTGGGCAATGTTATGTAGAACAATCTGTCATCCATCTCTCACCCTGTTTAGAGTGTGATGCGCTTTATATATCTTTTATCTCAGACGCTGCGACCCAACTGTTAAATTTTGCGGGGTAACCGCGCCACTTGACCAACGCGTATTTCTGACAGCCGACCGTCTTATTTTTTAAAATCTTTTCCACAATGTAAGTTCTGTTATAGTTTTTGGGAATGCTTTGAAGTTCTTCAGGGTAAAAACTGGCAGTTATAACTTCGCCGTACAGATCCGCCAACGTATAAAGTGGCCTAAGGGGGTCATTCAGACCGGTTCGCGAACAAAGGACGCTCGCAAATGGGTCGATGTTGCCCCACTGCGCATGCGCACAACGGAGGGAGCTCCGTCGTACGCATGCGCGAGACCCGGACTGCGACAGCCAAGCTGCCGCTCCGGGTCTCGCCCCAAAGGGGGCGTGCTGTCGATGTTGATTGACAGCACGCCCCCTTTGGTGGGCGTGCCGGGGGCGTGGCGGCCAGACGGAGGCGTTCCCATGGGAACGACTACAGTCTGAAGCCGGCCCCACTGACATCACTAGTGATGTCAGTGGGAGTGATTTTGGCTCTGATAGAGCCAAAATCACTCCAGGGCTTGCGGCAGCGAGACCCTACCGCAGGGTCTCCGTCGCAAGCCCGATGGTCGTGATGGTCTTGACCATAGCGACCATCATCATGGACGCTCGCTATAGCTGTGGGTGGTCACCCACAGCTATACGAGCGTCCAGTAGGACGCTCCATTTTCATGGAGGAGGGCCCTGATTCAGAGCGAGCGCTCTGGTCAGAGCGTGCGGCTCTGAATCAGGCCCTAAGTCCTTTAGAGTTCACAGCCTGTATGACGAATATTTCCTCAGAATAATTCTGTTCATAGCCTTTCTGAAATATATCCTTATATTTGGAGATGTGTACGTGCTCACCGATGGCTAATCGAGGCTGTATTTTATTAGCTTTAAACAAAGTATTCGCCGTACGTCGTCTTAAAAATGCTCAAAGCATTAGAGGCGTTCACATCACACGGCGTAATCTTTCTATAACCGCTGCCTTTACGTCGTTGTTGGCCGTAAAATGATGTATATCGTATTTTTCTAACAGTTTTTTTTAGTATTTTGTTTAGAAACTCTTTACCGCTGTCGGTTTGCAGCTTCTTTGGCACGCAGCCCTGCTGAAATATTTTTTCAAAAGCGCTAGAGATGGTTTCTGCGCTCTTAGACGTTAGGCTTACGGCCCAGGCTCTCTTACTGTATATATATTGATAACTGTTAATATATACTTAAAACCATCGTTGTACTCTGCAAGATCTATCAGCGATACCAAATCGCATTGCCATTGCTGATTTATATCGGATACGCAGATCATGTTCCTTTTATAGAATTTCCTAGCCGGTTTATGTAACGTATACGCGTCTTGTTTTTGCATCCATTTTTTAATTTCCGTTCTTTTAAACGCCTTTTTCATCCGCTTTTTTCGATTAGCAGCGCGGCGTGATGCACCGTTTCTTTTGTTCGTAGGCTGCCTGCTAAATAAAGATGTATTTACTTTTATAGCTATCACGAAGTTTAACAACAATACTGCCTGTTTAAGCATTGAACACATTTTATATCCGACCCTATCGCATTTATATACATTTGATTTAGATCTATTTATCAAACCCTATCAAAAAGATATCATTCCATATCAAATTTATATTAATTTAATAATAAAAACTATAAATTCACATAAATTCATATTAATATCATATTATTATAATACATAGGTGATGTTCTTTTCTAAGACATACAGACATATACTTATCTTGGAATGTCCTATACACTATTTTTACTGTTCCTGATGGTACTTTTTCCTTTCAACAGACCCGGATGGTTTGTCAAGATATCAGGGGCGTCTTAAGAGAGGAGGGGGCCCATGTGCACTCCACGTGCGGGGCTGCCTCCTCTCTCCCCGGTGGCTGGCAGCCAACTGACGCGGCTGGCCATCCACCGGAGCATTAGTAGACTCCAGGCACTAGAGTGTGCCCGGAGTCTACTGCGCATGCGCAGAACACTGGAAAAATGGCCACGGCGGCCATTTTTCCGGTGTTCTGAGCAGTGCTGACACTCGAAGTGGGACCGCGGACAGGTAAGTTTATAAAAATATGGGTGCAGTGTGTGCTGTACGGGCCCCCCTGGACCCGGGGGCCCGTGTGCCCCGCACGCACTGCACCCATTATAGATACGCCGCTGCCAGATATGTGAATAAAGAAAGGCATACAATGTGTAAGTACCCATTTTGGTCAAAATCATATCATCATACAGAAATTCAATGTGGGTCTTCCCCAATAGGGCTATACGCCAGTCGATTAATACGTTTGAGGTATACTTTGTCATCTAGTACTTTGAAAAGATAGTTATCCCTTCCTCTTGTGAAAATATAGGTGATATTCTAGGTCCTTCTCATTAAGAGGATGTGTCTAGTATCTCTTCTCACCAACTTTTAGACCTACCATCTTTTTATCATACCCTTTTATATAAAAATTGATTTTAAAGGTGTATGTTTACTCCATTTTTTAATTCTTATACACTGGAATGTGTTTATTAAAATATATCTAATAATTTATATACTGTACCTTTCACTCCTGTTTTTAAGGTTTTGCTCAATTTATTAAGAGTATGTATAAAGTATAAATCTGCAATTGAGATGTCCACAGGTACTAGAGAGGGCTGTCCACTTAATCTTTCTCTCTATGGGCCTGATTCAGAGCCGCTCGTAAGCGGCTGCTCGTTCGCTCCGAGCGATGTTTGCCCAACTGCGCATGCCTACGGATCATAATATGCATGCGCGAACCAGTCAGTGCGGCCGAAATTCATGTGCTCGCAAAATAGCGAATGCCTCATAATTTGAGTGACAGGAGTAGGCGTATGTGGGTGGTAACGGGGGAAGGTGCTTGAAAACGGGGAGTGGAGATCCGAACGCAGGCGTGCTTAAAGGTCAAAACGGGCGTTTTATGGGTGTGCATAATTAAAACAGCAGCGTCATTGACCATGACACTGGGTTATTTTATAGCCAGAACTGCTCGCAAAATTGTGGTAGCAAAAACCAACCCCAAGAATAGCGAGCAGTTCATACCCTGGTTGATGTACTCGATTAATCTAATAAATAGCGGACATGACGTAGGATGCGAGCGGCCAGGGGGCGTATTTGTTCAAAAAACGACCGCAAGTTTTGTTCGCTCGTTCAGACCTAGAGGCGTGAACAAACCGCAAAGAGCGAACGGTTGATTTGAATAGCCACCCCTATTTTCTGGACGAGCGAGCGCTAATTGCGTCCGGCTCTGAATCAGGCCCTATATCCCATGTTACATATCTTACAAAACTGGCCTCTTTTTCAGGGCGTCTGCATGGGTACTGAGACCTTGAAGATTATTGCCTTTGCTGATGATCTTTTGCTTTGTGTCTCCAATACTGCTTCTTCCCTGTGTGCTTTAATGGCTGGGATTGCAGTTTCACCTAACTAGTCTCTGGCGTTCAAGTTAATTTTTACAAGTCAGTAGCAATATTTTTTAAACCTCATGTCAATTGCCCTTCTTGGGCTGCACGCCTTCCTTTAACCTGAGCTACCAACTCCCTCACTTATTTATGCACTAAAATTCCCAAAAATCTTTCAGGCACGTATAAACTTAATATTACTATTATAATATATATTATATTATATTAATATTATATTATCTGGACCTTGAAATGAGATTTAGAGGGTTGGGAAGAGTCAAACTCTTGAAGATAATCTCTTTTCCCACATTATTGTATCCGCTTCAGTCCTTACCTCTTTTCCTTACCAAGTTGGATGCTAAATTACTCGATGCCTTCTTACTCTGCTCTTTCATTTGGCAGAGTAAAAGGCCCCATATCAGTCTCATTAAGTTGCAACACCAGATCGGAATAGTGGTGTTAATAATATACTCCATATTGTTCATTATAGTCATGCAGCACACTTGCGATATCTTCCTGATTGGCTTTCTCATGCTAATACCTATGTAAATGCCACCTTGGAGACAGTTTATTTAACGAACACCTCCATGAACAGGAACTCCCTGCTACATCAGTTCCTCTGTATTTGCCTGTTTTCAAGCCCAACATTTTGCTATTTATCTCCTACAGTTTTTTCCCGTCTAGATTGGGATAACCCTTTTAATAAATTATTGTTACAACTCTTCTTACAACTCTCCCCTTCTAAGTGGACCATAGCTTATGATCCGAGGATTCATCAGGCAGCCCCACCACACCCTAGTTTCAGCCTTTCCAGTCTCCTGCCCTGCTCTGCGGCCCTGGTGGTGTCATCTGAGAATAAGTAGAAGACAAAAGAGAAGGCGATCTGGCCCCAGGGGTGCCTTTCCAGCAACCGCCTTTGTTGTGTTTTAACTAAGTTACTTAAAGTAACTACTGCTGGGAAGCAGCACCTTCCAGGGGAGGGAACAGGGGGTCAGGAATCACAAAATGTAAAATAATCAATGTGGAGGGGATAGCAGGGAATAACGAAGTCAGGAAAATGGAGCACTGAGCAGTCTGAGATGTAGGGAGTAACAGGGGAGCACAGTAGACAGTGTGGGATTTGGAGAGGGGACTGGACAGTGTGGGATGTGAAGGAGGAACAGGGGAGCGCACACAATGTGGAATGTGTGAAGGAATGGGAGCGCAATGTGTGATAGCGGAGGGGAGTACAGAATGAGATGTGAATGGGGGAAGGATGTGGAGGCCGGGGGAAGGGGAGCACGGTGTGGGATGTTCATTGGGGAAAATCACAGTGTGTGATGTGGATGGGGGAAAAGGGAGCACAGTGTGGGATGTGACCCATAGGCAAAAGTGTGGGGGGGGTTTCCTGTTGCCTGGTAACCCCCCTTCACAGCCCACACCATGACCACAATAACAGTATATAATTAAATATTTACTAGAGATCCATGTTTTAAAGATCTCAGTATCATAAGTAAAATAATGACCACAACCAATAATGATTACACCTGTGCACTAACTAGGAGATTTGAAAAACATGCACTGTTAGGGGTGCACTACTATAGCAATTATAATTACTGTATAACACACACTATCCACATATACATATATGTCCAGGGCAGTGCTAGGTTCTTTTGCCACTCCCCCAAACTCCTGGACTTGTTCCCATGCTCTGGAATGGTGCCCATGGTTGAAATAACAACATTCAGCTCAGATAGGATGGCCCTGATGCCACATCTAATGGTTTACTGGGATCGCTGGTCCTGTATAGGTCAGAATTATGACATACACTGCACTTTGTATGACACATTTAGCTGTTTAAGTGCTAATTATGCCCTCTTTATGGACAGGACACATTTGCTGTACAATTAAGCATTTGGAAACCCCCCTCTAAAAATTCTATGTTTGCCCCTGATGTGACCCATGGTTAGACGGGCACTGGACCCATAGGCATAATTAGGTTTGGCCGGTAGGCCCATTGGGGGTAGAATTAACTTTGGGCACTAGGTTAGTGCCGCTGCATCTTCATAGGTGTGGAGAATAAGATGTTGGTTCAATGCTGCTTTGAGGTGTCCACTACAAAATAGAGTTTACTTTAAACTATATTATATTATACATTTTTAACCCTGATTGCATTGCTATAGGATATTTATAATATAAATGAATAGTCTATCATAACAAACAAAAGAGATACAGCAATTTACATTGCTAAAGGGATAATATTTCCTACAAGTAGTGTTTCTATACTGTACTTCAAACAAATAACAGGGGATGTCATTATGTCAACAATCACAATATCGACACAGTACTGTTTGGCAATTGTCATAATGTTGACATGGTTAAAATGTTGACACCTGCAAAATATATAGTACAACTGGAAACTTTTCTCAGGCCCAGTATTATGATATTTTAGAGTCACGGTTAGGCTTAAAATTTGGCAGGGGTGCCCCTGGTGTGTGTGTGGGGGGGAAATAATGGAATGGTGGGAGGTGCTGGCCCTGCGGTTGAGATAGTTAATTAGTGACAGCTGGTTTCTTCCTACTTTGAGCCAGCTGCCTCCACTATGGATGCCCAAGTACTCCCTCCCCACTCTACCTGAGACTATGAGTCTCTGCCCAATCATCTCCTCTACCTATCTCTAGTCTTCTACTCCCTCCTGTTCCTGCCCAAGACCCTGCTCCATCACCGATTTCTCTCCCAACTCTTCTACTCTGCCTATTCTAATCTACTCCATCCTATCCCTGCCAAGACCCCACCCACTCATCCCTGCCCTCTCTTCTCCCCTGTCTGTCCATTCTTCTACTCTCTCCTATTCCTGCCTAAGACCCTGCCTCGTCATCTTGTGTCCCCACCCCTTCCTCTCCAGTCTAGCTTGTCTCTGTATTCCTTTCTTGTACCCTGGGGCCCCACAGGAACCAGACAGATCCTCCTTCTGGAAAGGTAAGTGATAGTGCAGATGTGAAAATGTTTTAATGTTATCTAGGGTGGTGGTATATTTAGGTGATGGGGTGGAGTGTATTTAATTTTCATGGGGAGATGGTGGTGTATCTTTTAATACTGTCTGCAGTGGATTAATGGTGTGTGGGGAGGGGGTGTATTAATGTGAGGGGTGTTTTCATATTATCTGTGTTATATGTGGGTCACTGAAGGTCTCTGCATTATATGGCAGTCACTGCATTGCTCTTTGGCATTATAAAGTGGCCACTGCAACACACTCTGCATTATATGGTGGACAATGTAATGCTCTCTGCATTATATGGTGGGCAGTAATGGTCTCTGTATTATATGGTGGTCACTGCAATGCTCTCTGAATTATTTGGCAGATTATCTGAAGCAAGTTACTGTATAAAGGGGTGTTTATTTTACTTAAATTATGTCTAAACAGTTATTTATCACTGTTATCAATTGCTGTACCACTACTATGACCTCAGGTTAGACATATTGTGGCACTGTATAGTGCTGAAGTTACTGTAGTTTTCATTTGCATATTTTGTCACATTCATTTTTATTTTAAGCCTCTACAAAATATATTATTTGTACTGTTTTTGCTACTGACAGCTCTAAATAAACGGATCTGCCTGACCACACAGGCATTGGATTTAGCTTTGACATTTTGATGACATTGTTTTTATTAAATTCTAGATAGTTACTTGGAATTATTATTACATATTTTCATATACCTTTTAACCAGTAAAATATGTAAATTTATATTTTTCTGTGCAGGTGAACTATATGTTATAGCTTTTTTAACATTGGAATGGAAACTAGCACCCCTCCCATTACAACTACGCTTCAAAAGAACGCAGTAGGGTTGAGCAATGTATTTGTCTTTTAAAGATCCTTTTCCCAATTATAAAGTTTAAGGTAATACTTTTATATATACTGTATAAACATATATAGTCTAAGGAAATTTTTCCAAAAATGTTGGCAGTTGTTTGTGATTTTATAATTTACTAGAAGTGCTTACCCACCATAGCCAAGTAAGTATTAATTTTATTCAGTGATGCCGAGTGATTATTAATTTAATTCAGTGATAATTTTTTTTTCATAACTGTGTAGTGTGTATATGTATATGTGTGTGCGTGTAGAAAATTAACTTGATAGCAAGATGATTCATAGCCTATGTTTCTCGGATAATCTCAAGGAACTTTTCAATGAAAACCTGATCAAAATCAGTCCAGTACAGTAGTTCTCGAGGTTATCGGGAACATACAGTAGATACAAATGAACGAAAAAAAAAAAAAAAATAATATATATATATATATATAAATAGCAGAAGGTCTGGCACTCCTTAAAACAGAATTACTTGGCTGATTGCCCCCACATAAATAGTTTAATATCAAGCTCCTTGGTGCGGCACTCCAAGCATCTTGAAGGAAACACTCCATACACGGCAGTAATATAGTCTATATAGAGTAGACAAAAGTGATTAGACACCCCTGTGCAAGCGAAATGCATACCATTGCACACGACTTCCAGATGGCCACTAATTCAACAAGAACACTTCTTAGGGAGACCCACGCACTTGAAGTTCTATGGAAACACTGAATGCCACTTACGGAAACAATGCCACCTGTCATAATTCCAGGGAAAACGCTGGACTGGTATACAGAAAATGTAGTAACCTGGATGGACTAGCCAGCTTAGAGTCCAGATCTTAACCGCACTGAGAACCTCTGGGATGAATTGGAGCGACGGGTGCATTCATAAAACATACATCCTGCTGTTGTCCAGGAACTTGTGGACAGTTTGCCAATAAAGGTGTCTGCAGTAATCTGCATGTGGTGGACCTATAAAGTACTGATGTCAATAAAATCTCGTTGATCTATTTTCTGTCAGTGTCCAATCACTTTTGTTTACATAGTGTATATATATATATATATATATATACACACACACACAGTAGATTATATTTTTTTTGTATATTGCCACCATATTAAGCAGCACTTACCAGAGAATCATTCACATCAGTCAATGTAACGTGTGCCTATATTTTATTTTATTTTGCAAAGAATATCCATGAGCAATGCAATGCAAACATTTCGAAATTTTAATTTGGGTTGTGAACAGCTCTAATTCAATGTTAATCTATTTAGTTTTGTAAAATCATGACCTGAGCCTCACTACCAAAAAGTAATCATTTTTCAAATGTCACTCAATCAGTCCTATTCCTTCCTATTTACAACTTAAAATTAGTACAATGATATGTAGCCAACCTTTCAATTTGATAAAATTAAAAAGTATCTTCTTGGGGCAATGGATCACTTTCTCAATAAAACCACTTTAGTCAATGTCAGGAATGTTCACGTATTAGGGTGAGCGTAGTATACAAAAGGATTGGATCTCTGTGATTTCACTGGATGATTACCTGATTCTCATTTAGAGGCCTATTCATCATGTTAATTATCGGAAGCCGGGTGTACCCGATAAGTATTAAATTCGCTGCGAGTTGCTGCAGTGGATACAAAATCACTGGAACAATTCAACATTGCTCCAGTGCAAAGACAGCTGATCCAAAGATCAACTATCCCGGCGATTCCTATCACTGCTACTTTAGTACCAGTAAAACTTAGAAGTGCTGAGTCTGACTCGGCAGTGCTAGCATGTATGCATGAACTGGGCTTCACACAAGAATCCTGCGTCCTGCAGAGGGAGCCCAACAGGGGCAGAGGGATCAGATCGTATCCCTCTGCACAACCCTGGACCTCCTTCCGATATTTTCTGAGCTTGATGAATTTATGTCCCCATACTATGGAAACAGATTGGGACTAAAAAGTAAGCAGCATTACCTGATACTTAATTTTCATCTACTTTTGTAGATATTAAGGGAAGATGAATAGACTCCTAAATCTATCCAATCATGTTTGTCACCATAGAAATATGATCTTTGTAAACAACTTCTAATTTATTTACCAAGCATTGTTCAATGACGCTGAATCTTAGGGATCCTGATTGACTGTTTTCTCTCATAATGTAACTACAAGATTTCTGTAGGTACACTTTTGAACTTTATTGAATAACGCTTGTGTTCTTGTAAAATGTTAGTGCTATTTTATAATCATTGCTGATATACCAATGCATATCAGTTTTTTTTACTTTAGAAATAAATTAGAAGTTTTTTTTTACAAAATCTTTATTGGGGCTTGACGGTTGTTACAATGCCTTATAATTACTTCCGTAAACGGAGCATATTTTCAACAGTATACAAGATGATACATATCTTCTCATACATCCCCGTATTTGCTCGTTTTATTACAGCCTTTGGTCACTTACAAAATCCTCACCCACTCCTCTCCTATTTACATCACTGACCTCATCTCCCTTTACACTCCTATCCACCCTCTTCGCTCAACAAATGCTTGCCTCCTCTCCTGCCAACTAATTACTCCCTCTTACTTCCACCTCCAACATTTTGCCCGTGCTGCTCCCTACCTCTGGAACTCTCTCCCTCTTTCCATCAGACTCTCCACTTCTCTACAAATCTTCAAATGGGCTCTCAAGACCCACCACTTTATAAAAGCCTTCCAGCTCTCATCCTAATGGCCCCCATACACGGCACGATATACGTGCTGATCCAATGGATGGGTATGGGCACGATATCATACCTGATATCGGGCTGCGCGCTCCCGCAGGGTTGCACATCGCATCCCCAGGTCTTCCTGCAAAACCATTTGATCTGAGATGCGATGTACGATCCCATTCAGATGAAGGAGGGGGAATCCGGCATATCGTGCGGTCTGCGGGGACTGCACGATTGCAGGCAGTGACAGCACGATCCTGCATCGCACCGTGTATACATTGCACCGTGTATGAGCACCTTAACCTGCTGCTACCTGCTCTTTCCTCCCTGTCTACCCCATCTGTGTCACACCTGTTTGTCTGCCCCTCCCAGTTAGAATGTAAACTCTCATGAGCAGGACTCTCTACCATCTAGTGCTTCTCCTTACTTATACCTTCATCTAATCCTCACTCCCCACTTGGGCACCTAATACTTGGTTGCTTACATCCTGGTGCTTATTTGAGTGTTATGATCGCTAATGCAACAATGTATATAATCCTTGTACTGCATTGTACTGTAAGTCACTAGTTCATGCTCACTTATTTATGTACTTTGCAAGGTGCCGCGGAACATTTGTGGCGCCATATAAATAAAGGATAATAATAACAGTCAGTGATAATTAAACACCATACAAGTGCACACAAAAATTATCTTTATATTTTCTATTGTAAAAAACATGACAAGAAAGATTTTATGGGAATGAAGTAAGCTACCAATAAAATCACACAGTTTTGCATTCTATCTCACCATAATAGGTGAATATTCCTCATGTATTGACTAAAGAGGTTTTATTGAATCATTGTTCACTATATTCTGTTTCTTTTCCAATTTCCCTGCACCATGGATATTTTGTATTCATTTTGATCTATTTAGCATATCATACTATAATTTTAATGTCTTTTCCAAAATGGCATTGTATATGATGGAATCCATTGGTCTGTATCGCTTGATAGCTTCATCTAAGAAATACAGAGGATCTTTAATGGTGAGTGGGTTGAAGCCTTCCTTGACCAGTTCCACTTTACGTTGCTTGTAGGTTCCTGTAACTTCCAAGGTGTCCTGTACATATAAGTAATAATTATAGTCACATAAAGTCATCATCTAGAACAGATGCATCAAAAGTGTTCACAATCATATATGTTTCATTAAATAGTAAAAATATGTTTTTAAAATGATATAAAAGCTTATTAGTGTAGAGAAATACTGCCCAATTTGTGTAACTAGTACAAAACAAAGATTAAGGGGTCCATGTACTAAGCAGTGATAAGTGACAGAGTGAAAAGTGATAAGTCTGTGATAAGTGCCAGCCAATCAGCTCCCAACTGTCATCTCACAGGCTGTGTTTGAAAAATTACAGTTGGGAGCTGATTGGCTGGCACTTATCACAGACTTATCACTTTTCACTCTGTCATTTATCACTGCTTAGTACATAGACCCCTAAAATTCTAAAGTCGAACCTCAGACAGAATAATATTTTAATATGAACTTCACTTTCCTACTAAAATCCCGGGTCTGACCTGGGATTTTTTACCTGCCATTTTTCTGGGTTGTACCCAGCTTAGACCCTGTTTCCACGTCACCGTCATCCCGGGTTTTTCTTGTGTCGCCTCCATTTCCACTGAACCCGGGTAAGCCCAGCAAAACCTGTGGATGTCATTAAATATGGCCTTTATTCAGGTCATTTTTAATGACATCCACATTTAATTAAATTTTTAATGACATCCTTTATTATTATTATTGTTATTATTATTATTATTATTATTATTATTAATAATAATAATAATATTATTATTTTTATTTATTTAATTCTTCTTCTTATTATTTATTTTATTTAATTACATTTTTAATGACATCCTTAGGCATCTCCTCTGATCTCTGGGTGATTACATCAGCAGCCAGCATTGTGGAAGAACCAGTCAGCAGCTTTTGCAATTACCTGGGTCAAAAAACCTGGTTAAGAGCTGTTTCCACTGCAGTGTTACTGGGTTTTACCCGCTAAAAACCTTGCTCGATACCCGGGAAGAAATCCTGGGTTAGCAGAGCCAGGATTTTTTTCCTTGGAGCCGTTTCCACTGAGCCGAGTCCCGTGTAGTCACGGCAATTACTCAGGTTTTTTAGGAAGGGGAAAAGGGGTATCAACTGAATTAGTAAAACCATGGAGGTTCCTCCAAAGGAAATTCCCACTGTTCATAGAGCAGAGTTGTTTAGGAAGCACTAGACAGGGAGAATGAGGAGGCTTCTCTTGTTATGGTAGAATATTTGCTGGAAATTACTCCTAAACTATATTATCTGAGTCGTGTCTCCCATTGTTTGGGTTACCAGATTGGCAGTAAATAGTAAGAAGACATTCAGGTTGCATATAAAATAATTGCAGTTCAGAAATGCAAAATATGCCGTTTACATGCGACTGGATTTACATGGTTGATCTTATATTTCTAGACAGCTGATTTGCCTCGTATAAAGGAGTTACGTGGTAATGTTTATTCCTCCTCCCTTTCTTTACTTTTGCTATTTTGCCTATTAAAAATACAGTAATACATCAGTATATTATATTAATTTTATTCATTAATTCATTAGATTTTTTGTTTAATTGTAACAAAACATTTGCTGGATATTAATTTAATTAATGATACTGTATATAGAATCCACTTACTTGAATTCTCAGAAAACGAGGTCTTGCATAAGCAGGTAAATGATCTGCAACTTGTTTGTACAATTTGTCCCCATTAAATGATAGTCCTTCCTTAAGTTTGATGGATACCATTCCAATTCTTCCTTCATGATCTGGAAAAGATAAGAGGTAAGAGCCATTGTAGAGAAAGTAGTACATATCTGTCATTATAATATATAACAAAGTATTATATAATTCTCTAAGCTGTCCTATCTGTGTCATGCGGTGCAACCCCCCAATGTCTTCTACCACAGTGATGGGACAGTTCTCCAATATCATTGCGCCAGGAGCAAACAAGTATACAGTAAGCAGGGTGCAGCAGGGTGGGGACGGAGCCTAGGTGACCCAACATATTCCGGGTCCAATATATTAGTTAGATTATATATATTTGTATCTACATACTGGCTTCTTTGCCCATTCTACTGTCATTTTACATGCACTCTTGATCATGTTGATGTTTTAAGATCTTACTTTCCTGGTAAGCCTACAATATAGCAAGGGCATGTACCCTCAACTAATATGGCTTACAAACAGTGGGCCTTATTTAGAGTTGGGAATAGAGTAAGAAAGAGTAAGTTACTGTGCATCTTGGTAAAACCATGCTGCACTGCAGGTGGGGAAGAATTAAAATGTGCAGAGAGGTTTAGATTTGGGAGGGGTGTGTCCAAAATGAAATCTAAATTGCAGTCCAAGAATAAAGCTGCCCAGCATTTGTGGGCTACATGCAAAAGCAGACAGTATTTACTCCACATGCAAAAACAATGTATATAATTGCACCCCTTGTATTGCAACATGGTTTGTCCAGGTACACAGTTACGTGCTCTATCTTACTCTATTCCCAAATCTGAATCAGACCAAGTTTCCATTAACACATCTTCTGGTCTCGATCTTTATAAGCCTGGAAGTGTGATCTGCCAATTACCTGATTATAGCCCATATTTCCTGGTTCCTGGGAGAGAAATTCCAGTTTGTTAGACAGCAGTTAACAATCTGGCAATCCTTACAGACTATGGTTTCTTACTATCTACCTCTACCTAGGCAATAATTTGACTAGGCTTACCCAATTCAATTTGACTGTGGGACATTTGTTCTGATAATCACATTGAGACCTGACACTTTGTTGGAGTTTATGCATATTTGGGTGACCCTGCACTGGAGTTTTCAAAAATGGAAAGTTCGGTGTAATATGAGATGTTTACGTCATAGAAACCAACCATATACAGACATTTCAGGCAAGTATTGCCCTCAAAATTGTGAATATGTAAGAAAGTTGTTGGTGGTGCTCCCTTGAGTCCAAAATATATTGTAGAAAAAAAAATTCTGTTCTATACTGTCTTTTAGGAGCACAGAAGAGCAATAGTCCTATCCGAATGGAAGACTACCAACAGCAGAGGTAAAGGGACACGTTGGTGCCCCTCTATTCTTTTCGCAATCACACAGGTCACAAATGATAACTCCTTTATCTGAGAGAAATGTTTACATATGAATATTTGATCCTCTACCTAAATGACTCATGTACATGGACTACAAGTTATATATGCTGGAATGGGATTGTATTACTGGCGGCTGTCTAGCCGCCGGTTCAAATCCCGACAAGGAGAGACAAGAGGCTGAAATCCCGACAGCCTGAGGTAAGTATTCTAGGTAAGCTCTGAAAAGTGATAAACTGGAGAGTGATAAACTAACAACCAATTAGCTTCTAACTGTAATTTTTCAAACACAGGCTGCAACATGACAGTTAGGAGCTGAGTGGCTGGTCATTTATCACTCTCCATTTTATCACTTTTTAGAGCTTAGTACATCACCCCCTAAGTTATATGTAAAGTAAACCTATACACATGGGTTCATTAGCTCACAAATAAGTACCTGTTGTTACAAAAAAAAAAATGATATTAGTTTATTAGTTTATTTGTTTCCTTGTGGTTACAAATTATTGTCACATATCATCACCATTTTATGCTCGAAAACTATTCCCTGATGTTTTAAAGCTACATTAAACCCATATAGTTTCAATTCTGATATGTTACATAAGCACCAAGGGCCTGATTCAGTACCGATCGCAAGTGCAACTACAGATGCAGATTGAGCAATTGTTTGCGTATAAGCAGCACTGTGCATGAGGTGCAATCACACTGCGACTATGGACGCACAGAGGAATCTGTCGCTGAGTGACACACTATCAGCGTTTGGGGGTGGTGATGGAGTGTTCGGAAAAATGCAGACGTGCCTGTCCGTTTGAACGCCATTGCTTGGGTATGAATAAATTAGTCACTGCGATTGCATATGCAGCTTGAGAGCCCACTGCATGTGAGGAGGCTTGCAGTGTCTGCGGCAGGTCAGACCTGCTATAAATGCTGCAAGAGTGGTCGATGTGCGTTGATGGTACCGATGTTTACGCAGAAAAGCGACATGACATTGGATGGATGTGAGAAAGCAGCAGTGGGGGTCTTTATGCTCGCTGAGTTTGGAAAGCATTAGCATATTTTCACTGCGCAGCTCTGGGTACCCCTTATTATATTTATTATAATAAGGTGTACCCAGAGCCGCGCACGGACGGAGAGTGCCTGGGAAACATCAGGGAGTTCCTGAAGGGTTGCAGCACCCTCAGCCTGGAACCCATTAACAACAAGTGTGGAAGTAACTGGGGTTCCAAGGGATACTGGAGGATTGTTTAGGACCAAATGCTTACATGCTGTGTTTCAAGTGCTTTTATGTTACGCACACCTATTGTCATTGCTACTTTATCTGTTAAGAAAGTACTATACTATATTTTCTCTCTATTTGGCTCTGGATGAGCCCCTCTTGTAAAGGTACTCCAGCCATCAAGATTTTCCATCCCTCCACTTGGAATCTCTCCACAAAATCTCAGATAAGAGTTAAAGATTTTTTATTTGGTACACACATTCATATTCAAGCACATGCACAATATTTGTTGAAATTACTACACTATCAGGCGCATTCGCTTTCCAACCCCCTTTTCAGATAATATATATATATATATATAATATTTTCAACCAGGCGCTGCACTCGACGGTCTCAAAAAAATGTAGATCACACAATCATTGCTGCAACGTTTCGGGCTTTATTGCCCGTCGTCAGGCTGCACATACATAAACAAAATAAGTGTACCATCTTACCGTAAATACCCATTGTCCTCCTTAGACTCACGCCGGGTCCCGTTGGTCGCGTCCTGTCCCGTGTGCATCACTTCCGGTCATAGCCAGGAGATTTACAAACAACTTTCTGAAGAATCAGTTTATGAAAAATTTAGGAAGGATCCAACTGATGCCTTCAAAATCGAGTTAGATAATTTACTCATTGCATCAGTGAATGGAGGTACCATCACCAAGGAGACGTACAACTTCCTGAATACTGATTTTCCAAGGATACCGCTCCTTTATTCGCTACCCAAGATCCACAAAAGTCTCTCTGATCCCCCTGGACGCCCTATAGTGTCGGCGAGAGGTTCTCTATATAGTAATGTCTCACAATTTCTAGATCATTTTCTGCAGCCCTGTGTCCAAGCGGGTGATACTTACCTGAAAGATACAACAGACTTATTGTTAAGCTCTGTACTTTGGACATCTCCAGCCTTTATACCAACATCCCCCATATAGGGGGTTTGGAGGCTGTGAGTGATTTAATTACTGACAATGAGCTGTATCAAGGTCCCCGCGTTGACTTTTTTCTAACACTGCTGGATATGACTTTGAGAAGAAATTATTTCTACTTTGATGGATACTATTACATCCAAAAAAGCGGCTGTGCCATGGGGTCGCATGTCGCTCCGACATATGCTAATGCATACATGGCAAAGGTAGAGAAAAATTTCTTCTTCAACAGGGATGTGCGTGACAGAGTCTTGTTTTATAAGAGATATATAGACGATGTGATTCTCTTTTGGAAAGGGGAATGTACTGAGCTTATGGACATAATTGAAGGGATCAATGCATTGGACCACCCTATCAAATTCACCTATAACATGAGCCTTGAGGAAATCAATTTCCTGGATGTTACAATCAAAGTGTCTGACAACATTCTCTCTACAAGGGTCTATTCGAAACCAACTGATAGCTACACCTTATTGAGAGCCGATAGTTTCCACCCAGCCTCAACAATCAGCAGTTTGCCCTTTTCGCAGCTATTAAGGGTAAAAAGAATTACAAGCGATCCCTCAATATTAGATAGTGAATTAGATAAAATGTTGAACAAATTTAGAGCTAGAGGATATGCTGAAAAAGTACTACAATCTGCTCGAAGAAAGGTTGATACAATATCTAGAGAAGAGACACTAAAACATAAGGATAAGGACCAATCGGAGGATGTTCTGAATTGGTTATATACCTACAGCACGGCACATGGAACCATTAGGAAGGCCTGCAGGAACTCTGGCCGATAGTACAGAATGACCGGGACTTAACAGTGTTTAGAAAGACAAGGATTAGGCCATGCTATAGAAGAGGAAAGAACATTAAAGATTGGGTGGTTCGTTCCGATGTAACAGAACTGAATAAGTCATCTCAAGTAGTGTGTAGATCTACCAATGGGTGCTTTAAATGCTTAGGATGAACGACATGTGGCTATATGCTGACGGGAAAATGTTTTTATCATCCGCAGTCAGGACAAAAGTATGAGATAAGGCACCGACTGACCTGTACCAGCACTTTTGTCGTTTATCTTATTAAATGTCCCTGTGGACTCTGCTATGTAGGGAAGACCATGCGTTCTTTTAAGGAGCGCATGGCCCTACATAGGTCAGCTATTAGATCAGCACTCAGCGGGAAGGGGTCTGAACAACCTGTTGCCAAGCATTTTTTGGAAGCTAGGCACAACCTCTCAAGTTTGAAATATATGGTAATTGATCAGGCCTTGGATGATGGAAGGAGGGGTGATAGGAATAAAAGGTTGTTAATGTTAGAATCCAAGTGGATTCATTATTTAGATACTGTCAGACCCAAAGGTCTTAATGATCAGCTTAACTATGGTATTTTTCGTTAAGATTTAGCTCTGACATTATTTAATACCCTATATTTACTATTTATCCCAGTAATATACTTAGTGATACTATCAAGTGGTTAATTTTTTGATATATTGAATCTCCTTAATACAGGTACCGTTAGTTTTATTATGTTTTTTGTTTTGTATGTTTTGTATATGATACACGATTGTTTGTTTAGTACATGATATACGATGTATGATTATTATTTTTGTATCTTCACATGGTGTTGTTTTTTTGTCTCCCTGGCAGGCGTCGGGTCTCTATGGCAACGATGACGTCACCGGTGTGCTGACACGCTTCCGGCGTGACCGGAAGTGATGCACACGGGACGGGACGCGACCAACGGGACCCGGCGTGAGTCTAAGGAGGACAATGGGTATTTAAGGTAAGATGGTACACTTATTTTGTTTATGTATGTGCAGCCTGACGACGGGCAATAAAGCCCGAAACGTTGCAGCAATGATTGTGTGATCTACATTTTTTTGAGACCGTCGAGTGCAGCGCCTGGTTGAATATATTTACGAATTGCAGCTGGCACCGCGGCAGTGGATATTCTAAGGAAGGAGTGTGCTGTACCTGGTTGGAGTTTATATATAATAATATATATATATATATATATATATATATATATAATGTGGAAACTCCCCCTGTAAAAATCCTGCATTTGCCCCAGTAATTTATAAAAATAAACTATAGACACTCCTATTTTTGAAAGCATTCTTACTTTGCAACATTTTTTCGACACCTGCCTAAAACTTTTGCACAGTACTGT
The DNA here is from genome assembly GCA_031769625.1 of Taudactylus pleione. NCBI lineage: Eukaryota > Metazoa > Chordata > Amphibia > Anura > Myobatrachidae > Taudactylus > Taudactylus pleione. The sequence continues at coordinate 19,679,474 of JAUIMM010000018.1, forward strand.
ATATATGTATGTATGTATATATATATATATATATATCCTAGCAACATATTATAGCAGCATAAAGACTAGAATGCTTTGTCTACTGTGGTAGATTTAAGAGGGTTTAAACAGTAATTTGAAGAACTCCTTCTGTCTATATTAATTACATACTATTTTTACTTTTAAGTCTTCATACATGCCCCACTTTGAATTATAAACTGTATTCAGAAGGTGTGACTTATTAGGGTTATATTTTTAGATTTGTAAAAACACATTGTTATGTAATTACCAACTTGTGCTACAGTATCAGGTAATACTTACAAGGCACAGGAACTCCATAAACATTAGCCTCTTCTATGAAATCTGTCAGCCCCACAATGTCTGCCACTTCAGTAGTTGCCACATTTTCCCCTTTCCAGCTGTAAAAAAAATGAATAATGAATGAGTGCACAGATAACAACTACTGCTTTTCTTCTGTTGTATCATTCCGGCTAAAGATCATTACATTTGAAAGTCTAAGCAGCCCTGAAATGCATGGGGGCATAATATTGCTATTTGTCTTCACACGGTACATTCAGAGATTAGAGTGTTGAAAGAGAACATATCCTGTAAGCAGTGAAGACTTACCTTTCTCATTCCCAGGCTCATATGTATTCCGAATAGTCCTGCTAATCCACCTACAGGACAAATCTAATTTCAAGAAAAAAAATTGAGTCCTTCTGGTACTGTGGGCCTGATTCACTGTGGATCGCTATTGCGCTTGCAGCTGCGATTACGCACGCAGGTTTGCTGTGAAAATATGCTAATGAATGCAATCGCAAAGCCGTCACACAGCCAGCATAGAGATGCCCACTACCGCTATCTCATATCCATAATACTTTGCAGTACAGGTACTACGCATACATGGGTAACATCGAGTAACATCGGCCCCTCACACACATTGACAGCCAGGGCCGGCTCTAGGGGTGTTCAACCAGTGCGGTTGAACAGGGGCGCCAACAATAGAGGGTGCACCCCTCCCCAACATACCTATTTCAGTGGGACAGTACTGTTCCTCTGTTCCACCCATGGGCCGAAATGGCCCGCTGGTGGTCAAATCGGGAGGTTGGGGACCCCCACCGCCGCAGCTGTGCCGGACGCCGGAGTCCGAATGGATGTGGAAAGCCCAGCTAGTGAGTAGTGAGGCTCCCCCAGCCTGACGTTATTTGGAGGCGTGCCATGCGTGCACGCCTCCCCCTTAAAAACGTCATGTAGGGGGCGTGGCCTATGGTAAATAGGCCACACCTCCATTTTGGATCACACGTGATGTTGGGGCACACTGTAAAGAGCCGGCACAGGGTGCTCCGACCTCTGGAGCCGGCTCTGTTGACAGCAGGTCTGACCTTTCTCAGAAATTGCTAACCTCGTTGTATGCAGTAAGTATTCAAGCTGCGTGTGCCGCCGCAGTGGCTAGTTTATGCACGCCCATGCATATGATGTTCAAACAGACAGCTACGCCTGCATTTCTCTGACCACTCCCCAGTCACCACCCCCAAATGCTGACCTCCCATCACTCACTCTGCAATAGCACAGTACGCACCATCGACCGATCTGCGTATGCTGTTGCAGTTGTGATCCATAATGAATCAGGCCCTGTGTTAGAAAAAAATAGGACACATGGGAGGACCATTAGCAACAACCATGAAAACCCTAATATATCTAACTGTTTCACAGTTATCACTACAAACCTAGGCCCTCATTCAGAGGCACTCACAAGAAGCGAGCACTCGTTCTGAATGAGGGAGGCCACTTGTTTTTTTTAGTGCGGCCTCCTGGTCGCTAGCTAAGCTGTGGGTTACCACCCACAGCTTCAGCGACCGACGAGGGTGACCGACCTAAGGTTGGGTCTCGGCAACCACAAGCCCCAGGGAGCTTCCTGCTCTGATCGAGTAGGAAGCTCCCCACTGACATCACTGCTGATGTCAGTGCGGCTGCCCACAAAACTGCAGGCGTTCCTTAAGGAACGCCTCCGTTTGTGAAACCACCCCCCCGCCACGCCTACAAAACGGGGTGAGCTGTCGATCAACATCGACAGCCGCCCCTTTTGTAGTGAGCTCAGGAGCGAGATAAATTCTCTCTCGCTCTGGGGCTTGCACACGCGCAGTGCGGCCGCTGCACGTGCGCGGGCCTTAACATCGACCCAGTTGCGAGCGCTAAGCGCTTGCGACCGGGTCTGAATGAGACCCCTAGTGTGAATAAAGGCACAGTGATACTGTAGTTCAATTAGCAACAAGAAAATCCCATACCCGGCGCTACAAAGTAAAGGTTTATCTGTTTTTGTTTGTTTGCTTAGCATCTGCATTGTACAGGTGCAAATTAATATACAGATGTGTACACATACATCTAGCCACAATACGTCACACAGCATGACTTGCTTAGTGTGAGTGAGCTCCCAGGTCCTGTGCTAATCTGCTAGCGTCTGGCTTCTTTTTTTTTGGCTAAAGTGCATCTAATGTGATGTGACTAGGATGCACCAGGAGACTGTGCTGATTAATTTGATATGTGACACTTGTATATCTGTGTGCCAATGTCACGGGTCAAATTAATCTGCACATTCTGCTGGTGCTTCCTAGTTGCATCATATTGCAATTTAGATGCATTTTTTGCAGCGTACATGCGCAGGTGCTGCAAATCCCCCCTCCTTTGATGCACATCGGCTGGTCCCCTTATTTTTCTGGAGCTGCGCATCAACAAAATATGCACCTTTCCATAGTGCCCCCTTATGGTGCCACCCCCGCCCTTTTAAAGCAAGCGCTGCTCCAGTTCGTCATCCCCCCTGGGTTTACTATGCACAACCCCCTGTCGACAGGCCAGGCGGGTTTTTACCAAGCTTTCCAGCCCCCCTTGCCAAGACCAATTATTCCTAAAGGTGTGTTCACACAGGCCCCGCCTCTGCCCCCTGCCATGGCCCCCCACTCCCTCTTCCCCATCCTCTGTATCTTATGCACCCCCCCTCTCCCCCCCTCCACCACCCGCCCCACCTGCGGTGGCTCTACCACCTCAACCTGCCTCACACTATGTTATCTCGAGCCAGCAGATTCCCCTATCTGTGGCTTCCGAGGTCCCGCAAGATGGATTGATCGCAGTTGGTACTGAGACATCAAACCATGATGGGCGCACCGCGCAGCGAGGGACAGGAATTATCCGCACAGTCGGCTGTGGGTGGACCGTTGTCCACAGCAACCGGTGAGCATGCTGTTCCCTTTCAGCGCAGTGCCTCTCCCCCGTCTTCTGACTCTTCTAGCAGTTCTTCTAGCTCTGCAGGCAGGCCGCATAAATTAATTAAATATTTATCACAGAAGATTAAAGGGAAAAAGGGTAACCCAAAACAAGCTAGGGAAGTGTCTGCTGAAAAGGTTCCTGATGCATCTGGGGACATGGTTCATCACGCGAACACTGCAGTTCTTAGGGGCCTGTGGTAGAAAGTGCAGAAGAGAATTAAAAAAGGCAAATTTGTTGACATGTTCACCATTACTGCCGATGGTAAAAAGGCGTCGTCAGCAGTGGCGATAGCGGAGGAGGCTAGACGGTCATATACAAATTGGTTGTACGGCATGTATGTTTTCGAAAACAGGCCGGGCGAATACATGAATGTAGTGAAGTACATGCAATTGGTCCATGTGTAACTCAGCTAAAGAGAATGCGTGGCGTCATTATGACGAGACCTTTAGGAAGGTCAGGATGTGTTCCAATTTGGATTCAAATACGTCGAAGTCTGGCTGAAAGTCAATCAGCAAAATAAAGTGCCTACGAATGCAGGCATGGCTAGGAAACAGCCTTTTCCAGTGCGTTCAGCCCTTGCAGGGGTCGGTCACGGAAAACGTTATGCTTTCAATAATGCCCAATGTAGCAGAGGTGCAGGTTGCAGATATCGGCACATCTGCATACTATGCTGTGGCGGGCATCCGGCCAAGGACTGCTCCCATGTTGGAAAAGCCGGCGCAGGCCGGGGGGGGGAACACTGCGGAACAGCGCAGCGGTCCTCAGTAAGGCAATATCGCCTATCAAGTTAGCTGTGTTGGAGAAGTGGTTAGGCCGCTGTCCTCTCAGGGTGCAGGCGGCTTTTTTACACTACGGGTTTAGGAACAGTTTTCGCCTACCTTTAACGTGCGATATGTGGTTTCCAAACGAAACTTGAGGTCTGTTAGGGAGCATCCGGACGTGGCCTCGCGTAAAGTGACTGCTGCGGTACAGTTGGGCCACATGTATGGACCCTTTTCCTCTGCCCCCACAAAGGATCTGTGCATCTCACCATTAGGGGTGGTTCCAAAGAAAGAACGGAAAGTTTAGTTTAATTCAGCACCTTTGTTACCCAGAAGGAGGGTCGGTCAATGATGTTCTAGATGCGGAGGATTGCAGAGTGAAATACCAGTCATTTGAGCAAGCCCTCTAGATAGTACAGGGTTTCGGTAGGAGGTCAATTTTAGCCAAGGTAGATATCGAATCCGCCTTCAGACTTCTGCCCCTTCACCCCGATTCCTTTAAATATATGGATTTTAAACATTGACAAATGTATCCCAATGGGTTGTTCCATCTCCTGTTCATTTTTCAAGCAATTTAGTTATTTTTTGCAATGGTGCGTCCAGGCATATATGGGTCAGAGAGATGTAGCACATTACCTGGATGATTTTTTATTGGTGGGTCAACGGAAAGTTTGGTTTGCGGGGATTTACTTTTTACATTGCAAGCATTTTTTTACGTACTCGAAGTTCCCATTGCGCGAGATAAAACGGAAGGCCCGACTAGTCATTTATCACACCTCAGGATAGAAATCGATATGGTGCTTGGTCTCTGATGTTTACCGTTGGAAAAGATCAGGAAGTTAGGGAAGCTTTTGGAAGCTTTTGTTTTGGCGAAAAAGGTTTCGTTTAAACAATTGCAATCTCTTCTAGGCCTTTTGAATTTTGCTTGCAGAGTGATACCTACAGGCAAGGTTTTTTGTCGTCGTTTGGAATGTTCCACAGCAGCATATCGCAAAACATGTGGGAGGACCTTCGTGTATGGCTTCTATTCTTACGGGAGTTTAACGGGGTGCGATTATGGCTTCCAGCATCGGTAGACAATTGCAAGCTTCAGTTATTCACGGACGCGTCAGGTGCATTAGGTTTTGGAACATTCTTGGAGGGTGAATGGTGCGCGGAACCTTGGCCCGATTCAGTCTAACCGCGAGCATGCTGCTTTTGGAACTTTTTCCAATCGTGGTATCAGTCGAACTGTGGTCCAGCAAACTTACCAACAAGAGTACAGTTTTCTGATGCGATAATTTGGGGGTAGTGCATGCCATCAATAATCAGAGGGCGGAGTCACCTCTGGCCTTGCGTTTATTAAGGCATTTAACCCTTTTATGTTTGCATCAGAACATTGAATTCCGGGCTCGCGACGTTCCAGGTGTGGAAAACAATTTCGCCGATGCTTTGTCCCATTTTTAGTCGGATGGATTTAGGACTCTTGCCCCTAACGCTAGTATGTTTGGTTTATCCTGTCCTATGCATGTCTGGCAGATTGTAGAGCCGGCATCGAACGAAGGACTTGCATGGATATCGTTGGCACCGAGTACGCTGAGGACTTATTCGGCGGCTTGGAAAGATTGGCAAGGCTTTCTAGCCTCCGAGGGAGAGGGAGGTAAGCCGATTCATGACTGCATGGTACAATATGTTTGGCATTGGCACAAGCAAGGACGTTCTAAAGCAGCCATGTCGGCTGCTCTGTCCAGCATTTCCTATTTTTCAAAGTTACATGGCAAGATGGACCCCACAAAATCCTTTCTGTTATCTAAAGCGATGAGGAGTTGGGCAAAGGAGTGCATTGTTTCTGGTGATACTAAGCGGCCTTTCAATCCTGCTCTCTTACAGGACTTATAATAGCAGCCTCGGCGGTTTTGTTGGGCGAGTATGAAGCGACTCTTTTTTGTATTTGTGCATTTAGAATTGGGGAATTAGTGGCGATTAATAAGACCTCTACATCGTCAGGTTTGCTTTTTAGTAACGTAGTGGTTAAAAAGGACCTTATTTTATGCCGTATCCACAAATCTAAAACCGATCAGTTAGCTAAAGGGAAATGGATTTCTATTCCAGTGCATGCGGACATTGTCCTCAGTCCGGTTAATTTGGCCAAGAACTTTAACAACATGCGTCCACGCTGATCGGACTCCGCTGTCTAAATTTCAGTTTACAAAGGTTTTTCAGAATTGTTTGATTGCGCTGGACTTGCCTTTAGATCAGTTCAGAACGCACTCGTTTAGAATTGGGACGGCAACATGCACAGCAGCTGCAGGTGCTTCCATTGACACTTTAAAGCACTTGGGTCGATGGAAATCTTCAGCATATAAAACTTATTTCCCGGGGGATATGCTACATGAGTAATCGTGCTCCTAGCGAGTTTGTTGGGAAACCCAGGGGCCTTCTGCCTACTGCCACTTTGGCGTTTGAGGGGCTTTTCAGTTTTATCCTCACAGAGGTTTTATGTTTTTCACCTTCATCTGGGTTTTCCTTCCCTTGGCTAGGTCGTTTAATATTTTACCAATTCTGACATAATTAACCTTTTTGCAGGTATTCCCAGGATTACTAATTGTCATGTGTGGTTCATAGGTCACTCATACATTTACTGGGCTTGCAAGCATCCTTTAGCTTTTCAGGCCCGTAATTTGTTAGGTGATAGCAAGGTGCAGTGATTTGGATTTAGGGGTATGCGCTGGTCCGGCCTTTTAAAAGCATTATGGTTGGCGGAGGCTAGATTTGGGGCCCTTGACTGGTTGGTGGTTCATATCAGAGGAAAAGACCTAGGCACTTGTAAAGGCATTGAATTTATACATGCGATTAGACGGGATTGGCAGACCATCATAGATAGATGGCAAGGTGTAGGTTTGGTGTGGTCAGATATAGGCCCTGATTCAGAGCCGGACGCTCTTTCAGAGCGCTCGCTCTGAATCAGGGCGGCATTTTTTTTTATGAACTGGTCTTCTGGCCGCTCGCTAAGCTGTGGGTAGCCACCCACAGCTTTAGCGATCGGCCAGGTGATGGTTGCGATGGTCGCGACTATCGGAGCTTGCGACGAGACCCTTGTGGTAGGGTCTCGTCTGCCGCAAGCCCCAGTGCACTTCTGGCTCTAATAGAGCCGGAAGCTCACCACTGACATCACTCGTGATGTCAGTGGGGCCGCCCCCAAACGGCAGGCGTTTCTTCGGGAACCATTTGATAAGCCACCCCCCCGACACCCCTACAAAACAGGGTAAGCTGTCAATCAATATCGACAGCCACCCCATCTTGTAGTGAGCCCAGGAGCAACGGAGCTGCCGTCGCTCGCTGGGGCTTGTGCATGCTGGAGCCGGCTCCGGCGTGCGCATGCGCAGTAGGGGACCATCGACCCACTTGCGAGCGGGTGAATTGTCAAACATCGCAAAGATCTGAAGAATCAGCAGACCCAGGCCCAGCTATCCCAGACATAATCCATCAATGCTCACGACAAACATGCCTGACATTTATAGTACATAGGTGCATCCCGATCTGGCATGGTAATCTACCAGGAGTCCACGCCAGTCATTAGGACCAGTGTGGTAAAGGTAATTTTTTTTGTAATTCAGCCTCTCGCTGTGGAGGACAACTGAGGCTTGTCTTTTGCAGTCTAGCTGTATATGCGGAGGATGAGCCTCACTCTTCTCTACAGCAATGGGGTCAATGTATTTTTTCATTTTACTAAGAAAGCTACTGTATACTATTTGTTATTTATATTAAAGGTCCAAAATTAATTAATTGTTAATTTGTGTTTGAAAATGTTTTTATGACAGATGCAGCATTTATTATTTTATTTTATCTTGTTTTATATAGCCATAAAATAATAAGCACCAAAAAAAGTGAAGCAGCATATCAGTAGCCAGGACAAGGTCAAAGGCAGACCTCTTCAAGAATAGTAGAAACAGAGAAGACAGCAATCAGGCAAGGTCCAAGTGAGGTGGATTGTCATACATAGTAAAGATCAGAAGAACCAGCAGGCCCAGCTATCCCAAACATAAACCATCAATGCTCGTGATAAACATCAGACCTGGCATTTACATAGACGCATCTCCACATATCTGGGAAGTGGGAACTCTATGTAAATGAGCAGAGAGGGAAGAACATAATAGGACACTGAAGGCAAATAATATACAGAATCAATAGGAAAGTAACATTTTGATTACAAAAGAGATACTACCCCTACAACATTATATTGAAAAAGATATTATACCTAGAGGTCTGAGAATTTTTAAAAATGTATCTATTACGGATAATCCTGAACTAACTAAGAAGTGAAACTCCACTCTAGACTCTTGTTCAATATCTCTTATGAGATTGTTGATAGAATATAGGAATAGTAAAGTTAAAGAGATCACCAAAGAAATAGACAAAACTAAAGAAGAACTTTTGAAGTTCACCGATAAGGTCGACTTTAAAGAAAAAGAATTTTTAACAAATGATAAAGTAATCAAGTATGAAAAAGAACTACTCAACATGAAGTATCACAAATTTTCACGAGATATCAATGATTATGAGAAATATAGGGATTATTCTCAGAGACCAAATAGGAACACAAAACCCCCACCATCAGAACATTATAAAATTAATAGAAAAACTTATACACCGACAAATTATAATTATATGCGAAGAAATAGATTAAGATCTACTAACTAAGAGAGAGAACTACCCACTCACAAGGGTCCAAGATCCATGATTGGAACATCCCCTAATCAGCCTAAAAAGGATTTTTTATCCAGAGAAGAGGGATTACAACACCATTACCACACCAATCCATTCGGTCCCCTAAATCCTTACACTCCAAAAAGACAGAGAGATCCAGAGGGAGAAGAGGAAAGGGGAAAACAAAGAAACAGGAAAAGAAAGATGTGAAAGATACTAAAATAGGCATTTTCAACTTGTCGGATAGGAAACTGACTGAGAAAGAAATGGAAGTTCTTCACAAAGGGCCTAATATTTTTGAACTTTTCCTAGACCTAAATAAATATATTAGAACATTATGCAGAAAGCGATATTTCGCTAGCAAATCTTTAAAATTTACTGAAAATCAGTTTCCTATCCTGTTAGATGGAGTTGACCTAGAAAGTTTGTCAATTTTAGAACCCTTTGCAATCTGAGACAGAAGGTGATATAGTAAGTGGAAAACCGATCTATGATATCCAAAATAACCAAGGGGAAATGAAAAGAAATAATGTACTCAAAAATAAATCACAATTTTTCCTGCTGGAACACAAGAGTGCGGCCATTACCATATTTTATAATAAAACTCTAGAGGATTTAAAAAACTTGTGTCATACAAATGATAAAAAACAAAACCCTAAACAAAAGAATTTGATGGACTTAAAAGATGACCATTCAGTCGTCATCAAGTCTGCAGACAAGCGGGGGTGGGATAGTCATCCAGAACAGGGCAGATTATATCAAGGAGGCCCACAGACAATTAAATGATGAGGAGTTCTATATTGTTTTGGATGGCAATCCCACCCCTATATATCAATCATAACTTAAAAGAATGTTGGATGAAGCGGTAGAGGAAGGAGGCATCACAAAAGAGGAGGCTTTATTTTTATTTTCACCTCACCCAGTTATACCTATTTTCTATCACCTCCCCAAAATTCACAAGTCACTTACTGCACCCTCTGGGAGACCTATTATTTCGGGTATAAGGTCACTTACATCTAATTTATCACATTTTGTTGACATTCATTTGCAGGATCACGTTATGAATTTGAAATCACACATTAGAGATACCACGCACATTTTACAAAAAATGTTGGGGATGCAATGGACTCCAGGGTGGGGATTCCTCACTCTGGATGTCCAAGCCTTATATTTGAATATCCCAAACTGTGGAGGTGTGGACGCAAAACATTTTTATCTAAATCAAGATGATAAACTATCAGGAAAACGATGTGATGTTGTACTGAATGCTATATCATTTATTTTAATGCACAATTATTTTCTTTTTGAATCCACTTATTATTTACAGACACTTGGTATGGCCATAGGGACCAGGTTTGCACCTAGTTATGCTAATCTCTATATGGGCCGTTTCAAAGATGAATACATCTGGGGCGGCCCATAGGGAGATAACCTGGTCCTTTATGGACGTTTTATTGCTGATTTGTTTATTATTTGGAATGGGGGCCCTGACTTAGCACTTGAGTTTGTGAAATTTTTAAATAAAAACACATTGAATTTAAAATTGACTTACACTTTTAGTTCTGAACACATTGATTTTTTGGATGTCTCCTTCTTCATTGATGAAAACAACATAGTGAGAGTGGCTAATTTTGTGAAACCATTTTAAATCTCTCTTGTAATCAAAGTCTCAATACAACACAATTTAGATTTCCCAATTGGTTGATACTCCCTCACTCTTTCCTTCCCAACTTCTCCCCCTTCTTCTTTTCCCTTTTTTCTGTTTTCCTCTCTATGTTATTACTTAGACTAGAATAAACCCTTCCTGAATCCCAACTGCTATATCCCTTCATTGGTCGGGGACCTTAGGAATACGGTGTGTGGGCCAGTAGATTTACTTCACCATAGTGAAGAAACCAAAATATATGTGGGTTTTGAATATACAAATAGGTATTATCTAACCTAGGACCTTAGAACACATGTATACTCAATTTTGTGTGAATAGGCTATGTATGGGATTTGTGAATCTCTCTATGTAATACTAAATATAGAATGGACTAAATTGAATGAAGGGAATATCAACTATTAAGTTTTTATAAAAAGTGGTAATTAGAAGATCTTTACCACTAGGGAATAGATAAAATGTAGGTATTATGTGGGTTTGTCAGATATATTAAAATACAAATAAAATCAAGACATAAAATAAAATAATTTATTTGATACATTTCTGAGGTGTATATGAATTTAGATGTATGTGTGTATATGTGTGTATATCTATATACGTATACACATATCTATCTATCCAATTTAAATGTTGTATATGTAAAATACATTATACATATTATCCAATGTTTGTTGTAAATTGGTTAATAGTTATCTATTATTATATTTTTTTAATTTATTCTTATTATTCTTATTATTTAATTTTATGGTTAATTTTATTTTATTTTATTTATTATTATTATTTTAAAAATGTTTTCTCATACATGCACATATATATTATATATTATATACAGTGAGGTCCATAAATATTGGGACATTGACAGAATTTTCATATTTTGGCCTCTATTCACTACCACAATGGCTTTGAAATGAAGCAAACAAGATGTGATTTAACTGCAGACTTTCAGATTTAATTTGAGGGCAATTACATCCAAATCAGATGAACGGTGTAGGAATTACAACGGTTTCTATATGTGCCTCCCACTTTTTAAGGGGCTAAAAGTAATGGGACAAACTAAACAATCCTAAATTTAAACTTTCACTTTTTAATACTTTGTTACAAATCCTTTGCAGGCAATTTCAGCCTGAAGTCTGGAATGCATAGACATCACCAGACGCTGGGTTTCATCCCTAGTGATGCTCTGCCAGGCCTCTACTGCAAATGTCTTCAGTTCCTGCTTGTTCTTGGGGCATTTTCCCTTCACTTTTGTCTTCATCAAGTGAAATGCATGCTCAATCGGATTCAGGTCAGGGGATTGACTTGGCCATTGCATAACATTCCACTTTTTAGCCTTAAAAAACTTTTTGGTTGCTTTTGCAGTATGCTTCGGGTCATTGTCCATCTGCACTGTGAAGCGCCGTCCAATGAGTTCTGAAGCATTTGACTGAATATGAGCATATAACATTGCCCGAAACACTTCAGAATTCATTCTGCTGCTTTTGTCAGAAGTCACATCACGCCATGACACTACCACCATCATGCTTCACTGATGAGGTGGTATGTTTTGGATCATGAGCAGTTCCTTTCCTTCTCCATACTCTTCTCTTCCCATCACTCTGGTACAAGTTGATCTTTGTCTCATCTGTCCATAGGATGTTGTTCCAGAACTGTAATGGCTTTTTTAGATGTTGTTTGGCAAACTCTAATCTGGTCTTCCTGTTTTTGTGGCTCACCAATGGTTTACATCTTGTGAACCCTCTATATTCACTCTTGTGAAGTCTTCTCTTGATTGTTGACTTTGACACATATACACCTACCTCCTGGAGAGTGTTCTTGATTTGGCCAACTGTTGTGAAGGGATTTTTCTTCACCAGGGAAATAATTCTTCTGTTATCCACCACAGTAGTTTTCCGTGGTCTTCCGGGTCCTTTGGTGTTGCTGAGCTCTCTGGTGCGTTCTTTCTTTTTAAGAATGTTCCAAACAGTTGATTTGGCCACACCTAATGTTTTTGCTATCTCTCTGATGGGTTTGTTTTGATTTTTCAGCCTAATGATGGCTTGCTTCACTGATAGTGACAGCTCTTTGGATCTCATATTGAGAGTTGACAGCAACTGATTCCAAATGCAAATGTCACACCTAGAATCAACTCCAGACCTTTTACCTACTTAATTGATAATGAAATAACGAGGGAATAGCCCACAACTGTCCATGAAATAGCTTTTGAGTTGATAGTCTCATTACTTTTGGCCCCTTAAAAGGTGGGAGGCACATATTGAAACCGTTGTAATTCCTACACCGTTCACCTGATTTGGATGTAATTGCCCTCAAATTAAATCTGCAAGTCTGCAGTTAAAGCACATCTTGTTTGTTTCATTTCAAAACCATTGTGGTGGTGAATAGAGGCCAAAATCTGAAAATTCTGTCAATGTCCCAATATTTATGGACCTGACTGTATATATATATATATATATATATATGTATATATTGCATTTATATATTCTTTATTTATGATTGTATCATTATCTAAATTATAATAATAATATATTAAGAATGCATAATGATTGTGAGTACTTAAAATGCCGTGTGTGTATATATAAGTACGGTTAGTTTTTTGTATTTATATAGGATCATTTAGAATGATTTTAAAATGCTACATTGTATTCATTTGAAAGGCTTCTGTAAGAGAAATAGTGGTGAACAACTGTGACATATTAATTAATTAATCAATTCAATTAAACAATAATGGTTGGGCTTTAAAAGGAGACCAGGAAGAGGTATCCTCTATCTTGACAAAGCTCTTGGACAAGAGCGAAATGCGTCGATCAAGGATACCATCCAATATTTCTTATTCCTTGCTGTATCCCAAGACGGACCTTCCCTAACCTGTGCTTCACTGATTTTCATCGGGAGTTACTTCCAGTGCAAGGCTTACAGTGTGAGGCACACAGCGAGACCTACTACTGTGCAATCCAGCAAGCGCAGCACGCTGGACACACCTCCCTCAGTGCTCAGAGGTGAGGAGGTAAGCCAGACGCACAGCAGCCAGAGCAAGGGTCGGAGACACCAAGCTGACACATACCGGTGCAACTATTCTACTCGCGGTGAGCTAAGACGGAAGGGAAACGAGCACTGTAAGTACTGGACACTTAATTGATACAGTGTGCTACATCCCCCGCATTGCCGAATATATACAGACAGGTGAGAGACACTGCAGGCCTTTCACATAGCGGCATATAAGGAAATTAAGCACACTTGCTGGTACTCCGGGAAAACAGATTGCCTTTGGGAACTCTGTGACATATGGAAAACCCAAGCCGGTGAGCATACTATTCTAACCACCAAAGCAGTATTGAAAGACTATCATGGAACGAGACATTGTATACTAATCAAATTGCTACAACCAGCTGGTGAGCAAGCAAGTATCAATCTTGTAACTATTACATCTATTACAGTGGTTAGATGCCAAGCTAATCACGAATTGTATTAATACAGCATTTTGAATAAGCATTTTAACTGCTATATGTATTTATCAGAAAATTGTGAATACATTTATATAATTTTTATTAAGGAAGCCTTTCTTTAGCAATCCAACATATTATTAACAGTATATATTTGTGTATGTACTTTGACATTTGCGCAGTTCACTAGAGGGGCTATTTATATGCAAAAGAGATACTATGTTACAGCAATTCTGTGAGCTCTCAGTGCTTATGGAGGGTACACAAAGTCAGACTTTAAAGACTATCACATAACGATAACGATCGTTAGCTGATCGTCCTGCATGTGCTGGGTGTTCGATATCAGAATCTAGCAAATGCCCAAACACCCACTACTATAACAAACCTGCGATCAATGATCGTGGGTCCCTATAGTAAAAAGGCTAACTTGGTCGATATCGACCAGGTTGGCCTGCATGCATGGGCGATGCATGCGTGCCCGCACACCGACCATCGTTTGGTCATTGAAGGGGCCCGTAAACAGGACGATATAAACGATGGAACGATAAACAATATCATTTATATCGTCCTGAAAATCGACCCTTGTGTATGCACCATGAGACTGTAGCAGGTTATCCCAATCAGACTGCAGAATTTGTGTAATGATTGTGCTACAGCTTATACTGCCCCTATTACACAAAATTTAGCACTTCAAACTTAAAAACAAAAAGACAGAAAAGTACAACAAGATATAGCCATATCAGACTACTTTACGTAAGAGAGAGAATTAAAGTTTTTCTGAAGGTTCATTTCAATGCTAAAATAATGCAGCAGATATCTTACCGAAATGTGTCGCCCACACGATCCTGGAAATAAATAAAGCCTTCTTTGTCTATCATTAGCAAGTCTCCACTGTTGAAATACAAATCTCCCTTTTTAAATACATCTCGAAGTCTCTTCTTCTCAGTCAGAGACTTGTCTCCTGCGTATCCCGTAAAAGCATTAGCACGAGTAATTTTTGCGACTAGCAGCCCAGTCTCACCTGTGATGAAATAATATGATAAATTACTCATTGTGAACTTTTAAGACAAATGCTATTGTACAGTTAAGTTCCACAGTGACACAGGATTTCAGTTTACAAACATGGTGGTAGGAAAAAAAAAGTCACATTATGAATACTTTAATTTATTTTTTGCTGTTGCTAGAGTGATTTTTTTCGGGTACCACTCTTTTGCTTACAGAATTTCAAACTACAATCACAGATACCTAGTAGTGGAGGAGACAATGAGGAGTAGTGTACATCTGGATAAACAATTCTTATTTATGGTGCATACACACGGTCAGATTTTTCCTTCAGATCTGAACGATAACTATTTAAAAATTGTTCAGTCGTTCATATCTGAAGGAAAATCTGACATATCTGACATGCCTGAACGATGGACGATGAACGATGCGCGTTCCCATTTGTCAGATAACTATATCTGACATCTGATGTGTTTGCAGTCAGACTTGGACGATTCCATTCATTTTAATGCAGTCAAAAATCGTTCAATCGTTCAAAACTTTGGTAAAATCGTTCAAATCGTTCAATCGTTCATCTGACAAATCTGACAAATATGACCGTGTGTATGCTCCATTACAATTAACTAGATTGGTTTGATACATGTAACCAAAGCCTGATTTTTGAAAAATAGTGCACTATTTTTTTATTTCCCTTAGGGAGAAATGTATCAAATCTTATAGATAGTAAGGACAAGCTAGGCTTAATCACCTTTCAGCTCCTAGTCTTGTGGAAAGGAGGATTTTGTCATTGTAGATGATTGATATGTGCTATGTTATTGGTTGAACCAATATAGGCTTTTGAGAAGTGACTTTAGATAGGCACACACTTGAACAATATACATTCAATCTGAACCCCAACCTACCAGTTGGTCCGACATTGGAAGAGTGTGTGCTCACCTGACCTCTGCTTTCATCCAATCTTGGTTGTCTGGTCAGGTCAAAAGGTTTTTAAACCTGCTTAAAAATCAGGATACCCAACCACCAATCAGTCAACCAATATAGAAGTGTGTATGCTGCTGCAACTGCTTTGTCCATTTCTTCTTCCGATTCCTCCCAAAAGTAGCTTCTTTGTGGTCTGACTGAAAGCATGTTATGTGTTAAAAATATTGAAAAAAAAGAGTGGGGTCCCCACAAAAATCAGTAACCAACCTGGACCAAAATAGGAGTCAAAACTGGCATGGGGTTCCACCTATTTTCCAATAACCAGCACTGGGCTGAATCTGCTGAGGAGATAATGCTTTAGCAAGGAGACACACAGCCCCAGCCCCAAACTGGTCAGTCCAGGGCTGGAATCCCCCGGTAAGTATGGACTGCTCCCTACCAAGGGAGAATGCACAGACCCCTTCCCTGCACCCTTGGGCAGTGGGTGTGGTGGTAATGGTAATGAAAGATTTAATAATATTGTTCTTTACAGGTGGCCTACAAATCACAGCAAGCCTGCCGCGGCATTATGGCACTTGTAGAACCACAAGTGCCAGCATGCCCAGACATTAAGGGTCTGCTGGCACTTGTAGTCTGTCTGTAAAGAAAATATTAAAATAAACACATGATACAGAAACTGAATGTTTTATTACTTTATTGAAAAAACACCCCCCACACAGCCCTCATTTTACAATTTAATACTCACAAAATCCTTGGATCAGGTCCTTTTCGGTTCATTTAGGCTTCCACGGGTTCATGGCAAAAAAAATAAACCAATGGACTTGCCCTCCATAGAGTTCAGATGCAGAATGGATGTCTGTTCCAAAATTGGACAAGTCTACACGCATAGATTGGATGTAGAATCTATGACCAGGTCTGCAGTAGAATTGTATAAACAGACTGGTCTAAAGTTGGATCCCCTGAGGATTGGACAAGTGTAAACCTAGCTTTAGATTGGGTACATGCTAGAGCAATATTGGCACAATACTGTATGTCGTTTCCAGGCATACTGGAACAACATATTTTGCGGATCGCACAGTGTTTTTGGCCGATTGTGCTTCTGTGGATCATATACGACATCTTCTGATCTATCGTGCTGCATGGCAGATCAGAAGATATTATGTACAACCCCATGCTTCTGGATGCAGCCACTGAATGTTATGTATTTCAGTGTACAGATTACCTCAATGATATTCCATCGGTCACCCTGTTGGCTGGGAAACACATTGTTCTAATATGTACCAACCCTTAGGCTTTTTTAGTGGGTGAATCTCATCAAGGACACTTGAGTATTACCACTTCACTTCATTATGTTTTACTGTGTTGTTTTTTCCACTCTATTTGATTTCACTTTTATTTCTCTCCCTCTCTTTTTACGTTTTCCTCATCCATTTCTCTTTCTCTTGCACCCTTCTATCCCATCCTGTTTTTCTTCAATCTTAGCAAAAAAATTCAGCTTACAGGTCTCGTACAGTATAATGTTGATTAAGGTTTAGCACATGCAGATTACTTTTTGTCTAATTTACTAACACAACAAAATGATAGCTTTTCGTGAGACACAAGAAGCCACAACTCCACCAGATGTTTGTGTGTGGTTATTGGGTCTGTTATTAAAGTTCCTTCCCCTAAAAATCATGTGGCCTGTGATCTTCTCTATTTATCAAGCTCTGACAAACAAGTTCTTCAGAGCCTTATCATCTGATAGCTAACATCATCTTCAGATGGTGTTTGCCATTGTAACCTATAGGCTACAATTTCACATCATCAGATATCCTACGGTTGCACATGTATGGCACAGTGAGCATGCATATGCACACTGCAGAAACTCCTGGCTGAGGAGCCCTGGATTTGTTAGAAAGAAGGTACTCCTGCACTGTCTCTTTACTGTGCATAAAAGCTGGGCACTAGAGCCCAGAGTCTGCAGGAAGATCTGACCTCCAATCTGATGTGCTACTGCACATGTGACTGCAGCCATTTTTTTGTGTACTGTGAGAATGACATGAGAGACCTGTTTATTACTTGCTATAAACACTGTACCAGCATACTAAACCACTACCGGATGGTAAGCTGCGTAGAAGAACCATGCTTCGTTTAAGCGCCGCTCCATCACCAGTGTGCATATAACAGCGAGTACAGGTGTATCTGCTACATCTATCAATAAACCAACCCCACTGGTTAATTAATTGGGCTGTTCAAAGTTTCAGTCATATGCTGGTATATGCCTACATAACTCTGCAATATCATCACCTGCACACACATCATTTCCAACAGGATTAACAAATATTGCAGCAAACTTAAAACATACGAAATCACCACAATGTGCAGCATGATGACATGTTAGTTTTTGGCAATTTATCATATCTTTGAATTAGGGGTGTGCACCGGCCACTTTTTGTGTTTTGTGTTTGGGTTTTGGATCTGGATCTTTCTTCGTGTTTTGGATCTGGATTGGTTTTGCCTAGAGATGAGCGGGTTCTCAGAGAACCGAGCCCATCCGAATTTTGCTTGGACCTGACTCGGATCTCAAAACCGAGGCAAAACCATAGAGTCATAAATCTCGCAGTTCGCGAGCTTACGTCTCTTTGATCAATGTAGTATATAGGGACCACGCGGCGGATGCCATTCACTCGGGATGTGGAGACTGAACAGGGAGGGTGGATAGTGTAGGGCTGGGAGAGTGGTGCTGTGTCCTGTGTCCTGGGCTGGTGCACTGCTGATTCATTCCGGGCTGTTCTGCTGAGTGCTGATCCATTCTGGGCTGGTGCTCTGCTGTCTGCTGTGTCCTGGGGTGCTGATCCATTCTGGGCTGGTGCTCTGCTGTCTGCTGTGTCCAACTGGGCTGGTGCAGAATACATCTGGGCTGGTGCTGCATCCATCTGGACCCAAGTTCTGGACTCTCACAAAAATATATATATATTGTAAAAAAAAAAAAAAGGGTCTTTTAGTGTAATATTTTTCTGTGTGTATGTGTGTGTGTTAGGCAGCAATGCAAGTTGCAACCTAGTGCTGCCTGACTCCAGTCATGATCAATTGCTGCTCTGGGCCCAAGTTCTGGAGCATAAAAAAAAATAAAAATAAATTGTCTTTTTTTTTATCTTTAACTGTCTGTGTTAGGCTTAACCGCACAAGATCTAGCCAGCAATGCAAGTTGCAACCTAGTGCTGCCCCACTCCAGTCACTCCAGTCATGATCACTCGCTGCTCTGGGCCCAAATTCTGGAGCATAAAAAAAACTAAAAATAAATTGTCTTTATTTATTTTTAACTTTAACTGTCTGTGTGTGTGCGTGTATCCAGCCAGCAACACAAGTTGCAACCTAGTGCTGCCCCACTCCAGTTGTGATCAATCACTGCTCTGGGCCCAAGTTCTTGAGCATAAAAAAATGTAAAATCAATTGTCTTTTTTTTTCAAATTTTTTTCTGTGTGAGCACGTCTGCACGTGTGTGAATTTTGTAACCGCACCTTGGCTACACTATTGGTGCTTGTGACACTGCTTCAAGACCACAGAAAATATGGAGGGCTGTCACATGACAGGAGAGCAAGGCCAAGAACCACATGTTGTATCTGTCACCAGCAGTGCAAGGCCATCAACTTCCTTGTCCTCTATGAAGGCCCATGCCCCAGGGCTTAAGTCACGCCATCGATATGGTAAAGCTACTATTACTGAAGTTTAGAAAAAAAATTGAAAGGAAATTTTCCTTTAGATAAACAAAAAACTGGCACTATGCCATTCACTACACAAAGTGAAAAGGAAAGGATAAGGCATTGTCCTTTCTTTATGAATACTGCTGATTCTGAAAGCCCTTCTGCTTGTAGTAGTAGTGATGGTGGTACCATTAAAACATTCGAAGTTGTTAAAATGAGTAAGCCAGCTCCGGAAAAATCAACTGTGTGCCCTGAGAAATTGAAATCACAAATCCCTGAGGAGAGTGCAAGTGTGTCCACGGTTGCCACATGTGAGCCAGATCTAAGTACTAGTGTACTGGAGGATCCTCCAAGTTCCAACATTTGTGTGCCCTCTGTAAATGTGGGGAAGGGCAGTCAACATCTTGCAGACGCAGTTGTCGAGGATGCTTCTGTGGAATTGCACATGGAGGAGGAGAATATTTTGGTAGTTGAAGGTGCTAAGGATGATAAGGATGTTGATGATGTAGATGTCGGTGTCGGTGATGAAGATGTTGATGCTGAGGATGTCCTTTGTGTAATTAAGGCAACAGCTGTTGCCCATGGATTGAAAAAGCCAAAGCACATTGTTGTCATGCCGGGACAAAACACAAAAAAATCCACTTCTCACGGGTGAAATTATTTCCACCCTGATCCGGGCAACAGTTGTTCAGACATATGTGACCATTGCCAAGCAAGAGTGAGTAGAGGGAGGGATCTAAACCACCTAGGAACCTCCTCCTTGTTACGTCACTTGGAGCGCATTCATCAAATATCAAAGTGTTTGTCGCCAAGTTCCAAAACTCAAAATGTAACAAGTCCAGTGTCACCTACCTGCTCCCTCTCTGTGGGATCCAAGCGCCTTCGATCTCCAACACCAACACCTGCATCATCAACATCTTCATTTGTCATCAGGAGTAATCCTGCTGCATCCAATGTTGTTATTCGAAGAAAGATTGACTCCTCTCCTATCCGTTATTCCTCAGAAAGATCCTTGATGACTACGCCTGTTGCTGCTGCTGTTGCTGTGAGTGGATCTTCATCCCAGAAGGGGACCAGGAGGAAGACTGCTTGTAGTGTATCCTCCAAAAAACAATTAACTGTCAAACAATCGTTTGCAAGGGCAAACAAGTATGACAGCAATCACTCAGTTGCACAGCGGATTACTGACCCCATAACAGCTATGCTGGTATAAGATGTGCATCCAGTATCCACCATTAATGCACTGGGTTTTCAACAGTTAATTGAGGTCCTGTGTCCTCGTTACCAGATCCATTCTAGATTCCACTTCTCTAGAAGAGCAATTCCAAGTCTGTACAAGGACATTAAAAAAAACCTTATTAATGTGCTCAGAAATGCCGTTGTACCCACTGTCCACTTCACCACTGATATGTGGACAAGTGGGACAGGGCAAACTAAGGATTACATGACTGTGACAGCCCACTGGGTAGGTGTATTGCCTACAACAGTAACAGCAGCAGCAACAGCTACCAAAAGACAGCTGATACAGAGGCAGGCTACTCTTTGTATAACTGGTTTTACTAAGAGGCATACCACTGAGAACTTCTTAGAAAAACTCAGGGAAATCATTGCTAAATGGCTTACCCCACTTGTACTCTCCTCGAGATTTGTGATTTCGGACAATGCCAGCAATATTGTGAGAGCATTACATGTCGACGAATTCCAACATGCCCCATGTTTTGCTCACACATTTAATTTGGTGGTGCAACACTTTTTAAAAAATGACAGGAGCGTGCAGGAGATGCTCTTCGTGGCGCGCAAAATATCTGGACATTTTAGACATTCGGCAACCGCTTGTCGAAGATTGCATGACCAGCAGGTACTGTTAAATTTGCCCTGCCATCAGCTGAAGCAAGAGGTAGTAATACAATGGACTATGACATAGGTCGTGGAAGGGGAATGCACCTTACTCAAGCGCAGTGGAAAATAATTTCCATGTTGTGCAAGGTTCTCAAACCCTTTGAACTTGCCACACGTGAAATTGATTCAGACACTGCCAGCTTGAGTCAGGTAATTCCCCTCATCAGACTTTTGCAAAAACAGCTGGAGAAACTGAAGGAGGAGGTGAAATGGAGCGATTGCGCAAAGTGTGTCGGACTGGTGGATCAAGCCCTTTATTTCACTTCACCAGGATGCAAGAGTCATAAATCTATTGAAATCTGAAAAATATATTTTGGCGACCATTCTGTATCCTAGGTTTAAGTCCTACCTTGTGAGTTTTTTTCCAACAGACAAAAATCTAAAAGAGTGCAAAGAGATGTTGGTAAAAAAATTGTCAGTTGCAGCCACACGTGAAATGCCATCAACTCATCCTTCAGTTTCTGCAGCTGCCAGGAAAAGACTCAATTTTCCTTACAGAATGCCTGCTGGTCATGCAGATCAGTCACCAAATAATGGCAACTGGTCGGGCCTGAGAGAATTGCCTACTAGTGACATGTCTTCTACCGTGACTATGTGTTATATGGTCTCCATTCACAGAATGGTGGAGGACTATTTCAGAGATAACATCCTAATAGGCATGTCAGAAAGTACCTTTCAGTACTGGCAGGAAAAAGAGGCAATTTGGAGTCCCATACACAAACTGGCTTTGCATTACTTAAGTTGCCCACCTTCCAGCGTGTACTCCGAAAGAGTTTTCAGTACAGCTGGCAACCTTGTCAGTGATCGGAGCAATTGGCAGTCCTTGTCGGTGAAATTATTGGTTTGTTAATCTGTGAATGTCCTGTTTCGTATACAACATAAGGGTGGGTGGGAGGGCCCAAGGACTATTCCATCTTGCACCTTTTTCCTTTCCATTATGTGCTGGTTGGGGCATTGCTGCCTGACATTTTAAATTAATGTTATGGTTGGTTTAGGAACCAATGATTTGTTTTTAAATTAATTTATTATCAATTTTACAGCCAGGGGCTGCACCAATGAATTTCTTTTTATTATTAATTATTCAGCCAGGGGCTGCACCCAATGAATAGTTTTTTACTTTTTTAATTAAATTATTACTAACTATTCAGCTAGGGGCTGCACCCAATGAATTGTTTTTTACTTTTTTAAATAAATTATTATTAATTATTTATTTAGCCAGGGGCTGCACCCAAACAAATTGTTTTTTACTTTTTTAATTAAATTATTATCAATTTTACTGCCAGGGACTACACCAATGAATTTCTTTTTATTATTAATTATTCAGCCCGGGGCTGCACCAATGAATAGTTTTTTAATTTATTTATTATCAATTTTACAGCCAGGGGCTGCACCAACTAGTATCAACTATCAATTCTTCAATCCTCAAGGGTATCCCAACCATCATCTTTGCACAGTCCTCAACTCTATTAATAATTATATCAATCAGTTTTGAGACAACAAGCTGGATGCAACCTTTTGGCCCTTTAACTAATATAAAAATCAATATTGTGAGCTGTGAGGTGGTCAAAATAGACTGGAAACGAGTGGAAATAAATGTTATTGATACTGTAGGAACAAAAAAAGGCCCATTTTATGTGATTTTAGCAGTTTTTTTTATTTTTTAAGAAAAAATCCAGATCCAAAACCAAAACACGAAAACAAAACATGGAGGTGATGTTTTGGCAAAACCAATCCAGATCCAAAACCAGGGGAGATCCAAAACCAAAACACGGGGATCGGCGCACATTTCTAGTATTGCCAAAACAACCCTTCCGTGTTTTGTGTTCTTGGTTTTGTGTTTTGGATCTGTATTTTTTTGGAAAAAAGCATAAAAACAGCTAAAATCACAGAATTTGTGGGTGTTTCTGTTCCTATGCTATTATTAACCTCAATAACATTAATTTCCACTCATTTCCAGTCTTTTATGAACACCTCACACCTCACAATATTGTTTTTAGGCCAAAAGTTTGCACCGAGGTAGCTGGATGACTATGCGTGGCCCATCTAGTAGTGACACTGCAGTGGCAGACAGGATGGCAATTTGAAAAACTAGGCCCCAAACAGTAGGTAATGCAAAGAATAAAAAGAGGTGCAAGATGGAATTGTCCTTGGGCCCTTCCACCCACCCTTATGTTGTATAAACAGGACATGCACACTTTAATAAACCATTCATTTCAGCACCAGGGACTGCCACACGACTGTGGCTGAAAAGATTGGTTCGTTTGGGCCCCCACAAAACAAGCTGGCAATTAATCTGTCCCTGCACAAACTGGCTCTACGGAGGCAAGATGTCGTCCTCATCCACCGATTCCTCACCCTCTTCAGTGTTGTCTACATCCTCATCCTCACAGAGTATTAATTCGTCCCCGCTGGAATCCACCACCACAGGTCCCTCTGTACTTTCTGGAGGCTGGTCTCCCTGGAAGAATTGATAATTCATTTTGATGAACATCATCTCCACATTTCGAGGAAGCAACCTCCTACGCCTTTCGCTGACAAGGTTTCCGGCTGCACTAAACACTCTTTCGGAGTACACACTGGAGGGGGGGGGGCAACTTAGGTAAAATAGAGCCAGTTTGTATAGGGGCCTCCAAATTGCCTCTTTTTCCTGCCAGTAAAGGTACGGACTGTCTGACATGCCTACTTGGATGCTGTCACCGATGCAATCTTCCACCATTCTGTCAATGGTGACAGTATCATATGCAGTGAAAGTAGACATGTCAGAAATTGTTGCCAGGTCCTTCAGTCCAGACCAGATGTCCAAACTTGGTCCTGTCTGCCCTGCATCACCGCCAGTGGGTTGCTTAGGATACCTAAGTTGTTTTCACCAGCAGGTCTTTGCACCTCTGCAGGCTTGTGTCGGCCGGAAAGAGAGACACCATGTAGGCTTTAAACCTAGGATCGAGCATGGTGGACAAAATGTAGGGGTCTGATTTCAACAGATTGACCACCCTCAAATCCTGGCAAAGTGAATGAAGGGCTTCATCCACAAGTCCCAAATACTGAGCGGAATCGCTCCATCTTAGCTCCTTCTTCACTTTCTCCAGCTGCTTCTGCAAAATCGTGATGAGGGGAATGTCAGTTGCATACCCCCTCCTTTGCCTATGTCATAGGTGGATGTATAGGCTTGAATGGCCTTTTTCTGCTCCTCCATCCTCTGAAGCATATAGAGGGGTGAGGGCCTGATTCAGAGCCTCTTGTAAGCGCCCGCTCGTTCGCTCTGAGCGATGTTCGCACAACTGCGCATGCGTATGTGTCGTAATGCGCATGCGCAAACCAGTCATTGCGGTCTGAAATCGTGTGCTCGCAAAACAGCGAGGGGCTGCTAATTTGATTGACAGAATGTACCGTTTGTGGGTGGTAACAGGGGAGGTGCTTGAAAACGGGGGAGTGGAGATCCGAACGCAGGCGTGCCTAACGGTCAAAAGGCGTTTAATGGGAGTGCATAATTAGTAAAGGAGCGTCATCGACCACGTCACTTGGTTGTCTTTTAGCCTGAACTGCTCGCAGTGATAGCGGTAAGAAAAACCTACCACAAGCACTGCGAGCAGTTCATATGCCTTTCGATGTACCTGATTAATCTAATAAATACCGGAGATGACGTGTGATGCGAACGGCAAAGGGGCGTCTTTACAAAATAGCGAGTGCATTTTTCATTCGCTCGCTCAGACATAGAGGCGTCAACAAACCACAAAGAGCGAGCGCTCAATTTAAATAGCCGGCCCCTTTTTTGGAACGACCGTCCGCAAATAGCGTCCGGCTCTGAATCAGGCCCTCAGTTCCACCGCATCACAATCTCTTGCCTCAGGTGATGGCAGGACAGGTTCAAGAGTGTTTGCTGGCACTCCAGTCTTCGGCACGCAGTTGCTGAATGCCGAAAGTGGGCAGAAATTTTTCTGGCCACCCAAAGCGTTTCCTGCACGCCCCTATCGTTTTTCAGAAAATTCTGCACCACCAAATTTATTGTGTGAGCAAAACATGGGACGTGCTGGAAATTGCCCAGTTGTAATGCCCGCACAAAATTGGTGGCATTGTCAGATATCACAATTCCCCAAGAGAGTCTAAGTGGGGTAAGCCATTGGGCGATGATTTCCCTCAGTTACTCTAAGAGGTTGTCGACGGTGTGCCTCTTACTGAAACCGGTGATACACAGTGTAGCCTGCCTTGGAACGAGCTGACGTTTCTGAGATGCTGCTACTGGTGACGCTGCTGTTCTTGCTGCTTAAGGCGATACATCTACCCAGTGGGCTGTCACAGTCATATAGTCCTTAGTCTGCCCTGTTCCACTTGTCCACATGTCCGTGGACATTGGGTACAACCGCATTTTTTTGGACACTGAGGACACTTTTTGTGACATCTCTATACATTCTCGGTATCGCCTGCCTAGTGATGTGGAATATAGATGGGATTTGGTACCGGGGACACACTACCTCCATCAATTGTCTAAATCCCACTGCACTAATGGCGGATACCAGATGCACATCTAACACCAACATAGCTGTCAAGGCCTCAGTTATCCGCTTTGCAACAGGATGACTGCTGTCGTACTTCATCCTCCTCGTTAAGAACTGTTGGAGGGTCAATTGCTTAATAAAAGAAATAGTGGTGTTCCTACTTCCTCTCTGGGATGATGAATGACTCCCAGAAGCAACAGCTGCAGCATCAGCAGTAGGCATAGCAATGCAGGATCCCCCCGAGGAATCCCGGATAGGAGAGTCAGTCATGCCAGTGACATGGCCTGCAGGACTACTTCTGATCCTGACTGAGGAGGAAATTGACGAGGAGGGAGTTGATGGTGTGGTTTGCAGACACTTGGATACAACAGTACAAAGTGATTTAGGTGTCCCTGGACTGCTTACGGTCTTAGTCACAGTTTCTGAACTTGACAGTAACTTTTTTTGAACTTGCTGCAGATGACGTATAATGGAGGATGTTCCTAGGTGGTTAACTTCCCTACCCCTTGTTATTCCACCTTTACATATGGTACATATGGCAAGACAGTTGTTGTCCAGATTTGGATAGAAATATTTCCAGACCAAAGAGGTGGAATGTTTGGTCTTCTGCCCAGGCATGACCGTGATGGGCATTTTCATCCCACGGACAACAACTGTCTGCCCTGGTGCCTGATTTAAACAAACCACCTGACCATCAGAATCCTCCTTGTCAACTTTCTCCTCAGCGCCAGTTACACCAATATACTCATCCTGTTGTACTTCAACAGCGACATCTTCAATTTGAATATCACCAAGTGGACTGTGGGTGCTCCTTCCATCACTTGCAGAGGGCGTGCAAATGGTGGAAGGAGCCACCTCTTCCTGTGCAGTGCTGTGAAGGTCAGGCATCGCAACCATCGCCACACTTGGACTCTTCATAGGGATTTGTGACATCTTCTTAGAATTAGAAAGCACAGTTCTTTGCTGTGCTTTTGCCAGCTTAACTCGTTTGATTTTTGTAGCGGGAGGAGGGCTTCCATCGTCATGTGAAGCTGAACCACTAGTCATGAACATAGGGAAGGACCTTAGCCGTTCCTTGCCACTCTGTGTCGTAAATGGCATATTGGCAAGTTTACGTTTCTCCTCAGATGATTTAAATTTATTTTTTAAGGTCATTTTCCTGAACTTTGCCATTTGGGATTTTATATGCCCTCTACTATGATATTGGGAATCGGCCTTGGCAGACAACGTTGATGGCATTTCATCGTCTATGTCATGACTAGTGGCAGCAGCTTCAGCACTAGGAGGAAGTGGTTCTTGACTTTTCCCTATTTTCTTTTTATCGGACAAATTTCTGTCTTCCATTTATGTGATATTGATGCACGTGCGGCTAAGGTGCACAGAAACAGAAAATTTTTTTTGGAGTGCACTTTGGGGGTTACACCTCCCTTCAACAGACGAGCCAGCCAGCTTTTTACTTATGACACAGGCATGCGCTTGCCGCCACTTTACTGATGCACGTGCGGCTACAGCGCACACAAGTCACAAACACATAAAAAGATTTTTTTTTTTGGAGCGCACCTTGGGGGTTACACCACCCTTCAACAGACGATCCAGCTGGGCCTTTACTAATGACAGAGGTGCATGCTTGGTGCTACTTTGTTGATGCACGTGCGGCTACAGCACACACAAGTCACAAACACAGAGAAAAAATATATATTTTTTTTGAAGCGCACTTTGGGGGTTACACCACTCTTCAACAGATGAGCCAGCTGGCCCTTTACTTATGACACAGACGCACGCTTGGCGCTACTTTGTTGATGCATGTGCGGCTATAGCACACACAAGTCACAAACACAGAAAAAAATGTTTTATTTTTTTCAGGCACTTTGGGGGTTACACCACCCTTCAACAGATGAGGCAGCCGGCCCTTTACTTATGACACAGGCGCACGCTTGGCGCTATTTTGTTGATGCACGTGCGGCTACAGCACACACAAGTCACAAACACAGAAAAAGATTTTTTAATTTTTTTTCAGGCACTTTGGGGGTTACACCACCCTTCAACAGACAAGCCAGCCGGCACTTTACTTATGACACAGGCGCACGCTTGGTGCTACTTTGTAGATGCACGTGCGGCTATAGCAAACACAAGTCACAAACACGAAATAAAAATGTTTATTTTTTTCAGACAACAGACGAGCCAGCTGGCCCTTAATTTATGCCACACACGCACGCTTGGTGCTACTTTGTTGATGCACGTGCGGCTACAGCACACAAGTCACAAACAGAAAAATGCTTTTTTATTTTTTTTGTAGTGCTCTTTGGGGGTTACAACGCCCTTCAACAGACGAGCCAGCTGGCTCTTTACTTATGACACAGACGCACGCTTGGCGCTACTTTGTTGATGCACGTGCAGCTACAGCACACACAAGTCACAGACACAGAAAAATATATATATTTTTTTTTTGGAACGCACTTTGGGGATTACACCACCCTTCAACAGATGAGCCAACCGGCCTTTTACTTATGACACAGGCGCACGCTTGGCGCTACTTTGCAGATGCACGTGCGGCTACAGCACACACAAGTCACAATCACAGAAAAATATATATTTTTTTTTTTTTCAGGCACTTTGGGGGTTACACCACTCTTCAACAGATGAGCCAGCCGGCCCTTTACTTATGACACAGGTGCACGCTTGGTGCTACTTTGTTGATGCACGTGCAGCTTTAGCACACACAAGTCACAAACACAGAAAACTATTTTTTTTTCTTTTGGAGCGCACTTTCGGGGTTACACCACCCCTCAACAGACGAGCCAGCCAGCCAGCCCTTTACTTATGACACAGGCGCACGCTTGGTGCTACTTTGTTGATGCACGTGCGGCTATAACACACACAAGTCACAAACACGAAAAAAAAAAATTATTTTTTTTCAGGCAACAGACGAGCCAGCTGGCTCTTTATTTATGCCACAGGTGCACGTTTGGTGCTACTTTGTTGATGCACGTGCGGCTACAGCACACAAGTCACAAACACAGAAAAATACTTTTTTATTTTTTTTTGCAGTGCTCTTTGGGGGTTACAACTAGGGATGTGCGCCGGACCATTTTTGCCGGATTTGGATTTGGATTTGGTTCTAATTCGTCGTCCGGCTTTGGATTTGGATTTGGATTTGCCAAACTGCGGTGACTGGCTTTGGATTTGGATTTGGATTTGGATTTTTTTACAAAAATTTACAAAAAAAGCTAAAATCACATAAATTGATCTTTTTTTTCTTCCTAGAGTATTATTAACCTCAATAACATTAATTTCCAGTCAATTTAGACCATATCACAGCTTATAATATTGTTTTCAACATTATTGGCCAAAGGTTGCAGTGAGCTGACTGGTTACTAAGCGACAAAGCAGCAGCACAACGACACAGACACCACAGTATAAAGCACATCTATGACACATTGCCACACAGCAGTGGCAGAAATGAAAAGTAGTGCACCCACCCAGTGGGGTACGGCCAGCAGAGTCACAGTACTTGTTTACAAAGTGGGCTACGGCCCTAGGAGTCACAGTGCACAATCTTATTAGCATTACACCGCACATAGGGCCTGATTCACATTACACCATAAAGTAGTGTCTCTTATTTATGTTACGACACACAGTAGTGCCCCTTTTACACAATGCCCACAGTAGTGACCCTTTTACACAATGCCCACAGTAGCGGTGTCCCTTACACAATGTCCCCCAGCAGTGGTGCCCCCTATGCAGTCCCCTTAGTAGTAGGGTCCACTATGCAGTGCCCCCAGTAGAATGCCCCCCAGTAGTATGCCCCCATTAGCAGGCCCCCCCAGTAGTATGCCCCCCATTAGCATGCCACCCAGCAGTATGCCCCCCATTAGCAGGCCCCCCCAGTAGTATGCCCCCCATTAGCATGCCACCCAGTAGTATGCACCCCCAGTAGTATGCCCCCCCAGTAGTATGGCCCCCCAGTAGTAGGCTGCCCCAGTAGCAGGCCCCCCCAGTAGTCGGCTGCCCCAGTAGTAGCCCCCCCTGTAGTATGGGCCCCCCCTGTAGTATGGCCCCCCCTGTAGTAGGCTGCCCCAGTAGCAGCCCCCCCCCAGTAGTAGTAAGCCCCCCCAGTAGTATGGCCCCCCCAGTAGCAGGCCCCTCAGTAGTATGGCCCCCCCCAGTAGCAGACCCCCCCCAGTAGTATAGCCCCCCCCAGTAGCAGGCCCCTCTGTAGTATGGCCCCCTCAGTAGTATAGCCCCCCCAGTAGCAGACCCCCCCCAGTAGTGCAGACCCCCCCCAGTAGTATAGCCCCCCCAGTAGCAGGCCCCTCTGTAGTATGCCCCCCCAGTAGTATAGCCCCCCCCAGTAGCAGACCCCCCCAGTAGTGCAGATCCCCCCCAGTAGTATGGCCCCCCCAGTAGCAGACCCCCCCCAGTAGTATAGCCCCCCCAGTAGCAGGCCCCTCTGTAGTATGGCCCCCCCAGTAGTATAGCCCCCCCAGTAGCAGACCCCCCCCAGTAGTGCAGACCCCCCCAGTAGTATAGCCCCCCCCAGTAGCAGGCCCCTCTGTAGTATGGCCCCCCCAGTAGTATAGCCCTCCCAGTAGCAGACCCCCCAGTAGTGCAGACCCCCCCCCAGTAGTGCCCCCGGCCCTTGCACAAATAAAAAAATAAAAAATAAAAACTTACCTGTATCCCCGCTCCCGCGCCGTCCGCTCTGTCACATGCTGAGGAGGGAGCCGGAAGACGGAGCTCATGTGTGAGCTCCAGCCGGCTCCCTCTGTGCAGCAGCCAATGAGAGTCTGTGTGACTCTCATTGGCTGCTGTAACAAACACACAGCTGCCGCTGGCGGCTGTGTGTCTGTGTCTGTGTAGGGCAGAGCGCTATCACTGCGCTCTGCCCTACACGCGAGGAGATCTGATGTCGGATTCTCTAGTGAGAATCCGACATCAGGCGGCCGCCGTTCGGCCCCGAACGGGGATCCGAGTCAGGACTCGGATCCCCAATGTTCAGAGCGGTTCGGATTCCACAGAATCCGAACCGCTCATCTCTAGTTACAACACCCTTCAACAGACGAGCCAGCCGGCTCTTTACTTATGACACAGACGCACGCTTGGCACTACTTTTGTTGATGCATGTGCGGCTACAGCACACACAAGTCACAAACACAGAAAAATATATTTTTTTTTTTTTGTAGCGCACTTTGGGGGTTACACCACCCTTCAACAGATGAGCCAACCGACCTTTTACTTATGACACAGGTGCACGCTTGGCGCTACTTTACAGATGCACGTGCAGCTACAGCACACACAAGTCACAATCACAGGAAAATATATATATATTTTTTTTCAGGCACTTTGGGGCTTACACCACCCTTCAACAGACAAGCCAGCTGGCCCTTTACTTATGACACAGGTGCACACTTGGTGCTACTTTGTTGATGCACGTGCAGCTATAGCACACGCAAGTCACAAACACAGACATTATTTTAAAAAAAAAAATGTAGGCACTTTGGGGGTTACACCACTCTTCAACAGATGAGCCAGCCGGTCCTTTACTCATGACACAGGCGCACGCTTCGTGCTACTTTGTTGATGCACGTGCGGCTAAAGCGCACACAAGTCACAATCACAGAAAAATATATATTTATTTTTTTGATGTGCACTTTGGGGTTACACCACCCTTCAACAGATGAGCCAGCAGGCTCTTTACTTATGACACAGGCGCACGCTTGGTGCTACTTTGTTGATGCACGTGCGGCTACAGCACACACAAGTCACAAACACAGAAAAATATTTTTTTACTTTTTTTCAAGCACTTTGGGGTTACACCACCCTTCAACAGACGAGCCAGCCAGCCCTTTACTTAGGACACAGGCGCACAGTTGCGCTACTTTGTTGATGCATGTGCGGCTATAGCACACACAAGTCACAAACACAGAAAAAAAATGTTTTATTTTTTTTCAGGCACTTTGGGGGTTACACCACCCTTCAAAAGATGAGCCAGCCGGCCCTTTACTTATGACACAGGTGTATGCTTGGCGTTACTTTTTTGATGCACATGCAGCTACAGCACACACATGTCACAAACAAAGTAAAAGATTTTTTTATTTTTTTCAGGCACTTTGGGGGTTACACCACTCTTCAACAGACGAGCCAGCCGGCCCTTTACTCATGACACGGGCGCACGCTTGGTGCTACTTTGTTGATGCACGGCGCACACAAGTCACAAATACAGAAAAAGATTCTTTTTTTTTTTTGGAGCGCACTTTGGGGGTTACACCACCCTTCAACAGACGAGCCAGACGACACTTTACTTATGACAAAGGTGCACGCTTGGCGCTGCCTTGTTGATGCACATGCGGCTATAGCACACACAAGTCACAAACACAGAAAAATATATATATTTTTTTTTTCAGGCACTTTGGGGTTACACCACCCTTCAACAGACAAGCCAGTCGGCCCTTTACTTCTGACACAGGCGCACGCTTGGTGCTACTTTGTTGATGCACGTGTGGCTATAGCACACACAAGTCACAAACACAAAAAAATAAATTAAATTTTTTTCAGGCAACAGACGAGCCAGCTGGCCCTTTATTTATGACACAGGCATACGCTTGGTGCTACTTTGTTGATGCACGTGCAGCTACAGCGCACACAAGTCACAAACACAGAAAAATATTTTTTTTTTGGAGTGCAATTTTGGAGTTACACCACCCTTCAACAGACGAGCCATTCGGCCCTTTACTTATGACACAGGCGCACGCTTGGCGCTGCTTTGTTGATGCACGTGCGGCTACTGTGCACACAAGTCACAAACACAACAAACTATATATATTTTTTTTTTTAGCGCACTTTGGGGGTTACACCACCCTTCATCAGATGAGCCTGCCGGCCCTTTATTTATGACACAGGCATACGCTTGGCGCTACGTTTTCGGCTACAGCGCACACTAGTCACAAACAGAAAAAATATATATTTTTTTAGGCACTTTGGGGGTTACACCACCCTTCAACAGACGAGCCAGCTGGCCCTTTACTTATGACACAGGCACACGCTTGGCGCTACTTTGTTGATGCACGTACGGCTACAGCGCACGCAAACAGAAAAATATATATTTTTTTGCACTTGGGGGCAGCACCCTTTATGGACAGAGCACCCCCTGCATAACACTATAGCACCCCTTTAGGACTACAGCCTTTATGGGACACTGCACAACACAGCCTAGCTAGCCATCCCCTATGGACTTTGGAGTGGACAAAGCCCCTATGGACAA
Organism: Taudactylus pleione; assembly: GCA_031769625.1. Lineage (NCBI taxonomy): Eukaryota > Metazoa > Chordata > Amphibia > Anura > Myobatrachidae > Taudactylus > Taudactylus pleione. Next base: position 19,712,520 of record JAUIMM010000018.1, read on the forward strand.
CAACAGCAGTACAACTCCCACCCTCCCTCTTAACTGTCCACAGCCGGAGTGAAAAATGGCGCCGACGCGGGGACCTTTTATTGAATCCAAAACCTGCGAGAATCCGACAGCGGGATGATGACGTTTTGCCTCGATTTCAGACGGGAAAACTCGAACCTGACTCGGATCCGACTCGGATCGGGGGGGCTCGGGGGGGTTCGGATTTCAGAAATCCGAACCCGCTCATCCCTACTTTGAATAAATAGATCCCTACGTGAGAGTGTCTGGGTATGGTGTGTATATGGTGTTAGCAGTAGGGTCATATTCACAACCTGCGTCTAGGTTCATGGTGCTGGAGGGAGTGCCGTGAACATGTATTCTCCATATCACTTTATTATAGATTATTTAGCGGCTGGCTAGTAGTTTTGAGGCGACACCCTTGCACAAATATCAGTAGCGCTTATTTTGAAATACAAATACTGTCACGTTAATCATGATCAAATCTATAAACAATGTGTAGTCCACTGATCTGAATATTTCCTACAAGAAATGCAATTTATAAATTAGTTTATTTCATTTTTCTTTCTTAATTTACGAGTCTCATTACTTATTTGACAGAGTTGATTAAATATCAATTGTCTACATTGGGAGAATTTTAGGTGGTTGACTAAAAGGCCCCCATACATCAGCAATCTGAAAACCACAATTGAACAATTTGAAGATTTATTGCCCGATTTTAGGATTTCCCAATCCGGCAATCTGCGCCCATACATTACAGAGCTTTTTCAGTAATTTGCAGATCGATTGCAGCAAACACAGATCTGCCAATCTTGAAAGGCCCATCATTTTACTAGTAACGGTCTGCAAATCTGCTGATCATGGCCCTGATTCAGAGCCGGACGCAAGTGGCTGCTCGTTCGCTCCGAGCGATGTTTGCCCAACTGCGCATGCGTACGGATCGTTATACGCATGCGCGAACCACTCAGTGCGGCCGAAATTCATGTGCTCGCAAAATAGCGAATGCCTGATAATTTGAGTGACAGAAAGAGGCGTATGTGGGTGGTAACAGGGGAAGGTGCTTGAAAACGGGGAGTGGAGATCCGATCGCAGGCGTGCTTAAAGGTCAAAACGGGCGTTTTATGGGTGTGCATATTTAAAACAGCAGCGTCATTGACCACGTCACTGGGTTCTTTTATAGCCAGAACTGCTCGCAAAACTGTGGTAGGAAACACCAACCACAAGAATAGCGAGCAGTTCATACCCTGGTCGATGTACTCGATTTATCTAATAAATAGCGGACATGACGTAGGATGCGAGCGGCCAGGGGGCGTATTTTTCCAAAAAACGAACGCAAGTTTTGTTCGCTCGTTCAGACCTAGAGGCGTGAACAGACTGCAAACAGCGAACGGTTCATTTGAATAGCCACCCCTTGTTTTAGAACGAACGACCGCAAATAGCGAGTGGCTCTGAATGAGGGCCCATGTCCATACACTAGCAATTTACAGCCCCAATCGATCTGTGAAATCCAACATGTTGGATGATCTGATTTAACAATTCCAATCACTTTTTGGTTGCAATCTGAGAAAGCCCATACATTGGAGATTTTTATACACAATCGATTGCAAATTGCAGAATTGCCACAATTGATTGGTGATGTATGGGGGCCTTAACATCCTGCAGGTAGAATACTCTTTAATTGAAAGAAAATAAATGTGATATGTAGGATATAGATGCAAAGGTCATAGGAGATTATACTTCAGCTGATTGTGTAGGAATGCAAATCTATAGATTTATTGATTTACGGGGCTGTGATATTGTCCAGTTGTACATAGTTGTAAGAACACTTTGTTCTTCTGAGCAAACAGTACGGTGTAAAGGTCCCCATACATCAGCAATCATTTGTGGCAATTCTGCAATTTGCAATCGATTGTCTTTTAAAATCTGCAATGTATGGGCTTCACAGATCGCAACCAAAAAGTGATTGGAATTGTTAAATCAGATTGTCCAACATGTTCGATATCACAGATCGATTGGGGCTGTAGATTGCTAGTGTATGGACATGATCAGCAAATTTGCAGACTGTTAAGGCCCCCGTACATCAGCAATCTGAAAATCACAATTGAACAATTTGAAGATTTATTTGCCGGATTTTAGGATTCCCAATCTAGCAATCTGCACCCATACACTATAGATCTGTTTCAGTGATTTGCAGTTTGATTGCAGCAAACACAGATCTTCCAATCTTGAAAGGCCCATCATTTTGCTAGAAACGGTCTGCAAATCTGCTGATCATGTCCATATACTAGCAATTTACAGCCCCAATCTATCTGTGAAATCCAACATGTTTGACAATCTGATTTAACAATTCCAATCACTTTTTGGTGCAATCTGCGATCTGTGAAGCCCATACATTGCAGATTTTTATACACAATCGATTGAAAATTGCAGAATTGCCACAATCGATTGCAGATGTATGGGGGCCTTAACGGTCTGCAAATCTGCCGATCTTGTCCACAGACTAGCAATCTACAGCCCCAATTGATCTGTGAAATCCAACATGTTGGACGATCTGATTTAACAATTCCAATCACTTTTTGGTTGCACTCTGAGAAAGCCCATACATTGGAGATTTTTATACACAATCGATTGCAAATTGCAGAATTGCCACAATCGATTGCTGATGTATGGGGGCCTTAACATCCTGCAGGTTGAATACTCTTTAATTGAAAGAAAATAAATGTGATATGTAGGATATAGATGCAAAGGTCATATGAGATTATACTTCAGCTGATTGTGTAGGAATGCAAATGTATAGATTTACTGATTTACAGGGCTGTGATATTGTCTAGTTGTACATAGTTGTAAGAACACTTTGTTCTTCTGAGCAAACAGTATGGTGTAAAGGACCCCATACATCAGCAATCGTTTGTGGCAATTCTGCAATTTGCAATCAATTGTCTTTTAAAATCTGCAATGTATGGGCTTCACAGATCGCAGATTGCAACCAAAAAGTGATTGGAATTGTTAAATCAGATTGTCCAACATGTTCGATATCACAGATCGATTGGGGCTGTAGATTGCTAGTGTATGGACATGGGCCCTCATTCAGAGCCGCTCGCTATTTGCGGTCGTTCGTTCTAAAACAAGGGGTTGCTATTCAAATGAACCGTTCGCTAATTGCGGTCTGTTCACGCCTCTAAGTTTGAACGAGCGAGCAAAACTTGCGGTTGTAATTTTGAAAAATACGCCCCCCTTGCCGCTCGCATCATATGTCATATCCGCTATTTATTAGATTAATCGAGTACATCGAACAGCGTATGAACTGCTCGCTATTCTTGTGGCTGGTTTTTGCTACCACAATTTTGCGAGCAGTTCTGGCTATTTAATAACCCAGTGACGTGGTGAATGACGCTGCAGTTTTAATTATGCACACCCATAAAACGCCCGTTTTGACCTTTAAGCACGCCTGCGATCGGATCTCCACTCCCCGTTTTCAAGCACCTTCCCCTGTTACCACCCACATACGCCTCATTCTGTCACTCAAATTATCAGGCATTCGTTATTTTGCGAGCACATGAATTTCGGCCGCACTGACTGGTTCGCGCATGCGTATTACGATCCGTACGCATGCGCAGTTGGGCAAACATCGCTCGGAGCGAACGAGCGGCCGCTTACGAGTGGCTCTGAATCAGGCCCATGATCAGCAAATTTGCAGACTGTTAAGGCCCCCATACATCAGTAATCTGAAAATCACAATTGAACAATTTGAAGATTAATTTGCCCGATTTTAGGATTCCCAATCTAGCAATCTGCGCCCATACACTATAGATCTGTTTCAGTGATTTGCAGTTTGATTGCAGCAAACACAGATCTTCCAATCTTGAAAGGCCCATCATTTTGCTAGAAACGGTCTACAAATCTGCTGATCATGTCCATACACTAGCAATTTACAGCCCCAATCGATCTCTGAAATCCAACATGTTTGACAATCTGATTTAACAATTCCAATCACTTTTTGGTTGCAAATCTGTGATCTGTGAAGCCCATACATTGCAGATTTTTATACACAATCAATTGCAAATTGCAGGATTGCCACAATCGATTGCTGATGTATGGGGGCCTTTACTAGTAAAATGATGGGCCTTTCAAGATTGGCAGATCTGTGTTTGCTGCAATCGATCGATATTGACCAACATGTTGAATTTCACAGATCAATTCGGGCTGTAGATTGCTAGTGTATGGCCATGATCAGCAGATTTGCAGACCATTACCAGTAAAATGATGGGCCTTTCAAGATTGGCAGATCTGTGTTTGCTGCAATCGATCTGCAAATCACTGAAAAAGATCTGTAATGTATGGGCGCAGATTGCTAGATTGGGAAATCCTAAAATCAGGCAATAAATCTTCAAATTGCTCAATTGTGGTTTTCAGATTGCTGATGTATGGGGGCCTTATCTACAATCATTTCAGAGATCTCCAATTACTAACAAAAGTTGCTAAGTAAAACTCTCCATTAGATATTAACTTGCCTATTCCATGGAATACAGTTTTCCACATGATGTGTTGTTACAGTAAGTGATTTTTAACCATTTTAAATAGATTGAACAGATCAGGGACAATGTTGTTCTGATACGAGTATAGCTAAAATGAATCTATAAATATTTTAGTAGCTAAATTAATCTGCCCAACACAACTTCTTATGCTGGGCATACACTGCCAGATAAAATGTCTGTCAGACCGACAGACATTTTATGTGGCCGTCTGCCAGCCGCAGATGTCCGCGGCATACACTGTGAGAGAAATCTCACAGTGTATAGCCCGACATCCACGCTCCGCCCCCGGGGGAGGAGACATTTCCCTGTTCCTTCCGTAGGAAATGTCTGTCTGTCGGCTGCGTTGGGCATACACTGCCCGATGCGGCCGACAGTTTACCGGGTAATATCGCATCGGACGGGCATGCTGGACAATCCAGCATGCCCGACTGAGCAATATTTAATGCTCGGTCGCCCCCCCCCACGCTACAATTATCACGGCGATCCACCCATATCGGGCAGATCGTCCCGATAATTGCAGCAAGTATGGCCAGCATTAGAAGTTGCATCTAACTAAAAAAGTCCTTACATCTGCGTGATACACAGTCCGATCTCTAGATAGGTTTCTTACATAATTTATATGTTCTTGAAATAAGTGGGTTAATTTCTCTTGCAGTTGGTCTTTGAATTAGAGAATCATACGAAGAGTCATTAACTTTCCACTTTTACAGGAATTCTAGATATAATTAAATCATTTCATTACAATATAAACCTAATTTATACGAGAAAATTATTCACATGCTGTTGACTAATTTGTAAATAACCTGACTCCTGAAAATTGGCTTCACCATGCAGCCACTACATCAATCTAGCTAAGAGGTTGCTCAACTCTAGTAGGGGGAGTTAATCACTACAGCTCTGATGTTGAATGTCACTATGAATGCCAATTTAGCACGATGCACGTGATTTGCTATTGAAAAATGGAAAATCGCATCCATCTACATCGCAAAAGTTGCCTCGCACTGCATAGAGGTGCTGAAGAAAGCTTGTGCTGTAGGGGCTGCAATAACTGACTGATATGTGTGCAGATGGGCATTGCAGCAATGCCCTGTGCCACATCACCAGCGATTGTATTCCCTTTTTAGGGACATGAGCAAAGGAATATTAAAGGAATGAGCAAGAGGCAACTCAGAAGTTCCTGGAGGCAATTAAAAATAATGAGATACGGTCAATATCCCGACCATGGGGATTTCAGCGGTCAGAATGGTGGCGCCGGAATCCCAACACGAAGGTAAGTAGCGGGGTTAAGGGGAGGGTTAGGCTCTAGGGGGAGGGTTATGGTGTGGGGAGGGGGAGGTTAGGTTTTGGCACTGGGGGTGGCTAGGTTCAGGCACCAGGGATGGTTAGGGTGGGGAGAGGGACAGAGTTAGGATACCGACCGACAGGTGTCGGTATCCTAACCCTGTTGGGATGCCGGCATCAGGATTATGACTGCCGGTATCCCGAGTGTCGGCATCCTGTGCCCATCCCAAAATATTGTCTCTCTGGATTCATAGTGGAGATACCTTAAACATCAGTAACTAGTCAAGCAGGAGTGAGTATGCATTACCAGGTGAGAACAATTTATCTATAGACAGGGCCGGATTAACGGGGGGGCGAACAGGGGCGGTTGTCCCTGGGCCCCCACATTTCAAGGGCTTCCACAACCATCAGGGTTAAAGTGGCCCACCTCAGCCCAGTGTCACAGGGAGGCTCCATTTGCCAGGCGCCCGCTGAGATTTTGTAACCAGTGGGCTCCCGGCTCCCTCCCCTCACCGGCTTCCAGCTCCCACAGTGCACTATGGGAGAGACATCATGACGTCTCTCCCATAGTGCAGAGGAGCAGCTAAGCGGACCGGATGGCAGGGCTTAAGGTAAGTACAGTATTAGGTTGGTTTTTTTTGTGCAAACGGCTTTACTACTGGGGGCATTACTATTGGAGCACTACTACTGGGAGCACTACTACTGGGGGCATTACTATTGCTGGCTCTACTACTTGGGGGCGGGCCATTACTACTGCGGCACTACTGCAGGGGGCACTACTACAGAGGCAGCATTACTATTGGGGGCATTTATACAGGAGCATTACTACTGGGGGCATTTATACAGAGGGCACTACTACAGGGGGCATTACTATTGGGGCACTACATCTGGGGGCATTAGGACTGAGGGAACTACTACTGGGGGCATTACTACTGGGGGCACTATCAAAGGGGGCATTACTACTGGGGGCACTACTAATGTCGGTATTGCATAAGGGGCACTGCATTAGGAGCACTACTACTGGGTGCACTGCATAAGGGGCACCACAACTGTGGGCTCTGCATAAAGTTCCCATTGCGCATATCCCCAGTTCATCCACATTTAACAGGGGCCCCCACATGTTTGTTGCCCAGGGGCCTCCACAGACCTTAATTCGACCCTGTCTATAGATAAGCTGATAAGTAGTAAAGCTAGATAGCCATCATTTATCAGCACTTTAGACCTTGTCATATTCCATACTATAAGCTAAAAAGTTAACTGAAAGTGACATAAAGGATATCATATTAGCTAGGTTTGTAATATGAATCATTAACAATTAGATGTCCAATCACAAAATTATCTTACTGGCAATAGGAGACGATTTGACTAAATGTCCTTCTCCTCAGTGTCTCTGGATATCACCAATAAACTGCAATACTTGTTAGTCAATCTGAAAAATGAAACTAAGTAATAAAAAAAGAAGAATGTGAAGTAAATGTTGAGAGGAAAGTGTGCTTTGCATTGCTTCTCCCTCTGGTACTCTGTATCCAGGAGAAGGAGGTGCATCACGGAAGTGAATTCCGACCCTGATTGAAGTGCGCTACTGCGCACGTGTGGCTTCTCTCCTCCATCCTCAAATACAGAAACTGTGACCCTTAGCATCTCCTACAAGGAGCACTGCATTACATAGTGAGGCTGACAGTGTCCAGTGATGTGCGGTGCTTCCCCAGCCAGGCAAATGGCTGGGAAGGCACTGACTAGTATCAGAGCCAGACTTAAACATACATATATGAACACGAGGGTTCATGTGGGCATTATACAAAGGAGCAGCAGTATATAGTGCTTGAAATTTGGTGAGTTTTGATCAGGGATGTGTGGAAAATATTGACAGGGGAGGCAGTGCCTCGCCAGCCATAGACTTTTTACTTCAAAGTCTTGACTATAAAAATTATTAGAATGATACAAAAAAGATATTTATAATATTTTCTTCAAAGTTTTGACTATAAAAATGATAAGAAAAAATTAGAGTATACCTGAGTATGACAGGGAAGGCTCTGCAAACCTGCCTCACCTGACCACACATCACTGCAGTGTACTCTATATCAGCACTGCTGGCAGCGGTGGGCTGGTTTTCTTTTAAAGAGAACATTGTATGGGCTAAAACAAAGTAGCTGTTGCTGGTAGATCAAGTTAGACATGTAATGAATATATAGAAATTAACTTTGTTCATTCAAGACTGATCACTGTATTACAGATGGAGAGAGAAAATCTTATTCATCATAATGATATATGTAGATGATCTATTGCTTGCAGGTCAGGAAAACCAAATAGCCAAAAGCCGATGACAAATTATTGCTGAGTTTAAAGTTCAGACTAAAAGACTTTGGGCCAGCACACCAACGGCTTGGTCTGAGAATTCTACAAAACTTGCATGCTGGAACTGTTACTATAAACAAGAGTACATTGAAGCAATGCTCATCTACTTTTGAATGGCGCTTATCCATTCAGAACACCAATTGACAAAAGCGTAAAATCTCAAATGCAATGGGGATGAATTCAATTAGCTGTGGGGTTTACCATGGAGGGGCTAAAAACCAGTGCCAAGGGGGGAAATGTTATTCAATAAAATAACATTTTCCCTGTGCGGTAAATCAAGGGTTTAATAAATGGGTTTCCCTGCGTGTTAAACCCCAATGGTGCCTTTTTCTCATGGATTTTTCCACACAGGTCTTGAATCTGCAAGGAAAAAGCCACCACTGTGAAATAACCGCTAGTTGAATTGCTGGCCATGGGTAATTAGCCATGCAGCAAAATCTGCAGCTAACTGCATTCCCCCCTATGTGTCCAACAATGGAGGCAAAGATAGAGGACATGAGAGGAGTTCCTTGTCAAAGTGCCTTTAGGACTTTAATGTATGCAAGCATTGGCACACATCCAGAAATCACCCATGTTGTCAGCTGTGTAAGCTAATTTGCAATCAATCCTGGAAGAGAACTTTGGATGTCGTTAAACGCATCATCAGATATTTAAAGTGTACACACTCCTTAAAGCTAAATGTCGTAAAAACTGTAACTTTGGAGTTACAAGAATTTTGTAATGCTGCCTGGGGATTGGATGAAGACAATAGGCATTCCTACACTGGATACCTATTTACTTTGGCAGGTGCAGTCATCAGCTTTGCAAGCAGGAAAGAGCCTACTGTTGCCTTATCTACTACTGAAGCAGTGTATATGGCACTTACAGAAACAGCCAAGGGGGCATTGTGGCTGAAAGGAGACTGTGTGAGTTAGGTCTTCTTGGTCCAAATGACACTGTCAGCATTGCATTTGGGATGTAGTTAGCAGACTAGCGGACGGCATGCCGCCGGTCTGAATCCCGACGGTGGAAGCCTGACACAGGACTTAAGATAGGCGTCAAAATACTGACACCTATTTTAATCCTGGTGCCGGAATACAGACAAATGCCAGCCCGAACGAGGTAGGTCAGGGGCGTCTTAGCTGTTAGCCGCAGGGGAGAGTGTTAGGTTTAGGCAGCAAAGCAGTGTTAGCATTAGGTTTTGGGGGGAGGTTAGGGTTAGGCACCTCTAGGGGGGGTTAGGGTTAGGCACCACTGGGGAGGGGTTACGGTTAGGCACTAAGGAGGGAGGGTTAGATTTAGGGTCAAAGGGGGGAGACTTAGGTTTAGGCACTAACAGAGTTAGGGCTGGGGGTGGGGAGTGTAGGGTTAGGCTACAAGAAGGGAGGGTTAGGGGGAGAAGGGGGGAGGGTAAGTATACTTACCTGACCCCTATCGGAATACCGACCATCGGGATGCCACTGTCGGTATTTTGACAGGAGGCACCCCAACTGCCTGTATTACATAACCATTCCTTGCAAGTGACAACTGACTTGTCTTTCAGCACCAGACATCATGATAGTTATGTCCGCACTCCTTGAGAAGTGGATGCATTAAAAGAATATATAAAGGGATATCAAAGTGACACAGCGTACACTCAAGAAAAAGTGTCAGAATTAGCTCTGGTGCACAATTCTTTGGTTGTGTCCACACAAGCAAAACTTGCAGAGTATGAATTAGAGAGAGATTGTCAAAGTCATGAATGCTCTGGGGAAAAAGAGGAATATCTCCTTATGCTGCAGAATCATGTTCAGTGAGACAGTGATGAAAAAAAAACATGGATATTGTTTGTCTTCAAACAAGTTTGAGAAGTAAATACAATGTTCCAGCCCAACTTGGCTACTTCCAGAGCAACTTCAGAGTGTCTTGCCGAAATAAATATAATTCTAGAGGAAATTCTGCATGAAACAGAACAAAATGAGGTTTTGGAGAAAGAACTTTACCATGTACATGCTGTGATTGAGGAGTTGCAAGGAGAGAATATGAGCTTTGAAAAATGTCTGTCAATTGCACAGAAACAGTTTCACAATTCAGGTGGAAATATGTGTGAGAGAACAAGAGTATGAGTGTAAAATAAATTCCAGAATCTGAAATACTGTAGCTGAACAAAAGTTGGGACTTATTAATCACTTAACTGATGATTTTTTTTTTCTAAAAACTGCTCCAAAATTGTCTGGGTTTTTTATGAGTGAATTAGGTGAGGAAGATCTATTTTAACTTATCCAAAATGATTTCAGAAATTTTTATTCATTTTTTTTCCGAACATTGGAACATCGGAACAACCATCGGAACATCGTAAACATCGTGACTTTCAATTTGAGACCGATTTCAGGCACCAGGTACACTAGGGGGGTGTGGGTGGGGGGGTTAATTTACTTTTTCCCAGCGACTGCTAATCTTTGCAGCCGCTGGGTGGGGTGTCTTGCTTTGCTGAACGATCAGCAGCGTTCAGCAGCACAGCAGACATAATAGGAGAGGGTGCAGGCAAGCAGAGGGACCGGAAGGTCATGTCTGTACTAATACCAATTTCATACAGTAAGTAACCCTAAAGCATTTATGCTGCATAAGATTATTACATACATCTTACCTCTTGGCACTGGGATGCAGTACCCTGACGCATCTCGCATCGGTTCATCCTTTTCCACATTGTATTTGATCAGTTCAAAAGGGCGCAAGAACTGAAAGACAAAAAATATTCAATATCATTCTATGAATATTCAGTGTCACTTCTTTGGATTACTATCAAATTTATACATGAAGCAATGATTAGAAACATTCATTGTAACATGAATATCTCAAATAGTTTATGCACAAGTCCAAGCCACGAGGGGGCAAGTTCTGATGCCATTGCTGGCTTTTACATGCAGTTGCAATGACAAATTGGCCCCCTCACATGTGGGTGTGAGATAATCCCACCTAATTGAATTTCCCCTTAATCCTGTATGTTCAAGATGACAGCTAAACTGATCTTATTGCTAAGCTCTGCTGCCTAGCTCCCACGTTTCCGGCACAGTGCCAAGAGAAATCGTTCATTCATTTTTTTTCTATAATTGATTTACTACAGTATCCAGTCAGAATTTCGAGAGTCAGAATGTCGATATGGATATAAGGTCAACAAAAAAATGTTGACATTCACTAATGTTGACATGTGCATTTAACATATCAACACCAGAATGTTGACAGTACATTTTTACATTACTTTTACAGTAAGGGTAGGTTTGGGGTTAAGTTAACATATGCAATATTGTCTGTTGTCGATATGTTAAATGTTGACATCACGGACCTTGATGAAGCCGCAGGGTGAAACGCGCGTTGTCCATGTGAGGAGAGTGCACTGACGGATGTTTACAGTGCATTGAATTTCACGCGAACAGAATCCCCTTTACCCGGTCTAGCACAGGCAGGGCTGTCAGCTGGTAAAGTACAATTTCTCTTTTTCTCCATTATGATCCTGTACAGATAGTGAGGTTTGTCCTCACCAAGGGAATCGCTCCCCCTTATCTGCCAATAGAGGATTGTGAGTCTATAGCTGGCCACACACTAGACCAACTTACATCCAACCAGCCAACTTGTTAATTGGTTGGAATGAAAATCTGGTAACGGATGGGAGTAACTGTTGATCAGCAATTTGCTCCTAAATGCCATAAAACAGATGAAAATGTTCGTCAGAAAAGTTTGTTAAATGTTTGATCTAAACAATTTGTTCAAACACCAGTTTTTGTCCTTTTTCTGGCATTTGGGAGCAAATTCCTGATTGCCATTTGCTTTCATCCTTACCAGATTTTCATTCCAACCAATCAACAAGTTGGCTGGTTGGACAGATAATCTTTAGATGTGTGGCCAGCTTTAGTCTCTAAGTAGGGCAGCCTCCTTACTACTTGGACATTCACTGCAATATTGATTGCACATGTCCAGATGGTTTGGTAGGATTGTGCATGGAACTGAGACTTTCTTTTTTCAATTTTTCTTTTACTCCTGTTGTACTTCTGTCTGGTTATTGATGTACCAGCATAGTCTATGTCATTCTTATATACAAAATGGGGCATAATTCATGTCACAATAAGACATATGATTAGGACATATTTGCTGTGTATTGACCTTTTTTGATAAGAGTTACAGGTGGGGACAATTCTCTCCTCCCTTTTCTCTTATTCTTTCTTTTGAATTGCATTGGATAATCAACAGATATTGTTTCTTGCAAAATTGTTACAAACACAGGGAGAGGGGATTGCAGTGATATTTTTTTCTCCTCTATCATGTATTAATAATCAGTATCTATTGAAGTCTGGATTATTAGATGTAAATATGCTCATTAATATATTTCACCCACGAGTAATGGAGAATTAATATATTACTCCACAATATTGATGTTTTTTAAGTGACCTGAGAACTGAGAGTTTCTTTCATTAGAGGATTAGGTACAGATAATTACGTATACTGGAGGAATATATGCAATGTAATGTGATAGACAAAATCGCTGTCTATTTCCCTTTATCTATATTATTCTTTCTGTACTCTCATCAGCTCCGTTTCTGGGAGCTGACAGCAGATGCAGGGAATTCTGTGCATCATCTGTATTTGAAGAGGGTAACTCTCATTGACCACCTCTGCCGACGGGCATGTGATTAAAAGCAGATTATCGCTTCATGGTAATATACAGGTGCTTTTCATCACTATACTGTCACGTAGATGGGTTTTCCCACACAGTCTATTTTGTACTTATGAGATAAAAAACTTTTTTGAATTTCTAAATAGCAGACAGTATGGATTGTGATTGGTTTGTTATAATAATTTTTTACCATTTTCGGCAATAGCACAGAAGAGTACTATGACGATTTAATCTACTTATAAGACAAAGTGACTTGCATCCTCCACCTGCCTCTAATACTCTAAGTCACTATCCTACTTGATTTGGTCTTTAATCCTGATCCCAGGAGAGCTATACATATCAAGTGGGTTATTATTTGTTCATTATGTTGTATGTTTGTCTGTATTTATATGTTTATTGTGGTTAGTCCTTTTTGATCTATGATGAGATCCTAATAAAGTTTAAATAATTTTTATCAGAGTGCCCCCACAAACAGAGTTTTCTTTTCTCTTTTTCCTTTAAACATTTGTAAATGTCAACATATTGCCTATTGACCTAATGTCCATGTTGACATTCTGAATACTACACCCTTTATAACACTAATGCTTAAATGATTGTGACATTACAGCACCAGCACGGCTACAATACACAGAAATATCCTCTTATTAGTGGCACAATGACTACCATTATTACTTAAACAATGTGGGTATTTGTTCATCTCAGTAGACAGAAATGTGGCTATATTTTTGAGACCTTATGAGTATATTTACTAAAGTGCAGGTTTATAGAAGTGAAGATGTTGGCCATATAAACAATTAAATTCTAGCTATTATCTTCTTACAGGTACTAGATAAATGATAAGCAGAATCTGATTGGTTGCTATGGGCAACATCTCCACTTCTATATACCCGCACTTTAGTAAATATACCCTTCACTAACTCTTATTAGAAACACTTTATAATCTAATTTCTTAATTGAAACCTTAAAAGCAAACTAATGAAAATGTCTATTTTTCCAAAACTATTGCAGGTTTGTTGATCACTGCTAATTTACTTAAAACATAAAGATAGAAGACTTATCAAATCTATTAAAGTTCTTACATCATGGAAATGATCACAGTTTAAGTTTATCAATTCTTAAATTCCAAAAATCAATAATGACTCTAATTTGAGATGACTGCATCATACATACACACACTTTTATTCATACTTTTTCAAATACAGTTCAGCCATTTATCACACTTATGAAATGTACCGTTAACATTGCATTTCTCAAGAAGTAGATGCAGGGCTATTTATCCAGAAGTACAGTAGATGCAGGGCTATTTATCCAGAAGTACAGTAGATGCAGGGCTTTTTTTCAAGTACTAGATACAATGTCTCAAGAGTAAAATGATCGCTTACTTGATTACTTTACTTCCAGACTGGAAACCTGCTGGGTTACCGCGCATGAGAGGCCAGTAGACCGCGCATGTGCAATTGCCACACAAGGATTCATAGTCTACAATAAGCGAACACCATTTAAACATGACATTAGCTAATGGCCAAGATAAAAAAAGCTCAGATTTTTGGAACCTGGTAAATGGGGCATCATTGCATTGTACTGTATCGGGACTGAATTTGAATACAAAAAGGTGGTAAATACAGCTGCAGATATCTCAGACATTTGCTGTATTATCCACCATGTAAATAGCCCCGATACCCAAAAATGGGGTAATCCTCCAAAAACAGACATATTTGGAGGATTTACTGTGTTTTTGGTCTCAATAGAAGGTCTTATATGTCTACTACATAGCCACTGTGTAAGTTTTGGACCTGACCCCTCAATATTCTGCTGGTACACTCCACTAGACCTAATCCATACTGACCACAATTTTCATTTTCTTTTCACCATTTATATTATGTTTATTTAAGTTTTTACATCGGCAGGTTCCTGCTATTAACAGTAGTGATATAGCTTAAATTGCATCCAATGGTAACTGACAAGTCAGCTGCTAGATCCAGCATAAACTAATCAACCATTCTTCTCACAACCTACATACTGAAGAGTACTATAGTAATTTTTTTTTTTTTACGCATAGGTCGAGTTAAGGCTACTGTACATAAAGAAACACATTGCTTAATGTATCACATAAAAACACAATTAGTTTTTTGAATTTACAAAGTAGTTTGCATAATATTATGTAAGTATTTATTTATGTTATTTTTACACTTATTTCAGAGAATATTAGAATATATATCAGGCACGATGATCAGTACAAGGCTGCTATAAGGACTGTGGACCTCATTCAGAGTCGGTCGTTGCGGCCGCACGGTCGTACGGGAAAAGGTGCCGGATATGCAAATGATGCACTCGCATGTTGCGTCCCTAAGATCGGATCGGTAGCTGGCCGACCAAGGGGAGGATGCGGCCGTAAGACAAAAAAAACGCCCCCTTCCCGTACGCATTACACGTCATCTCCGGGCATATAAGGATTAATCGAGACCATTGGGAACCATCGGAACTGGTCATAGAGCTTAAGGTTGAACATACCCTCTCTTAAGCTCTACGATCATGTCAGTGTATAAACCTCCCATGTCACGTGTGCCATGACACTACTTTGTTAATTATGCACTCCCATAAAACGCCGTTCGCATAATTAGGCACGCCTGCGTTCGGATCTCCACTCCCCCGTTTTCAAGCACCTTCCCCTGTTACCACCCACAAACGCCTCAATCTGTCACTCAAACTACCGACCTGGCTGTGTTCAAGGAGAGAGAAATTTCTGATCGTAGCGGCTAGTTTGTGCACGCGCATTGCGAACTTTACGCATGCGCAGTTTAGCGAACATCTGTGGCGTACGACCGTGCGGCTGCAACGACCGTCTCTGAATGAGGTCCAGTGTGTAGTAGATGATGGGTCAGTAGGATATAATGAGGACCAATCTCATAGCGTAATATAACAGGCAAAAGACATGAAGCACTGATAATGGAATCACACAGCTTTTTGTTGTCTAGTAACACAACTATTCTTGTTCCAACATGTCAAATTATGAATCAGTCTACAAAGTTTTGCAGCACTGTATACCTTAAAGAACATATTAGATCTGCCAATTGCTCCTGCTTTTCTAGTGTAGTTGAAGAAGAAAGCATTTGCCTCTGTTGCTGCATAAAATTCACATAATTTGATATCACCAAAACGATGGATAAACTCTTTCCAGATATCAGGTCGGAGCCCATTCCCCACAGCAATTCGCACACAGTGATCTTTGTCATTGTCCTTCTAGAAAATGGAGAAATGGTGCAGATTGGATTAAATTGTGGTTTTGTATCCTAAAAACTATGAATTGGATATGGAACAAAAAGGAAGGCAGACATACTGGTCACAGCATTAATACCTGGTATGGTAAAGTGCACATTTGAAATTCCCACAGATGGAATCAACATGTTTACAATTCCAGTATTCATGAGACTGCATTCCATCAATTCACCAAGGATCTGTGTTTCATGAATAGATGTTCAAGACTAATGAGTATATTTACTAAAGATCACTTTTGGTGGTGTATTTGTAGGTGATTTTCATTCCTATTTTGCAAGTCAGAGGTGTACTAAAGTCAAAATCGAATATAAAACCAAATCCCAAACAAATTGAACATCTACAAAATATTGATACTTTCACATAGACCACTACAGGATTCCGTCATTTACTAACCGTCAGATTGAAAATGGGATTAAAATCAATTCCAAAATCAACATTCCCAAAATAAATACATCTGCCTGAGGCAGGCGATTTTGAGAGAAACACTGCACAGCTTACTATGATCTGTGGAGGCTTCGTAGGGTTAAAAGCACTTAAATTACCGTATTTTTCGGACTATAAGGCGCACCTAATAGCCTTAAATTTTTGCAAAAAATAGGCCATGCGCCTTATTATCTGGTGCACCTTATGTGTGCACTGAGTTCCAAAATCTGTAAGAATGTTGTTGTGCGACTTTGGTAAGCGCTTCGCTTGATTGACTGTCGGACCATTTCCTGCTGACACCGGGACATAATATGTATACTACGTATTACGTACACTGCGATGACCCCAGAAAATGGCACCAGTGAAGAGACATGCTTACGAGAAATTGCCCAGCTGTTCAATTCAGACACAGAAGATGAGGAGTTTGATGGATTTGTGGGAGAAGATTGATTAAAAAATAATTTGAGTGTATTGTTAAATACCTAGTAGAATAAAGTTCCACCAAACTCGATGTTTTGCTTCCGTTACCTTTTTTTACAGTTTTAGCATGCGTCTTATAATACGGTGCACCTTATGTATGGGTCAAGTACAGAAATAGACCCCATAATTGAGACTGCGCCTTATAGTGCAGAAAGTACAGTATTAAAAAAAAAATGGTATTGGTCCCCATTCCTAAATCCATAACCAGCCTTGGAACTTTCAGTTCAGGAAGTTGTGCTGTTTGGAGAGGGTCTAATGGAGGGCTTGCCTGTTTACAATGGTCTTCTTCCTTGAAAACAACTATATTATTTGTCTTTTTTTAGAAATTTTGTGGACTATGTATATTATTATGGACTTTATACATTTTTAGACTCCATAAGGATTTTAAATAGGTGAAAAGTTCCCTTTTAATATGAGAATTGAGCATTGCATGACAGTTTTATGAAAGTTTACATTGTGTTCCTATCTGATTATATATATTAATTATATACTTAATTATGGGTCTTTGTCTGCTTTGGATGAACTGGGGTGTTTCTCTTCTTTCTCAGCAAATACGTAATTTAAGAATTTAGTGAATGTAAAGTACTAAAAACTGGTCAAGGTAAAGGAGATTTAATTACAGCGGCAATCCCTATTCATTTCATACATATCTTAAATTACTGTTTGGGACTGTGGATCAGGTTTGAGGAGTGCAGGGTGAAAACAGTGACAATCCTGCTACGCATTATAGTCACTTTAAGATCTCCCCTTCACTTAGTATACATTTCTCTCATAAAACAATGCAAAATAAGAACATTCAAAGGAACTCATGTAGTAAAGAGGTAACAACTTATGTAGTAATGGGATACATTCAGTATCCTGACGTGCCGAGTGACGGCACTTAGAATACTGGTGCCCAACAACTCTCAGAATCCTGGTGCCGGCATCCCGAAGGTAAGCAGGGGGAGGGTTAGGGGTAGTGTCATACTGGGGCATGAGGGGCCAACTGGGGGAATGCAGTGATAGCGGCCCATGCTTAAGGGGCCCATGCTTAAGGGGTTTGGTCCTCCACCAGAGGGGGTGTGGTCAGCTACCACAAATGCTTGGCTAACCATTAGGCAAACCTTGGTGCAGTTTCTATAGAAGGGAACCAAACCCCACACTGATCAGTGGTCCTGCTCCACTAGGTAACTAGCCAACTTATAGAGTAACAATCTATAATTTGAGGTCTGAAATCTGACTCTTAGAAGAGGGGATGGGCCCACAGGCAGTGGGGCCCCCCCAGGAATTTCTAAAGTACCCCTGTGGGCTAGTCCAACCCTGGTTAGTGCTTAGGGTTAGGCACTAGGATGAGGGTTAGGGTTAGGTACTAAGGGAGGAGGGTTAGGTTTAGGCACTAGGGAGGGAGAGTTAGGAGTAGGGTTAGGGGTTAGGTTAGGATACTCACCTCTCCACGTCGGGATTGTAACCTGGTCGGGATGCTGGCATCGGGATTCTGACCGCCGGGATCCCAAGCGCCGGCATCCCATACCCAACCCATAGTAACTATCTGCACAAGTTAATAAAAATGTATTGTGAACATACATAAAAGAAACAAACAACATACAGCATCTAATTTTTAAGTACAATCTGTATTAGACCAGAAAAAGTGGTCTTTGTTCTCAATCATGCACACAAATTTTAAATGTTATGGTGCGTACACACTGGGCGATAAAGTGGACGACTGACCGATAACGATATCGTTATTGTTCAGTTGTTCACTATATCGTCCATTTTTTACACCAAAACAATGGACGATAACGACGATGCGCGTTCCCGCGGGTCGTTCGACATTGTCGTTCATTGGGCAAACATGCAGGCCAACCTGACGATATTGGCAGGTTGCTGCATGTTGGGGAATGGGGGAGAGAGCCAGGCACTGAACGATATTGTTAATTATATCGTTCAGCGGGTGTGCTCAATGTCATGAACGACATTGAGTGTCTGCCAGGGACACACTAGACGATATCGCTCAGGGAGCATATCGTCTAGTGTGTATGCTCCTTTAGTATTAGTGGATCCAACATTTCTATCGCTACATCAATGAAAATGGATGTTATAAGCTACAAACGATTATATTGCTCTAAAGCTCTTCTGGAATCTAGCAGGTGTTAGTTAGGCATCATATAGAAGAAGCCAGCACTCATGATGTGTGCAGTTCTTGAAACACGTGTTGATTTGTCTTTTAAGGATGTTTGATTATGTAACAACAAAACTTTCCAAGATTAAAAAAAAAAAAAAAAAAAAATAGAGGTCAGTGAGGATGTGTGAATGGAATTGTGGACTACAGTATGCAATGTTGAACTATCTTTGTACCAAGGACAAGGCTGCTGCAAGTGCACACTGATAAAGGCTATAAAGCCAGACATACGGATGGGGGGTTGGTCTGGCCACATAGATGCATACAACACTACGTATGAGCAAATATACTTAGTTTCATGCACAAGCCGAAAATGTTCATAAAATTTTGCCCAATGTTGTGTGTGGAGAGATTTGTGTATGTGGTATAATAACACTGACCTAACATTCAGATGGTCAACAATTTTCAATAGGATAGTTTTTACCTATTAACGGTTGAACCACAATTCTATCTAAGGCATTTTAAAAATCTGTTAGTGATAAGATTTGATCAGCGAGTTTGCTGAATGTTTGGCCGGCAGTAACACAAAGGCATGTGAATGTGGAATCTCATATTTTTCTATAATACAATAATGAATGATTTTTAGTAGTAGTATCTAATAATGAAGGAACATTGGGCCTGATTCAGAGACAGGTGCAATGATGATTTTTATGCAGAACGAGCGATTGTTACGCATGTGTATAAGCTGCACTGCGCATGTGCTGCGATTGTCTTGCAAATACTCATACACAGAGAACCCATTCGCAAAGTTAGTGACAGGTAGTCAGCGTTTTGGGAAGGTAAAGGGGGGTGGTCATAAAAACGCAGGTGTATCTTACCGTTTAAACGTCGTTACATTGGCGTGTATAAATTAGCCATTGCGACTACATATGCAGCATGAGATCCCTCTGCGTTAGGAGAGCTGCACTGTACACAGCTGGTCAGACCTGCCACAAAGGCAAGATGGCTGCTTGATGTTTGTCGATGTTATCGATATTTACACAGGTAAGTGACGTCGTACACATATGAGAAGGCGGCAGTGGGCATCCTTATGCTCGGGTAAGCTTTGCAACTATTAGCATATTTTCCCAGCTGCTTCAGTGCGAAATCACAACTGCAATCGCATTAGTGTCCATCTATGAATCAGGTCTATTGTTAATTGTCTCTCAGTGAAGTGGTGGATATGGTGGTTGCCTATACTGAATTGCCAGGCTGGCAAGAGGCTGAATAAGAAAGAGGGAATGGTAAATTAACTTTATGGCAAGTCGAATGCAAAAAGTAATCATACAGTATTAATATATGTCTCATACCAATGAAGTTTGCAAAGCAGTCAAAGTCTATGATATTATCCATACCTTAGGAGTGTTACACAGATATCGGAGTATCTCCCCAATGTACTGGAAAGCTGTTACTTTGTATTTCCTGCAGTCATTCCAGAACTGACTGGCTGAGAATTTATTTCTGATAACACAAGTGGCTCCTGTGAACAAAGGTAAATATTCCTTTCAACTGCATTTCAGTGTTATAGAGTACATACATATTAGTGTAGGACAGAAATAGGGAGTTTTATTGTTGGTTTAGGATCTAATATATATTGGACCAAATATTATATTCTTACAGCCAGGGCCGGCCTGAGATGATTCTTTGAGGTAAGCAAAAGAAAAATGTCAGTGCCCTCAGAGGTACTAAGCGCGCGCCCAAAAACCTAATGGGGCGTGGTTCCATGGGAAAAGCCATGCCTGGTGGTCACACACTCAGTGAGTTCAGGCAGTGCCACACTCCCAATAGCCTCTCTGCTGTATCTACTGTGTGTGTATATATGTATACTATATATATATATATATATATATACACACACACATAGAGAGGCTCTCGGAGTGTGGTGCGCCCGCATTCTCTGAGTCTTCAGGTCCGGGACTCCTCTTCAATGATTGCTGCAGATATCCAGGCTGGCCAGTCCCAGCCTTTTTTGCGCACTGTGAGTGCGATGTGACATCACGTCGCCTTGCCAACCTGTCCATAGATACCGAGGGAGTTGTAGCCACGATATAGCTCCAGCCAGCCTCTAGTAATAGAATTGCAGGCAGCTGTGTCACAGTGACACAGTCTGCCATCCACCAGCCTGACCTGCATGTCGCTAGCCGCAGCCGGGTCAGGACACCCTCCTGTATGTGGCGCCCTACTTGGCTGCATAACCAGCCTATGGGTAGAACCAGCCCTGACTGTAGTCTCCGGTGTAAGTCACATTATGCTACACTGTACAACCCTCAGTATATTACATTATGCCACGCTGTAATGCCCCCAACAGGTCACATTATGCCATGCTGTAATGCACCCAGTAGGTCACATTATACCAATCTGTAATACTCCCAGTGGGTCACATTATGCCACACTGTAATGCCCGCAACAGGTCACATTATACCATGTTGTAGTGCCCACAGTTGGTCACATTATGCCATGGTCTAGTGCCCCGAGTAGGTTCCATTGTGACTGTAGTCTCTGTTGTAAGTCACATTATGCCACACTGTAGTGCCCCCACCAGGTCACATTATGGCACACTGTAGTACCCCCAGTAGGTCACATTATGCCATGGTCTAGTGACCCATGTGCCATTATGCCACATTGTAGTCTCCGCTGTAAGTCACATTTTACAACACTGTAGAACTCCTATTTGGATCATCCCTTAATGTGAAGCGCAAATACGCATAAAACTAAAGGCAATAAAAAATTAAATTAATATCATAGAATAAAAAAACTATACACATTAATAAAAACCTGCACTAATGTCCTACTGAGTACAATAAAATAACTAAAATGAACATATAAAAAAAAAAAATCTTAATGATCATTACACTATAAAAACAATCCCCCTCCCAACCACAGGTAAGGGTACCATGGCTTTTCTGCACCCTAAACCTTCCCCGACCCTAGAGCCTCTTGACAGTACCAATATGGTGGTGTGTACAGGAAGGGGGCGGGTCTCAAACCTGTGGACGTGGCCATCTCAGGTGGCAGTGTATGCAGGCCTCATTCCTGGCAGTGTATACAGGCCTCATTCCTGGCAGTACTCTCCGAAGGTGACACCTGGGTGTATCCCTCACTCCCCTCATGATGCCACTGAGTGTATGGCCACGGATTTTAGCATGTAAGAGAAAATATCTGTCAGACTGACAGGCATTTTATCTGATAGTGCATACCAGCGTAACTCTCCCAGGTAAGGTCAATTTGAAACAGAGAAATCAAAACTCCTTTGCAAACAGCCTTCCAGGCCTGAACATCCTGTACATGGAGAGCTGGTGGTGGATCTTAGACAAGTTACAAAAATTAGTGACTATGGCATGAGGCTAAGGATTCGTGGTGAGAATCTTTGGTAATTCTGGAACAGAGGGCCTGATTCAGAGCCGGACGCTATTTGCGGACGCTCGTTCAGAAAAAGGGGCTGGCTATTTAAATTGAGCGCTCGCTCTTTGCGGTCTGTTGACGCCTCTATGTCTGAACGAGCGAACGAAACATGCGCTCGCTATTTTGTAAAGACGCCGCTTGAACGCTCGCATCATACGTCTTCTCCGCTATTTATTAGATTAAACGAGTACATCGAAAGGCGTATGAACTGCTCGCAGTGCTTGTGGTAGCATTTTCCTACCGCAGTCATGAGAGCAGTTCAGGCTAAAAGACAACCAAGTGACGTGGTCAATGACGCTGCTTTGTTAATTATGCACACCCTTAAAATGCCCGTTTTGACCGTTTGGCACGCCTGCGTTAGGAACTCCACTCCCCGTTTCAAGCACCTTCCCCTGTTACCACCCACAAACGCCTCATCCTGTCACTCAAATTAGCAGGCATTCGCTATTTTGCGAGCACACGATTTCCGACCGCACTGACTGGTTGGCGCATGCGCATTACAACCCATATGCATGCGCAGATGTGCGAACATCGCTCGGAGCGAACGAGCGGCTGCTTACGAGCGGCTCTGAATCAGGCCCAGAGATCCTGACAAAGTGACCTACATGAGAGTCTGGATGCAAGATCCAGTGGCGGAACTGTGGTAGACAATGAAGTAAGCTTCCACCGGGCGCAGCCCTGAAGGGGGCATCTCCGCTCCTCCATTATCCCCAATTCCATGTCCTGCTGGCAGTGCTCAGTGCTGTCACAGAGGTGCCACCGAGGCTGAGCTCAGTGTCGATCATGAATCTGCCGGACCGGTCTGCCTGTCACCCCAGGCAGATGCATGTGTCTGCAGTACAAGGGCCAGCTGCTGCGCTTCCAGAATTTGCGTTCCGCTGTGGAACGCATACTGGAAACTCTCGGCTCCTGTGTTCCCTCCCACAGCCTCAGCTGACAGGCAATTTCCACCACTTGCCTCTGTGTCACATCTCCCTCCCGTTCCCATAATGTCTGCCGCCTGTGCAGTGTGATTGTGCACCAGCATGACACTGGCCAAATACAGAGTAGTGGCACATGGTGTCAGCAGCCAGTCCCCGGCGGTCGGTGCAGTCTCACTGCTGCTGCCCTGCACTCACTTCTCCCCAGGAAGAGAGCAGTGAACCACTGGCCAGGACCCGGTATCTGCATAGAGGACTTCTTCCTAGTGAGTCCCTTCTCACTACTACTCCTGTTCCCTGCTTCCCACTACTCCTGCCAAACTGTCCCCTGCAGTGCTTCCCACTACTCCTCCTATCCTGAACCTCTGCCTCCCACTACTCCTCCTATCCTGCTTACCACTACTACTCCTATCCTGCCCCCCTGCTTACCACTACAACTCCTATCCTGCGCCCTGCTTCCCACTAATCCTCCTATCCTGAACCCCTGCTTCCCACTACTCCTCCTATCCTGCTTACCACTACTACTCCTATCCTGCCCCCCTGCTTACCACTACTACTCCTATCCTGCGCCCTGCTTCCCACTAATCCTCCTATCCTGCCCCCCTGCTTCCCACTACTATTGCTATAGTGCCTCCCTGCTACCCACCACTCCTCCTATCCTGCCCCCTGCTTCCCACTATTTCTCCTATCCTGCCCCCTGCTTCCCACTCCTCCTCCTATCCTGCCCCCTGCTTCCCACTACTCCTCCTATCCTGCCCCCTGCTTCCCACTCCTCTTCCTATCCTGCCCCCTGCTTCCCACTCCTCCTCCTATCCTGTCCCCTGCTTCCCTCTACTCCTCACATCCTGCCCCCTGCTTCCCACTATTCCTCCTATCCTGCCCCCTGCTTCCCACTACTCTTCCCTAGCCTCTTGCAGCTGCAGCAGGCAACCCATCAACCTCCTGATGGGGCAGGCACTTCTCTGCATTAAGCACCACCCCCTATCTGTGCACCCGCGAATCGCGGCATTGTCAATAAGGGGGCTGGGGCTTCCATAGACAGACACTGTCAGGTGAATCAGAGCCTGAGGCAGTGGACTGCTGTGATGCTGCCGGGACCAGTACCTGGCCAGGGTGGGTGGCCAGGTTACAGTCATTATATTCCTCAGTGTGGGGGCCCCCAAGGTGTGGGGGCCCCTGGACGATCGCCCCGTTCGCCCCTCCTATAATCCGGCCCTGCCGACCCCAATAGCTAGGGACATACACGCGCTACCCTACCCTCCCTCAACCTCCTAGACACAGCCCCCCAACCCAGGGACATAAGTTATCCACACTATCCAGGCCAATTTGCTTGTTTCATTTCTTTTTCTGTGGGGGATAATGTCTTTTATATTTTTCTGTGGGGGTTTATGTCTTTTATATATTCCTTTTGGGGCTAAAGTGCTTTTTTTATTTCCCGTTTTGGTCAATTTGCTTGTTTTTTTCCTGTGGGGGCCAATGTGTTTTATTTTTTTTCTTGTGGGGGCCAATGTGTTTTATTGTTTTCTGTGTGAGCCAATGAGTTTATTATTTTCTGTGGGGGCAAATGTATGTGTTTTATCTCCTTTTGGGGGCCAATGTGTTTATTTTTTTGTTGTACAGTGTTTAACGTCTGTGAATGTGGTTGAGTTGCACCGTGCATGCTTCGTACAGCGTTGCAGTACAGGCACATGCAGTATACTAAAAATATGTCGAACGAGAGAGAGAGAGAGAGAGAGAGAGAGAGAGAGAGAGAGAGAATTCTTTTATTTATTTATTTTTTTGCCCGGTAGCACTTTGAAGTTTTTTTTTTGGGGGGGGGGGGGGGGGGGCACCAACAGTTATCTTGCTTCCGGGCAACTGGGATGAAGTTACGCCACTGGCAAGATCTGCCTAGGCAGTGGCACTGGCTTTGTGAGTGTGGTAGTGCACTAAGTGCAGTAGTGCAAAAGTTTGTCCCATGTCCCAAGAGTGGTGCTAAAGTGATGTGGGCCCTGTAAGTGGAGCAGGCTGGAACCCTGCCAGAGCTAACACACAGGGCCAAGTAGCCAGGAAAGCAGGCAATGGGTCCCAGCCCCACAGAAGAATAATAATGGGTATAAGGCCCCAAGTTACACTACTGTTTGTGGTATAAACATGCGGCTTTCACGGCATGTTTACAGTTATACCGTTTACAACTTTAAAAATACCAAACTACCAGGAGTGGGCATCCAGGTCGGCACGATGGGGGTCTTGGTGTAGCGTATGGAGGCGTGGTGGGGACTGGACACGGCATTGGGGGTGGAGCATCATCATGGCCCTGCCCCCTCTACACAATGCCGAGATTACTAGCATTGTAAAACAGTGTGACAATGATGAGATTCAATGAGAATTGCGTCATCTCCCTCCCTGCTATGAGGCTATGTGCGGGGGGAGTGGGTATGTGTAAGGAGGTGTGAAGGGGGTCCAGGGTTGGTGGCCGGCTGGGAGAATTGACAAATTTTGTTCCTGGTGGCCAGGAGCACCACCCAATTTACGGGAGCCTCTTGGCCATTCCGGGAGAGTGGGCAAGTATGCCCTCAGGCTGCTATACCATACAGTTGACTAAAAATAAAACAATGAAGAATAAGAAGTAATAGGATAATCTATTTACAAGAAATTTCCTGCGCCTTCGTATAGTCTACAGGGCATTAAATAGGACCATTATTAAAAACTGTTAGCCTTCCACTGATTACAGACTATTTTACACTTACTGTACATTAAACATCCACATGTATGAAAGCAGATGATACGGTATCTGCAAACATGTCACAGTTGTCAATGTCATACTGTTGTATACAGGGCTATTTTTCAGCAGGAGCAAGCAGTAACTCAGTTCTTGAACTTCTTATTAACTATGTCGTAATGTCCTGGGCCAAAATGTATCTTTCCATTAGATTAGTTTTAATTTAATGGCCCTTTTGACGCCTTTTTTTCTAAATACTATATATACAGTATGTATGTATATATATATATATATTACATATATAAGTGTATATAATATACAGTATATATAATTGTTTTTCTATAGCTCCACCCCCATGGCCTCTATTCACCACCACAATGGCTTTGAAATGAAACAAACAAGATGTGCTTTAACTGCAGACTTTCAGATTTAATTTGAGGGTAATTACATCCAAATCAGGTGAACGGTGTAGGAATTACAATGGTTTCTATATGTGCCTCCCACTTTTTAAGGGGCCAAAAGTAATGGGACAAACTAAACAATCCTAAATCTAACTTTCACTTTTTAATACTTTGTTGCAAATCCTTTTGCAGGCAATTACTGCCTGAAGTCCGGAACGCATAGACATCACCAGACGCTGGGTTTCATCCCTGGTGATGCTCTGCCAGGCCTGTACTGCAAATGTCTTCAGTTCCTGCTTGTTCTTGGGGCATTTTCCCTTCAATTTTGTCTTAATCAAGTGAAATGCATGCTCAATCGGATTCAGGTCAGGGGATTGACTTGGCCATTGCATAACATTCAACTTTTTAGCCTTAAAAAACTCTTTGGTTGCTTTTGCAGTATGCTTCGGGTCATTGTCCATCTGCATTGTGAAGCGCCGTCCAATGAGTTCTGAAGCATTTGACTGAATATGAGCATATAATATTGCCCGAAACACTTCAGAATTCATACTGCTGCTTTTGTCAGCAGTCACATCATCAATAAATACAAGGGAACCAGTTCCATTGGCAGCCATACATGCCCACGCCATGACACTGCCACCACCATGCTTCACTGATGAGGTGGTATGTTTTGGATCATGAGCAGTTCCTTTCCTTCTCCATACTCTTCTCTTCCCATCACTCTGGTACAAGTTGATCTTTGTCTCATCTGTCCATAGGATGTTGTTCCAGAACTGTAATGGCTTTTTTAGATGTTGTTTGGCAAACTCTAATCTGGTCTTCCTGTTTTTGTGGCTCACCAATGGTTTACATCTTGTGGTGAACCCTCTATATCCACTCTTGTGAAGTCTTCTCTTGATTGTTGACTTAGACACATATACACCTACCTCCTGGAGAGTGTTCTTAATTTGTCCAACTGTTGTGAAGGGGTTATTCTTCACCAGGGAAGTAATTCTTCTGTCATCCACAACAGCTGTTTTCCGTGGTCTTCCGGTGTTGCTGAGCTCTCCAGTGCATTCTTTCTTTTAAGAATGTTCTAAACAGTTGATTTGGCCACACCTAATGTTTTTGCTATCTCTCTGATGGGTTTGTTTTGACTTTTCAGCCTAATGATGGCTTGCTTCACTGATAGTGACAGCTCTTTGGATCTCATATTGAGAGTCGACAGCAACTGATTCCAAATGCAAATGTCACACCTAGAATCAACTCCAGACCTCTTACCAGCTTAGTTGATAATGAAATAATGAGGGAATAGCCCACACCTGTCCATGAAATAGCTTTTGAGTTGATAGCCCCTTACTTTTGGCCCCTTAAAAAGTGGGAGGCACATATAGAAACCGTTGTAATTCCTACACCGTTCACCTGATTTGGATGTAATTACCCTCAAATTAAATCTGAAAGTCTGCAGTGAAAGCACATCTTGTTTGTTTAATTTCAAAGCCATTGTGGTGGTGAATAGAGGCCAAAATATGAAAATTCTGTCAATGTCCCAATATTTATGCACCTGACTGTATATATATATATATATATATATATATATATATACATATATATATATATATGCAGTATTGTACACATCTGTAGAAGTACTCCAATATTATCCATACCTTTGGTTAAATAGCCGTCATCATTACCAATGCACTTTCATACACATCCTATCATTGTTGCAGGAGATACGTGTAAAATAAAACTGATCTCTACGTATACACAACTCTGCATATCCCGCAATTCTGTGTATATGCCATTATTAAACTTAACCTACAGTATGAGCAAATGCTGCATTGTAACCAAGTTATCCTCAAATGGATATATGACTGAAGTGCAGATATGGTCCAAGCTGCTGAGATTTGGCCAATGTCAAAGAAAGTAAAAAAAGTACAGAGATTTATAGGATTTGCCAGTTACTGCAGTTGCTTAATAAAACCTATTCCAATATTATCACTCTAAGGGATGTAGTTGAGATACCTACAGCCGGGATGCCGGCTCTCGAAATCCCGAAGCTGGAATCCCCACTTTCAGCCAGAAGACTGGCGCCGGAATCCTGACAGTAGTGGAGATGCCAATGCCAGATAGGTGTTAGCCACTGGGGGGTTAGGTTTAGGCACCACGGGGGGAGTTATGGTTATTACTGAGGGGGAGGGTTAGGTTCAGGCACCAGGGGGGAGGGTTAGGTTTAGGCACTAACGGGGAGGGTTAGGGTGCAGGTAGGGAGGGTAAGGGTGCAAAAAAGGAGGGTTAGGGTTAGAGGGTTAAAGGGAAAGGGTTAGGATACTTACCTAACCCCTGTCGGAATACCAAGCATCATGATGTTGCTGTCGGTATTTTGACAGCTGGCATCTTGACTGACGGTATTTCATACCCAAACCCACTCTAATAAACCTTTTGTAGGTCTAGAGGGGAAGAGAATGCTCCTGTGCTGATCCATCACAATCCAGAACTTACTGTTATTATTGAATCTGATGTTTTGGATTTTGCTTTTAGGATAGTTTTGGTCCTTATCATACCTTACTGTATATGCTGTGCTATCTGTAAATTTGAGGTGGAGAGGTGGTTCCTACAAGCACAGCAGTGTGTGTTTGATGGAAGCTGGAGGCCACATACATTCGAGCATACTGACATTCTATAAGTCCAATTCCTATTAGGACGAACATCCAGCCTACAGTCATTGCACGCAGAACAACCGCACTTAGAACACCCTCCTTTTCAGCCATTTGGGACTGGTGGATTGGTGGATAACACCAGGGGGAAAATTTACTAAGGGTCGATTTTGCATTTTGAGTGATTTGGCATTCGATTTGCATTCGATTTTGCATTTGGGTATTTACTAAAGGCCAAATCTAATTTCAAATCGAATTTTAGTCAAATTGACCTCAAATCGAACATTGAAAAAACATCGGTACTTTTACATAGACCAACACACAAATCCCTTATTTACTATCATTCGATTAGAAATCGACCACAAAAATGGAACTTCAAGGAGCATGAGCAAGTCGGATTGACACAGATACATGCAGACATCAGTGAGATGCCTGCATGTATCGGACTGTAAAAAGCAAATAAAGAGTTAACTGTAGAAAAAAAATGACGTGAGGTACCCTCCCAAAACAGAACAAGCCCTGGATTTTGCAAAGCCAGTCCTGGTTGTTTAAGTACAGAGAAAAAAATACGTAGGGTTCCACTGTACTTAATACAACCAGCACTGGGCTCTGGGAACCAGTCCTGGTTCTGGACTTTCAGTTCCACTGGAAGCTCCAGAACCAGCACCGGACCCTTTCTAGTGGGGGGCTGATGTCACAGCCAGGGGAGCCCTATTACCAGGCCCGCCAGCTGCAGCATCAGTCCTGACTGCTAGCCAGCCCAGCCCAGCTAGTTTGTTACTCCATATGCCATGTAGCGCACCATACATATTGCGCCACACACTATGCCATGAGTCGTGCCACACATAAAGTTTTGTAACGCGCGACTGGCGAAGCACTGAAGAAAAGTCATAATGAGTAATACAACTTTTTGTCCACCAGGTGTCACTTTTCCTACACTACACAGCACATGCGTCTGATCTCCAATGCATTTTCTTTATCACCGCCCGATGATAGGCTGACAGAAGCAGTGATTCTGTACAATATACTGTAGTACAGCATTTTCCTCATGGAATCAGGGCTGTAGAAGAATGTCTAATGAAGTTTTAAATCATTAAGTGTGTGAGCTGTGTTTTTAAAGCTGATTCAGGAAAGCCGACAGAGCCGGCTCCGTTGTGCGCATGCACGAGACCCAGCTAGCGACGGGTGCTCTGTCGCTCCGTGGTCTCGCACCAAAGGGGGCGTGCTGTCGATGGAGATTGAAAGCTCGCCCTGTTTGGTAGGCGGGCAGGGGGGTGGCTGGTCAAACAGAGGCGTTCCCGAAGGAACGCCTGCCGATTGGGGGCGGCCCCACTGACATCACTAGTGATATCAGTGGGAGAGCTTCCGGCTCTATTAGAGCCAGAAGCTCTCTGGGGCTTGTGGCCATGAGACCCTACCGTCAAGACCATCGTGACCATCAACCTGGCCGCTCGCAATAGCTGTCACCCACAGCTATGCGAGCGGCCAGGAGGCGCTTGTTCAGAGCGCCCGGCTCTGAATCAGGCCCTCTGTTTAAAAGAGGGGTCTCGGTATTACAAACTGTGTGTGCGTTTAAGGCGCACACTTGGGGCAATGTCGGTGCTGTCGGTGGCTGTTAGGTTCGAGAGTTACAATGGGATCTTTGGTGCATGCCTAGTCGCGCTATGCCATGGCATATAGAGAATCATAGCACTGTGCATGCCCAGTGGGTCGGGAATCACACAGTGAAAGTGGTATCTCTGTATTAGAAACTGACTGTGCGGGTTGAAGTTGCACACTTGCGGCATTGATTTCATGACTTTAGAAACGAGTAGTAGGCTCTGTTTAAGAGAGGTCTCTGTATTACAAACTGATTGTGTGTTTAAAACCGCAAACTTGCGGCAATGTCAGCACGTTAGTGCTCTAGGGGCTGTCAGCTCCGAGGGGTTACAAAGGGATCTCTGGCGCATGTCCAGTGGAGGGGTTGCAATGGGATCTCAGGCACATGCCCAGTGGAGCTGCTCCATACGCCAGTAGCGCTATGCTGTGGAAGATCATAGCACTACGCATGCCCAGTGGGTCGGGAGTCACACACAGTGCATCCCAGACTTAAACACTATAGTGATTTCATAACTTTAGGAACTAGTAGCAGGCTGTTTGAAAACAGGATCTCTGTATTACAAACTGAGTGGGTGTTTTAAGATGCACACTCGCGGCACTGTCAGTGCTGTGCCAGACACTATAGTGATTTCATGACTTTAGACTACTAGTGGGCTCTGTTTAAGAGAGGTCTCTGTATTACAAACTGTGCGTTTAAAACCGCAAAGTTGCGGCAATGTCAGCATGTCGGCGCTGTGGTGGCTCTCAGCTCCGAGTGGTTACAATGGGATCTCTGGCGCATGCCCAGTGGAGCCGCTCCATATGCCAGTCATGCTATGCTGTGGTGTATGGAAGATCATAGCACTATGCATGCCCAGTGTGTTGGGAGTCACACACAGTGCATCCCAGACTTAAACACTATAGATAGTGATGTCATAATTTTAGGAACTAGTAGCGGGCTATTTGAAAGATGGATCTCTGTATTACAAATTGAGTGTGCATTTTAAGATGCACACTTGCAGCACTGTCAGCACTGTATTTGGTACTGTAATTACTGTACTGTAATTGTACAGCCATACTCTACTTACTGCACAGGAGGTGCCTTCTGAGCCTGTTTAATCGAGGCTCAACTCTGCGCACAACGTCTGACCACCTACGCTGCAGGGCCCGATTTGGTGGCCAAATGTGGCCAGGATATATGCCATTGATCTCCTTTAGGCGAGCGTCTTCTCCTGTGTGTTGGAGAAAGGTCTGCTTGGCTGAAGCAGCGGTCTCTGGTAGCCATCTTACCCACTATAAGACGCACTGATGGTGCACTCAGGACGCACTGATGATGCATAATGCTCATTCATCACACACACGACAAGTGTAGTTCTTGGTATGGCAGGCATCTGTGGTGTAGTGGTTAGGAGAGCGCAAGGCAGTGTGGATATCCCGGGTTCGAATCCTGGAAGGCTATCATTTTTTTCTATTATTATTATTTTGTTACCATTCCTCGCCTTTTCAGAACACAAGGGCAGACCTTGAGCTGACTTTACAGTAAATGGCTAAGTTTGCGGTTTTAAACGCACAATCAGTTTGTAATAGAGACCTCGCTTTTAAACAGGACCCACTACTAATTTCCAAAGTCATGAAATCACTATAGTGTCTAAGGGGGTCATTCCGACCCGCTCACGAGCAAAGTTCGCTTGCAAGCGGGTCGATGTTTGGTGAATGAGCATGCGCACGACGGAGGGAGCTCCGTCGTGCGCATGCGCGAGACCCGGCGAGCGACGAGAAATACGTCGCTCGGGGTCTCGCACCAAAGGGGGCGTGCTGTCGATGGTGAGTGACAGCACGCCCCCTTTGGTGGGCGTGCCGGGGGCGTGGCGGCCAGACGGAGGCGTTCCCATGGGAACGCCTACCGTCTGAGTCCGGCCCCACTGACATCAGTAATGATGTCAGTGGGAGTGATTTTGGCTCTGATAGAGCCAAAATCACTCCTGGGCTTGCGGAAGCGAGACCCTACCACAGGGTCTCGTCACAAGCCCGATGGTCGCAATGGTCTTTGACCATCGCGACCATCATCATGGACGCTCGCTATAGCTGTGGGTGGTCACCCACAGCTATACGAGCATCCAGGAGGACCCTCCATTTTCATGGAGGAGGGCCCTGATTCAGAGCGAGCGCTCTGGTCAGAGCGTCCGGCTCTGAATCAGGCCCTAAGTCTGGTACAGTGACGACAGTGCAGCAAGTGTGCGTATTAAAATGCACTTTCAGATTACAAGAAACCGACACATTCATAGTGGCATATTAGTTGTCCAAGCAGATGGGGGATGGCGTCCTTGGCAATGGTCACCATTCCTCGCCTTTTCAGGACACAAGGGCAAGCCTTGAGCTGACTGCTTACAGTAAATGGCTAACAGAGTGTCCTATATTATGGTAATGAAAGGCTCTTGCTTGCTTTGGGGGAAGGAACCTGATGCACTGTGTGTGACTCCCGACCCACTGGGCATGCACATTACTACTGTATGAGCCTCCCCACAGCATAGTGCAACTAGCAGGGCGCTACATGGTTACGGAGCGGCTCCACTGGGCATGCGCCAGAGATCCCATTGTAACCCCCCCGGAGCTGACAGCTACCAAAGTGCTGACAGAGACCTAACTTTTAAACAGAACCCACTGCTATTTTCTAAAGTCATGAAATCACTACAGTGTCTAAGTCTGGGACAGCGCCAACAGTGTGCAACTTCAACCGCACAATCAGTTTCTAATACAGAGATACCACTTTCACTGTGTGTGACTCCCGACCCACTGGGCATGCAGGGTGCTATGATCCTCCATATGCTATGGCATAGCGCGACTGGCGTATGGAGCGGCTCCACTGGGAATGTGCCAGAGATCTCACTGTAACCCCTCGGAACTGACAGCCACCACGGCGCCGACGTGCCGACAGTGCCACAAGTTTGCACTTTAAAGCACACAATCAGTTTGTAATACAGAGACCCCTCTTTCAAACAGAGCCCACTACCAGTTTCTGAAGTCATGAAATCACGATAGCGTCTAAGTCTGGGACAGCGCCGACAGAGTCGCAAGTGTGCAATTTCAACCACACAGTCAGTTTGTAATACAGAGATTCCTCTTTCAAACAGCCCGCTACTACAGTAGTTCCTAAAGTCATGAAATCACTATAGTGTTTACTGTAAACTGGGATGCACTGTGTGTGACACACTGGGCATGCATAGTACTATGATCCTCCATACGCCACAGCATAGCGCGACTGGCATATAGAGCGGCTCCACCGGGCATGCGCCAGAGATCACATTGCAACCCCCGAAACTGGCAGCCACCACAGCACCGACGTGCCAACAGTGCCACAAGTGTGCGTTTTAAAATGCACAATCAGTTTGTAATACCTCACATTTAAACAGCTCACTACTAGTTTCACTAAAGTGTCTAAGTCTGGGACAGCACTGACAGTGCCAAAAAAAAATATTCTTTTCCAGGGCTCGAACCCAGGACAAGCATTGTTGCAAAGAGATCACCTAACCTCTAGCCCACATGCCAGCTATATCAAGAACCGCACATAGCGGGCTCATCCTTGTGCACTCCACCCACCCGCTGCTATTTTTAATAATAAAAAAAGTGTCTTCCTTTCAAAATATTATACTAGTACATATATACACAGTACTTCACCATTAGAGATTAATTCATCCCATCTCATTGAAAGCTGTGCGTGCATCTCAATTAATCTACAGTATTGGTTATACCGTCATAACAACACGGTAACTACACTACTGTACAGTTATGTACAGTATGTGTACTAAAAGATATTAAAAAGTGCTATTAAAAAGATTGGTTGTGCGAACATGCAATACAGTGTATGAATGTGATAGCCATCCAATTTCACAGTATGGTCTTCAGTACAAATTACAACAGTGGAGCACTCGCCACCTAGTGGTTAAGTGCTGTATTACATGCCGTAGTGTATCTTTTGTTGAATACCACAGTATGCCAAAGTCCAGCCATCACGTAACGTTCCATGGCGCGACACAGAGGCCTGAATGGCGCGCTATGAGCAACAAACTAGCTGGGCCCATCTGTAGATAATGGGAATAATATGAATAATTTAATAGTAGTGCTGACATTACACTACAAAAGCTGTGACGTTTATCCGTATGGGATGTGCTGATGTGCCCTTATAGAACCTCACAAAAAAATTAAGAGCAAACTAATTTAATGTTTCCTCTGTATCTATCTCAGTGACTTTGCGTATATGCACTAGATTATTTAAGTGTGTAAGCAATCATTCTGTGCTCAATCTTGTTATTGATTGGGTGATAGTGTTATCCTGGTGTATACCATCAGAGGGTACTATCTATTGGCGGATATTATGACATTTCCTTGAATACGGAATTACTTATACTGGTGCATCAAATTACCTTTCTGGAACTGTTAATCTATATGGGATGTGTTTAAGTGGTTCTGGTATTGCATCACAAGATGGTTAATGTTCCCCTCGTACTCCCCTCTTTCCCTATACATGTAACTAGATTATTTCAGTGACATGTATAAAAAATAGGGAAACTAATAAAAATATGTTTTTTTTCTCTCTTTTTTGATTATTTTCCAATGTTATTCTGGTATGGAGCAGATGTATCAATCTCTGGAAAGTGATAAAGTGGAGAGTGATAAACAACCAACATTCAGCTCTTAACTGTCATGTTACAGACTGTCTTTGAAAAATGACAGTTAGGAGTTGAGTGGTTGATCATTTATCACTCTCCACTTTATCACTTTCAAGAGCTTAATACATCTGCCCCCAAAAAGTGAGATAATTTGGGAAATGCATGTTGAGAGTTTCCTGTTCTATGGCCAGTCTAGTTATGTTTGTTATACTGAATAAACAAGTTCTGTTGAACTCCTGAAAGTTGTCGCTCCAGATTTTTTTTAGCCACATCTACATGGTGTCAGAAGTTGTCAGACATGGCTCAAGGTCTCTGCTGCATTGATGCCCACGTCTTTGATAAAAACATTGCTTACAACTGGCTCCAGTTCAGAATGGAATGGAAAGTATTAATTTACTGCATCACTGGACAATCTGAGAAGTCAAAAAAGGTACAGGCATATACTTTACTAAATCTGGTTGGTGCAGAGGCAATAGATAAAGTGGACACATTTGTCTTTGAGGAGGGGGAGGATGCCGAGGACCCGGAAATGCTTCTTAAAAAGTTTCAGGAGATATGCATTGTTTACTAGTCAAGAATGTAATAATGGTCAGACACAAATTTAATGCCACAAACCAAAACTGTGATGAAAATGTACAATCATACGTGTCCATGTTAAAGCTATTACAGTAACTAAAAAAATTGATTTTGGTGCCATCACTAACAAATTAATCAGAGACAGAATTGTTTGTGATATTAATAATGATGCTGTTTGCGCACAGAACAGAAGATACCACTGGACAAAGAGTCATCCAGACTCACCTCATTCGTAACACCCTCTGGATGATAAGCTTTTTTGTGTATGCTTTATGGCCTGAACACTGGCAGTGAAGTTTTCCAATGATGCATGGAACAGCTGTTAGAAGGTTTTATGTGTGAAATCATTGTCGACGTCCTCATTTGGGATCACAACATGCAAGAACATTATGAGTGCCTTTGTCATGTGCTGGAAGGATCTGTGCCATAAACTTAAGGATCAACCCATATAAATGTAGGTTCCAGGTGTTGGATGTTCCATATGTAGGTCACCTCCACACTAACAAGGGTTCAAGCCAGACCCTGAAAAAATGGCAGGTTTTCAGCAAATGCCATTCACTGAGGACAAACTCAGTCTACAGCGATTCCTGGGAATGATAAACTACCCATCAAATTTTCTTCACTACTAAAGTAAGACAACTGCACCACTACGGCAGCTCCTTCATCATGACTCATAACGGTGCTGGCAGGAGAAGCATCAGGCTGCAGTTACAAAATGAAAACACATTCTAACAAGTACTCCAGTACTTCAGTTTTTTAATGTGCATTTACCTGTGATGATTTCTGCAGATACCACACAACACAGTCTGGGTGATGTATGCCTCCAAAATAACAAGTCCATAGCCTTCTACTCCAGAGCACTAACTGAAACTGAGTCACCATATGCACAGATTAAAAAGCAACTTTTAGCGTTAGCATTTACCTACCATACTTAGGAAGCCTCTGTATAATGCATCTGCCCACTTACAAGGAATGATGCTCAAGTTGCAGAGATACCATCTGGATGTTGTCTACATGTGTGGCAAATAATTATTTGTGGCTATGTAGGCCCTTTTTCCGGGCCTACCTAAATACCTTACACTGAATGCCCACAAGTTGAGGATGAATATGACATCATGTTTGTGCAAAAACATTACTCCCACAGAATGGATGAGCTGCAGTGTGAAACCTTGGTGGATTATCTGTGCCAGCAGCTATCTCAACTCTTACTATGTGGGTAACCCCGGTCCTCTAGGGAGATCTCAAATAATCTACACCCTTTCTTTGCCGTGAGAGATGAGCTCATGTTGTCTGATGGAGTCATCCTGAGAGGTCAAACATTCATAATACTATATACCCTGCAGTAATAGTATACAAATGAGCTCTACCAGGGGCACCCAGGTCTTGAAGCCACCAAGTGCAGGGCCAGAGGAACCCTATTTTCAGTGACATTTAAAGAGAAGTCTCCATAAGTGGTTCCAGCAATGATCTCAAAGCACATCAACCAAAAGAACTTCTGCACCTACAAGCGATTCCCGATTTGCCCTGGTCTATCATTACTGCAAAAAAGAGAAGAAAAGGGTATTGTCTCTTTGTTGGTGCACATAGAGGATAATTATATATAAATATAACTTTTATTAAATAAATTATTTAAAAAATTTTTTTGCCTTATTAGTGAAATATTCCAAGAAAAAATATAATAAAAACATTGAAACAAATGTGTGTCATCAATTGATATTCAATTATTAATAATTAATTTGTCTCTGTGTCCCTTTCAGTTATGTTTCTGAGTAAAGATTCTATTAAATGTTGTTGTCTCCAGTGTCATTAATCATAACATATATTTATATAGTTGAAATCAATTAGCCCTGCATGTACTACCCACAATTGTAGTTAGATATACTGTGTTGAAACTAAACCAAGATATAAATTCCATTGGTGATATTATGCTGCCATCTATTGATTATGGTATGCCATTACACCTTTAGTTGTTAAATGTAGAAAAGAAACCAGGTTGATTTAATGGGTGCTATATTATGCACAATGTCCTCTATGAGGGCCACCTATTTGTATTCATGGAATATTGTCACATGGGAACATGTATCCAGTTCCTGATACAAATCTTTGTGTCCCCTATTGGGTTAAGAAATAAACAATCAACTGCAGCAATTATATAAATTAATAAGTTTGATAGTCTCTAAGAAGTGTTATATTGAGAAATGTTGATATGCACTTCTCAATATATACTTATCATATAAATTGAAGTTTAATATGTGATGTACACCATTTAGCACAAATGTTAATGGTCAGGAACAACTGGATAGCGAAGAAGATGAGAAATATGATGGGTTTTTTAGACCATACCAGGGACCACGACAAACCACCAGAAGTAAGGAGATCCATACAGAAAACTAGTAGGAACCTTATGAATATAGAAAGAGAAGAACAAGAGGAGGTGCGAGAAAAAAGACCAACCAAACAACAATAGAAACTGATATGAAGATGATCTTTAATTTAAAGATCTCAAACTCAAAGAATTTAACAAAGGAACAAACACATGTTCTTCAAAAAGGCTTAAAATTTGCACCACAAGCAAGAGTAAACAAGTTTGACCTGTACATAGACACACAAAAATTCATAAGGAAGGTCTGTTTGAAGAAATTCTTTGCGAAAGACCCCCTCACAAGACAAACAACCAATACAACAAGAGATTACATACACACAAATTTTAAGCCATCTTCAACGTTCTATCCTGCCCATATCAAAGGAGCACATATAGAAACATTCCAAAGGTTAGTGGAAAAAGACATCAAAGCTTTGCCAGAAAATTCAAAAATAAAATACAATTTCACGAAAGAAGAAACAAAAGCACTAAAAGAATTACAACAGGATAAAGGAATTGTAATTAAACCGGCAGATAAATGGGGAGGAGTTGTGGTGATGAATCGAGCAAACTATGAAGAAGAATCATTGAACCTTCTATCGGATAACAACACATATAGAAAATTAAGAACAGATCCCACACTGGAATACCAAAGGTTACTAATTTCACAATTGGAAGAAGGATTAAGATTAAATATAATCACTAAAAAAGATTTTGATTACATCTATAGAGAATATCCAAGAACCCCTACATTCTATCATTTACCTAAGGTCCATAAGGATCCCATAAAGCCACCAGGAAGACCAATAGTTTCCAGGATTGGATCCTTGACGTCAATTCTCTCGAGGTACATTGATTTCTTCCTGCAAACATTGGTATCAGGACAGAGAAGTTTCCTTAAAGACACTATGAGCATCCTTCAGGTGATTGAAACATTGAATTGGGAGGATAAATTCTTTCTGTGCACCAGCGATATAAAATCAATTTACACAGTCATCGAACACGAAGCAGGATGCGAAGCAAGTAGACATTTTCTATCCACACAGTCAGAACTGTCAAACACTCAAATCAACTTCATTATGGACAATATTGATTTCATTCTTAGACATAATTATTTTTGGTATGGTTGCGACTACTATATTCAAGAAAGGGGAACGGCCATGGGAACATCTTTTGCACCCAGCTATGCCAACCTATTTGTGGCATGGTGGAAGGAGCGATTTATTTGGAAGAACAACATCTACCAACAAAACATCAAATGCTGGCGAAGGTACATAGACGACCTCTTTTTTGTCTGGAGTGGTTCCCAGGAAGATCTGGAGAAATTTAAAGACTACATGAATGAAAATGGGATGAACTTAGAATTCACCACAGTATATAGTAAGGAGAAAGTAAATTTTTTGGACTTGGTACTTTTCATTAAAGATAATACCATACAAACAAAAACATACGTAAAAGAATGCAATGGAAATAATATGTTACCATTTAACAGTAACCATCATAGAAGATGGATTCAGAATATCCCTGGGGGGTAATTTAGAAGGATTAAGAGAAAATGTACGGATAACACAACATTCCTCTCCCAAAGTGAAGAACTCAAGACAAAATTCATTGAGAAAGGTTATCATAAACAAAAGCTGGAAGAAGAAATCAAGAAAATATCGAATTTAGATAGAAACGAACTTATAGCATACAAAACACCAAATACAGAACAAGAAGATGCCCAAGTATCATTCATCACGCAATTCAATGGCAATCACAAACAAATAGAAACCATTCTGACTCAACACTGGCATGTGCTACAACTGGACCAAGATATAAACAATGTCATACCGTCAAGACCAAAAATAATATATCGAAAAGCAAAGAACTTAAAACAACACTTAACAAAGAGCTTTCTGTCGATAGATACAGACAACAGAAAAGGTAAGAAGAAAGGATTTTATCATTGCACCCAATGTACAGGTAGTAAACAATCCACAACCAGTACCAAATCAATAATGGATTTTCAGTCTAGGAAAACTCAAAAAATCTTCAAAATTAATGACAATATCACATGTGAAATGGAAGGAGCCATTCATTTGCTGGAATGTCCCTGTGCTCTACAATACATTGGCCAAACTAAAAGAAAGGTCAAAACGAGAATTGCAGAGCATGTTTACAATATTAAAAAAGGTCTAATGACACATAGTGTATCGGCTCATTATGCAGAACATCATCAGAAGAACCCAAAAGGCCTGAAATTTTTAGCCATTCAGAAAATCTCTCCAGACTGGAGAGGAGAAGACATCATAAAAAAACTAAAAAAAGAGGAAACCAAGTGGATTTTCCTTTTAGATACACTTGAACCAAATGGTCTCAATATAGATATTGAGCTAAAAGCCTTTTTATAATGGTCATTTTATAATTTACTCTTACACATGGTTTCACTAGGAGGGCACCGAAGGGACAGAAACACTTTCTTTATTGTTGACTTGTTCAATTATTTTATTTTCATCCATTTTATTATATATATTTTTTTTGTTTATTTTTTGTTTGTTTTATTGTATTTTTTCTTACTTCCATTTATATCTATCATTTTTCTTATGTTTCATCCTAAAGTCTTTTTTTCTTACTGAGTTTAATACTATTTCTTTATTCATGCTTAATTTTTTATATATTTGATGGAATTATTCCTTTTTAAAATGGAGCCTCAAGAAAAAATGTGGATACTGCCTTTTTTGGGGACTTCCTGTTTTATCACTTCCTGTTGGAGAATAATGTTTTGTGTAGTTAAGGCAGTCAAAAGACAAACAGACTTATCCTTGATAAAGAACCTGTTAAGGTTCGAAATGTGTTGGAGCACAGAGAGTGGCATCTAAGAGAAGTCAGGAAGCCAACATCGTGTACGGCAGTGGGCATCTGACATCATCACACAGCGCCGTGGGTAATACACGTGGGATGCACGGACCCGGCGAAGTTACCCGGACACAGAATCTTAAGTGATTGACCTCAGAGACTACAAGCAAGTCTAAGGTAGGGTCAGCTAGGGCTAGCCCGGAATATCAGATTCCACGGATGGCTTCCATTAAGACGCAAAACGATATTGCTCATCTACATCTTATCCCAGAAGGGCTTTTAAACATCTAATCATTTATTTTTATTTTTTTATTTTTTTCCCTTTCATATCTCTCCTCTTCTTCTTTCATACCAATTACGTTTATCTAATTTTTTATTTTATTTTATTTTAATGTTTTCATTTTTTTTATTTAATTTCAATTTTTATTTATTTATTTTTTTATATTTTATTTTTATTTTATATCATTCTTATGTGTATTTCTGTTCCAGTCGTTGATTTCCACAATAGCGCTTAGTTCCCCTCCTTTATTATTGTCATATTTTATGTATAACTGAGCAGCTCATATTTACACATAGAGCGCAGAACACATATACCCCTTTTCTCTGGGCTAGCAGTAAGAGTTGTCCTCTCAGCCATACACTTGTTGGAAAAATGCACACCTGATAACACCAATGTCTTTGCAGCATTGCTTAATTTTAGAAACACACCACAAGATAGTCTATCATCACCTTCCCAGCGTTTATTGTGACCCTTCACCAGGACCTTCATTCCTGTTACAAAACGACAATTGCAACTGTAAGTACAAGTACAAACAGTACTTACCTCAAAGCAGATGTCCAACAAAAGAAGTTATGACTGAGTAGCACTTCATCTTCCACATCTTGTTCCAGGTGAAGCTGTCCAAATTCAAACTCCTCCTGGATAGGATAGACCTGCTACCATCCTCCAAGAATATTTTTTTCCCAACAATACATGGTACAACATTAGCGCGCCACCTGTGATTGTAACCGTCTTTTAGTAGGCAAAATCAACCTCGTTTTGCTTATTAAAAGACTGCAACTTGAAAACATCGGGCAGTTTCGCAAGGAACTCAAGAATGTTTCAAAGCTGCTGTTTATTACATTTACCCCATAGCCTTTTTGAGAACAGTTCCCAGTGAAGTTCTCCTTTGTAGCTTCACTACCAATTTGGAAATATGTTCTTAATTTGCCTCAATCCTGGGACAAAGTCTACCATTTTTGTACTAAATTATTTTATCACCCCTTGAATACTAGCTTATAGTCCCTGGAGCTCTGACTAGGCATATGTAGATTCTCAGGAACATATTTTATTAGGTGGAAATGCAGAAAACTTCTCTGAAGCATTAGTTCTTCATTACGGCATACCCCATTCATAGCTAACAGGGACTCTTAATAGGTTACTGATTGGATGGCCAACTTTCCACTTGCACCTTTAAAAACGGTGTTAATTGTTTTTCATGGAATCAGACAATACCAGTGATTTCAACCATATGACCAGATGATAGAGAGAAGGCATGCTTATGAGGGGAACTTATACTTGATTAGAATTCCCATGTAAAGATGAAAACATTAACTAGATTGAGAACATCAACTTTTAAGATAGAAACTTCACTAAACAAGATTGTTGTAATCAAAAGAATCAGTAGCCAAAGTAAAGGAATTTAAAATGTTATATCTCTCTCACAAAGATCAAAACTAGAGGGAAATTGTTTTGTCAATATAACATCATATTTGCCTGAAAATCTTTTCAAGTTACAGTATGTGTATACTGCACCCCAGCATAGTCATACTGCAGAAGGGACAAGTAAACTATCTGAGTCTGCATTGTCTTAAAGGGTCTATGTAGCTAGGCTTCCAGGGTCTTTTTTTGTTTTTTACGTTGTTGTTTTTTTTTGGGGGGGGGAGCACTAGCAGGGAAAGCAAGGTCTGCATTGCAAAGCCAATAAGAAATTTGGGGGGCTACATTGCAAAGCCAATAAGAAATTTGGAGGGCTACATTGCAAAGCCAATAA
Organism: Taudactylus pleione; assembly: GCA_031769625.1. NCBI lineage: Eukaryota > Metazoa > Chordata > Amphibia > Anura > Myobatrachidae > Taudactylus > Taudactylus pleione. The sequence continues at coordinate 19,755,745 of JAUIMM010000018.1, forward strand.
GAAATTTGGAGGGCTACATTCAGGTCTGTCAAAAATTACGACAGTCCTGGGTGCTGGTGCTGGGGGTGTGTGGCCACATGAGGGTGCACAGCTATGTCCTCTCATTCAATGCATACCTATGGTGCTGGCCACTGTGGAGTGTGATCAGGACATCCTGGGGGGTTTGTTACATCAACTCTGCATTCCCAGGCTCCTTCTGAGACCAGAGTAATCCTTACCTGCTCCCCATTTTGCAGCACTACAGCCTACATTGCCAAACCACCAGAAATTGGGATCTGTATAGCACAGTGGATTGCAGAACTTGTTTGACTCTGTGTAGAAGTCCAAAGTATAGTATGCACTGTTTATTGTTCATCGGCCACTGGTCTGGCCTTTGTATTATACATCGACTACTCGTATTATATAAAGATCCATAGAAAAGTCCTGCTTGAATAATTCTAACAAATCTTTCAATATATTTCCATAGAATTCACTGGTTGCTTTAAACCATATCCATATTGAACTACTCGGGTCCACAGTTCTTCTCTGGTAGCATGCTGTTAGAAACGTCTTGGCCATTTACTTGCATTTGCCCCCAGGCCAAAAGTTGCCAGTCCTCCTCTGGTGAGGGCCAGATGTATTGTAAATGATTAAAATAGAGTGAGAATTCAATAGTAAAGTATGTATGGAGGATAACAAGGAAAAACGCATTAGTCTAAACTGAGGGTTACTGTGTAATTAAGAAATGTTGTTTTTGAGTAGATAGGAAGCACACAAATATATGAATGTAGGTAGTGTACCTTGCTGAATGCATCCACGAACCCCAATCATAAGGCCAGCGCTGTGGTACAGAGGCAGTGGTATGTACAGTACATCCTTGCACGTAACTCCAGAAAGAGTACTAATCGCGGAGCTTATCAAAAGACGTCCTTGATTTATAATAGCTGCCTTAGGGAGACCTAAAAGAGATGAACATTATTATACTTGTTAGCAAATATAGACCATCATGGGAAACCTAACTGTTCGCGTGCTTGATATGAGTTTTAGTTTTGTCCAATTTTGTACCACTAATAGCACTAATTTTGCACCACTAATAGCACTTCAAAAGAACATACAGTAGAAAGATAAAAATAAACCAGAGGCACAACTTTGTGGAGTATATGGAAATGTTATCGCACTTACAAGTTGCTAAAAATGTACATTGTATATGAATCAATTAGTATATCACTGCAGGATCATATTGTTTGAGATGCCAGCATTTACTTTATTGCCTGATGCCATTCTCAGCAGTTCCCTATCAAGTCCAAAACTATCTCTGGTGTTGATCTCTCTTGAATCACCGTCACAAGACACTATCAACGCGTTTCATCTTCATACGGTCACTAATGATGAAATGCATTGCAAGTCTCTTGTGATGTCATGAGAGTATTCAGGGATTAGAAAATGTCTGGTAAGTAGGTAAAAGAAAACAATGAAAACAATGCTTCTTTTCTGAAAGACACTTTTAGGAATGTACCAAAACGTTCCTATACTTGGGGAGATTCCAAACTGTAATCCTTTCCACTGTAAATAAGCTTCTTGCTAGAGTATCTAGAGGAATCCAAAGACATAGACTATTATTGCCAGCCAGTTAGTGATGGGTAGTTCACGAATGATCAGTTCAAAATGAACTGGTCTTCAAAATGAACTAGTTCACTCAGTTCACAGCTCTGGCAAAGATCAGTTCATCAGGAGCAAAAACAAGTCGGAGGAGTTAGACACAGTGACAGAGAGAGCACCATTAGGAATGAGTCAGTACTGCTAAATGACCACTGGTGGCACTGCTATGTGAGTTAGTGAGGGCTATGTGCATCTGATTGAACTGATTGTCATGTTGACTCATGAGTCATTCTCCTGGCATCTAGTTCACTAGTTCAATTAGGTCAGTGACTCATATAAGTCACATGATACATTCCCCATCAGCTCTCTCATACATTCATCATGAGTCAGTACTGCTAAATTACCACAGGTGGCACTGATACATTCCCCATCAGCTCAAGACACACTGCTGAGTGCTGCATGCTATATACTGTAGTTTTGTTTATTCCACAAGACATAGGGGGAGATGTATCAAACCTTCAATAGAGATCAAAGGGAAAATTTGCCCATAGCAACCAATCAGCTTCTGTCATTTTATAGACAGTGCTAGCTAAATGACAGAAGATGGCATATACAACCCCTACACTATCAGACCCATTATCTCCCTAAATACTGAAAAATAGAATAATTTTATATTTTTGAGAGGAAAACATAAATGTAATTAGAATACTAAGGATTTATAGCAAACTGTGTACCAGCGAGGCAGCTGGGTATCACAATGCTGTAATGATGGGCCTATGTTTATGTGGAGGCCTGGAGCTGTAGTTCCATTCACCCAATATTTAATCTAGCCCAGGTGTGCATTCAGTGACAATAATGGGTGCAATTAAAAAATAGGATGGGGTAAAGGTAAGGGTCTTTTCCAGTTACTGTTTTTTTCCCAATTACTGTGATTTAAAAGCAAAAAAAGTGACACGTCACAATATTCTTAAATTGGGTCTTTCTCAAAAATAAGTAAGATTGCAGAGTTAAACATGTCACTACTACTTTGCTGTATAAGTGATTGCTTTTTTAAAATATTAAAAAATCAGTCATATTAAACATATCTGATCATTTGAACAAGACTCATGTTGCGACATTGTATCAATGATGTAACCACAAGATTAAACTCAATTAACCTTGTGGTTATGATGTAGCGGGACCCAGCATAGACTTCAATGGTGAATTCTCACCATTGATGTCTATGGGGAACACAGGCTGACCACATTCAGCCAATCAGAGAGCTGCTCTGACGGAGATGCCCGCTGATTGGCTGGTGGCCCCCTCAATGACGGGGCACACGTGTGCCCCAGTCATTTACGCGGAGCAAAGGTATGTGTACACACACATATCTTTGCTGTGTCCGGCATGGTACGTTTTTCCCGGTTTGTTATTTTAACCCTTTGGATGCCTACAGGGAATGAAGTGTATGCGAACTACACATAGGTGAGGTGAGTATGGATTTTTATTTCAGGTACCCCTATGGATTACTTCGGACACTAGGTGAGTATGTGTGAGTGTGCAGGCATGTTTTATTAAAACTTTACTTTCACGGTGTGTGTTTGTTTTTTTACAGATTTCTTTCGTTGTTGTCGAAGCTGGATAATTGGCTGAGACAAGATCAGCTTAAAATTAGATCGTAAAGACGCCATCTTGTGACTGGCCGCAAGATGCCATTTTAGAAAATGAGATCACAAGACGCCATTTTGCGAATGGTCGCCCAAGCGCCATTTTAGGTAAACTCACACTTAAGTACATATGGCGATATTACTATTAGCATCATGCGATTGCATCTTCCACTATTTCTCATACACACATTAATACACACAATTGCGCTGTTAACTTGTCGCATATTAGCGAATGCATAAGATCCTCTATGAAAACGCTATTTATTAGCTTCATGCGCACGCATCTGCCCCAAGTTAACTAGCGTCTTTATATCAAACCCCAAATACTTACACAGTACATATTCACATAAAAGGTCTCATAAGCTTTAAAGTATAAGATTCAAGATTGTTCATTTATTATAATTGCTGTGAAATAAAGGTTATTTGGTAGCTAAGGTTTAATATATGATAAGTAAGTCATGTTTGATATTATACTGATCTGCACTCTTTCAACAGCATTCTGGTATCGTCAGTGTGAAGATCGCAACATGCATTCTCAACTTATGGACCGCAGAGACTTAAAGCACCAAAATGTACATTAAATGACCAACTGTTACGATGTGCATGAGTCAGGAAACCAGAAACAACCAGTTGTTAGAGGCTGGACTGTGTCTATTTGAATCAAACTGTTAAATGCTCTGCAACAGATGCATCCTCCTTGGGAACCAATGGCATCAGCGACAAGCCTCTCTATTGTGTTGTCTGTTTCTGCGAGAGTATAAACGTGTGTGTTGTGACCCCAGTCTGAGTCTTCTTGTTGAATGCTGATTGACAGGGGTTTCTTGCTGATGCCTACATCTGGTCCAGAGCGCTGCGTATGTATAACTGTACTTGGGTCTGTATAATTGTTTGCGCTAAATTGTACTTAGATCATAGCATGTAACTGACTGTACTTTTACTTGAAATATCACTTTGTGCTTTGGAACCACAGGTTCAAGGTCTGGAGTCTTTATTTACTACATGACTGCGTACGCAAAATAAGCGTCATCCTTAGAGGTTTATAGGCAGGATATTAGAAGGTATAGGCAGGATATTAGAAGGTATAGGCAGGAGTGTATAGAGGTTCTAATTCAATATACTTAGTTGGGGGCTCATAGTGAAGTCACGTACCTACTCACACGGCACATACAGTTATTGATATCTCACCAAAGGGTGGAGTGGCCACATGCAGGGTTTACCTGCAACCGCTCGGTGCTGAGAGATTGCTAGCCGTTTTCGTGTAAGCCAGGGACGCTGACTAGAATCCAGGGACAAGAGAGGAAAAAGTTTGTTTTCCTTTGTTGATAGAACCTTATGTTTAGAGGGGTGCCACAGTATTGAGCACGTGGCTGAGTCACAGTTTTGCACAGAGCCAAGACGCACTTTTGTGTACGCAGCTAAAGGTTGTCATACGGTTGTGTGGTAGTCACATTATTGTGTATGCGACTGGTCGCACAATAGTGTATACGTACTTCCGGTTGTGCTGCCATGTGTTTAAACAAAGCCGTTGAGGTTTACATTTTTCAATTGTTATCAATATCTGGGTTAACGTGTATTTTTCTGCGCAGGAAAAAAGTGTGTAACAGTGAGTATTTGTTGGTAGGGGTAACTTGTTCCCTAAAGTTAGAGGTACCGTATGACCTTTAAGGGCTAAGTGCTAGCCGTCGGTTAGCAGCTTACCATTCTATACACAGTAGCAGGTGTAAATGTTGTCTTTGTTGTAGAGAGGTGCGTGGAAGTAGCCGACTTAAACTTCCATAGGTGTGGAAGTTGCCTTCTTAAATCTTATCCGGGTGTGTGGAGTAGCCTTCTTCAAATCTTCACAGGTGTGTGGGCGCTGCCGTTTAAATCGTCCACAGGTAAGTGAAAGTATCTTGACTGTCTTCCACCAGTTTAAATCTTTATTGAAAAATGTAGGAGTTGTCTCAGAATTGGGAGCCATGCAAACAATAGAGATGTTAGACAATGATGTGCTGCTAATGGAAGCGCCGCTTGGATCGGCCCGTCGTATTATGCATACTAAGTATGGTACTTATGCAATAAGGTATTGTGATGTATGGTTTAAAATGACGATGAAGAGTGTTAGACCGTTTCCCAGAATTGGTAGTTTTGATAAAGATGTATTAGATAATGTCCGGGATCACATCAGTCTGATGCGCTCCCAAGAGAAAAAGGTAAAATATTATGAATGTTTAAAGTTGTGGCACGTGGCTGAGTCACAGTTTTGCACACAGCCAAGACGCACTTTTGTGTACGCAGCTAAAGGTTGTCATACGGTTGTGTGGTAGTCACATTATTGTGTATGCGACTGGTCGCACAATAGTGTATACGTACTTCCGGTTGTGCTGCCATGTGTTTAAACAAAGCCGTTGAGGTTTACATTTTTCAATTGTTATCAATATCTGGGTTAACGTGTATTTTTCTGCGCAGGAAAAAAGTGTGTAACAGTGAGTATTTGTTGGTAGGGGTAACTTGTTCCCTAAAGTTAGAGGTACCGTATGACCTTTAAGGGCTAAGTGCTAGCCGTCGGTTAACAGCTTACCATTCTATACACAGTAGCAGGTGTAAATGTTGTCTTTGTTGTAGAGAGGTGCGTGGAAGTAGCCGACTTAAACTTCCATAGGTGTGGAAGTTGCCTTCTTAAATCTTATCCGGGTGTGTGGAGTAGCCTTCTTCAAATCTTCACAGGTGTGTGGGCGCTGCCGTTTAAATCGTCCACAGGTAAGTGAAAGTATCTTGACTGTCTTCCACCAGTTTAAATCTTTATTGAAAAATGTAGGAGTTGTCTCAGAATTGGGAGCCATGCAAACAATAGAGATGTTAGACAATGATGTGCTGCTAATGGAAGCGCCGCTTGGATCGGCCCGTCGTATTATGCATACTAAGTACGGTACTTATGCAATAAGGTATTGTGATGTATGGTTTAAAATGACGATGAAGAGTGTTAGACCGTTTCCCAGAATTGGTAGTTTTGATAAAGATGTATTAGATAATGTCCGGGATCACATCAGTCTGATGCGCTCCCGAGAGAAAAAGGTAAAATATTATGAATGTTTAAAGTTGTGGCAGCATGAAGGGGATGCGTGGCTTAAAAATGCGCAAGCGACGCAAACTAGTGTTGCGAGCGCATTGCCAGAGAATACATCCGCGACGCTAAATTGCAATGCGGGCGAGCAGCAAAATGGCGTGCACGTGCAGCAAGGTAGCGTTGTGGAAAGTATTGCCAGCAGTTCACGCGCACCACCTCCACCTTATGTGGATGGAGATGCAAGTACAGTTATCAAAAATACCCATAAAAATGTAACAAGCAATTTGTACCCTCTCTTAAGCAACCATAAAGAAAATGTTCATGATGAGGATGATGAGCCTATTGTAATGTCTGCCATTTCCCATGCTGTATAGACAATCACGAGGGGTGCCGCCATCTTCATCGGTAACAGCAAGGGAAGTGCTAACACCCTCTGCACCCGTGGAGGAAGTTGTTAATACCATACGTAGCAGCAGCAGATTAATCCCCCAGCCAGGTAACAAGGTCAAAGTTAGCAGCGCTGCCGGTCTGCATCCCATTCAGACAATAACCATTCCGAATGGAAATGCAGATGCAAACGGTGTAGTGCCCATGAGGGAAGTGGTAATGCATTGTCCTTGGACAAGAGCAGAACTAAATTCCATCATAAATGATTTCCCTGATCCCAAAAAGGAACTAGCCAAATGTCAAAGATTTTTGAGGAATTTGGGTAGTTCTCATGAACCAACTAATAAAGATTGGCGTAAGGGCATGTCTACCACGCAATACCGACGTGACAAAATATATCACGGATTGTGTATTCGATGGTGACGTTCCCTTAACAGACCAAGTAAACCAAGGTAGCATTTCCCGCATTGTAACTCAATTTGGTATATATTTTCCAGTAGTAGTTAACTGGAACAAAATTTTCACCATAAAGCAAAAGGAGAGTGAATCTGCAGAAGATTATTGCGACCGGGCTCTGCAGGCTATCACCCAGTACACTGGGTTAGAGGATATTAAAGATAGCACTCACCACAGGGGAATGATAGTCACGTTACTTATGGACGGTCTTAAAGAGAACTTAAAGACCCGGGTTCAGACCTCACAACCTGGCTGGAGAGGAGTCACAATAGATACACTCATAGAATCTGCCGTAGAACATGATAAAAACATCTGATATTTGGGACACTGCCTAACCCAGGGGTTACGACATCTCACAAATGATAGAATCCAGGCCATACAGAACATGACACTGCCGCAGAATCAACAGCAAATTCGTACCTTCTTGGGAATGTGTGGATACTGTAGAATGTGGAACCCAGGTTTTTCTATTTAGGCCTTGCCTTTACAGGACTTGGGACTTCATTCAGAGTCAGTCGTTGCGGCCGCACGGTCGTATAGGAAAAGGGGTCGGATATGCAAATGACTCACATGCATGTTGCGTCCCTAAGGTCGGATCGTTAGCTGGCCAACCAAAGGGTGGATGCGGTCGGACCGCTAAAAATACGCCCACATCTCGTACGCATAGCACGTCATCTCCGGCTATTTAAGGATTAATCGCAAGCATCGGTAACCATCGGAACTGGTCATAGAGCTTAAGGTTGACCATAGCCTCTCTTAAGCTCTACGATCATGTCAGTGTAAAACCTCCACTGTCACGTGTGCCATGACACTACTTTCTTAATTATGCACTCCCATAAAGCGCCGTTCACATAATGAGGCACGTCTGCGTTCGGATCTCCACACCCCCGTTTTCAAGCACCTTCCCATGTTACCACCCACAAACGCTGCAATCTGTCACTCAAACTACCGACCTGGCGGTGTTCAAGGAGAGAGAAATTTCTGATCGTAGCCGCTAGTTTGCGCATGCGCATTGTGAACTGTACGCATGCGCAGTTAAGTGAACATCGGCTGCGTACGACCGTGCGGCCGCTTTGACCGAATCGAATCTGAATGAGGTCCTTAGTCTCTTCCTCAAAGCCCGATCATGTCATACACACAGAGGAATCAGAGCAGGCTTTCCTTAATCTTAAGGATAGTCTGACAAAAGCACCTGCATTGCGAATACCTGATTATGAAAAACCTTTTGATTTGTATTGTACGGAAGCCGATGGTTGTGCTGCAGGTGTCCTCACACAAAAACATGGTGATGCCAGTAGGCCCGTAGCATACTACAGTGCTCAATTGGACACTGTGGCAAGATCACTCCCCACCTGTTTGAGAAGTGTAGCAGCTACTGCTCTATTGGTGAGTAAAAGTGAGGATGTAGTATTGGGACATGATATGATTGTCTAAACTCCCCATGCTGTATCTGCTCTGCTGAACTCTGCTCAAACCAGACACGTCTCCTCGGCTAGGTTTACCAAATGGGAGCTAGCTCTAATTGCACCTGCAAACATCACTGTTAAACGTTGTAGTACACTGAATCCAGCAACATATTTACCATATGTACAACATGATGTACAAAGGGTGGAAGGGGACGAGTTGCTGGCGGGAGGTGAGTTCAGCGGACATAATGATGCACATGATTGTATGGAATATCTAAATCAGACCTTTACTGCTAGACCTGACATACGTGACACACCTTTAGAGAATGTAGATGTGACTTTTTACACGGATGGGAGTTGTCATAGACAAACAGACACAGGTGAGTTATGTACAGGTTATGCTGTTGTAAATGACACAGACATCATAGAAGCTGAACCTCTTGGTCCTCCTCACTCAGCCCAGGTGGCAGAGTTAGTAGCACTAACTAGAGCGTGTGAACTGGCAGCAGGCAAGTCTGCTAACATTTACACTGACTTGAGGTACGCGTTCGGGGTGGTGCACGATTTCGGGGCTCTATGGCGTCTGAGAAATTTTATGACAGCAGCAGGCACACCAGTTGCACATTTCCGACACATAAAACATCTTTTAGAAGCAATCCAACTGCCCAAAGCGGTGGCAGTAATTAAGTGTAAAGCCCATACATGTGAGGATGATCCATTGTCACTGGGCAACAACAGAGCCAATGAAGCTGCAAAATGGGCAGCAGGGTTAAAAAAAATTTCTCCAACTGAAAAAATTATGGGCCTGATTCAGACCCACTCGCGAGCGGCTGTCCGCTCGCAAGTCGGTCGATGTTCTGGACTGAGCATGCGCATGATGGAGGGAGCTCCGTCGTGCGCATGCGCCAGATGCGACGAGCGAAGGAAAGTCCTTCGCTCGTTGTGTCCGATCAAAGGGGGCGTGCTGTCAATGTTGATTGACAGCACGCCCCCTTTGGTAGGCGTGCCTCCCTGACGGGGGCGTTCCCACGGGAACGCCTCCCGTCAGAAGCCGGCCCACTGACATCACTAGTGATGTCAGTGGGAGTGATTTTGGCTCTGATAGAGCCAAAATCACTCCGGAGCTTGCGATTGAAAACCTCAACCGCAGGCTCCGGCTCGCAATTTCGATGGTCGCGATGGTCTCGACCATCGCGGCCATCAAAATGCACGCTCGTATAGCCTGTGGGTGGTGACCCACAGCTATACGAGCGTCCAGAAGGACGCTCCATTTTCATGGAGGCCGGCCCTCATTCAGAGCGTGCGCTCTGCTCAGAGCGTACGGCTCTGAATGAGGGCCAATGTCTTTTCAAACAATTGATATGCTGAAATTAATTGAGATGCAAAATTTGTGTTCAATCCAGGATAAGTCCATCTGGAAGTCTAAGAGATGTGGCCAAGAGTCCTCCGGGCTCTGGAGGGATGGACAAGGTAAACCAGTAGCCCCCAAAGCATATTACCCCAGCCTGTCTGAGGCAGCACACGGTCTGACTCATCTGGGAAAGCAAGGTATGTGCAAATTGGTAAGAGCATACTGGTGTGCACCAGGTTTTTCTTCACAAGCAGAAAAGAGAGCAATGTCCTGTCTGACCTGCTTAAGGAAGAACATAGGGAAAGCGATCCCTACCGAACCGTCCCACATTCCACCGACTGATGGACCTTTCCAGGTGATACAAATTGATTTCATCCAATTACCACCCTGCAGGAATCTCAAGTATGTATTGGTGTGCACTGACGTATTTTCTAATTGGGTTGAGGCCTACCCAGTGGCCACTAATACTGCTGTGTTTACTGCCAAGAAAATAGTTCAGGAATTTGTATGCAGGTACGGTATCCCTAAAATCATCGAGAGTGACAGGGGTACTCATTTAACAGGTGATGTTTTTCAAAATATGTGTAAGCTGATGGGTATTAATAGCCGACTTCACACCCCCTACCGACCGCAAGCCAGCGCCAAGGTAGAGGATGGACGGGACTATTAAAAATAAGTTAAGTAAAATTATGGCAGAGACTGGACTAGGATGGCCAGAAGCGTTACCATAGTATAGTTCTACATAGTATAAGAACCACTCCTAGACCCCCTCTTAAACTGTCCCCCTTTGAAATACTGTTCGGTAGACAACCTCATTTGATTATAAGTCCACAGGAAGACTTGAAGGGTAACAACGAGGTAACTGTAAGGTATCTTATATCAATGAGTAAGCAGTTAAAACAACAGCAGCAGAAACTGAAATTGTTGTCCAATGATATGCCTGAAACTAACTGTCATGATGTTGAACCAGGAGAATATGTTATGATCAGAAATTTCTTGCGTTCAGGTTGTTTAACTGATCGGTGGGAAGGTCCATACCAGGTGCTGCTGACAAGTACTACGTCTTTGAAGGTGGCTGAGAGAGATACCTGGGTCCATTCTACTCATTGCAAAAAGGTCAATCAAACGGTGGAGAAACAATTCAGAGACAAGGCTGATAGCGTGGACCTGTTTATCGCGAGCTTGTTCCGGGAGGATCGAAAAGGTTGTAGTGAGATACCTAAAATAAAAGAAATCTGCAGGTCTTTGTTGTGACAATGGACTGGCCTGCTGTGTTCATTTTCATATTCTTTTACAGAGTTTTCACCATTCTGGTTGGCTCGGGGATATCCGGTTTCTGTGATGGGGGACCAATTGAGGAGATGGGAGCTGATGGCAGTGCTGATGGAATGGAGTCAGGAGGAGTGCAATGCCAATCAGGGGAGTTTCTGACCAACCTTAGTACTGTTATTGTTAAGAGAGCTATAATTCCGGATACTCGGGAACGGTGTGGAAGTTTATCATCTGAAAATTCCTGTGTTTGTGAACTTTGTGGGCCCCTACTTGATGAGAACTGTATTCAACGGTGCCAGCCTAAATATAACCCTTATTGGGGTGGGTATCCTTTAGAGGATTATCATAGCATGGTAGGCAAAGTGTTAAACCAAACTGATTGCTGGGTGTGTTCACATGTGCCACAGGGACAGCATAACGTAGGGTTGGTGCCATTTCTGCTGAATATCACGGAAATTTTAGAATTACAAAAAGGGAAAACATTGAATGGAAAATTTCCTCTCATCCAAACCACCTCAATTCAAACTCTATCAATTCCAAGTAGATAGATCACTTTTGTGTTCAAACATAACCAACCCAAATAAACCCGGGAGTTGGGAAGTGACGGGGAATTATCAGACGATGACCTTCTCACAGAGAGCTGATAATGAGTCCATAAACCATGATCTGTTACGCTCAATTAAATCTAGTGGGAAACCTTTTAGGTACCAGTACACATTGAGTTCCACCAAAGAAATTATTGGTAAGATACCAGATGGTTATTGTGCTAAAATAATACAACCAGAGGCTTGCATGTACCAGATGGAAGACCCTGAGATAGGATTGTTTGCAAGGGAAATGTGTTTAATGATAATGATGTATACTATTCCTTATGTTCTCCCCGATAATGTGTATTTTATATGTGGAAGAAAGGCGTATAAGTGGCTCTCCCTGAGTTCCGAAGGTTTGTGTTACCTGGGAAGAGTAGTCCCAGAAGTTATGACCCTCACACATGTTGAAATGCTTGGTATCCATAAAAACACACCATCACCATATCTTCACACGCAGTATGAACACAGAGGCAAACAAAATATGATACCTGGTGACGTGCATAAAGCCACTAAGTTAATTATTGAGACAACTGGCTTCCAAGTTTTAGTCGCAGTGGATCCCACCAGGATCACTCGGGGTACATTAAATTTTAGATATATTCAGGAACTTGCTAAATTGATAGATAATATCACCGAGATGTATGATAACACATTCAGGTATACAGGGAGAGAATTGCAAGCGTACAAGAAAGAACTGGTGCAACACAGGCTAGTGTTAAATTATTTAACTGCTGTTACTGGAGGGTACTGCGTAACTTTGGCCACCCAATTTGGAGTAAAATGTTGCACCTATGTCACCAATGATACCAGCGACCCCAAGGAGGTGATAGACCGGAAGATGGATGAAATTCTGCAGCTAAAATTGGAGTTTCGTAAGAACCATAATGTTTCAGTGGCTGAAGTAGGGGAGAAGATAGAAGGATGGGTTTCATGGCTGAACCCAGTGAAATGGTTCTCAGATCTAGGGGAATGGGTACAGGAAGTAATCGCCAGCATAGGCAAATTCTTCATCCTTATACTGATTGTCATCATAATAATTGGCATATGTGTCCGGTGTGTTCCTATTGTGTTGAAGTGTGGAAAATGTAAAAATAAAGTAAAACGAAAGAACGAAATTATGATGGTGGTCAGTACTGACAATATGAATACCGAGGTAAATATAGAACTGCATTACAACCCTGAACTAGGAAATACCATCATTTAATGTATTATATTTAGATCTGTATAGAATGTATTATTGAAATGTTATTTTTAAAACACCTCAGATAATGTAAAGTCTCAAATTCCCCTTCAAGACTGCTTTTATAGGACTGGTGTATCCATGATCTTCCAAAATCCGCGGTGTGCATATAATAGTAGTTTTATGTCCCCAATCAGAGACACATTATTGATGGATTAAGAACCACTTTGTGCCATCCCATAATAACACTAAATAATATATAAATGTAAGCCTAAATTAATTTTTAAAATCAGATTGTGATAGCATGTTGTTCGCTATCAAAGGGTAGACTGTCGAAGCTGGATAATTGGCTGAGACAAGATCAGCTTAAAATTAGATCGTAAAGACGCCATCTTGCGACTGGCCGCAAGAAGCCATTTTAGAAAATGAGATCGCAAGACGCCATTTTGCGAATGGCCGCCCAAGCGCTATTTTCGGTAAACTCACACTTAAGTACATATGGCGATATTACTATTAGCATCATGCGATTGCATCTTTCACCATTTTTCATACACACATTAATACGCACAATTGCTCTGTTAACTAGTCGCATATTAGCGAATGCATAAGATCCTGTATGAAAACGCTGTTTATTAGCTTCATGCGCACGCATCTGCCCCAAGTTAACTAGCGTCTTTATATCAAACCCCAATTATTTACACAGTACATATTCACATAGAAGGTCTCATAAGCTTTAAAGTATAAGATTCAAGTTTGTTCATTTATTATAATAGCTGTGAAATACAGGTTATTTGGTAGCTAAGGTTTAATACATGATAAGTAAGTCATGTTTGATATTATACTGAACTGCACTCTTTCAACAGCATTCTGGTATCGTCAGTGTGAAGATCGCAACATGCATTCTCAACTTATGGACCGCAGAGACTTAAAGCACCGAAATGTACATTATATGACAACTGTTACGATGTGCATGAGGCAGGAAACCAGAGACAACCAGTTGTTAGAGGCTGGACTGTGTCTATTTGAATCAGCCTGTTAAATGCTCTGCAACAGATGCATCCTCCTTGGGAACCAATGGCATCAGCGACAAGCCTCTCTATTGTGTTGTCTGTTTCCGTGAGAGTATAAACATGTGTGTTGTGACCCCAGTCTGAGTCTTCTTGCTGAATGCTGATTGACAGGGGTTTCTTGCTGATGCCTACATCTGGTCCAGAGCGCTGCATATGTATAACTGTACTTGGGTCTGTATAATTCTTTGCGCTAAATTGTACTTAGATCATAGCGTGTAACTGACTGTACTTTTACTTGAAATATCACTTTGTGCTTTGGAACCACAGGTTCAAGGTCTGGAGTCTTTATTTACTACATGACTGTGTACGCAAAATAAGCGTCATCCTTAGAGGTTTATAGGCAGGATATAAGAAGGTATAGGCAGGATATTAGAAGGTATAGGCAGTAGTGTATAGAGGTTCTAATTCAATATCCTTAGTGTGGAACTACAAGTGCCAGCGGGCCTGTAATGCCCCGCATGCTGGTATTTGTGGTTCTCCAAATACCAGCATGCGGGGGAGGCATGCTGGCACATGTGGTTCTACAACTAAAGAGAATATTTAACCCTTTAATTTACACAACACAATAACACTATCAAACCGGCACCCACCGCCGGCACCCACCGCACCCACCGTGCCGGGGATAGCTCCGGGCTATCAGCCTAGGCCTGGGATGTCCTGGAGAGGGGGACCCCTTTATTTGGGGGGTACCCAACTCCCCAGGGCACCCTGGCCTGGGCTGACTAGCGGTCAGGGGCAATTTTTAGAACCAGGACAGGCTTTATAAAGCCTGGGGCTAGTAAGGCTTTTGGGGAGGGGGTGCATGTCATTTGTATTTTAAAATACAGACAGAAGCCATCACGGATCTCACTGATCTGTGATGGCTTCTCTAAAACTTGCACCTTTTAATGCTACTCGCATTAAAAGGTGTCAAGTAACATAATCCTAAACTCGCATATGTAGTAGCCTCGAGCTGAAAAGTTTGCAGGCTATTGAAATTGCGAGTTTCAGTACAATCTTGCACTTTTTAAAAGTGCAAGAAAGTGCGAGTTTGTACTGTTACTAAAACTGACTACCTATTACATTTGGATCACCCATTATGTATGCATATCAGGATATTGAAATATTGTGATGAAAAGGGTAATTTTAAGACATGTGTGATATTGTACATATTTCTTTACTGTGGATATCCGATTTGGATTTAATTGTGGAGACACAGTAATATACGTTTGCATTTAGCTTGACATGTCTTGCAATCAGTCTCTCTATGTATGTTACATGTATATTTAATTATTGAGAGAGATACATGGTGAAGTATATATATTGAAATTGCGAGTTTCAGTACAAACTTTTTAAAAGTGCAAGAAAGTGCGAGTTTGTACTGTTACTAAAACTGATTACCTATTACATTTGGCCCATAGTGTGTAAACCAATATTAACTAAAAGTAAAGAGAAATAGTGATTGTAGTGAGTGCAGTACCCAAGTCCAAAAGTACAATACATATTCAAAGGCTAAAAGTTAAACATTAAAGGAAGTAAAAAAACTGAAAACTAGAAATGTAAAATGGCAAATTAGAACATCCACAAAGGGATGCGTATGTCTTAAAACAAAAAGTTATATCTGGATTATATATGAATATTTTAAATAAGCAGTTTTTCTTTGCTTAACTCAGTGACCCTCAATATCAAAATAATGTGACACTGAGGTGGTTTTTTTTAGGGGTCAGACCACCCTTAGGCACAATATTATTGGATGAACACTCCACGCCCTCCACGGGCTTGTGCCAACACTCCTCCCCATACTTGCCTACTTTTAAAAAAACATTTCAGGGAGATTGTGAAAGCAGCACCTATGAGTGCGTGTTACAGTGGGCGTGTACTGATAAATCTGAGAGGCGTGTCCTAAACCTGACTTATATCCAAAAGTAAACCAGCCCAAAAGCAGTTAGTAAGATCTGTTTGTTGATGAAAACACACTAATACTTTGCAGAAATTCATAGGGATCATTGTGCTTTATAATAACCAATGCAAGGAAATGATACTAATGATCCCATTTGAATGTATATATCTCTGTGTTTTAATATAACAGCTTCATAATGGGGGTAAGGATGAAATGAGGGAGATTGCTAGACTCTTCAGGGAGACAGGGAGATTGCTACTATTTCAGGGAGTCTCCCTGACAATGAGGAAGAGTTGGCAAGTATGCTCCTCCCCCTCCAGCTATCTGTTTTATTTTGCCTTTCACAGGCTTCTATCATGGGCTAAGAACTTTCCAGGCTTCTGGATTGTATATATGTATGTTACTGAGGCTCTCCCTAATTGGAACCTGGTTTTCTGGGATCCTAGATTGCACAAGTGCCCACTCCTGAGACTAACCCTGATGCACCGTGTGGATGTAGTTTTTGTTCTGTATCCCAATAGCCATAACTCAATTGAGGCACTGGAAAGCTTTGATGTACAGTATGGGGACTGGCAGTGGCATCCCTAACCACAAGCCTAGTGAGAAATCCAGCACTGTTGGCACCCCAAATTTGATTTTCTCTCGGAATTCAATACATGCATATTATACTGTATACTGTTTCCTGGAAATGGAAATCAGCTACTCAAGCTGGCCTGCATAACTAGTGTAATATGCCACTGATATTAGAGCAAAGTATTATAGCCCAGCCCTAACTATGGAAAACACTAATAAGAAACAAAACAATGAGAGAGGTTACCTGTAGTTCCAGATGTGTATATATACAAAGCTGGTGTTCTTGAGGTGAGATCTGATCTAAAAGATTCTGGAACTTTCTCTTCAGTAGCAGCTTCCACTTTGTCAAGAAGACTATGAACTCCATCAGTGGTGGATTCTCTGCTCATGTAAAACACCTGCACTCCTTCCTCTGCCAGCGCAGGCAACACTTCCTCCACAGCATTCTTCAGTTCTTGTCAAAACAAGAGGAGTTACAGCATCATGAAATCTCAATCGCAAGTATGTTAGTACCCAATATTATTTAATAAAGGTTTAATAAAATTATGCAGTAATATCTGGAATGTAGACTGCATCACTGAATTTAGTCACTTGCATTAATGGTATGATATCACCGGACATGCTGAGTAACCTGGGGGTTACTCATATGTCTGATGTATACGCAGTTGATCTGATGCTGAATATTTGGATGCAGCAGTGGATCAGAGAAGCCGGCAGTGGGTGACTTTTTACTTAAGACGCCTCCTGCGGCTTTTGCATATTTCTGCACAGCCGCTGAGTATAATGATGGTCACAGTGGCCAAACCGATACAGACAAGTATTGGTATGTGTTGTCACACACACGAATATTTTGCGAAAGACAGCTGATGGGCCTCCTCGGGAAATCCCACGGGCCGCCAGTCAATCAGAGGCCGCTTTACATATAGCGGCCACTCATTGGCTGGTTACACGTGTGTCCCAGCCAATGAGCGTCCGCTACATGTAAAGCGGGCTTTGATTGGCTGGCGGCTCGTGGGATTTCCTGAGGAGGTCCATCAGCTGTCAGTCGCAAAGTATTGGTGTGTGTGACAACACATACCAATACTTGTCTGTATGAGTTCGGTTTTTCAGTTTGTTATGTTGCCAAGACCCCTGGATGCTACGGAGAGGAGCGCGAGGATGGAGGTGAGTATCAGATCTTTATACCAGGTACATCCAAATGGATTCTACATGGGACAAGGGGACAGACCAGCTGGCAACAGGTAAGTATGTGTGAGTGAGGTAGGTGTGTAATAAAGTTTTACTTTAGATGGTGTGTGTGTACTGTCTTTTTTTAACTATTGTTATTTACAGTGGAGTTACAGGTGCTGGCCGCCTGCTGGCACTTGTAGTTCCACAAGTGCATAAGGGCAGGCATGCTGACACCTGTAGTTTCACTGTAAAATACAATAGTTTATAACTATTGAACACATTATTACCCCCATACCCACAGCTCAGGGGTGCGAGGAAGACCTAGCCTGGGTTTCAGTGAAGGGGGGACCCCTTCTTATGGGGTCCCCATCTCCCCTGAGATCCCCGGCTTGGGGTGCAAATGCTTTGGCCATGAAGACCCGGTAATAGGGTCTCCTGGTTGTGGTATTACACCCTGGTCAGTTTGGGTCCAGTGCTGGTTTTAAATATAGGGGGACCCCTATGGAATTTCTTTCCCCCTATATTTAAAACCAGGACTGGCCCTGCAACCAGGTGCTGGTTCCCAAATTACTGTGGAACCCTACTCGTTTTGTTCCCCATAATTTTAGGAACCAGAACTGGCTGAGCAGTCAGGGGCTGGTTATGCTTTTGGGAGGGGGGACCCTACGTAATTTTATTTAACATTTAACCAGTTTTTACAGGTACAACACGCAAGCAGCCTTCACATATCTCTCTGATATGTGCAAGCTGCTTGCTTGGGAGAGTTTTGCAGAGAGAAAACACTGCAATCTCAGGTGAGTAATCTCATCTAAACTTGCTACTGGGGGGAGGTACAGTATCTCGAGCTGCTTCACCATCAGCCAACTCACTTTCAGCTAAACTCACTTCTTAGTAAATTTGCGAGTTGAAACACGGGAAAATCACCAGAGTTTTGGCAATGCTAATAAATAAATAATAATTAATAAATAAATAATTAAAATAAAACAAACGATCAGACTTGATTCTTAGTAAATTTACCCCTGAGTGAGAAGGTGTTGCATTTTCATGTGAGGAAAAGATGCCTGGTTGATAGTAACTGCAGAACCACCACTCACAAGTAAAGGCTAAGGCTTGGGGACCTGATTCAGACCCGGATGCTAGATGCATTCGTTCACACCCAGCATATGCAAATTCGGCTAAGTGACGGGATGGCAGGCGATTGCACGGCAAGACATAAGCACGCCCACTTTGTGTATGCAGGTGCCCACCGGCCTGTCTTAAGACACCCACTTGCGCATGTCACCACCAGGAAGTGTATGCAACCATCGGTTTATCAGTTACCATTGGAAGCGAACGTAGCGCTTGAGGTTGACTATACCCTACCTCAAGCACTGCGAGCACTACAACCAGGTGTTGTGTACTATGATGCTGCGTCTAAATTATGCATGCCTCTGAAACAGCGTTGAGACACTCATACATGCCTGCGTTCGCACCTCCACTCCCTCGTTTTTAATGGACAGCTCCTTTCATCACCCACAAACGGCTTCTCCTGTCACTCACTCTGCTGGTCAGTCTATATGCAACGAGCGACCGCCTTCCGATCTTTCACACTGGTTCACGCACGCACACTGCAATGCATGCACAGAATGCGCACATCAGCCAGCTACGAGTAAATGCTTCTTAGAATCTGGGTTTGAAGCAAGCCCTTAGCCTTTCTTTGCCTCTGTGTGTGGTATTTTGCATGTTGGCAATTTTATATTTTTCCCTTTATTAGAGGTGATGTTTTTTTCTTTAACAATGTAAAATATTGTTTTGATTTCAGATGCTCTGACTTGAACCCTCTATGCCTTTGAGCACCGGCTTTAGAAGATGTTGAAGGACAAGTATCATCATGGCTGGTGGCAGCAGTGCTAGTACTTGGTTGCTGCCCCTGCTGTTCTATTGATTGATCATCATGATCCATATTGACTCACAACACTGATTTTATTAACTTGACAGCCCTATATATATATATATATATATATATATATATATATAATATATATATATATATTTATTAGAGATGTGTGCTGACCCCCGTGTTTTGGTTTTGGATTAATCTTTATGCTTTTGTTTTGCAAAACCACCCTCAAGTGTTATGGTTTTGGTTTTTGAACTGGGTTTTCTTTATTAAAAAAATTGCTAAAAAGTTTTTAAAGACAGCTAAAGTCATGCAATTTTTGAAATTCAAAACCTGAAATTAGGATTTAAAATCCAAATTCTGAACCACAGAATGATCAGAACGGCAACTCAGATCTGTCCGGAGTCACGAACTGAACTGCACTTTCAGGGGCTTATCTATAATGGGTGCAGGGTGTGCAGAGCACATTGGCCCCTGGGTCCACGGGGGCCCACACAGCATACCCTGCACCCATTAACTCTTTATACTTACCTGTATGTTGGCTCCAGTAGTGCTGCAGTGCAGCAAAAGTCACTGGGAAAATGGCAGCAGTCATTTCCCCAGTGACTCGTGCATGCGCAGTACTGCTGTCCCTGGGAAAATGGTGCAGATGCCTCTCTTAAAATGCCCCTGCATACATTTAACAGATAGATAGATATATAGATAGATAGATACTATAATATATGTGTCTTGATCACGCACAGGGAACCTCAGTAGAAGGACTGGAAGTCGGGGTACTAGGGAGTGTAGTGACTACAGGTGAGGAGGAAATACTGTAGGTAATTCTTCCTCCTCAGCTAGATCTGAATGTTGGCAAGACCTGACCATAGGCGTGGAGTGTAACTCACTGGTGGTTTTCACCAGTGACCTCTCTAATTGGGATTTGGGCTTTGTGGCACCCAGTGAGCAGGTCGCGGCCATATGATCAGGTACCTGGAAACTAGCAATGACACAAGGTGGCAGGGTTGAAAAGGATAACTACTTGCACTTGAGAATACACTGGGAATTCTACACTGAGGGATGACACAATAATGAAACACTGGGAATCAGGGGGTCATTCAGACCCGGCCGTTAGCGCCGATGCACTCGGACCGGGTTGATGGCCCCCCACAGAGCATGCGCACGATGGCGACGGCGCCGTCGTGCGCATGCGTGAGACCCGCTACGACTGACAGCGCCGGTCGTAGTGGGTCTAAATCCAAAGGGGGCGAGCTGTCGATGTTGATTGACAGCTCGCCCCATTTGGAAGGCGGGCCGGGGGGGTGGCAGCCCAAACGGGGGCGTTCCCATGGGAACGCCTACCATTTGGGGGCGGCCCCACATGACATCACTAGTGATGTCAGTGGAGAGCTTCCGGCTCAGACAGAGCCAGAAGCTTTCCGGGGCTTACGACAACTGAGACCCTACCCTAGGGTCTCGTCGTAAGCCCCGATGGTCGCGATGGTCTTGACCATCGCGACCATCACCTTAGGCGGTCGTAAGGCTGTGGGTGTTAACAGCCTTACCACCGCAAAGGAGGACGTCTTGAAAATTCAAGAGGTCCTCCCCTCATTCAGACCGACCACATGCTCTGTGCGACCGGCTCTGAATGAGGTCCTCAGTGTGTGAGATGAAATATATAACACTAGACATCAGCGTGTGAGCTGAACTATATAACACTAGGAATTAGTGTGTGAGCTGAAATATATAACACTTGGAATCAGCGTGAGAGCTGAAATATATAACACTAGGACTCAGGGCACACGCGCACGCAGGGGGGGTTTCTGAGTACCTGGAAACCCCCCCTGGCTGCCAATCCATCGCCATGCAGCTGAAGGATTTCAGACAACTGTGTCGCTGGAGGCTGGAAGAAAGCTGCCTGCACAGTGCCCACCCACATTGACATGCACCAGGTCCAGCCATCGCGGAGAATGGAAAGGCAGAAGGAGCCGGGTGGGGGTAGCTCTTCCCACCCGGCTCCTGCCATTCTGTTCTCCTTCACGAAGGACAAACTGCATGACAGCAAGAAGATGTCAGTTATTGTACAGGGGCTATTGTACTGAGCTACAGAGGGTTAATCTGCACAGCGCAGGGGAGAGTCTCACCTTCACCATCTGGGTCCAGGGCACATGAAGAGACATGAGTTAGCTGATGCAGGCATGCAGGGACTGCACACACTGGGGAGTCTTCTGCAGAGCTCCTCCCTGCTGCCTGGCTGTGTCACAGAACGGGCTACTCTGACTCTGGAAGCAGGAAATGTAAGTGAAATCTACAAGTTAAATGCTTGTAATTTGATTGTTCCAGTAGCTGCTCCTAATGTACAGGGGAGGCACAGCATGCACAGGCACTAGCAGGGATCCCCCATTCCTACACTATCAGATGCAGAACCCCTCCTCCCAGCCACATCCCAGAGCAGCAACAGGTACCTGGAGCCTTCTCCCAGCAGTCTCCATTCATGATGTGGAACTGGCTCCAGTCCAAAATGTCCCCCATGCAGGGGGGGGGGGGGGGGTGGCTGTGACCAGTGTCTGTTTGGCTTGGGTGTAATTGTCACCTTTCATACATGTTACTAACTTACATGCAGCTAAAGGTGGAGCCATGTCATAGCCTGCTCCAAAGTCTGTATGCTCCCCTACACCAGCTCCCTGTCCCCTCCATACCCACCCAATGCTAATCTGCATCACCTCCCTGACACTTTCATAGACTCCACTACTTCTCTGCATCACTTCCCTGACTTCTGCATTACCCCCTGGGCCCTCACCTCACTATACCCAACACTACCTCTCTGCATTACATAAATGATTTTTCCCTAAATAGCACATAGGTCAATAGATGTAGCCCTAATTGACCCTCCATACCTAGTACTATTACACAGATCACTCCATATCAAGCAGTGCACCTTCTTCTTCCACTTTTCCAGATAAAGCAACGTGCTGGGTCTTAGTCATAAACCAATCATAATTCAGCTTTTCTGCCCAGAAGGCAAAGTTATCTTCAAGCAACAATTTTCTATAACTATTTATAACTTGGTTCAGTTAGCGACAAGTTTAAATGATGAAAAAAAATCAAATTGTGACCATCTTCAGTTGCCATAGTGTATTTGGGGCTAAATAGCTTGATATACACACAACAGCTAAGTAGTGTAGTTATATAGTGTGGGGAGGTAGTGTAGGTATATATAGTGTGGGAAACTTGTGCAGTGATATAGTGCTGGAATGTAGCGTGGTGATGTAGTGTGGAGAGGTAGCGTGGTGATGTAGTGTGCAGAGGTAGTGTATGATGTAGTGTGGAGAGGTAACGTAGTGATATAATGTGGAGAGGTAGCATTGTGATGTGCTCCCACTGCCCGCCCGGGATAACTTCTCTGCACATGCTGTTCACACCCCTTGCAGTGACACACATAAAGGCCCTTGATAAATGTCAGCTCCAGGCCCATGTGGACCTTAATCTGGCACTGCTGGTAATGCAGTTTGAGTCACCGGGTGGCGGGTTTCCATGGGAGGGGGGTGTTCTTTTATAAATTATGCTGTGCTAGTTTGCCTGCGTTCATGTTTTTAAGTGAAAGCGGTGTCTGTTAGTGTATGTGTGTGTCTGTGTCAGTGTGTGTGGTTCGGTATTTGGAAACCCCCCTTTCAAAATCCTGCGTTTGCCACTGCAGAGTGAGAGCTGAAATAGCACACTGGAGATCCTGAGTCAGAGTAGCACTGTAGAATATCTCAGAGTGGATCTTGGAGAAACATAATATCCACTGTCAATGGTGTAGTGAAGCAAAGTTGTACAGGCAACTTCCTGTTACCTGGAGTCCTGCTTAACACCCTTAAGGCGCACATCCACATGCCGATTTTACTGAGCGATTGCACAAATACAAAATCATAATCATGCAACCGCTCTGTAATCATGCACAAATCATGCACTTTTATTTCAGAGTCAAACCATTAATGCATGCTCCCGCTGGTTGTTTCCGTCATCAATCATTGGGTGAACATGCCGGTCATTCTGTCGATAATGACAGATTGGGCATGTTCACAGATGATGGAGGGTGACTACACTGAATGACTGCTCGTTCAGTGTAGGCACAGCACAAACTGTGAAATGACTGCACGATTACAATGCCCATTTTAAAGCTTCATCTCCAGAAGTTGAAGATACTATTGTCCCTTCTGGGCTACTCGGACCACCGGGTGGAAATGGATTAGGCGATGAGACGCTTGAGGAATCAAAGGAGCTTTCAAATAGGCAAATGAAACTTCAGATACTCTGCAATAGTAGCAGACTTGTTTTACCTAGATTGGGCAGCTGATATTAATTGATCTGAATTCACAGATAACTGGGAAGAATGTCAGGCACTCCTCAGAAAATTGACATGGAGTTTAACTCTTCTTGAACCTGGACCAAGTTAGAAACCCTGTGGGAGACTGGTTGACCTTGGAAGAGAAGGTGTACATACTAGTACATGGGCTGGCAACCGACACTGCGGAATGCAAAACAATAGAAAAAAACCTCATGCCAGAAGGCAAGGGCAAATGGGTCCTCATGCCCGAAGGCAAGGGCAAACAGGTTCTCATGCCCGAAGGCAAGGTTAGACAGATCCTCATGCCCGAAGGCAAGGGCTGACAGGTCTTCATGCCCAAATATAAGGGCAGGTGGATCCTCATGCCCGATGGTAAAGGCTGAACTAGTAAGTGAACCAGGTATGACCTCATGCTGAAAGGATGACTCATGCTTAGAGGCAGAAAACAAGAGTTCCTAGCAGGGTTGGGCAGGACACTGGAAGGCCCCTTCTGGGGTATGACACTTGAAACCTCCTCCTGGAGTATAACACTTGAAACCCCCTCCTGGAATATGACACTTGAAACTAGAGATTTGCAGGCTTGGATTAGTTTGGATATTCGCACCAATTTCAGATTTTTCCCGCCAAAAATTTTGCCTCAGAAAGAGGCAACATGTCATCTTTCATGGACAAACATAATCTTTCATGGACTTTTGTCTAGGAATGATGATGTTTGTCCATGAACTAATCCGAGCCTGCACATCCCTACTTGAAACCCCCTCCTGGGGTATGATACTTTTAATCCCCTCCTGGGGTATGACACTTGAAACCCCCTCCTGAAAGGCAAGGGTAGATGGGTCCTCGTGCAAGCAGGTAAGGGCAGACAGATCCTCATGCTTGGAAGAGACCTTGGAAGAGAAGGTGTACATACTAGTACATGGGCTGGAAACCGCAGTCAGGTCCTCATGCCCGAAGGCAAGGGCAGGTGGATCCTTCTGCCCGAAGGCAATGGCAGAACTAGTAAGCGATCCTGGTATGGCCGCATGCTGAAAGGATGACTCATGCTTAGAGGCAGAAAAACAAGAGTTCCCAGCAGGGTTGGGCAGGACACTGGAAGGCCCCTCCTCGGATATGACACTTGACATCCCCTCCTGGGGTATGACACTTGACACCCCCGTCTGGGGTATGAAACTAGAAGGTCCCTCCAGGGGTATGACACTTGAAACCCCCACCTTGGGTATGACACTTGAAACCCTCTCCTGGTATATGATACTTGAAACCCCCGTCTGTGGTACGACACTTGAAATCTCCACCTGGGGTATGACACTTGAAACCCTCTCCTGGTGTATGATACTTGAAACCCCCACCTTGGGTATGACACTTGAAGACCCCTCCTGGGGTATGACACTTGAATCCCCTCCTGGGGTATGACACTTGAAATCCCCTCCTGGGGTATGAAACTTGAAACCCCCTCCTGGGGTATGACACTTGAAACCCCCTCCTGGGGTATGAAACTTCAAGACCTCTTTTCTGGGCTGGTGAGTCAGGTATTCCTCCTGAAACTAGTAGATTGAGTGGCTGATTCTTGTCAGCACTGGTGAGTGCACAAAGGGTGCAGTCTTTAATTAAATGGCCACAATAGCGACAGAGAAAAAACTTCTTGCGACCTTGGCGGTCAGCCTCAGAGAGCTTGGGCCACAAGAAACTCCAGTGTTTCACTTTGCTTTGCGAAAATGAGACCACAGATGTTGGGAGATTAGTGATGGAAGCCTCTTCAGAAATGTGATGTTACACTGGAGTAGAAGACTGAATACCACCCTGGTTAGTAGAATCAGGGTAAAGCTTAGGGCTCCCAATAAAATGACTGAAAGTAGGTACTTGAAGGTGAGACTCAAAAGAAGACAACACAAGTGAAGGATTCACCGGTAAGGTTGCTTCCTCATTCCAGTCCAATTCTGAGTAAATAGTTTGGGACTGAACCAAACGAGATCCCTGCTGAACTTGAAGTAAACTGGAAATGCAGAAGCGGATCTGCCAGGCACATCGAAGATTCTTTTAAATGTATGAATGAAGTCTTCATAGTTGAAAACTAGAGGGTCTGCACATTCCCACGAAGGTGCACCCCAATCCAGAGCCATCCCTGTAAGAGTGAGCTGGAGAATGCCACTTTTGAACTCGGAGTAGGAAAATTCTGTGACAGACATTCGAATTGAATCTCGCACTGATTAATAAACCCACGACAGAGTCTGGAATGTCCATCAAAGTGGTTGGGAGTAGCCAACTGAAGATGAAACTTCAAAACAACAGGATCTGCTGGAGGATTCCCAGGTACATCTGAGGTCAGAGAGGTAAGAGTAGAACGAATAGCAAGTAGTTGGTCTACAAGTTCCAGGAGATTTTGTGCCACACGTAGTTGATCTGCTTCTTGGTTCTCCGTATGAGAGGCAAGGTCTTGCGTAGCCTTTGCACCTTGAGAACCCACGGCTTCCATGTTTTGGGCCTGTACAAACTGTCACGACCACGCACTGGAAACCTCGGTAGGAGGACTGGAAGTCGGGGTACTAGGGTGTGGAGTGACAGCAGGTGAGGAGGAATTAGGTATGCTAGATCCAAGTGTTGGCGAGACCTGACCAAAGGCGCGGAGCACTGCCCAAAAAATCCTCAGACTGTATTGTACCAGGGGTCTGTACACAGTGCTGTGTATACCCCAGAGAGAGAAAGAGAGATTGTTATATTGGCACATTGTTATACACGCACACACACCACCAACACTGCATTCCACACTTGCATAGCAGTGACAGACGAGCATTAAAGGAGCTGAGAAGTCGGAACTGTGCTAGTTAGTGATGTCCTGTGAGTTATCTGTGTCAATTTCATGCAATGTCTTGTCATTGGAGCAGACTCGGAAAGGAACCCACATCGGAGGACATTCTCACATGGATAAAATATGATACCCATTACTAGTCAATACCAGGGTAATACTCTCAAAATATAGTTTACACTCTTAACAAATAAATATGGCCTTAATCCTAATATAATGTACCTATGTCCAAAATAAAAGAACTGCTGTTGATGTTATGACACACCTACAGGGCAGCAGTGTCGCTGCACAGAGCACAGAGCCCTGTAGGTGGCACCAATGCTGCCCCACGGCCCCTGCATCTGGCTAGCAGGGTACCTGGAATGGCACTCTACAACCAGACATGCTCCTGCAGTGCTGTCTGGACTGTCCTTTGGATGCTCCATACATGCACACAGCAGTGTGTTCAGACCCCTGGTACAATCTGAGGATTTTTTGGGCAGTGCTGTAGGCCCCACCTGGAATGATGACATGTGCTCAGGGGGTGTGGCCAGCACAGGGTGTAATAAAGCCCTGTTATGGCACTGCACACATTGCCAAAACTCAGGGTCAGATTTAGACCCTAGGTACTATGGGAATGGCTATTTTATTATTTTCATTGTTTAGTTAGAAGCTGTAATGTGGCGTTAAGCTATTTAAAATAATATAATATTTAAACAAGCCATGAGCTATGACATTTTATTTTTAATTAAGTATTTATATTTACTAAGTAGGACAGCTTATAGGGGCAATCTGCACATTTCCTACCCATCCAAACTCCATTCAAGATGGTATGGTACAGGGGAATTATTTCGTTTTACTAGTAAATTTTGGACTGACTACTCTGAAGGAGGCGGTGGATTCGGGAGTCCATTGCTCTATTTATCACGGCTTCACCTATTTGTCAAAGATGTATTCTTTTTATTTGTATCAGTTTGTTTATACTTTTATTAAAATACTGGCTATACCCACCGTTTTCCTTCTCCTGTCTATTATGAGGATGAATATGCATGGTGATAAGCCGAGGGAATATTGAACTGCAGAATAAAGAAACCTTTATGAGCCGTTATAGCGTACACTTAATGTGAGTAAGGTACGCAATACTTACCTTCTTCTGTTGGATACAATAAGTGGATCTTTTTCTGGGAATACTTTATGGTGGGGGGATAAAAGATACCTAGATACAATTATTTCCACACGTTGGCATGTGAGTCTGGGTACGCGGATTTTGCAACATCTAGACTGAAAGCACCACCATTTTTTAAATAACATATTGTTATATTGGGACATTGGATATATTGTTATTAAGGAAACTTGTATGTTATGTGTTTTTTCTTCTATATACATCATATGGGGATTGATATGAATTTCTGAAATCCTGTGAGGAGTGGTGGTTGGAAAGACTTCTATTTTTCCTCTAAAAAGGATTAAGTATCACACTTCTTTTATTATTTGTTAGGTATATCCAGCGCCACCTGGTGGCACCAAAATTTATTGCTGCTTAAGACAAAGAGAATGCTATGAGTTGCTGATAATAAAATAAGAGAAATCTAAAAGTGAGAATGATAATAAACAGAAAATTGACAGGCCTAAACAGCGCCCCCTTCCCTGACGTGCCCTGTGCCATGGCACTGGTTGCACCATCCTAGTTACAGCCCTGACAGGCACACACCATTTGTAGAAGACAACAAAAATGGGGGGGGCTCAATGGCAAGCGTGCCACAACCATTTTTGGACCATGCCTCAGCCTGTGATTGCAATCTTATATGCAGTTGCAAAGGCTCCGGTGTCTCAGTTCAAACAACCATTCTGCACAACTATAGGGTCACTCATAACTTTGATAATCAACTGATCTGTGTTCGATGTGCGTCTTTCTGGGTGTCTCAATACAAATCCTGGCAGCTGTGACATTGACATGTTTTTGCACAGTCACTGTGAATAAAGACGCAGTAGTGATGGGATTTGTGTCCATTTCTGAAACAGGTCCATAGACTTTCAACTCTAATATGGCAGGAACTAAGCAAATTATTAAATATTCTCTGCAAAGCTCTGCATAATAAGTAGGACCTATTTAAATACACACACTTAGGAAAAAGAGAGGGGCTGGGCTGCACATCCTTATATAAAACATGATAATAGGTGCTACTATGCTGAGACCTGTAGTTCTACATCAGAAAAGAAAGGGGGAGGAGCAGGTTTACACAGGTACAGATACACCTGCCTCAGGTGATTTTAATTGGTATGGGTCCTTGCACTGCAGTACACACATCTAATGGGCCCTATAAAAGGTAAGTACTAGATAAATTAATTAGTGTGACAGTATTAGGAATGATAGGAACCCACATGTATAAGGTTCACTGTGACGTGGTAAGTGGGAAAACATCTCTGGCCAAACATGTACTAAGAAACCTTACTTTTAAAACCATGTTAATTGTTGCAGTTTATTATAGCCTTTTTGATCACTAGAATTCTTAGTGCTTATAGTGTACACCTGTAAAGAGATGTGCTTAAGAAGTATTTACATATAGTATGCATTTCTTCATGCATACTGCTTGAATATATTAATAATGTCATATTATTATGTCAAAGATGCGTGATTAAAAAATGTAGATTGAACACATTTGTAAACGGGATCGGTATGAAATACCGCCGACGCCGGAAGACCGGCACCAATAAAGATCCCAACAGCAGATAGGGAAAGTACTAACTAACCTAATCACCCCCCTAACCCTAACCCTCCCTTAGGGGTGCCTAACCCTAGCCTCCCCCCAAGTGCCTAACCCTAACCCCTCTGTAAGTGCCTAAACCTAACCCCCCCTTCCCCGCGGCCTAAACCTAACCATCCCGGGAGGGGGGCGGGGGGAGGTAACCCCAACCTCTCCCTGGGGGTGCCTAACCCTAACCCCCCCTTCCCCTAACCTAACCCTAACCTCCCAGGGGGGTGCCTAACCCTAAGTCCCCCCGGGAGCCCCTAACCTAACCCCCCCCCCCGCTGCTGTCCACACCCAGCTTACCTTTGATCGGGATGCCGGGCGTCGGGCTCCCGGCGTAGTTAAAATTACAGGCGTCGGGATTTCGACAACTGTCATTAGACCCTTGCCGGGATTAGACAGTCGGGATGCAGACGGTCGGCATTTAGACAGTCGGCATCCCGACTGCATACCTTGTAAACACATATGTGATGCATAAAGGCAAATTAAATGCATAAATAAATGCAATGTGGTTTATTTTTCATTTTACCAGAATTTTAAAGTATAATAGCAGACATAAAAAATAAAATAGAAAGAGAAACATCATTTGAATTGCTTCTTATTTTATAAAGGGATGAAAACTAAAATAAAGATACATACTAATATTTACCAGTTAATCCGTATTTTGAGAATTACTACAGTTTTTGTTTTCCAGACACTAAACATATTGATAAATGTATATCCAGGTCTCTTACCTGGAGCAGCAATAAGCACTTTTGCACCACTGCACTTGAAGCAATGAAGAAAGGATTTAGCACGTATGTTGTAATTCAGACAAGCCATTGGGCATCCTAATTTGGCTAATGCCATCCAAAGCCAGACATATGCAGGCTCATTACCCATGAAAACACCAACACATTCCCCTTTTTTCAGGTTTGCAAATTGCTGTAAAGCCCATGCCGCTTGGTTGCTTTTAAGATCTATCTCTTTGTAGGTAAAGGACTGGTCCTGGTACAAAATAAATGTCTGGTCAGGTCTTATGGACACTTGTTTCAAAAACATATCCACAATGCCAAAAGAAGGGCGTTGTCGAAGCGCCTTTTCTATCTTCCGCTGATAGCTAGCTGCTGCAAAGAAGAACTTTAAGTCCTGCCACAAGTAAGAGAAGAAAACTCGTTTCAGCATCCATAGTAGCGGAATCCCGAGTAGAACCGTCTGTAGTACAATCATCTTGTAGGACAGGAAAGTTAGAGTGTTACTGTGGAAGAAATGCTGTATAATGAAGCTGGGAAATGAGTGTTCTGTGTAATCATTATGCTGCACAAAGAATACTGTGGTGTACTCTGAACTCTGTAAAGATCGTATTTCATACTGTACCTTTAACCTTTTAAGTACCATGTTATCTGTCACCCCTATAACCAAAGTGTGTTTTCCATGCTAAAAGTCAGGGTCATGCTGTAATGGGAGCTATATACTATAGGGCACATTTAGATCCAATCTGCACAACCTGTATGATAGCAGATAACACACAATTAGAGATTAGGCGTAAACATGAGCCTGCACCTGTACACATGAGTGTAAGTATTGGGCACTGGCAGAATCCCTTTGCAGAGATGCTACATGGTCAGACATACTGTACACTTTGGGATGCAATTTTGCATATGCAGAACACAGTCAAATTTGTGTTCTTCACTTGCCTGTTGTAATGGGATAACACCATATTTACTACATTCTATTAACATACAAATGTTAGTAAACCTATAGCAACCAATCTATATAATATAATTGATTGCTGATTATGTAAATTATGTAATCACTTTAGAATTTTGCGACAATTGGTATTAGCTCTGACCCCTACCACCAGTGTCAATATCTACTTCTGTCACCTCTCATACAGTATGTACTTATTCATCACATAGAGTAGCATCTCAGGATGAAAACAGACACTCCTGAAAAGCAACCAAAGACATCCCAAAAACTGCAATAGTGAAAATGAAAAAGAGAAAAGTTATTCTAAGGATAATCTATATAATAAAATAAAAAAATATGTCATTGATGTATGTCAAATTTAACGTGCCTGACCCATGCCTAAAGCCAAGTCTTGAAAAAAATACTCCCACACACTCAGAGCACCCGCAACCCTGGCCCTGCTCCCCCGTGAAGCTTAAAAACACAATCCAGACACGGGAGCATGTACGTTTGGTCTGCCATGCACATGCATACATGAACGAGGAGGTACTGAAGTCTAAATAAAAATGCAGTGATGAGGAAGCAACAAAGGGGCAGTATAAAAACAGACACAGAGGGGCAGGAGAGAGGGAGGAGGGGGGAGATCAAAACAGAGGAGGAGGAAGGAGAATGAAGTGGCAAGAGGGAAGTAAGGTAGAGGGAGAGAAAAAGAGAGAAATAGGGGGAAGAGCATCAGATGGAGAAAGAGAAACAGACAAAGGAGGGAGGAGAGTGAGGGACAGGACAAAGGAGGGAAAGAGAGAGCTATGGACAGAGAAACCCAGGCAGCGCCAAAGACAACACCTAGGGCAGTAAACGAAAAATACGGTAAAATCCCCGATCGGATCCCTCACAGCATGCTACACGGCCGCCGCGTCGCTCTGCGCATGCGCAGATGGACTCCCGGATCATAAATCCAGAAGTCCACTGTGCAGCAGAAATCGCAATGGACAACTCTTATCGGAAGAGCTTATCTTATCTTATATGTTAGTGCATATGCGATCAGTACAAATGCGATGCCCGGCGCATAAGGGTTACTGCATCCCGCCCAGTAAAAACCTCCTTTGATCGATCTAGTGCACATTAGACAATTAAAGCAAAAGTCTCCTTAGTATGGGTCACTGGACAAGCAAATCCAAATTCAACATCTAGCAATTCTTAGCAAACTGCATGCATCGCTTGCTGCGCACGCATCAATGAGACTGTACAGGTGATTCAGAGTCATACACATCTCAGATGTTTTCTGTGAAGGCTGAATAGGAATTACTGGGTGGCAACTGTTCAGAAAGAGGGTGTATCCAAATTTTTGTGGGTGTGTCATAGGCATGTAACCAGAATTACTACTGATTCTGAGTCAGGCGTATGCAAAGTATTTGCCAAATTCAGTTGCATATCCTGGATTTAGTACGGAGAAATTGTAAGTGCCAAAGATAGTGATGATGGCGGGCAGAGGAGTGGTGCGATCGCATTGATGAATACAATTTCGAATATGGGCATATAGACTGGATTTTATTAGCATTCGTTTTGCTGTAGGCATCTGAAATTGTGAGTAGTAATCAGACCCTTTATTACTAAATAATCCCAAATATGACACAGCATGAATTTTGGTTATATTTTAGGTACAAAGTACAGTATATAAAAAAATGTTCACATTCTTACAATTGTCATTTACTGTCTACCTTTCTCTATCCTAGCAAATAGAGATCTACTCAGGTTCAGACTTTGGAATGATTTTACCACCGCACAAGTGCAGGTTCAATCCATGTACTGTATTATCAGGAGCACTGCCAGGTACTGAAAGAGAAAAACTACACTTGCGCAATATCTGTGTACTACATCTGCATATAAGAAAATCTTTCACAGGCAAACAGGAAGGGGGGGGGGTCCAGATTCCCGGAAACCCTCCTTCAGGCCGGCGGCTGAAATAATGATTTCACTAGGGTTGCGGCCGCAACATGCAGTATTAGGAACTAGAGATGAGCAGGACCCACCCGGACTTCATGTTCCGAGGCAAGATCTGAGTCCGGCTCGGGTTTTCCCGCTTGACTCGGATCTCAAAACAAGGCAAAACATCATCATCCTGCTGTTGGATTCTCGTGGTTTTTGGATTCTATAAAGGTCCCCGCAATCAGTGCCTTTTTCACTCCGGCTGGGGACAGGGGTCCTGATTCAGAGCCGGACGCTCTTTCAGAGCGCTCGCTCTGAATAAGGGCATTTTTTTTTATTTTGTTCCTGCCTCCTGACCGCTCGCTAAGCTGTGGGTGACCACCCACAGCTTTTGCGAGCAGCCAGGTAATAGAGCAGGAAGTCCACCTACTGACATCACTAGTGATGTCAGTAGGGCCGCCCACAAATGGAAGGTGTTCCCTTGGGAACGCCTCCATTTATCCAGCCACCCCCCCTGCCCGCCTCCAAAATGGGGCGAGCTGTCAATCACAATTCGACAGCTGCCCCGTTTTGGTGCGAGACCCGTAGTGACGGAGCGCCCGTCGCTGGCCGGGTCTCGAGCATGCGCATGCCGGAGGCGGCACATGCACAGGGGGAAAACATTGACCCACTTGCGAGCGCATAGCGTTTGCGCGGGTCTGAATCAGCCCCAGTGTGCAGAGCAGATGTGCTCTTGGTGCAGTTAGTGTAGTTGGCAACTTGTCATTCATCAATCATTGTCAGTGACTTGTCATTGTCACTATTTGTTCAAGGGTGCAGTGTTGTCAGGCTGGGACTGCAGTACATAAAGTGGAGGTGCTGCTGTGTCACTCACTGTTGTCCTGTCAATAATGGGGCCAGGGCTGCAATACTTAAAGGGCCGCTGCTGTCTTGTCCTGTCCATCAAGGGGCTAAGGCTGCAGATCATAAATGAGTGCTATGTTGTTCAGAGGTGCTCTTCCCCACTGTAAAAAAATTAAGGTTAAAATGAAAATCTTTTTTTTGGTGTGTGTGCTAGGTAATAGTAGTTACACTAATTTTGTTAAGTAACACTGCCGACCAGACCGCAATTTATTGTCCAGGTATTTGTGACTCTGCAGGTGGTCTGTCCGCACTCAGCAGGGATGCTTTGTTGTCCATAAAGAAGGGATGCTGTCTGTGTTTTTCTTCAAAGGACTGCTGCAGGAGTGCTCTTCCCCAGAGTAAAAAAATTGTTCAGAGACACTGCCGGTCAGACCGTAGTGTAAGTTTGTTGATATGGACAATGATCAAATGAGAGGAGAGCAGGAACCACATACCAGTCTTGCAACTGCTGCCAGCAGTCACGAAGACAATGCAAGACCGTCAACGTCATCTACAAAGGCCGATGCCCAAGGGCTTAAGTCAGGGGATTTAAAATCAAACAAGCAATATTTTACAGTGTTAAAGAAAGAAAAATGTAAAGCTAAGTTAGCTGCAGAGAAACAAAAAATTGGCAATATGACATTTACTACACAAAGTGGCAAGAAAAGGATAAGGCCTTGGCCTTTATTTATGATTGGTGGTTCTGCATCTTATAATGATTTAAGTCCTTCTCCCTGTAGAAGTGTCAAAAAATATAAATCACTAATGCACATGAACCAACTGTGTGCACAGAAAAGTCACAGATCCCCGAGGAGAGTCCAAGTGTATCCGCGGTTGCCATGTGTGAGCCTGACCTTTTTAATACTGTACTTGAAGAGGATCCTCTTTTCACTATTTGTGTACCCTCTGCAAATGTGGGGATGAGCAGCACAAATCAACATGCTGACGTAGAAATCGAGGATGCTTCTGTGGAATTGCACCAGGAGGATGAGGAGGATATTTCTGTAGTTGGTGCTAACAAGGATAATGAGGATGTTGATGCCAAGGATGTTGTTTGTGTAATTCAGACAACAGTTGTTGCCCATGTTATGAAAAAGCCCATTGTCATGCCGGGACGAAAGACAAAAAAATCCAATTCTCATGTGTGGAATTATTTTCACCCAAATCCAGACAACAGTTGTCAAGCCATCTGTAACGTCTGTCAAGCGAGAGTGAGTAGAGGTAAGAACCTTAACCATCTAGGAACCTCCTCCCTGTTACATCACTTTCAGCGCATTCATCAAATTCCAGTGTTTGCAAAATTCAGAAACTTTGGCTAAAAACATAACAATCAGTCCAGCACCAACTAGCTGCTCCCATCTCTCTGTTAGATCCAAGCACCTGCAATCTCCACCACCAACACCTGCATCATCAACTTCCTCAATCATGATTGGGAGTAGTCCTGCTGAATCCAATTCATAAGAATCACTATCCGTGATTCCTCAGAAGGATCCTTGAGTGCTACGCCTGTTGCTGCTGTTGCTGCTGGGGGTGGATCTTCATCCCAGAAAGGGACAAAGAAGACTACTACTTGTAGTAATTTAAAAACACAATTGACTATTAAACAATCCTTTGATAGAGGAAGTAAGTATAACAGCTGTCACCCAGTTGCACAGTGGATCACTGATGCCATGACGGCTGTGCTAGTATTACATGGTGAAATAATAGAAAATGAGGATGATAGTGTGGAGGAAGTGCAAAAGGAGGATGAGGGGAAACTGTGTGTCCTATGTGATGTTGATGATGAGGATGTTGTTTGTGGAAATCAGCCAACAGTGGCAGCAGTTCTTGCTCATGATAAAAAGAAAGCCAGAAAAGCCATGTCTTGGGTGTGGAATTATTTTAATCTAAATTCTGACAACAGTTGTGAAGGCATCTGTTCCATTTGTAAAGCCAAAGTTAGCAGAGGAAGGGACATTAACCATCTAGGCACCTCCTCCCTGTTATGTCATTTGCAGCGAGTTAATGCAATTTATTTAACAAAATTATAATAGTTTGTAAATTAATAAGAAACAGTCCAGTATCAGCTACCATCAGTTTGGACCAGCACATGCAATCTCCACCACCAACGCTCTCATCATCAACCTCCTCCTTAATAATTGAAGGTAGTCCTTACAAAAAATGTTTTGTGGGGGCCCAAACAAACCAAGGAGTTCACCAACGAAAGGGTCAGTCCTAGCGGCTAAAGTGCTTGGTTTGTTAAACTGTGCATGTCCTTTTTAATATCCCACATAAGAGTGGGTGGGAGGGACAATTCCATCTTGCACCTCTTTTCTTTACATTTTGCACAATTTGGGGCATTGCCGACTGATATTATTATCATTTATTAAACTGCCATCTTGTCTGCCACTGCTGTGTGGCAATGTTTCATAGACGTCCTATATTTTTTTAAACTGCCGTGCGTTTGTGCTGCTGCTCTGTTGCTTACTTTAGCCAGCTAGCTCGCTGCAGCATTTGGCCTATATTGGTGAAAAATAGTGAAATCAATATTGTGAGCTGTGAGGTGGTCAAAAATGCCTGGAAATGCCTGAACATGATTGTTATTAAGGTTAATAATACTGTAGGAACAAAAACAGGCCCAAATTATGTGGTTTTTGCTTTTTATATAATTTTTTAGAAAAAAATACATATCCAAAACCAAAACACTCAAGGGTGGTTTTGTAAAAACAAGTCCAGATCCAAAACCTTGAAAGTGATACAAATCTAAAACCAAAACATGGTGGTCGGCACACATCCCTATTAGGAACTGTGTGGAACTGAGCAGACTATTAACGTACCAGTTTGGACTATAGCTTGTTAAGTGCTCATTATGACCCCTCCATGGTTTGACCACACTATAAATTAAAGCATATGGTAACCCCAACTCTAGAAATGCTGCATTTGCCCCAGTCCTTCTAATTGAAGAGAGGAGCACACGAGTGAGGCGGTATTCCTACAACCCATTTGAATAGCACGTACTCTTTTCTTTTCATATAGTTTACTAGCTGAAGTACCTGGTGTTGCCTGTGTTTAAATCTTTAAGTTATTAATTTTTATTATGTGATGTCATCCAAATCCATATAGTGAAAGGCCCAGTACAGACTCCCTGGGTCAAAGTTCTGCCCGGCGCATTCCGCTTTGAGGTCCGACTGAGACTTCAACCACTCCATTAGGTATTTATTTATTTATTTATTATTTATTAACAGTTTCTTATATAGCGCAGCATATTCCGTTGCGCTTTACAATTGGAAACATTGATAGAACAAAACAGGGTAATAACAGACAGACATAGAGGTAAGAGGGCCCTGCTTGCAAGCTTACAATCTATTGGGAAATAGGCATTGATACACAAGGATAAGTGCTATATATTGCAATTTGGTCTGGCCAGAATGCAGACATCCAAGATCAATTGCCCCCCCCCCCCCCCCCGCTGTGAAGTTTTCATCAAAATCCATCAAGTGGAAGGCCCAGAATAGGCTCCCTGTGTTAAAGTTCTGCTCAGCATCCCCGGGTCAAGTTCTGCCCAGCGTAAACCAATGGAAGGTCCATCCAGGACCTTAACCACCTAGTATGTCTTCTGGGATATAATGTTACCAATCTGTGATGTTTTCGTCCAAATCCATCCAGCGGAGGGCCCTAACAGGCTTCCCGGGTCAAAGTTCTGCCCAGCGTACACAAATGGGAGGTACGACTGGGACTCTATCCCCGCTTATATCTGGCCAGGATCCAACTGGACCACCTTGCGTTGGTTTCATCCCAATTGCAGGGGTGTCAGAATGCATAACCTGACAGACAACAAACAAATAAACATCCTGTCTGCCACTGCTGTGCCTCTGTTTTCATAGATGTGCTGTATTCTAAACTGTCATGTGTTTGTGCCGCTGCTTTGTAGCTTAGTTTGGCCAGTCAGCTTGCTGCAGCCTTTGGCCAATATGGGTGTTTATTGTGAGCTGTGAGGTGGTCAAAATTGACTGGAAATTAATTTAACTGTATATATGTTGATAATACTGTAGGAACAAAAACAGGTCCAAGTTACAGTACTGTGCAAAAGTTTTAGTCAGGTGTGGAAAAAAATGCTGCAAAGTAATAAAAGCTTTCAAAAATAGAAGTGTTAATAGTTTATTTTTTATCAATTAATGAAATGCAAAGTGAATGAACAGAAGACAAATCTAAATCAAATCAATATTTGGTATGACCACCCTTTGCCTTCAAAACAGCATAAATTCTTCAATTATTTTAGGTACTTGCACACAGTTTTTGAAGGAACTTGGCAGGGAGGTTGTTCCAAACATCTTGGAGAACTGACCACAGGTCTTCTGTGGAAGCACAGTAGGCTTGCTCAAATCCTAAAATAAATTTGGAGCCAATTAGACACCTCCTGATGGTACTGCAGGATGGATTTCTCAGCATTGAGGACACCATTAATCCCCAACTCCATTTGCTGAAATGCAGCCCCAACCTTGCAAGGAACCTCCACCATGCTTTACTATTGCCTGTAGACAATCATTATTGTACCACTCTCCAGCCCTTCAACGAACAAACTTCCTTCTGTTACAGCCAAATATTGAACATTTTCCAAAGCACCTGCTATCATTTTTATGCACCCTAGTTTCTATGTTTTCGTGCATAGTTGAGTCGCTTGGCCTTGTTTCCACGTCAAAGGTATGGCTTTTTGGCTGCAATTCTTTCATGAAGACCACTTCTGGCCAGACTTCTCAGAACAGTAGATGGGTGTACCTGGGTCCCACTGGTTTCTGCAAGCTCTGAGCTGATGGCACTGCTGGACATCTTCCGATTTCGAAGGGAAGTAAGCATGATGTGCCTTTCATCTGATTCACTAAGTTTCCTTGTCATCAACATTTCTTTGTGCTTCTTCAAAAGGGCTTGAACAGCATATCTTGAAACCAGAGTCTGCTTTGAAATCTTTGCCTGGGAGAGACCTTGCTGATGCAGTATAGCTACGCTGTGTCTTGTTGCTGTGCTCTTTCTTGCCATGGTGTATGACCTGTGACATGAAACTGTCTTCCACAACCTCACCTTTGTAGCAGAGTTTGGCTGTTCCTCTTTTAAGCCTCTTTTAGGCACTTTTAAGCCTCCTACACAGCTGTTTCTGTTTCAGTTAATGACTGTGTTTCAACCTACATATGAAAATGATAATCATTATCACCTGTTTGATATGATTGGTTAATCATACACCTGACTATAATCCTACAATATCCCTGACATTGTGCAAGTGTACCTAGAAGAATTTATACTGTTTTGAAGGCAAAGGGAGGTCACACCAAATATTGATTTGATTTAGATTTTATTTTCTGTTCATTCAATTTTGTTCATTGATAAAAATAAACTATTAACACTTCAATTTTTGAAAGCATTCTTACTTTGCATAATTTTTTCCACACCTGCCTAAAACCTTTTCACAATACTTGTTTTTACTTGATTTTTAGCTGTTTTTATCATTTTTTATTTTAAATCCAAAACAAAAACACTTGAAGGTTGTTTTGCAAAAACCAAAACATCATGTAGATTTAGCACCAAAACACAGGGGACTGCGCACATCTCTAAGAGAAAGGAGTAGGAGAGGGTCAAGTCAGGCCTGCTGCAAAGGATGCTGGGAAAAGGGGGTAGAGCCAGTGCCGGGTGCCAGACAGACAGCAGGGAAGTATGCTACTTCCCTGCTCTGTTCGGCTTTGGGTACCGACTACGTTATCCATAGATGGCGAATCTGTACAGCAGGAGAGGAATGCAAAGCTGAGCTTTCTATTCTTCTATGAATCACACTCACCGTACAAAAGTATGGGGATGTTATGCAGGCATGGAGCAGGGGTGCCGCTGGAGAAGTAAGACACTTCTACATGGTAATTTGCTCCATGAATTGCACGAAGTAAAGAAGAGCCCTGATTTCAGCTAAACAGGGCTCCCTTTCTGTTTCTTGAATAGACCCCAAAGGCTGTTGGGGGCAGAGCTTAGAAAGGGATTGTTACAGAGAGACTGGAAGCAGGACAGATGTGTGATTGTAGTGCTGCTGCTATGAGGGTCCACGTAGAAAAAGACTGCGAAGAGAGAGAGTCAGGGCGCTGAGAGCCGGTGCTGTGGCTGCAGGGACGTGGTGAGCCAAGGCAGATGCTGGGAGAGTCAGGCTACAGTGGAGGAGTAAAGCTGAGCAGAGTTAAGCTGAACTGCAGGGGACCGGTATGAAATACCGCCGGCCCCCTTCCGGCAGTTCGAATCCCGGGAGCGGCAGGCCGACAGAAGCAGAGTTCCCCGCAGCGGAAGCCCGAAAGCGCTGTAAATCCCGATCGTCCTAAAGGTAAGTAAAAACTAACCTAACCCCCTAACCCTAACCCTCCTTAGTGGTGCCTAACCCTAACCTCCCCCCCAAGTGCCTAAACCTAATCCCCCCTCTAAGTGCCTAACCCTAACCCCCTCCCTTCCCCGCTGCCTAAACCTAAGTCCATTGGGGGGGTGCCTAACCCTAAGTCCCCCCGGGGGTGCCTAACCCTAACCCTCCCCCTAGCCTAACCCTAACCCTCCCGGGGGGGTGCGTAACCCTAAGTCCCCCCTGGGTGCCCTAAACCTAACCCTCCCCCCCTGCGGCTGTCCGCTCCCGGCGCCCAGCACCCCTTCGATCGGGATGCTGGGTGCCGGTCTCCCGTCATCGGGAAAATGACAGGCATCTACATATAGACGCCTGTCATTTAACCCTCGCCGGGATAAAGCAGTCGGGAAGCCGGCTGTCGGGATTAAGACAGCCAGTTTCCCGATTGCATCCCGAACTGCAGTATCAAGTGACATGGAATAGGTCTGTCATACAGATGTGACCTTATACATCTTTGCTGCAGTCGCGTTAAAAAGCCTCTCTTGGCACACCAGATCCCGTGAGACACTACTAGTGCAGGGTGTCTTTTTTGTGTCTTTGTTCACTAAAAATGCATCTAAGTTGACTAGAATGCACCAGCAGACTGTGCTGATTAATTTGATATGCAACACTTGTATACAGTATATGAGTGTGATTACATTCACTTCTAACCTCTTTAATTCCCTCCCATCTACCTTGTGACCAGCTCTTTGCCCCTCCTCACTCCTTTCTTATTGGCTTCTGTCACCACCCCTCTCTACCCTGTGATCAGCGCTTTGCCGCTCCCCACTCCTGTCTTATTGGCTTCTGTCACCTC
Organism: Taudactylus pleione; assembly: GCA_031769625.1. NCBI lineage: Eukaryota > Metazoa > Chordata > Amphibia > Anura > Myobatrachidae > Taudactylus > Taudactylus pleione. Next base: position 19,796,735 of record JAUIMM010000018.1, read on the forward strand.
CCTCTCTGATTGGCACTTTCCTCTCTCCTCTCCTCTTTCATCCCCTCCCTCATTCATTCATTGTGCGTCAATGGACTTAAAAGTGACACATCTGAGGTAAAGTCCTAAACTTCAATTATAAGGTATTAGATTAAATAAAGTCACTGCTATGCTATTTAAAGTAGTGAGGTGTTCCCAGGCATCACCACACATTATTATTTGAAAGGTCTTTTAAAAAATATTAGGAGACCTGAAATAATAATGGTGGCAGACAGAACATGATTAGTAGTACTCACATTAATATAGGTGCAATGTATATTTGCGAAGTAGGAGCATAGCTCAGAAGAAAGCTTCCCATAGGTGTTCCCTCTCCAGTGAAAGCTGCTTGGGGCAGTAATTGCAGTCATAAGCTATGCACCCTCAGGGAATTCACTCTTGCACATATATTTTGTCAATTTAAGTTAATTGATCAGTATATATAATACAATCTCCTTTATTGACTAATAACAATGATTCAAAGGAGATAAAAGTCAGATCCTAGGTGCTATACATAAATAAAGCATTGCCAAAGGAGCTACCCCTTAATGTCAGATAGTGCATCACCGAAGCATTCCATTCCCCCAATGGGACCTCCATGCCCCTGCATGATGCTGCCACTGTTTGCTCTTTTTCTCTTCACTTAAGTATTCCCCCACAGGCTGGCCATACCCCACTGGCACAGTTCAGTACAGGGGGGGGGGGTATGACATGCACTTTCTCTGGGCGCCATGGTTCCATGCTACTCTTCTGCCTGCAACAAAGATCAGATGCTCATCTCCATCCTTGCGCTGGACTCCGTAGCATCCAGGGGGGTATTTGCAAAAAAACAAACCAAGTACCCAATCCATACACTTACCATTAGAGGTGTATGTGCGTGATCACATACACCGCTAACCGGCTCCTGACTGATCAGTGAGAACTGTCAGGAGCCACCAGCCAATCAGTGGCCGCTAACTGTAGAGCGGCCGCTGATTGGCTCCGGCTCCTGACAGTTCCCACGTAGGCGAGTCTGGCATGCTGGCACCTGTAGTTCCACTGTAAAATACAATAGTTTTCTTTCAATTTAACACTTTATTACTCCCGTACCCACAGCTAAGGAGTACAGGAAAGAGCTCTGGGCTTCAGAAAAGGCCTAGGGTTTCGGGAGAGCGTGGACCCCTTTTTTGGGGTGTCCCCACCTCCCCTGAGATCCCCGGCTTGGCCTGAGCAACTTGGGGTGAGAATGCTTTGGCCCTGGAGACCTGGTAGTAGGGTCTCCGGCTGTGGCATTACACCCTGGTCATTTTGGGTCCGGTGCTGGTTTTAATTATAGGGGGATCCCTATGCATTTTTTCCCCCTATAATTAAAACCAGGACTGTCCTTGCAGCCTGGTGCTGGTACCTAAATAATGGTGGAACCCTGCTCATTTTGTTCCCCGTAATTTTAGGTACCAGGACAGGCTGACAAGTCCGGGGCTGGTTAGGCTTTTGGGGGGGGGACCGTACGTCATTTTTTAAAATAAAAATTAACCCTTTTTAATATTTACAGGCAGAAACATACATGGATCACACTGATCTGTTTATGTTTCTGCCAAACTCGCAGATCATAGGCAGGTAAATTGATTTCACGTATATTTATATTTCCTGGTGACTCACGCATGTGCAGTACTAATGTCTCCAGGAATAAGGTGCAGGCTTTCGCACCAAGCCAGAATCTACTGCGCTGCAAAAGAGAAGGGGGCCCGCATTGAGTCCCAACACATAGTCAAAACTGGGGGGTGGTCCGAGGGTGCACAGGACCACCCATTAGCCAGTTAGTTTAAAAAAAAAAAAATAAAGTAAATTAAAAAATGGCCAACGGGGAGCTGCTGCGCATGCCCAGCAGCAGCTCTTCCCACAAGCAGCAAAGCAAAGGAGCAGCAGGTAAGGGCTGGCAGCGACTGCAGGGAGGGGGATGGGGTGGATTGGAGCTCTGCACAGTGCTGAGGGGGGAGGGGGGATTGGAGCCATGGACAGTGCTGAGGGGGATGGGGGGATTGGAGCTGTGCACAGTGCTGAGGGGGGAGGGGGATTGGAGCTGTGCACAATGTTGAGGGGGAGGGGATATTGGAGCTGTGCACAGTGCTGAGGGGGGAGGGGGGATTGGAGCTGTGCACAGTGCTGAGGGGGATTGGAGCTGTGCACAGTGCTGAGGGGGGAGGGGGATTGGAGCTGTGCACAGTGCTGAGGGGGGAGGGGGGATTGGAGCTGTGCATAGTGCTGAGGGGGGATTGGAGCTGTGCACAGTGCTGAGGGGGGGACTGGAGCTGACTGCACAGTAGGCTGGGGGGTATGGTTGGAGCTGACTGCAGAGGGCTGTGGCGATTGGAGCTGACTGCACAGGGGGCTGGGGGGGAGGTTGGAGCTGACTGCAAAGGGTTGGGGGGGTTGGAGTTAACACAGGGCTGGGGTATGACACTGATGCACACTGTGGCTGGGGGAATGGGGCTGAGAGACACACACTGGGCCCAAGGGAATGGGGCTGAGAGATGCACACTGGGGTCAGAAAATGAGGCTTAGAGACACACTGGGGTAGAGAGACGCACACTGGGGCAGGGGGAATGGGGCTGAGAGATGCACACTGGGGCAGACTGGGGTCAGGGGAATGGGGCAGAGAGATGCACACTGGGGCTGGTGGAATAAGGCTGAAAGCCACAGGTGGGCCTGAGGATGGAGAGACGCAGGGGGTACTGGGGATGGAGAGAGACAAAGGGGCCTGGCGATAGAGAGACATGGAGGCCTGGAGATAAAGAGACACAGAGAGCCTGGAGAACCACAGAGGGGCCTGGGGATGGAGACATTGGGAGGTCTGGAGTAAAACAGGGAGACACAGAAGTTTGATCATTGAAATTCACATTTTTCCTGCACAAAAGCTTCTGTTACTACAGTATATATTATCGGGTTATGATGATGACATGGGTTATATTTCTACGTAAACAGCAATCTTCCAGACAATGTTATCTCCTACATGAATAGTGAATACCGCTGAAAACGCTGCCCAATGAGGCTCAAATTCCTCAGAGGTTCCCCATTGCAGAGAAACCACCATATAGGTAAGAAAAGACTTTCAAACTGACTGGGGTCCCAAAAAGCCACCTAGGGGTGACACCAAGGTGACAGGAGGCAGGTGCTGCACTGTACCATTAAATGCAGTAGTCTGTTCCTGACAGTGTGAGGGAGCTGGCACTGCACAGTGCTCACCCATATTTCTTCCACACACCAGATTACTGGGGTTCGGAATGCAAGGCTATTCTCCCTTCTCAAGTGATCACGCCCCCTATGTCGGTAAGTATGCTGCAACTACATCCACCTCTGAATCACCCCACTGTGTTTTATGAAACAATAATGTCTCTTGTTTGACTTCTATATAATACAGAAATATCAATATGGGCAAAAATATATTTTAGCTTTAACATTATAAACAATTATGCAAATATGGTGACAAATCATAAGTGTTATGGTGTCAGGCATTGAAGGCATGTGTGTACATATAACAAAGTCATAATGGTATATTGTACAAATCACAAACATTTCAACACCATATGGAACAATTACAAGATAAGTAATAACAGTAATGTATAGACATGAAACAAGGGTATGAGTGACCATGCCAGTTGATTCCAGCCAGGGGCAATTCAGTCCAGTCTTGGTGCAGCTGCATGTGTACTGTAGTATCAAGTACTTGGCTCACGACTCATATACCACCTGTAGCAAGAAGGGAACCATCATGGCATAGAACAGTTGAAGTTATCACAACCTCCATTTAACTAGTAGTATAAGCTGTGCCTGGCTTTTCTGCACATCCAGTGAAATGTCCAGAACCACAGAAATGGATTGGTTGTGAAGGATTTAAGGGACATTTTGTATTAGCAAGAAAAAGGATAGTTTCTTTGTCACTACAATGGACCATTTTCTCTAAAATATTGCAGGGTGAAGTTTCTGGTGGCAAATTTCCTAAAGGGGAATTTGTGGGGACTCTCCACAGCAAGACAAATCTCACAGTCATAGGTCTTGAGTAACCATTTCTCTAGAAAGATGTAAAGTAACATGCCCTCCAACTTGTTGAGAATACTATCAAAGTGATCATTATGTTGGTGCCGCCTCTTGATATCCGATAACTTCCATATGACCACAGCCAGTGAGTGACTTGAGTTTTCAAAGGAGATAGTAAATTCTCATGCTTATATATGGGGGACTCTGTCTCGTCCATGCTCCACCCCATTTTTTGCAGGTCTTGTGAGAGGACAGACTGCACTTCTCCAATCATCTCCTACTTGTTTCTCAGAATTATTCATAACCTGAGTCATCTGTGTGACATCAGAAGACATAAAAAGGCCAACTCTAGTCGAGGCTCAGGAGGCTATTGAGGGATGGTAGTTGGGTCCCCCGCCCCCCGAGAGGTGTATCTAACAAAATTATCTAGCTCTCCAGCCACAGTACTGTGTTCTGAATTTCTTCTAGCTAGCAATTAGTTGCAGAAAACAGTGCAACAGATAAATAACAGTATTGATGCAGGAGCAAAGTGCAATAAACAGCTCTTATATGAGGTTGGATGAATATACCAAAAACAACCAGATGAAGTGTAGTGGTGAAAAGCAGCAATAATTAATCTATAATAAATTACATAAAAACATAGTTATATGGACTAGAATCAATAAAACCTAAAACAATGTAACAATAGGCTAATAGTTGTGCATCTCTCTCTGGGTTATACTGTTCAGTGGAATACAGTAACAATATATAGTGTCCTGTTCCTATATGACTTCCTGAATGGGACAGAAGTGTTTTGAAGCTTGGTGGTCCAATGGAAAACGTAATACCAACTCACAATGTTGAGGGTCCTTGTTATTTGGCAACAGCAATTACACTCTGATAAAAGGTCCCTTGGAGTGGTGAAAAGAATTACCATAGGCTTGTATACTCTCCACCTGACTGATATCCACTTTCAAGCTGAAGCAAAAGTCCAGAAGTCTGGTTCAGGTCACAAAAAGTCCACTGAGTAATTCAATGTATTCCAGGAGAGTCGAGGTGCTCTACACACGACCTTTGATAAAGCTGGGGGTTACCCAGCGAAACGCGTTAGTATAGAGCACCTCAACTGTTTTAGGTTTTATTGATTCTAGTCAATATAACTATGTTTTTATGTAATTTATTATTGCTGCTTTTCACCACTACACTTCATCTGGTTGTTTTTGGTATATTCATCCATCCTCATATAAGCGCTATTTATTGCACTTTGGCCCTGATTCAGAGCCGGACGCTCTGACCAGAGTGCTCGCTCTGAATCAGGGCCCTCCTCCATTAATATGGAGCATCCTCCTGGATGCTCGTATAGCTGTGGGTCACCACCCACAGCATATACGAGCGTGCAAAAAGATGGTCGCGATGGTCTTGACCATCGCGACCATCGGACTTGCGAGGGAAACCCTGCGGTCGGGTTTCCCAGCCGCAAGGCCAGGAGTAATTTTGGCTCTATCAGAGTTCCCATGGGAACGCCTCCGTTTGGCAGGCACGCCCCCGGCACGCCCACCAAAGGGGGCGTGCTGTCAATCAACATCGACAGCACGCCCCCTTTGGTGCGAGACCCGGAGCGATGGAAAGTCCTTCGCTCGCCGGGTCTCGCGCATGCGCACGACAGAGCTCCCTCCGTCGTGCGCATGCGCAGTGGGGACCATCGACCCACTTGCGAGCGTACTACCGCTCGCGAGTGGGTCTGAATGACCCCCTTTGTTCACTATATTGAGGGTTGACTATCCATACTCTCAACAGCAGCTGTGGAAATAGAGCCCATCAGAGCGCCTGTACAGAAATATTTTATTTCCCTTTTCTTGATGCAGAAGCAGTAGAGTATGAATTAAACTAATATGGAAACAATTTCTATGCAAACAAACCTAGATGCTGATAACTAGTTAATTTAACTTCATAAATAAATATTCATGAAGTTGTCTAGTGCATACACAATATATCATGCCTTCACAATGATAGTATTAGTAAAGCCATAAATTCATGCAAATACTTTCAACTGTGCTTTTTAGCAGCAATTAGTTCCTAAATGACGAGTTTTCTCAATTCAGCTGCTAATACTAGTAGCAAAAAAGTTTAGTAGCTATGTTTGCTGTTGTCATTATGTAGCGATGTATTGTCCAAACCAATTTAGCAGTCTCTTGTAGGCATCAACAGTCTGCTTTAATTAAATTATTATATAGCCGTATATTGCTCATATAGATTCAGCAGTCTCTTGTGAGCCCGGACAGCAACATGCTTTAGAATGGTAAGATTTATTTATTTTGTAGCAAATAGTAGAAAGAGTTCAGCCACATTAAATTTACTATTGTAAAAGTGTAGCAAGGTTACTTGTCTCACCAAAATCCAAGCCGACTCTCTGCCTTTTATTAATCCATCCCCAGCCTGTGGGGTTAATAAACACTTTCGGATCCAGTGATCCTGTCCTCCGTGTGTCTGTGTAGAAGCATGGCTTTCTTCCTCCCAGCTTCTGGCAGTGTTCCCAAATGTACAACTATGTCCAGAGGATGTGTGCGCAGACCACCACAGCTTAGGACAATTCCACAGCTGGTATCAAACGTAGTTTGAAGCTGGAAAACCCAACGCGTGTCCCAGCCTCCTCTCACTTTGGGTTCTCAACTTCATAGATTTTTTTTTTTATATTCACTATCAGGAAGTACTTCAGCTTCATTTTCAAGGGATTCCAATATATCTACAATAATTTCATCATTTCGGTCTAAGATTATTGGATCTCCCTGTACATCATCATATTTCATTTTCTTGAGAGCAAAATATCTTTTTATCTAGAATGTGCTGTCTATCTTATACCCCTTTTATACCAGAGCAAACACCTGGGTTTTTGCTGGGTCTACCTGGGTTTCAGCTCAGTGTAAAAGGATCTCTGAAAAATAACCTGTATCAAGTTACCCGGCAATCCAACCCAGGTAGCTACCAGGGTCGGATCCAGGATGGACGTGGGTAATGGTGCAGTGTAAATGGCGCAACCCGGGTTATCCAACCTGGGTCATGCCTAAAATGAGCTGATTGGTGGTTGTGGAGCAGTCACCTCCCACTTTTTATGACCTCACAAGTTTAGCAGGGCAGACCCAGGTTCAGTGTGATCAGGGCTGACCGGGGAATAACCCAGATTAATGGTGCTGTGTAAATGGTGTCTGACCTGGGTCTGACCTGGGTTGGAACCATGTCTGAAAATCCAGGTTGGACCCGGGTTTTTGGTGTAAAAGAGGTACAGTATAACACATAGACAATGCTGCAATTAACTTGGACTTGACACATGTACCGTATATACTCGAGTATAAGCCGAGTTTTTCAGCACAAAAAATGTGTTGAAAAAGTACCCCCTCGGCTTATACTCGAGTCAAGTGTAGCGCTGACCGGACGGAGTTCGGTCAGCGCTACACACTGCCAAACACACAGCCGCCGGAGCTGGCAGCTGCGTGTTTGGTGTAATCAGCAGCCGCTGAGAGTCTGTCAGACTCTCAGCGGCTGCTGCTGCTCCCACTGCGGGAGCCATCTTCCGGCTCCCGCAGTGGGTGATGGGAGACACGTCGTCATGACGACGTCTCTCCCATACAAAGCGGCCGGAGGAGCGGACAGCGGCGGGACCAGGAGCGGGAGTTACAGGTAAGTGATTTTTTTTTAAATTCTTTTCACGTCTCTCTCTACTAGGGGGGGGACTACAGGGGGCACTACCAGGGGGCGATGACTACAGGGGGCACTACCAGGGGGCATTATCAGGGGGCACTACCAGGGGGCGATTACTACAGGGGGCACTACCAAGGGGCATTATCAGGGGGCGATTACTACAGGGGGCACTAAAAGGGGGGATTACCACTAGGGGAACTACAAGGGGGGGATTACTACAGGGGGCACTACCAGGGGGGGATTTCTACAGGGGGGGATTACTACAGGGGGCACTAAAAGGGGGGATTACCACTGGGGGGACTACCAGGGGAGGATTACTACAGGGGGCACTACCAGTGGGGGATTACTACAGGGGGCACTAAAAGGGGGGATTACTACTGGGGGTACTACCAGGGGGGGATTACTACTGGAGGCACTGAAAGGGGGGATTACCACTGGGGGCACTACCAGGAGGGATTACTACTGGGGGCACAACCAGGGGGAATTACTACTGGGGGCACTACCAGCTGCTGCTTTTCCCAGTTTTTTGGGGTAAAAGTAGGTACCTCGGCTTATATTCAGGTCGACTTATACTCGAGTATATACGGTATATAGAATCAGCCCTTGCTTCACCTGATACAGATCACTGTTTTTGCCTAATCTGTGTTGATGACATGTACAATGTGATTTCTATTTAACACATAGACAATGCTGCATCTGCTGGTAAAACAGTTAACTTGGACTTGACATATGTATATAGAATCAGCCCTTGTTGCATGCAAATAATCCTGTTTATACTGACCAGCGGTGTCTTGGCAGATAATTTATTGCACTTTGGGTCCAATAGATGACTTAGAAATCCCTGTGAATTGTATGATACACTGCACTGTCTGCTATATGAAGGGACTATGGATGAATACTAGCTTAATACTAGTGGACGACTTTGTAAATATCAGTAACCACGGTGACTTATTATATTGTCAGGAATACAAGAGTATCACCTATGCATGCTAATCTGGAATAGTTAATAATTTATATGTGATCAATGTGGACTAGTCCATCATTTGCTATATAAATGTGCAATATAAGGATGGTTAACCTGTGACATATAATGGTTGAAGTGTGAGATTAACGTATCACAGGTACATACTGCTGTGGGTAACACATTTGTATTTTTCTGGTCAAAAAGAATTATAGACCAGTGAAACTAATTTAGATGTTTTCCTATGTACCATTACTCATGTGGAAGTAATGAGGATTATCACAAATATTTAAATTAACCTGTCACCAGACAAATAGTCCATTGTCTAGAGATATTCATTAACACACTCCCAAACAGTTTCAGATTACCAATATGAACCTGAACATATACAAGAGACATATACAAAATTGAAATATAAATGTATATATGTACTATGGTTCACTAGGGGAACCTTGTCTGAGAACAATAGTTCTGTATCATTGCTTATTAAGATTTTCACCTTTTCCCTTGTTTCACTTTTACTTTTGCGATTCCTTTATAAAAAATACTCAAAATAATCATACGCAAAGAATGTAATGTCTACATAGACAGGAATCAGCTGTATGTCGTTCCAATGACACATAATGCAACTTTGCAATTTTTCTGGAATCATATTTTTTCTTGAACTATGGGCCTGATTCAGACCCGATCGCTCTGACAGAGCGCTCGCTCTGAATCAGGTATGGCGAGCGGCCAGGAAGATGGTCGCGATGGTCAAGACCATCGCGACCATTGGGCTTGCGACGAGACACTTGGGGTAGGGTCTCATTGCCGCAAGCCCCAGAGAGTTTTCGGCTCTAACAGAGCCGGAATCTCTCCACTGACACCCCCCCCGGCCCACCCACCAAAGGGGGCATGCTGTCACTCAACATCGACAGCACGCCCCCTTTGGTGCGAGACTCAGAGCAACGCATTGCCGTCGCTATCCGGGTCTGCATATGCGCATGACGGAGTCGGCTCCGTCGTGCGCATGCGCTCTGGGCCACCATCGACCCGGTTGCGAGCGCTCAGCGCTTGCAACCGGGTCTGAATCAGGCCCTATATTCTTTTAGAGAAACATAATTTTAAATGACTTTAATAAAAGTTTTATTTTCATTTGTATAACATTACACACAAGAGTGCCCCAGAAAAAGAGCCTTCTCTCTCTCTTATTATTTATACATAATCTCCTGGCTCTAGGGAGCACCACCAACTAGAGTGATTTGCAACCTGGTATGGGTTCATATACGTAGTTTATGTTGGCTAACAATACATGATTACTATATCAAACCTTTCTGTGCAGATTTCTCTCTTTTTCTTCTTATACTATGGGAGAGATATCATGACATCTTTCCCATCACCCACTGCAGTAGCTGGAAGGTGAAGCTCATGAGTGAGCTCCAGCCCGGCTCCTGCCGTGGGTGCAGCAGCCAATGAGAGTCTGTCTAAACTCTCATTGACTGCTAAAACAAACACAGTTTGTTACTGTGTAGTGCATTGACAACCAGGGCACGTGCCCTGCTCGACCCCCCTCTAGATATGCCACTGCCTCCCCTGTGTCCTAATATAACAGCTTTATTTATCTCACATATCAGAGACTTTGGATCAGACTGATGAAATTGAAGAAAGTCCGTTTTAAATCTCTATATGTGGAATTGCTTCCTAACATTTCTCTGATGTTCATAGATTTTTCTTTTAAAAGGGCTTATGTTTTGGCCTATATATTGAAAATGACATGGACACAAAAGCAGTTAAACTAAAAAGCTAGTATTGCAATTGATGTTTCCAATAATTTTAAATTGTTTTTCATTAGCGAAAGGTATGAAACTATTCAAATTATTTACGAACCAGAAGAGGTCTGTAAAATGTAATGTTTATTTAGTGATATTCCCATTAAATGTAGCTTGTTCTAATAATATTCTAAAACCATAATAAAGTAACCGAATACTTATGCTGGGCATACACAGCCAGATAAAATGTCTGTCAGACCGACAGACATTTTATCTGGCCGGCTGCCAGCCGCAGATGTCCGCGGCATACACTGTGAGAGAAATCTCACAGTGTATAGCCCGACATCCGCGCTCCGCCCCCGGGGGAGGAGACATTTCCCTGTTCCTTCCGTAGGAAGGAACACAGGAAATGTCTGTCTGTCGGCCGCGCTGGGCATACACTGCCCGATGCGGCCGACAGTTTACCGGGTAATATCGCATCGGACTGGCATGCTGGACAATCCCCCCCACGCTACAATTATCACGGCGATCCGCCGATATCGGGCGGATCGTCCCGATAATTGCAGCGTGTATGGCCAGCATTAGTTAAGTGTGAGGATATATAAGCACCCAGGTTTCTTTTTTAATGGAATGGATCGATAGAGGGTTAGGGGTTAAAAAGGAGTCGTTTGTTTTAGATTTCCAGAGTTGAATGACTATAATCTGCAGGATTATATTATTAATAAATATGCAGGAAGAGGTTTCATCTTCCTCTTTTCAAGTTTTGATCTCCTTAGGACAGGCTGGATGAGCATTGCTAAATGTTCCTTTACCTCAACAATTGTTTTCTATACTCCATTTATTGTATATAATCTTACGTTGTTGCTCAAGTTGCACCATACAGGCTTCTAGGTCACAGCATGAAAATAGCGCAGTGAGGTGGAGTGAGACGTGACAGTATCCATGGCATATAATACATAGCTTCATGCCTGGGTGGCCAGTGCTCCACTAATTAAAACTACAATACTGAATAATACAGGATTGGATGGATATGGCACTACAGAATACAATATTACAGTAAGCCCTGATATGCCAATCATGCACAGTACTGCACAAGGTACACAGTGTCTTTAATACCATATACAGCTCTGTAGTAACACTGCACGGTGGGCCATTTTATGAAAGACTGCCCATGTGATTACTTGTGTCATGCACATTGTTCTAGTGCCTAGTGTCAATTTTGGCATTGATGTGTGGCACTCACAGTGATGGCATGCCTTAGAAATGAGCAGTGGGGTTTAAAGGTCGCTGTATGAAATCACTGAACTACAAATCTCAGCCCAGAAAGAGGTGTCTTTGAATTACACACTGACCGTGCATCTTCTAAAGCAAACTTGCAGCAATTTCTGAAGTGCTGTGTGGCGCTCACACAGTGATGGCATGCATGCAAATTAGTAATGGGGTTTGAGCAGTGGTGTTTAAAACCATCACTCAACTAAAAGTCTTGGCCCAGAAAGAGGTGTTTTTGGATTACAAACTGACTGTGCGTCTTCTGCAGCACACTTGCAACAATTTTGGAACTGCGTGGTCATAAATCTCATAAGCTTTGCATAAATCTCTGAATCTGTTATCATGAATAACGGATATAAATCCTTGGATCTAGGTAAAATGAATAATATGCAGCAGACTGAAACTGGCCACTGTGCACACCTGATAGCCACTGCACATGTGATGATCCATCAGTACAGCCCTGTGAGCTCCCACTGTTAGACTCTGGCAGCTCCTGTGGGTGCTCCCAGGCAGCTGGTTCTGTGTATAGCTGCTTCTGCAGTAGATGATCCATATTGAGGGACCTCCTGGGCCAACCACTGCTCTACCACAGTGCCACTAATAGAAAGTGGTTTGATATCACTACAAGCTAAGGGTGATATCACAAAAGGTGGCAGGCAGGTTAGTAAAATTGCAAATAGGAACAGCACCAGTCCTAACATGTTTCCCTGCCACAGCAGGTTCATAAGAGGGAGCTTTAGTTTAGTTTACGAAACCTCCCTCTGATAAACCTGCTGCGGCAGGGAAACATTTTAGGACTGTTGTTGTTCCTATTTTGCAATTTGACCAACCTGCCTGCCACCTTCTTTGCTTCACTGGGACATTTCTCACAAGTGCCACCTTGGCTGCTCCATATTGCCACTAGTGAGTCAGAGCACAGTAAAATATTCATTCTACCTTTGGTATAGTTAAGTGACTACATTTTTATTTGGTGGTTTGGATATTAAGAAAAATCCTTAAAGCTGTTAAACCTCCCATCGTCTGAGGATTGACCAGTGCGTGATTCATTGACAATAAAACATACTCAATTGAAATAAAGACACAGAGACATGTATTTGGCAGGATTGTTAGCTATTTTATTTAATTAACAGATAATGAATTAAGTACTAAAATTAATTAAATTAATTTAAATATGGTGGCAAAGAAAGAACGGCTAACAACAGCCCAAGCCTAACACTATAACCACAACACATACACTCAAGCCTTCTACCTTGACTACCCACCTGGAAAGGTGATGATACTGCCCCTGGCGGGGTGGTCCAGCAGACTTTAACAGTCAACGAAGGTGAGCGAAACAAAAAGTAAACCAATATTCACAGTGCTAATAGGTAACCTGCCATTCTTTCCCGCCAAAAGCAAGGTTCTGCTAAAAGAAACCTTGCACCGCCACCATAGAATTAACGCACAGAAACCACAACCTCAAACAGATCCTCAAGAAAAACAACCAAAGCTTCCTTAGCTAAGTGTACCCCGTCAGACCAAAAAAGATAAGTATACCTAAATTTAATCCTAGGATGTCTGACCACCGCCCCGCCATGTCTCAACACATATTTTGAAACAGCCAAGTTCACTTTTTTCCGAGCTTCATCAATGGCTCTGCCGTCAACCACACCACGCCAAAACAATCTAGGGACCATGAAAGACCAGACTATTTTGCAAGATGGCCAAGCCATCATAATCTGAACCAAATCATCCACCATCGCATGCCTTAACTCCAGAGATGTCCTCTTGCCCAGATCATTCCCGCCTAGATGTATCACCAAGACTCTCAGTAAGCCATACCGCTGAACCTGCTGCAATAGTTTAGGCTTAAGGCTCTCCCACAACAAACCTCTGATCCCTAGCCTAGATCTAACTCCACTAGATCCCGGAAACATTGGCGCCTCCTCCGCGGTCATGAACTGAGCTGCCCAAAAAACAAATGAATGGCCAACTATCCATCCAGTACAATCATCACTAGCCATTCCTATAAATGAGGGAAAAAACAAAGAAAAGATTAAAATTATTGTAAAAATCTTAGCATATTTAATAATGTATATCTAACGGGGAACATATTAGTGAGGATCTGCCAAAAAGAAAAATTTTGATTTGAATCTTAAACATCAACAAGCTTCTGTGCCAACCTGAAGCGACATGAAGACACAAGAGGATAAGTTAAAACAATAAAAAGGCAGGGGAGGGGGGGAGGTATTGTAGTTTTTGGGATAACACAAATGAACTCGACAGGAGAGAAAACGTAAAACCTGCTGAGGGACATATAATTATTACAATTATTAACCAAATAGCCAAATTAAGTCCGTCAGATCAGGTAAAAAAAATCGTCAAAACTCTCCAGACTCCCACTGAAATCAATGGCGAGTAGCTAATCCCCGAGTACGAAAGACAGGGGAGGAATGAACGAGACCAGGACCAATGACACTTCGTAACATATAACAAACCATATGTAACATGTATGCCTAACATTAAACCTCAACGATTTGGCTGAATGTAACGCTTATAACCGGCCGATTTCCACCGGCCTAGAGCCTGAATCTCTGACTCTGGAAATCCTGCAGCGGCGGCGGAAGTGGCAGCACCAATTCGAAAAGAATGTGTGCCGAACTCCCCTGGTGAGAGGCCCGCGCTGCAAAGACATCGCCGCAGCATCCAGCTAAACTGAAATTTTGTCAGGGGAAGCCCATCGCAATGCATAAGCCATGAGCCCTCCGCTGAGGGTCTAACCGATGCATAACGAGTGGCCAAGCCTACCAGACAAATTCGGCAATCCGCCGAGGGGACCAATGTTATTGAGCGACCCCTGCCTAGCTGATCAGTCTTAGAATGACACAATCTGCACAGCAAGGACCTCTCACTCACTTTCACATCCGAAAAAAGTATAGTTGAATCCCTCCACTTGGAGGGAGCAACCAATTCTGACACCCGGAAAGCACCATGAAAAGCCATGGAAAAAGCTAACTCAAACAAAAGCGCTTCGAAACCGGAAACCGGAAACCACCTCATCTACAACCGCTCCTAGGATAGACGGTAACAATGAAATGTCTATGGGTCGTCGTTTATCGGAGGTCACCGGCTCAGCACGCGCCCAACCTTTCAAGGCCCTTGTGATGACAAAACATCTTCAGTTCAGGGATTCCCTTCAATTTGGAGAAAAACAAAATACCTGCCAGGTACCTTGAGACTACTGCTCTCGATCTGCCAGATACGTATAGCTGCCAAACAAAAGAAAGCATCAATTGATGCTGACCCTTACCTTTGAGGCCTTGTACACGGGCAAAAACTTCCCATTCTTCCCAAGACCGACGGTAAGCTTTGAGCATCTCTGACCATTTGACGCATGCACCATGCCCAGATTGTCACATCTGAACAAAATGCTGCGATTGTAGATGCGCTCGCCCCAGACCTCCAAGGCCACCATTATAGGAAACAACTCCAAGAGCAGCATATCTCTTGTGAAATCCCCTCAGGTAGCAACCGAACCCCGAAGATCCTGCTGCGTCAGTAAAAAGCTGCAAATCCGAATTGTCCACAAGAGGGGATAACCAGATCCTGACCCCATTAAAATCCGCCAGAAAGGAAACCCAAACTTCCAGGTCTCTTTTTATTTCTGCTGATAAACGGCTCAAATGGTGCGGCTTGGAAACCCCCGTTGTGGCCCTCTATAGCTTTTGGCAAAATACCCTAACCATTGGTATAACTCTACAGGCAAAGTTCATACAACCCAAAAGCGATTGGGCCTGCCGAAGAGAAATTTTGCGCGCAACCAAAAACTCTGATATGGATTTTCGCAATTTGTCAACTTTATCGCACGGAAGACGACAGGAGCAAGCCAAGGTATCAATCTCAGTACCTAAAAACGACAAACACGAGAGGGGACCCTCTGTCTTCGTCTGCCATTGGTACTCCAAATGAAAAAACAGCGCTCTCATGGAACTAAGTAGCTTGCTACAATGCTCTGAACCAGCGGGCCCCATGCAGAGGAAGTCATCGAGATAGTGCGCAATCCCATGACCCCCCACAGGAAAACTTCACGCACCAATGCAGGAAGGTGCTAAATTTTTCAAAAAATGCGCAGGAAATTGAACACCCTATAGGCAAGCACTTGTCTATGAAGTATTCCCCCCCAATGCGAAAACCCATGAACCTAAATGATTCAGGGTGCAAAGGGAGCAAACGAAAAGCTGATTCAACATCCATCTTAGCCATGAGGGCTCCGCATCCATATGCCCTAACAATACTGAGAGCATCATCAAAAGACTGATACCTCACTGAACAGTATTCAGGAGGTATAGCGTCATTAACCGAGGACCCCAATGGATAAGACAGATGCTGAATTAGATGAAATTTTCCTGGAGTTTTCTTGGGCACCACCCCACCGGGGAAAGAATTAGATTCCCCACTGGAGGATGTGCAAAGGGACCCGCCATCCGTCCTAACTGAACCTTTTTCTCGATCTTTAACTGAAGGACTTCAGGAAAAATTCGAGCAGATTGTAAATTTCTAGGGCAACCGACTCGAACTTCGCCTATAATGGGTAAACGAAAACCCAACTTGAACCCGAAAAACAAAAATTCAGCGTCCTGTCTATTAGGGTACCACCGAAGCCACTTGGACATGGCATCCAAATGGATAGGGGTTGGGGCCCTATTTAGCACCTGCGCTACCTCCGGCTTTAGGAATAGCTCCTCCTCCCAACTTGGATCCCTGATGGGCCGACAACCGGAAGCAATTAGAGGGGGGTGCGATCCATTACAACGCAAGCAAAGGTGTCGAAAACGACACCGTTGGCCCTGGGGACAGGCGGCATTATTAAAGGCAAAACATTGACCTGCGTCTGCACGGAAAGCCGCCCGGGGCCCGTCCGCCAGCGCCACGAGGAGGGATCAGAACTTGGGTGCCATGCACCAGACCCCCCTTTATTAGTATCCCCGCCTACCCGAGACTCCTCTGCTCCACCTTTTGGTGGTTGTGTGACGTCAAGCCACACTTCCACATCCTTGCACACAAATTCTAAGCATTTGGATCCGTCCTGCTTGTGCCTAAACTCTTCATCATAGGTCCTCCAGGCATTGCCCCTGGATTTACGCAGCATCCCGTGAATCAGGTGGATATACCGTATTATGTTCAGGTGCTCCCCTGGGCGGTCTTTCAAGTAACATGCTGCAAATACGCAAAACCCAGCAAGCCAGTTATCATAAGAGCGAAAAGCTTCCACCCCCACACCGCCTTTAAGTTTAGCTGCTTTAAAATCTGTTTTGGCCTGCTTGGTTAAGATAAACATGTCCACGTAATCACCCTTCTTGATTTTCTTCCTGCAACAATCGCTCAAACACCGCAATACCGCTGTATTGTCGCAGTGCACTACACCTGGTTGATGCTGACACTTCTTGGACTTCCGCGAACTACTCCCCTGATGCCGCCACTTGGCTCGCTTATCACGCCTATCAGCCTCCCAGCGTGCATATTTAGCAATCCTCTTCCGCGCCTTTTTTGCACTGCTGGCAGAAGGAGCCAAAGAAGAAGAGGACTACGACAAGTCAGAAACAGAGGAAGAAGAGGAGACAGAGTCAGCGATATCATCCTCTTCTGAGGTCTCACCTGATGACCCAGACTGCTCACCCCCAGAAACGGCCGATGATGAAGTCTCCTCCATGCCGACATCCGGCTACATAGCCTCGCCCTCACGAGCATCTGAAAAAGACGATAAAGCCGCCCCCTGGGCCGAAACCCTGGGCACGGCAAACACAGCAGGAGAAGACACAGCAGCACTGGAACTAGACGCCTCTGGCCTTGCCACCAACTGAGCTGAAGCAGAGCCCATAGCCCTGCAAGCCTGCATGAACTGCTCTACCGCTGGCCCCCAGAGTAGCAGAAAATGAACGCTGCCTCTGATCCACCTCTTCACTAGCTGCTTGCCTAGGAGCCAATGCCGCAACCATGGGAGCAAAAGCAGATGTCATTGACGACATCATGGCTGTAAAAGCTGCAGGGTCAAAGGACTGACTAGCACCCCCACTAAGGACATGAATATCCGCAAAGCCAGAAACTGCTGCCCCAGAAATAACCCTGTCCGCTGATTGCTGACTAGCATTAATAGCATCCGGCTGAACAACTGTACTTGTCAGCCCATTGTCCACCGAATTGACCCTGACCTGCCAATCATCCTCCATGTTCACTGTAAGCCCCGCCCCCCTTTCAGCATCTCTCCCTGTCCTAAAATGGCCGCCCGCATCCCTGTCTGACAAAGTCCCTACTCTGCTCCCAGGGCCGCCCATCACCCCTTCCTCAGCTGACACATCGTGGGGAAAGTCCCCACTGCCTCTCCGGGTATAAACAGGGCAATTAACGGCCCTCCTCGCGGTGCGCGCGTGCCTGTGACCTCTGAACCCGCGGGGGGCGAGCATCCACCGTCCTGCTCGCGGCAGCTCTGCCCTCCCGCGGGCTCATTACACGCTGCTCGCGGCTGCTCATTGCAGCCGTGCCTGACCCCTGCTGACGGCTGTGCCTAGCAGCCGTTTCTCCTCTATGCTGGCTGCCACGGGCAAGCGCGGCCGCGCCTGTCCGCCCATGATTCCGCAGGGTCGAGCCACTCCCGCTGGCCGCATCTGACCCCTCTTGGGAGGCAGGAGCCTCCCCATGACTCCCTGGGCCTTCCTCCTGCACCCTATAACGGGCATGGGTATGCAATGAGCGACATGGGCGGAGCATGGCTACCAATGGGGAGTGGGGGGGGCACAGTTAGTTTAGCACAAAGAGCAATGGGGGGGTAGGTGGGAACAAAGAAAGACAAGACAGATAGATGCAGAAAAAGGAGGAGAAACAAAAGAGATGAGAGAGGGAAAAAACAAAGAAGTAGATGTATGAAAGAAAACTGCAACAGAGCTCAGGTAAGAGCACTTATCCACTCCAAAGACAGGAACAAAAGAGGCAGACTCTGCCTCCAACAAATTCTAATATCCCTGCTAAAACCTACAATCCTAAGAACCCATAGGCCCTAATTATCACATGATTCCCCACACTGGTCCGCCCCCAGCCTAGGAGGTTTAACCCTCTCCACTCCTATACAGTCATTTCATTTATCTTTGCCACCTCCTACTGATGAGCATTATTGTGACTCATGAAGCAGAGATATTTCTTCTATAATTTAATTTAATGAAATATGATATGGCTATGGCACTGCAATATCGTTCACACAAGGAGTACATGACTTTATGTAAATTACTGCATTGTTGTTTTCATATCAATATGGTAGCGTATATCAGTTATGAATGAGTAGATGCAACGGGAACTATACAATTCTTTAAAATAGCTGTGTGAGGGGGATTGTGAGATGGGAGACCAAATAGCAGATGTAAAAATGCTGCTGTGGTTGTTGTAGTAATGTAGTATGACACCAGTTATATAATAACCGGTCTTCATGTACAGCAGTCTTTATTTACCATAAAGCTCTTTATGGTTACTCATATTCAATTTCCCCCAGATCTTGTATAATACTATGGTTTATATTACTAAGCTGGGGCATACAAAGAATATACCAGGTGACAAATGATAACTGAGTATAAAAGACAGAATTATTAGGTGTTATCCCAACTAGTAACATGTGACCAACATAATAGTAGGGCTCACAAATCATAGTTAGTGCAGCTGCAGACAAAAATAGCAGGGTCACAAACTGAATGAATGGCAGCAGACCAGGATTGTAAGAAAACACCATCCTCCACCATTCAGATTGCTGAACAAATTGTTCAAACACTCCCTCCAAGTTGACTCCGTAACTCCTACAAAAGTGTATCATCTGAAACGCCTCCATACTGTACACATGCTTGGCCTCCTATCTTTAAGCCTGCATGTTAGCATGTCATGATCTAAAGCATGGAGTTGAAACAGTTCAAACAGGAGTTTGAACTGGATTTGGACTTTGGCCTACATATTAAATTTTTAACATGTTTAACCACCTATTAACCACTCTCCTACTCTCCTATTCTCTCTTCTCATCCCCATATCTGGACTGCTCCCAAAGTTCTAATTTGGACTCTACTTCTCTGAACTTTCGTATTACTGGACTCACCTATATGCTGCCCACTGGTTTTGTACACATGATTTAGCATTCTGTTTTATGCCATTTGCTCAATCTGCAATTTGCTACATATTAATCTAGATTCTAGAACTATCAGGAAAGACTAAAAGATCTTAATATGTATAGTTTGGAGCAGAGAAGGGAAAGGGGGGACATGATAGAAACGTTCAACTATATAAAGGGTTTTAACAAGGTAAAGGAAGCAGACATTCAAAGAAAGAGAAGTATTAGAACAAGAGGGCATGTTCTAAAACTGGAGGGTGGTAGGTTCAGGGGAAATTTGAGGAAAAATTCCTTCACAGAAAGGGTAGTGGATAAGTGGAATAGCCTCCCATCAGAGCATAAAGAAATTCTACACTGCGCTCAGCAAAAGGCTGTCAAATAAAGGTCCTTTAGTAATGTTGGTTATTATTATATATATATATAGAAAACATCTAATGTGTATCCTTAAATGATTGTAATCAACGTATCACTATGCTGAAATTATGACCACATGTGAAATTAATGAATTAATGCTCATTTATTGAAAAATAGAAAATAGAAAATGATAATTCTTGATGGTAGATCGGATCAAGAATATTGAAGATAAAAATATCTTGCTTACAAAAATTGACTTGAAAATAAAAAATAAGGAAAAATATATAGGGAAAAATTAATTATTATGAAAAATGATTGGGAAAGAATACAAGTTCTTAACAGTCACTGGAATCAGCTACTAAATATGACAGTCTCAAACGAATGATTGCAGCGTCCCGCTATTATTACTTATTGTGGTGTTGATGTGGATTTTTGGTGATGGTGAATGTAGTTCTTCCCGGAGTAGGAGTGCGGTACGGAAGCTGACAGGAGGCTGGGGCTCTCTGGCCAGTTCCTATCACCGCTGGTGGATAGCGGTCGCGCGCCCGATTGACCGGACGGACGTCCTCTCCCGCCTGGCAGTGGGGGTCAAGGCCTATGGCGGGAATATGCGGTTGTGGTTTGCACCAGACACCGCAATCCCCTCCAAGGTGAGATGCACTTACCTCCTTGGATCCGTCAGCTTCACCGTTCCTCCTCCTTGCCGGCTGGTGTTCTCCTCGGCGGCTGCTTCTGACTTCGACTTCTGGGTCTGGTCACGTGATCACGGCTGTGCAGAATAGATATCCGTGTGGGTATAGTAGCTAATTCCTTCTAGATGCAAAATAACTGTAGGGTGCTCTCCAACGCGTTTCAGCTTCTGTGAAGCCTTCTTCAAGGAATGATGTAACACTGCTCTGATCTGTCCTGGATATATAGGGAGATCTATTATGTTGACAGGTGTTCAGTAAATTTCTTTGATTTAATTAGTTCTTCCTGTGTTGTCATAGTAACCAGGAAATGTCACTCAAACACATGCTTGATCTTTTTAAAGGTGCCTGACACATGAAGATAGATGTTTATCCAATCATTTGTGTGGGCAAATTGGTATGTAAACATATGTATCTCTTAGGACACGTATGTATACCGTAAAATATGAAATTAAATAGACATAGCTACAAAATAAAATTATAATTGTAAAGAAAACATCAAATAAAATTGCAATTAAAATTACAAATAATTAAAATTTAAATAAAATAAGTATAAATCAAGATGGGGTTGAGATTAAAAGATTGTCCTAATCGAGGTGACTACAGGTATACGAATTGAGTTAGCAAAATAAACATATATTTCTTGATACTATTATTAATAGTGCAGCTATATTATTCCTATTGAGACAATGATGTATTATTATAAGATACTAACTTGGTTACAACAATCTTATTCGTTACATCTGTGAAAATAATTTCTAATTTTTTACAAATGATAGCTTTTACTTCATTATCTACGTTATGTCCCTGAGGAGCAAAGGTTTTTAATTTATACATCCATTGTAGTTCTGCTACATTAATTTTGTGATTGAAATCTCCCCCCCTCCAATTTGGTGTCACTTCTTCTAATCCCAAAAATTTAAGGGATTTTGGGTCGCTGTTATGATGAACCTTAAAATGGTGTGAAAGATTATGTTCTTCTACCCCTTTCCTGATGTTTCTAATGTGTTCACTCACAGGCGTTTTCAGTGATCTTACAGTTCTACCTATGTATTGTTTTTGGCAGTCACATTCCAACATATAAATGATCCCTTTGCTATTACATGTCATTCTGTGTTTTATTTCATATTTTTTTCCCATTACATTGGATTTGAATGTAGCAATTG
This sequence comes from Taudactylus pleione, assembly GCA_031769625.1. Classification (NCBI taxonomy): domain Eukaryota; kingdom Metazoa; phylum Chordata; class Amphibia; order Anura; family Myobatrachidae; genus Taudactylus; species Taudactylus pleione. The sequence continues at coordinate 19,818,742 of JAUIMM010000018.1, forward strand.
GTATTGTGCTCCTTGTTTTTGCGTTAGTGCAGCCTGGACAGGTACCACAATAAAAAAAACCTTTTCTTGGTGCAATGTCCCCAATGGTAGCTTGTTTCAATGTTCTTGGTGGTATGTGGTTCTGGACTATCTTTTGTCTTAAATCTGGTGCTTTCCTGTAGACTACTATAGGTCTCAATGGTATGTGTTCTACTAAAGACACGTCACCTAACAGGATAGGCCATCTTTTCTTAAGGATATGTTTTAATTCATTTGCTTGTTTAGAATATTGCGTAATGAATAAAAGTTCTTGTTCTTTTTTCTTTATACCTCAAAAGGTCATCTCTGTTTCTGTCCTCTGCCTCTTTCTGTGCTTGCTCTATAATGGTTTTGTCATATTTTTTCTCTATAAGGGCTGTACTAAGATCTCGTCCTTGTGTTTTGAAGTCTTGTAATTTTGAGCAATTTCTCCTTAATCTAAGGAACTGTCCTTTTGGAATAGTCTGTAACCAGGTTGGATGATGCCAGCTAGTAGACAGGATATAGCTATTTACATCTACTGTTTTTTTTAATGTATTGGTATGTATTCTATTGTCCTCTATGAATATATTTAAATCCAAAAATTCAACTTGTTTTTTACTGTAATTGGCAGTGAATTTTAGATTATTGGAATTGTCATTCAGAGTAGTGATAAAGTCCATTAAAGTATTTTCTTCTCCTCGCCAAATGAAGAATACGTCACAAATATATCTTTTCCAGAGTACGAGACTTGCCCCAAGCTTGTGGTCACACCACACATGGTGGTCCTCCCACAAACCCATAAATAGGTTGGCATAGCTTGGGGCAAATCTCGTACCCATCGCCGTGCCTGTGGTTTGTATGTAAAATTGATTATCAAACCAGACATAGTTATGTTTGAGGATAAAATTAATGCTGTCAAGAATGAATTGACGTTGTGCCTCTGTAATAGAACTGTCTTTCTCTAAGTGATATTTGATGCTGTTGATCCCTTGTTCATGAATGATTACTGAATATAAGGATGTAATATCCGTGGTTACCAGCCATAATTGGTTATCCCACTTAATCTCCTGTAAAATATTAAGGATGTGTGTAGTATCTCTTAAATAGGCAGTTTGTTTGGTGACGTATGGTTGTAATATGGTGTCTAAAAATTCTGACAAGTTTGAGGTGAGAGATCCTATGCCCGATATTATGGGTCTGCCTGGGGGATTTAATGGGTTCTTATGCATTTTAGGCAAGTAGTAAAAAACTGGAATGATGGGATGTGAGTTGTCTATGAATTTATATTCCTGATTAGTTAATACCCCTTCACAGACTCCTTTTTGTAAATGGTTAATCAATTCCTTTTTGAATTGTGTTGTAGGGTCATTCTTCAGTTTATTGTAAGTAGTAGCATCATCCAAAAGTCTGTGGGCTTCTGTTATATAGTCTGATTTGTTTAAGACTACAATCCCCCCACCTTTATCTGCTGGCTTGATAATGATAGAGTGATTCTCTTGTAATTCTTGTAGGGTAGTCCTTTCTTTTTTGGTCAGATTATGTGTCCGGTTATTGTATTTGAGACGCTCAATATCTTTCTCTACCATTTTCGTGAATGTTTCTATATGGGGGCCTGTTATGTGGCTTGGATAAAATGTAGAATGAGGTTTCAAATTTGTCATTGCATTACTGTTTGTGGAAGTATCATTCCTAATCTCTGTTGGTATTGTTGTGGAAAAATATTTCTTTAGTGTTAATTTCCTCTTGAATTTCTGTAGGTCTAGGTATGTTTGGAACTTGTTCATGTTATTTGTTGGGGCAAATTTTAAACCTTTGTCCAATAATTTTAGATGGTCATTTGATAAGGGAGTGTCGCTAAGGTTAAATATGCCTTGACCTAATGGGATCGGAGTGTTTAATGTACTGTTTTTGCTTTTTTCTCCTCCCCTGCATCCTCTTCTAGTACCTCTAATTTTCTTTTTCCCATTTTCTTCGGCGTATTGTACGTTTTTGTGGATATTTCTGTTTGAAGTCCCAATGGTTCCCTTAAAAAAACTTCTTGTTGGGAAACACATAGTTGAGCTGTTGATTCGTGAATTGTTGTACTTATATTTGTGGGTAGAGATAGACACAAATCTGTTGTCTCTTTTTCACCATTAATCCAGCCTCTGTCTATTGATAATCTTGCTAGTTGTTCGTATTGTACATCATCCTCTATGTCATGTATTGAAAATGATTTTTCAGATTCTGAGTTGTATGTGGAAAATTCAAAGGAATGTTCTAAATTCATCACCTGTTGTGAAGTTTGGACATATACTGCTGATAGGTCAAATTAAACTTTTTATATATCTGTGTTGTGCATCTATTGTGATGTTTTCTTTTGATGTGATGTGTTGTATCTACAGTGCAATTTTTTTGGTGTAAACTCTTATTTGTCCTAGATGATGATTTTTTAATAATAAATTTGTCTCTTAATATTTTTTTTTTCTTAATTTCAATCAGCTTTTCTTCCCTTTTGAATACTCTACCTGCTGTCAGATTAGATAGTGTGACAAATTCTTCATCATTTTTGTATGGTTCTAAAATGTGATCTATAGCTGTAATTTCAGTATCTAGGTTATGAAGTTCTTGTGTATGGGTCTCTATAAGTAATGAAATGAGCTGCCGTGAGCATTCAGTCAGAATGTCGTTCCATTTATTCATAAAAACTTTATTATCTTGATTATGGGTTGGTGCTTTTTTGATGCGTAGGCCTTTGGGTACTAGTTTATTGTCTGCGTACCATTTCAAGGTGTGTGCATCCCACCATGTTTTTGTTTCTTTAGTAATTAATTTTTCTAATTTTAAAAATGTGTCACAGAATGTATTTCTATTATTGTGAGGTGGGATATCATCTGTAAATTCAGCGAATTTATTGTTGGCCCTAACTTGTCTTTCTGTTCTGAGGTCAAGTAATCCCATCTAGTGATTCTTGCAGCTAATACTATGTCAGTTAAAAAGATCAAGCATGTGTTTGAGTGACATTTCCTGGTTACTATGACAACACAGGAAGAACTAATTAAATCAAAGAAATTTACTGAACACCTGTCAACATAATAGATCTCCCTATATATCCAGGACAGATCAGAGCAGTGTTACATCATTCCTTGAAGAAGGCTTCACAGAAGCTGAAACGCTTTGGAGAGCACCCTACATTTATTTTGCATCTAGAAGGAATTAGCTACTATACCCACACGGATATCAATTCTGCACAGCCGTGATCACGTGACCAGACCAAGAAGTCGAAGTCGGAAGCAGTCGCCGAGGAGAACACCAGCCGGCAAGGAGGAGGAACGGTGAAGCTGACGGATCCAAGGAGGTAAGTGCATCTCACCTTGGAGGGGATTGCGGTGTCTGGTGCAAACCACAACCACATATCCCCGCCACAGGCCTTGACCCCCACTGCCAGGCGGGAGAGGACGTCCGTCCGGTCAATCGGGCGCGCGGGCGCTATCCGCCAGCGGTGATAGGAACCGGACAGAGAGCCCCAGCCTCCTGTCAGCTTCCGTACCGCACTCCTACTCCGGGAAGAACTACATTCACCATCACCAAAAATCCACATCAACACCACAATAAGTAATAATAGCGGGACGCTGCAATCATTCGTTTGAGACTGTCATATTTAGTAGCTGATTCCAGTGGCTGTTAAGAACTTGTATTCTTTCCCAATCATTTTTCATAATAATTAAGTTTTCCCTATATATTTTTCCTTATTTTTTATTTTCAAGTCAATTTTTCTAAGCAAGATATTTTTATCTTCAATATTCTTGATCCGATCTACCATCAAGAATTATCATTTTCTATTTTCTATTTTTCAATAAATGAGCATTAATTCATTAATTTCACATGTGGTCATAATTTCAGCATAGTGATACGTTGATTACAATCATTTAAGGATACACATTAGATGTTTTCTATATATATATAATAATAACCAACATTACTAAAGGACCTTTATTTGACAGCCTTTTGCTGAGCGCAGTGTAGAATTTCTTTGTGTATTGTTGATGGTAGAGTCAGCTACCATACACAGCAGCTCGCAAGTAGCATAAACCATCTATATTCAGTGCGCAGATACTCCTACCATTTTCCGTTTTCCCATCAGAGCATACTTGCCTACTCTCCCGGGACTGTCAGGAGCCTCACGAAAATCAGGTGCCGCTCCCGACACCCTGTAAGAGGAGGCAAGTCTCCCGCATCGTCCGCTGCACCCTGCAACCCCCCGCGACCGCATGTAGAAGTGGGCGGTTCGGATGGCGATGATGACGCGATTTGAGCAAAATCGCATCATCGTTACCCCGCCCCCTGCTTTGTAATGCCAGTAATATCGGCATTATAGAGCGGGGGCAGGGCCGTGATGACGCAAACGCGCAGACACGCCCCCGCTCCGCCCATTGCAGCTGCCCATACCCTCCCTGCTGGACCGACCTGGCAGCCCCCTCCCGGAAGGGGCTGCCAGAAAGTTGGCATGTGTGCATCAGCGGTGGTAGAGGCTAAGACAGTAGAGCAATTTAAACATGCATGGGATAGACATAAGGCTATCCTTCAGAAGAAGTAAGGATCAATAAGGGTTGAGGTAACAATATGTTTAAAAATGGGGCAGACTAGATGGGCCAAGTAGTTCTTATCTGCCATCAAATTCTATGTTTCTATCATTTCTTTCTGTTTAAATTCAGTTGTATTTCTAAATGTCCTTTGCGGATACTGCCACCTACTGTCTCTCCTTACTGTCACATCATGGACTCCACCTCAGCTGTTCTTTTTCTTACCCCTGTAGTTTCCCACCTGCTGTTACACTTCTGTGTATTGCTCATCCTGCCCCACTGTCACCTATGTAGTGTGCCCTAGAAGGCTGCCTTGCCTGGTACTTTCAAGGGCAGGATGAGCAAACCACTGATTTATCTATGCAGTGGGAATCCTGTTCAATGTTCATTGTCACATACAAATGTCACATAACAAATTAATCAGCATAGTCTGCTGGTGCATCCTAGTCGCATTGCATTGCGACTTAGATACATTTTCGACAACAAAAAACTCAAAGAAGGTGCCCAGCACTAGCAGAGTCTCACGGGACCTGGAGCACCGCAAGGGGCTTTTTAGCACAACTGCAGCAAAGATGTATAAGGACACATATGTACGTTCTCTGGATGCCATCGAGATGGGAACGTGTCTTCTTATCAGCTCTGCTGGGACTGCTTCTTTCCAGAGCAGTTTTTCCACCTGCAGACATGACTTGACGGGACACAGTCCATTTGGTCAGCAACTAAGAAAATAAGGAGTTCTTTCAGAGCATGGAACAGATAGGAATTTCAATCCTTTTTGCAGAAGAAGCTGGTGAGCAAGCCCATATATAGCCATTATGTCAGTGTAGCTGTCAGCCAGTTGTTATGTTCTTATTTTGAGAGGGGTATGGAGACATCTATTCCTATATATTTGTGTACCTGCACCCTTTTCTATACAAGCCATTTGGAGCTGGGTGTCTGTTCCTGTGATACAGCACTGCCCTCGTGCGGCTGCTCTTGTGTACTGCATACTACAATGTAATCTGTTCTGCAATACGTTCTCATAATGGACCTCATTCAGAGTCGGTCGTTGCGGTCGTACGGGAAAAGGGGCCGGATTTGCAAATGATGCACTCGCATGTTGCGTCCCTAAGTTCGGATCGTTAGCTGCCCGACCAAGGGGAGGAAGCGGACGGAAGATAAAAAATACGCCCCCTTCTCGTACGCATTACACGTCATCTCCGGCCATATAAGGATTAATCGAGACCATCGGGAACTATCGGAACTGGTCATAGAGCTTAAGGTTGACCATACCCTCTCTTAAGCTCTACGATCATGTCAGTGTAAAAACCACCCTTGTCACGTGTGCCATGACACTACTTTGTTAATTATGCACTTCCATAAAACGCCGTTCGCATAATTTGGCACGCCTGCATTCGGATCTCCACTCCCCCGTTTTCAAGCACCTTCCCCTGTTACCACCCACAAACGCCTCAATCTGTCACTCAAACTACCGACCTGGCTGTGTTCAAGGAGAGAGAAATTTCTGATCGTAGCGGCTAGTTTGCGCACGCGCATTGCGAACTTTACGCATGCGCAGTTTAGCGAACATCGGTGGCGTATGACCGTGCGGCCGCAATGACAGACTCTGAATGAGGTCCAAAGTCTCAAACCTGGTCATATCTGCGCTGCCTTCATATGTTTCAATGCTATAGCAACTCCTGATTCATCTCAGTTGCAGTCTGTGAGTACTTCATATTTCCAAGCATTTATTATTTTTTTGCCTGGCTTCCGCCTCTGAAGCAACACTACCCTGATGATGGCCAGAAGAAGCAGAACCCCCTCAGTCTGCTCCAATGTACATTTCTTAAGGACAGCAGCCTCTAGATCGACACCTAGCACTGGTTGCCCTCATTCCGTCCATAATGCCTTCTTTCTATTGGAAGGATCTTCCCCTCCATTGACTCTTAAGGCTTTAACTCCAGACAATGTTATCCTTCCAGTAGCACTCAATCGTCCCAATGTGCTACAATCTATTCAACTTTAATTGTCTTCCTTGAAAGTAGGGATGTGCGCCGGACCATTTTTGCCAGATTTGGATTTGGTTCTAATTCGTCGTTTGGATTTGGATTTGCCAAACTGCGGTGTGATTTGGATTTGGATTTTTTACAAAAATTTACAAAAAAAAGCTAAAATCACATAAATTGGGCTTTTTTTTCTTCCTAGAGTATTATTAACCTCAATAACCTTAGTTTCCAGTCATTTACAGTCAATTTAGACCACCTCACAGTTTAAATTATACTTTTCACCATTATTGGCCAAAGGTTGCAGTGAGCTGACTGGTTACCAAGCGACAGAGCAGCGACACAGACACCACAGTTTAAAGCACATCTATGACACATTGCCACACAGCAGTGTCAGAAATGAAAAGTAGTGCACCCACCCAGTGGGGTACGGCCAGCAGAATCACAGTACTTGTTTACAAAGTGGGCTACGGCCCTAGGAGTCACAGTGCACAATCTTATTCACATTACACCGCACATAGTGTCCCTGATTCCCATTACACCATAAAGTAGTGTCTCTTATTTATGTTACGACACACAGTATTGTCCCTTTTACACAATGCCCACAGTAGTGACCCTTTTACACAATGTCCACAGTAGTGACCCTTTTACACAATGCCCACAGTAGTGACCATTTTACACAAAGCCCACAGTAGTAATGCCCCTTATACAATGCCCACAGTAGTAGTGCCACTTATACAATGCCCCCAGCAGTGGTGCCCCCTATGCAGTCCCCTTAGTAGTAGGGCCCCCTATGCAGTGCCCCCAGTAGTAGTATGCCCCCCAGTAGCAGTGCCCCCATTAGCAGGCCCCCAGTCATAGTGCCCCCATTAGTATGCCCTGAGTAGCAGTACCGCCAGTAGTATGCCCCCCAGTAGTATGCCTCCATTAGCAGGCCCCCAGTAGTAGTATGCCCGCAGTAGTAGTATTGCCCCCATTAGCATGCCCCCAGTAGTATGCCCCACAGTAGTATGCCCCCCATAGCAGGCCCCCAGTAGTAGTGCCCCATTAGCATGCCCCCAGTAGTAGTATGCCCCCAGTAGAAGTGCCCCCATTAGCATGCCCCCCAGTAGTATGCCCCCCATTAGCAGTGCCCCCAGTAGCATGCCCCCCAGTAGTAGTGCCCCCATTAGCATGCCCCCAGTAGTAGTATGCCCCCAGTAGCAGGCCCCCAGTAGTTGTTCCCCTGGTAGCATGCCCCCAGTAGTAGTATGCCCCCATTAGCAGGCCCCCATTAGCAGGCCCCCAGTAGTAGTATGCCTCCGTCCGCTCTGCTCTGCTGCTCCAACAGGCTCCCTCCGTGCATCAGCCTGACTCTCTTTGGCTGCTATTACAAACACACAGCTGCTGCTGGCGGCTGTGTGTTTGTGTCTGTGTAGGGCAGACCGCTATCACAGCGGTCTGCCCTACACTAGAGGAGCCCTGACGTCGGATTCTCTTGCGAGAATCCGACATCAGGCGGCCGCCGTTCGGCCCCGAACGAGGATCCGAGTCTGGTGGGGAACACCCGAACAGGGTTCGGGTGGACACGGATCCCCTATGTTCGGAGCGGTTCAGATTCCACAGAATCCAAACTGCTCATCTCTACTTGAAAGTGGACATAAAGGAAGACTTTAAAGCTACAGTTCAGAAAATAAATGGGTTCCCGTATGGTCTATTTGAGGCAAAAAATGGAAGAGTTAGGGCCAGATTCAATTAAATGCGGTAAGTTACTGCACTGGGAAAAGGTTGGTAACCTCGGGCTTTAACACCTGGGGCTATTCAATTAGAGCCACTTTTCCTTGCGCAGTAAATTACCTGCTAATACTTAACCCATAGAGTCCAGGATTAGTCCCCGGAGCTGAGGGTTAACACATTTGCGGCACGCGTGATCTGACTGTTATTGGATGCCTCCTTGAGGGCCTTATTTTTCAATATTATTTTTACTACAATAAAATGAACACCCTTTTCACATTATTTTAGTATCACATAAATGCATTAAATGGCATTTGGAACAGTTTCGTGAAAACTACTCCAAGCCCTTAAACGTGCATATTTTTAGAAAGCAGATCACATTTTCCATAGTTGTAATGGGAAATGTGATCTACTTCAAAATGACCAAGTTTCAATTGCACAAAAATATCAGAGGAAGCTCTGTAATAATAATGCCATCTGAAGATTGTGGCTTTTCTCCATTGCATAGACTCCTGGGGGTATATTTACTAAACTGAGAGTTTTTAGAAGTGGAGATGTTGCTCACAGCAACCAATCAGATTCAACTTTAACATTTAACTAGCACCTTCTAGAACAGGGGTGGCCAACCAGTCAGAAACAAAGAGCTGAAAAATATCTGTAGTCTAGTTGAAGAGCCACTAAAATGCGCACGATGAAGGCGTGCGCCGAAAAATGGGGCAAGGCCTGGCTGTCACAAGGCCATGCCCCACGCACACAATCATCGTGGAGGTAACTGTTGAAGTAAAAGAAAAAGCCAGAGAAATATAGGATACATTGAAAAAGCCAGTGCCATCCCACCTCCCAGCATACAGTGCTCGCATGGTTAACATAGTGAGAGGGAGTCTGACTGCTGCAGTGTTGACGCTGACTTGATCTCATCTCCCTTCTTTTGATCTGTTGATGCTGCCACTGTGGCTCCCCCGCTGGCACTGTCCGTCACACGGGCCAATTCTTTGTAAATGCCTGTGTTGTAGTGGCAGGTGGGATCTAATGAGTCAGTCTGATTAATTGCAATGCCTCCGGCTGCAGGACCCTTTATTGCGGTGGGCCCCAGTGCAAAACACCAGCTGCACTGATGCTGGTTAATGTTCTTTTGTATCTTGCTATGAACCATCACCAGCTTCTTATACAGGCATATAGGCCCTCATTCAGAGCCGCACGTTAACAACAGTACGCTCGTTGCGTTCCGATGTTGACTAACCACGCATGCGTCGGTGTTACACTGCGCATGTGCGTACGGCAGATTGCGAGCTTTTTTTCTCTCGTTCCTAAAATAGCGTACAGGAAGTGACATGCCAAATGTGATTGACAGAACAGGGCGTTTTTGGGTGTGACGGGGGTGGAGATGAAAAAACGCAGGCGTGGCGAGGCGTTTTTGGGGCGTACATACATTAGCAGATGCGAACGTCAAATGTGTTCGGACCGTCTCATACGTCACTGGAACATCCGCTTTCCCTTCAAAATGCTCGCACAGCTTAGGGTCAGGATTACTCGACCACATTGGCGATGGCCTTCTCCTCCGTCCCGGGACTCAACGATGGTGCTGCGATTAATCGCGGCTGGTCAGTAAAGTAATTAGTGTTGGATTGAAAACCGGCTTGGTATGTGTTTGGAAAGCAGTTTATTGGGATAGCACAAAAGCGTACGCAGGTGGAAATCAGAGCTGCTAATGTCATGATTACACAATCAATTAGCGTACATTTTGGGTGTTTTATTTTGGCCACAATTTGTTGGTTATGGCCTATTGTAACAATAATGTCATCATGTTTTAATTAGCTCCCCTTTTTTTTGGTTTACTGTGGAATTTGCATCGCTATGTGATTTTTGAAGCGTTCCTTAAAGAGGCCTTTTTTTTTTTTTTAAGAGGGTCAGTTTTTGCCTTTAGGGCCAGGATTAAATGTAACCCATTTGTACAATAATGTCACAATACAATGTCAGTTTTTTGTTTTTAATTTATTGTATAAACACCAACAAATTGGCCTAATATTTTTTGGCCTTTTTTTTGTGGCAAAGATATTTGTTAAAATAAAAAAAAATGCCATAACTGGTAACATAAACGTAAATACCAAATTTTTTAAAATTTCACAAGAAAGGAGAGGGAAGTTTTGACCTGAAAGGAATATGAGCCAAGCACAGAAGGAGTGTGGGCAAAGTCGCCATTGCTGTCACCGTTTTCTCGCCCGTTTGGCTGGGTGAGGGTGGGCGCCAGACCGGGTCCGGGATGCCATCGGGCTGGCCTGTCCAGAGGCAGATGTTGTGGCCTCTGGACTAGGCACAGGGCTAGGCACATTTGGAGGATTGGCTGATGTTGTGCCAGAGGTGGAGGATCCGGATGTTCCGGCAGGAAGGGAGGTCGGCTCCACCATGTGCTGGCGAACGAGCTGCTCCAGGGCATCGGCGATGCGGATGTTGGCCCTGGTATTTTCCGCCAGGGCCTGAGCAATGGTCACGTTGGCCGCAGCATTTTGCTCCAGGGCCTCAGCCACCCGTATCAGACTGGCGTCCATCCTCTGCAGAATCTCCGTATGGAAATCCGATTTAAAATTGAGTTCTGTGAGGAGGCCCACTGCCTGCGAGGGGGCACGCCCTGGACTGGCTTCTGCAGGGTCCTCAGCCGGATGTACTGGTTCCTCCCCTGCAGAGCCAGCAGAAATTCTGCGGCCAAGGCTCCCCTCTGGAGCAGACTCATCCGCCTCTGTCTCTGTTCGGAAAAATGCGAAAAGACTCACATTGGAATCTACATATTGGCACAATAGCATTTCAGAGTTGGTGACATCACAAGACTTACCTTGGCCAACATGAGGAGCCGCAAAGTCTGGCATGTCCGTATCCATGTTGGACACGCCAAACACCTCCACAGCCTGCACACACCCCTGTGCCAGCTCTTCTAAGTCTGTCAACTCCAATGACACAGGGGTGGGACCCCCACCTGTCCCCCTTGCATGCCTAGCCCTGTCGGCAAGTTTTTGCTTGAGACGATATTTGAAGTCTGCCCATCTGTGGAATGAAATTGGAACCATTATCCTTTGTTTTACAATGGGGTTTGTTTATAGGATGGGAAAGTGTTTACTTACCGCCGTTTGACATCCCGGGCTAGACGGACATAATCACCCACCCTATTGACAGCAACGGCGACCTCCTCCCACATTCTCCACTTCTGGCTTTGGCTCATATTCCTGGCTGCCTGGGGCAGGATGTCAACACACTTCTGGATCAAAACCTCCATCTCCTTGCTTGTGAAATGTGGCTGCCTTTTTTTTTTGGCAGCTTTGGCGGGTTGACTGGGGCCAGCAGTCTCTTCCATGTCATCCTCCTCACCTATTTGGGTAAATATGCAGATTTAGCCACTTCACAACTTTCACAATATTATGTTTTAAAAGAATCATTGAGACAAAATGCATGAAGGCCTTACCGCCGGATTTTTGGCCATTGTTTCCCTGGTCTGAAGCCATGTCTCTGCTTCCAGAATGAAATCAACCAGAAATTAAATGTGATTTCGTGACGTATTTATACATGCGTCCTTAGTTTGCGGCCGCATCATTGATTGTGCGTCCCTATGATTCATCCTTAATTTGTGCGGGAAAATAAACACTATTTATGGCTTGGTGTGTGTGGAGTCGAGGTTGCGTTGTTGGTTTGTTGGCGGTTAAGGTGGTTGGATTTGGTTTTTTGCGGTTGGAGGATTTGGCGGAGTTGGTTTATTTTTGGTTTTGCTACAGTTGTTTTGGTTTTCCGTTCGCATTTTTTGGGTTGATTTTTTTCCATCGTTTCCTGATTTGGTAAGTTTTGTGCAGTCTAATTTGTGGGCAATTGGTGTCTACTTCTGGTTTTTGGTGTTATATTTTTTTTTTTACACTAATTTCATCTATTTTAGTTTGTTTTGGCTTTCGGACCCAAAGACCTTTTTGTTGGAAATCTTATATATTCGAGTTGGGTAAGTCCATTTTTTTTCTTGCATTTGCGAACTAATTAACGCATTTTTGACAGTTGGTGTAGTGACTTGCATTTGCGAACTAATTAACGCATTTTTGACAGTTGGTGTAGTGACTTGCATTTGCGAACTAATTTACGCATTGTTGACAGTTGGTGTAGTGACTTGCATTTGCGAACTAATTTACGCATTTTTGACAGTTGGTGTAGTGACTTGCATTTGCGAACTAATTAACGCATTTTTCGAGGCTTATTCATCATGTAAACCAGTTTTGCTTTGCCCTTTTCCATTTTTGGGGTCCATTTGACCCCTATTTGACGTACGGTGTGTAATGTCGTTTTCATCGATGGCCAAATGTGTGTTTCGACTATTTTATGTGTTGGCTTGCACCAATTTGACAAACAAAAAATCACCCTCTAAATTTTTGATGTCCCATTTTTGGCTTTTTTACAGTTTATACGTATCATGACAATACCCCGGCATGTAAGCAGCTATGGATGGTATCATAAAGCTAAGTTGTTTTATGTTACTTTTGGGGTGACTCAAAAGCCTTACATTGTAAACTTTGAATTTCAGGTAGATCTGGGGCGAATTGTTCTGGCCCTGCTCCCGGAAGACGACCAACCTCAAACTCGTCCCAGGCGTAGGCATCGTAGGCATGCAAGGCCCCAGATATTTCGAACACGTGTCACCCTTTTTGGAATGCCCGATGATGAGGTTTTAAGACGCTACCGTCTACCTCCCAAAATCATCATAGACACTCTCTCATTAATAGAAAGTGATCTTGAGCGGCAAATTGACAGTCCAACAGCAATACCACCACTGACGCAATTTATGGCGGTGTTACATTTCTGTGCCTCAGGATCGTTTCAAACAACGGTGGGCATAGTGGCGGGCATCTCCCAATCCTCCTTTTCCCGGATCCTGAGGGCAGTGATGGAGGCACTTTTCAAGCACCTCCATCATTTTATTAAAATGCCTTTGGATATGGGTGCCCTTAGTGTGGCCAAGGCCAATTTTTACCAAATAGCTGGCTTCCCACACATCATAGGGGTTGTGGATGGTACTCACATACCACTTCAGCCTCCAGCACGGCTGGAGGCAATATTTAGAAACCGTAAACACTATCACTCCCTGAATGTAATGGTGGTATGTGATGCCTCCCTCCAGATCCTGTCCCTGAATGCTAAATTACCATGAAGTGCTCATGACTCCTTCGTCATCCGGCAATCAGGGATATGGCAGAAATTAACCAACCTACAAGCTGGTGATGCGTGGCTTCTGGGTAAGTGGAGACCTTTAGTACATAACAATGTTAAGCTTGATACACAGTGGTCCTGATGTTGGCTAATTTTTTTAACAGGAGACAGTGGATACCCTTGCATGTCCTGGCTGCTCACTCCTTATTTGGCTCCCACACCAGGGCCACAAAGTGCGTATAATTCCGCACTTACAGCCACCAGGCAAGTGGTGGAGCGCTGTATCGGCCTTTTAAAAGGCCGATTCAGATGCCTCCACCGCTCTGGTGGCGAGCTCATGTATGTGCCGGATATGGTGTCTAAAATTGTGGTCCTGTGTGGGATATTTCACAACATTGCCATAAGGAGTGGTGTCCCAATGCAGCCAGAGGATGCCTTACCTGAGGATGGCCCCCCCGAGGTTGGTTGTAGGTCAGTATGTGGGGGGGCCATACGTGATGATGTGGTGGCCAGATTTTTTAGGTAAGTTGTAACAAAACTACAGTGTTTATACCTAATGTGTTTGTGTTTGTGTGCGAACATCTAATTTTGTGTTTTTTTTCTCACCATCTTCTGTTTGTTCACATAATCTTTGGCACTCCAACGCTCACTACTTCCTGCTACCCTTACCAAACCTGGATCTGGTCCTTTTGGGCATATATTCTGGAACCCATATTGCAACGCCATGTTTGTGGAATCATGTTGGCATGGTCCTTCGTCAACCAGTTCTTGATTTTTTGTTTTTATTTAATTATTTCTTGGTATGTGTTGTATTTGAATTTATCACTGTGTTCTTTTTTTGGGAGTGACCACTTTGTTTTCTCTGTTATGTTGTGAATAAATGTTTGGAGAGTGAAATGGTCTTCCTTTTTTGGGACGTTAACAGCAAGTGTAACCAGGTTAACACAAGTTACATTTGACTAAGGGGTAATCCAGTACTGACGCCAGTTGAGCTAAACTGAAATATGTTTTCAGATTCCCAACCCACACCCAAAGGAAGCCTGGCCCAACCTTGGGATTTGTAAGATTGGCCTAAGCAGCTTGCGCACCAACTAGGAACCTGTAAAATGTCGAAATATGTAATTGACACTACACCCAAAAAGGGAAATGACATTGTTACTGTTATGTGTTTCTTGTGTCTGTTTGACATACAAAGACAAAACACAATCTAACTTTTAAAAAAGGGAAATCCTTGCAGGAACAGTCTACTTATGTCATGCTAAACTATCTTGGTTTTGGCTTTAAAAAATGAGCCAGAACGTATATTTGTCAGAATAAATTTATTTAGAAACGATAACAAAAATAAAAAAACTACTGCCGAAGGAGGCCAGACAGCCGGTCGAGGGCCACCAGAATGCCGATTACATGTTGCCGCATCTGGCCAACACAATCCGCCACCTCTTGCCGACGCCTCTGTTCCTCTGTGGGTGAGAAAAGTGTGTGGGTTAAGACAACAATAGGGAATCCACATTAAAAAAACAAAAACACAACGAAATCACTCCTAAACCTAAAAAAAAAAAAAAAAGGGGGTGCTGCCAAAAATACAAGGCCTATGTACAAATTCCCACAGGTGTGATATGTGTATGTTGAAATCACCAGGAAGAGGTAAAGGCAAACTGCAAAATCACCAAAAGTCAAGCCACAAAAACACGAAGAAAGGCACGACACATGATTACATACAAACAGTTTGTGCTTTAAAAAAAAAAAAAATAAAAACATACCGGGAGCCAAAACGGGAGCTCCGGAAATGCCTCCATGATCCTCCTCGGAGGATCCGTCATTCCCCAAAGAATGGGGAGGAGTTATGATGGACTCCGGGGAGGGGGTAATTGGAAGAGGGGTGGGTGGAGGAGAGGGGGAAGTGGGACGGAGGGGAAGGAGGCCCGACATTTCCGGGAGAGGGTCTGGGAAGGATGGGGAGGAGTGGGGAATAGGGGAAAGATTTGGGGTGGAGTGTTGGCTGGGGGTTGGGGATAGTGGCCGGGAACGCCGTCTGGACGGACGGTGACGGCGGAGTCTTGGCTGTCCCCCTAAAATATGACAAAGAAATTGCGGTTAGTTTATGGACAAATCCGGGGACCGAAACTAAAAAAAAAAAAAAACCCAAAAAATAAGCCAAATAGGAGTAGAATGAATAAATCAGAAATAGAGGGAAAACATGCACACGCAGATATGAGTACAAATAATACATAGGACAGACAGGAAAACATGCACACGCAGATATGAGTACAAATAATAAATAGGACAGACAGGAAAACATGAACACGCAGATATGAGTACAAATAATAAATAGGACAGACAGGAAAACATGCACACGCAGATATGAGTACAAATAATAAATAGGACAGACAGGAAAACATGCACACGCAGATATGAGTACAAATAATAAATAGGACAGACAGGAAAACATGCACACGCAGATATGAGTACAAATAATAAATAGGACAGACAGGAAAACATGCACACGCAGATATGAGTACAAATAATAAATAGGACAGACAGGAAAACATGCACACGCAGATATGAGTACAAATAATAAATAGGACAGACAGGAAAACATGCACACGCAGATATGAGTACAAATAATAAATAGGACAGACACGAAAACATGCACACGCAGTTTGCCCCACAAACACAAACATTAAAACCACAATACATAACACTTACTTTCCAGGATCTCCATGCAAAAGCATGCCAGCAAGCGGGGCGTTCGCCGTTGCAGGTCGGACCACCTGCGCTCCAGCTGCCCGATGTTGCGGCGTGAGCCGAAGGACCGCAGGCGGGACCGTGCCTCCGCATACGCGGAGTGCTTCTGCCGGTTGGTCATGGGTTGAGGTTGGCTGGTGATCCGGCGATCCATGACCTCCGTAAGCACCAGCAGCTCGCGCCTGGTGAATGCGGAGGCTCTCATGATGGCAATGGTGTTTTTCTTAAAAATCATTTTTGATAAAGTGTTTAAAAATTTTCTGATTGGCTAATGTATTTTGGAAATTAACAGGAGCAATTTTATTGGTTAGTGTATGAGTCATGTGTTCGACAGGGCCAGAAATCTCTGGAGAGTTATGATAGGCTTGATGCAGTGACATGCGTAAGCAAATTTAAATAAAGAAATGAACCCAGGGAAATATGCGGGGATCCACAGCAATAGAACAATTGTTTAATTGTGGTTCACATGATTTTTGAACAATAAAAGCGAATGTTTCATCCGTACGTATTCTGCGGGTAAACACAAACACGGACAAGAGTAAAGTTTCTTGCATTGTGTTGAAAAAAAACAAACAATTAAGCTAATTGATACATTGATTGGCATGATACGATTGAGGGAGGTAGGCAGAATAAAGGAGCAGGTAATCGACATCTGACAAGGCCACTTCCTGTTTATACTTGTGCGTGCTTTCCTTTCAAGACATTTCGGGGATGTACGCTCGCTATTTCGTACGCTCGTTAGTTAGAGGAGGGGTCGTCAGAGATTAGGGAGGAATTTTAGATGCGAACGAAAATACGAGCGAGCCATTGAATTTAAATATTTTTGTACGTACGCCTAACGTACGTGCGCTCGCTTGCGAGTGGGTCTGAATGAGGGCCATAGTCCCTGTTTTCTTCAGTTTTTCCAAAGGTACAGAGTAGTATTATCAAATCATATAATTAATAATAAATTATCAACTTTCACTAGGCTGTTACTCTGCCTTGAATCCTGAGGCCTGTGATTTGCTATTTGTATTCAGTTTCCACTTTAAAAATCTCATTGGGATTTTGTAAGCTTGTTTATTAATAGTGTTTTCCATGTCTCCAATTTGTTTTTTTTTTATAGTTATGTTAGTTCTGTAATCAATCAATCCTTTACCTGGCTTCTACTAAATACTCCATCTACATTTACCTGTGCTGGTTTCAGACATCTGATCTTGTTCTTGATTAATGAAAACATTCTATAGCATCTTATATTTTACGAAACTGCCATCCTGTCTTCCATTGCAGTGCCACAGCTTGCTGCAGCATTTAGGCAATATGGGTGAAAACAATATTGTGAACTCTGTGGTGGTCATAATTGACAGGAAATGACTAGAAATTAATGTTATTGATGTTAATAATACGGTAAGAACAAAGACAGGCCCAAATTATATGAATTTAGCTGTTTTAGACAATTTTAAAGAATGTATTATTATTATTATTATTTATATAGCGCACACATATTCCACAGCACTTTACAGAGAATATTTGTCCATTCACATCAGTCCCTTGCCCAGTGGAGTTTACAGTCTATATTCCCTATTGCTTGCTCACACACATACACACTAGGGTTAATTTGTTGTGAGCCAATTAACCTATCTCTATATTTTTAGCGTGTGGGAGGAAACCGGAGCACCCGGAGGAAACTCACACAAGCACAGGGAGAATATACAAACGCCACACAATTAGGGCCGTAGTGGGAATCGAAACCACGACCTCAGTGCTGTGAGGCAGTAATGCTAACCATTACACCGTCTGTGTTGCCAAATCCAAAAGCAACACCAAAACTGAAACAGAACTAATTCACTTGACTGTGGTTTTGCCAAAACCAAAACACTGGGGTCCGTGCGCATCTATAATTTTTAGCTTCTGTCTGGTTGACTGAAACTGATTAGCATCCTTGACTGCCAGACCACCTGCTGAAGGCTGATAAAGAGTGTGTCAGTCTCTGCTTCCCAGGCATTGAAAGGCCAGTTGAGAGACACTGTGATTACTAATTGTAAGTGCTGCACTAAAGACTTCTATTTTGTGAGGGGTGTTAGGTCCTTTCACTGTCAGAGATAGAATAATTTTGTTCAGTTACAACCAGACAGGCCAGAATTTACTTTTATGCTTTGTTTATTTTTGTGCTGCTTCTAAAAATAGCTGAGAATACTTGTACCTGGACTGGTGTACTACTACTTGGAACAGCAAAGTAACCTTTAGTAACCTAGCGCTTCACACCATTGAAGTCAATGGTGGGAACTGCTCATTGGCTGAGAGAGACAGAGGCTCGTCTATCTCAGCCAAAGAACGCTCAGCAGCAGCAGCTGAGCCCTCATTCATGAGGTACCATACTTAGAAGTAGGGGTGAGCGGGTTCGGATTTCTGAAATCCGAACCCCCCCGAGCCCCCCCGATCCGAGGCCGATCCGAGTCAGGCTCGACTTTTCCCGCCTGACTCGGATCTGAAATCGAGGCAAAACGTCATCATCCCGCCTTCCGGGTTTCGCGGGTTCTGGATCCCATATAAGGTACCCGCGTCGGCGCCATTTTCTCACTTGGCTGTGGATAGTGAAGAGGGAGGGTGGGAGTTAGAGCTGGCTGGGCTGTGTAGTGTAGAGTAGTGTAGTGCAGAGTAGTGTTGTGCTGTGCTGTGCTGTTCTGCTGTTGTCCATAGGGGCTGTGTCCACTACTTCAAAGTCCATAGGGGCTGGCTGTGTTGTGCTGTGCTGCTGTTGTTAATAGGGGCTGTGTCCACTACTTCAAAGTCCATAGGGGCTGGCTGGACTGTGTTGTGCAGTCAGTTGTCCATAGGGGCTGTGTCCACTCCAAAGTCCTGTGCAGTGTCCCAGTCCTAAAGGGGTGCTGTAGTGTTGTCCAGGGGGTGCTCTGTCCGTCAGGGGTGCTCCCCCCAAGTGCTAAAGAAAAAATATTTTTTATGTGTTTGTGAAATGTGTGCGCAGTAGCTGCACGTGCATCAACAAAGTAGTGCCAAGCGTGCGCCTGTGTCATAAGTAAAGGGCCGGCTGGCTTGACCGTTAAAGGGTGCTGTAACCCCCAAAGAACACTCCAGTCCAAACCAAATAAAAAAATATTTTCTGTGTTTGTGAATTGTGTGCGCAGTAGCCGCACGTGCATCAACAAAGTAGTGCCAAGCGTGCGCCTGTGTCATAAGTAAAGGGCCGGCTGGCTTGACCGTTAATGGGTGCTGTAACCCCCAAAGTACACTCCAAACCAAATAAAAAAATATTTTCTGTGATTGTGAATTGTGTGCGCAGTAGCCGCACGTGCTTCAACAAAGTAGTGCCAAGCGTGCGCCTGTGTCAAAAGTAAAGGGCCGGCTGGCTTGACCGTTAAAGGGTGCTGTAACCCCTAAAGTACACTCCAAACCAAATAAAAAAATATTTTCTGTGTTTGTGAATTCTGTGCGCAGTAGCCGCACGTGCATCAACAAAGTAGTGCCAAGCGTGCGAATGTGTAATAAGTAAAGGGCAGGCTGGCTTTACCGTTAAAGGGTGCTGTAACCCCCAAAGTACACTCCAAACCAAATAAAAAAATATTTTCTGTTTGTGAATTGTGTGCGCAGTAGCCGCACGTGCATCAACAAAGTAGTGCCAAGCGTGCGCCTGTGTCATAAGTAAAGGGCCGGCTGGCTTGACCGTTAAAGGGTGCTGTAACCCCCAAAGTACACTCCAGTCCAAACCAAATAAAAAAATATTTTCTGTGTTTGTGAATTCTGTGCGCAGTAGCCGCACGTGCATCAACAAAGTAGTGCCAAGCGTGCGCCTGTGTCATAGGTAAAGGGCCGGCTGGCTTGACCGTTTAAGGGTGCTGTAACCCCCAAAGTACACTCCATTCCGAACCAAATAAAAAAATATTTTCTGTGTTTGTGAATTGTGTGCGCAGTAGCCGCACGTGCATCAACAAAGTAGTGCCAAGCGTGCGCCTGTGTCATAAGTAAAGGGACGGCTGGCTTGACAATTAAAGGGTTCTGTAACCCCCAAAGTACACTCCAAACCAAATAAAAAATTATTTTCTGTGTTTGTGAATTGTGTGCGCAGTAGCCGCACGTGCATCAACAAAGTAGTGCCAAGCGTGCGCCTGTGTCATAAGTAAAGGGCCGGCTGGCTTGACCGTTAAAGGGTGCTGTAACCCCCAAAGTACACTCCAAACCAAATTAAAAAAATATTTTCTGTGTTTGTGAATTCTGTGCGCAGTAGCCGCACGTGCATCAACAAAGTAGTGCCAAGCGTGTGCCTGTGTCCCATAAATAAAGGGCCGGCTGGATTGACCGCTAAAGGGTGCTGTAACCCCCAAAGGGCACTCCAAACAAAATTAAAAAAAATATTTTTTTGTGTTTGAGAATTGTGTGCGCAGTAGCCGCACGTGCATCAAAAAAGTAGTGCCAAGCATGCGCCTGTGTCATAAGTAAAGGGCCGGCTGGCTTGACCATTAAAGGGTGCTGTAACCCCCAAAGTACACTCCAAACCAAATAAAAAAATATTTTCTGTGTTTGTGAATTGTGTGCGCAGTAGCCGCACGTGCATCAACAAAGTAGTGCCAAGCGTGCGCCTGTGTCATAAGTAAAGGGCCGGCTGGCTTGACCGTTAGAGGGTGCTGTAACCCCCAAAGAACACTCCAGTCCAAACCAAATAAAAAAATATTTTCTGTGTTTGTGAATTGTGTGCGCAGTAGCCGCACGTGCATCAACAAAGTAGTGCCAAGCGTGCGCCTGTGTCATAAGTAAAGGGCCGGCTGGCTTGACCGTTAATGGGTGCTGTAACCCCCAAAGTACACTCCAAACCAAATAAAAAAATATTTTCTGTGATTGTGAATTGTGTGCGCAGTAGCCGCACGTGCTTCAACAAAGTAGTGCCAAGCGTGCGCCTGTGTCAAAAGTAAAGGGCCGGCTGGCTTGACCGTTAAAGGGTGCTGTAACCCCTAAAGTACACTCCAAACCAAATAAAAAAATATTTTCTGTGTTTGTGAATTCTGTGCGCAGTAGCCGCACGTGCATCAACAAAGTAGTGCCAAGCGTGCGAATGTGTAATAAGTAAAGGGCAGGCTGGCTTTACCGTTAAAGGGTGCTGTAACCCCCAAAGTACACTCCAAACCAAATAAAAAAATATTTTCTGTTTGTGAATTGTGTGCGCAGTAGCCGCACGTGCATCAACAAAGTAGTGCCAAGCGTGCGCCTGTGTCATAAGTAAAGGGCCGGCTGGCTTGACCGTTAAAGGGTGCTGTAACCCCCAAAGTACACTCCAGTCCAAACCAAATAAAAAAATATTTTCTGTGTTTGTGAATTCTGTGCGCAGTAGCCGCACGTGCATCAACAAAGTAGTGCCAAGCGTGCGCCTGTGTCATAGGTAAAGGGCCGGCTGGCTTGACCGTTTAAGGGTGCTGTAACCCCCAAAGTACACTCCATTCCGAACCAAATAAAAAAATATTTTCTGTGTTTGTGAATTGTGTGCGCAGTAGCCGCACGTGCATCAACAAAGTAGTGCCAAGCGTGCGCCTGTGTCATAAGTAAAGGGACGGCTGGCTTGACAATTAAAGGGTTCTGTAACCCCCAAAGTACACTCCAAACCAAATAAAAAATTATTTTCTGTGTTTGTGAATTGTGTGCGCAGTAGCCGCACGTGCATCAACAAAGTAGTGCCAAGCGTGCGCCTGTGTCATAAGTAAAGGGCCGGCTGGCTTGACCGTTAAAGGGTGCTGTAACCCCCAAAGTACACTCCAAACCAAATTAAAAAAATATTTTCTGTGTTTGTGAATTCTGTGCGCAGTAGCCGCACGTGCATCAACAAAGTAGTGCCAAGCGTGTGCCTGTGTCCCATAAATAAAGGGCCGGCTGGATTGACCGCTAAAGGGTGCTGTAACCCCCAAAGGGCACTCCAAACAAAATTAAAAAAAATATTTTTTTGTGTTTGAGAATTGTGTGCGCAGTAGCCGCACGTGCATCAAAAAAGTAGTGCCAAGCATGCGCCTGTGTCATAAGTAAAGGGCCGGCTGGCTTGACCATTAAAGGGTGCTGTAACCCCCAAAGTACACTCCAAACCAAATAAAAAAATATTTTCTGTGTTTGTGAATTGTGTGCGCAGTAGCCGCACGTGCATCAACAAAGTAGTGCCAAGCGTGCGCCTGTGTCATAAGTAAAGGGCCGGCTGGCTTGACCGTTAGAGGGTGCTGTAACCCCCAAAGTACACTCCAAAAAAATTAAAAAAAATTTTTCTGTGTTTGTGAATTGTGTGCGCAGTAGCCGCACGTACATCAACAAAGTAGTGCCAAGCGTGCGCCTGTGTCATAAGTAAAGGGCCGGCTGGCTTGACCGTTAAAGGGTGCTGGAACCCCCAAAGTACACTCCAAACCAAATAAAAAAATATTTTCTGTGTTTGTGAATTCTGTGCGCAGTAGCCGCACGTGCATCAACAAAGTAGTGCCAAGCGTGTGCCTGTGTCCCATAAATAAAGGGCCGGCTGGATTGACCGCTAAAGGGTGCTGTAACCCCCAAAGGGCACTCCAAACAAAATTAAAAAATATATTTTTTTGTGTTTGTGAATTGTGTGCGCAGTAGCCGCACGTGCATCAAAAAAGTAGTGCCAAGCGTGCGCCTGTGTCATAAGTAAAGGGCCGGCTGGCTTGACCATTAAAGGGTGCTGTAACCCCCAAAGTACACTCCAAACCAAATAAAAAAATATTTTCTGTGTTTGTGAATTGTGTGCGCAGTAGCCGCACGTGCATCAACAAAGTAGTGCCAAGCGTGCGCCTGTGTCATAAGTAAAGGGCCGGCAGGCTTGACCATTAGAGGGTGCTGTAACCCCCAAAGTACACTCCAAAAAAATTAAAAAAAAAATTTCTGTGTTTGTGAATTGTGTGCGCAGTAGCCGCACGTACATCAACAAAGTAGTGCAGAGCGTGCGCCTGTGTCATAAGTAAAGGGCCGGCTGGCTTGACCGGTAATGGGTGCTGTAACACCCAAAGTACACTCCAAACCAAATAAAAAAATATTTTCTGTGTTTGTGAACTGTGTGCGCAGTAGCCGCACGTGCATCAACAAAGTAGTGCCAAGCGTGCGCCTGTGTCATAAGTAAAGGGCCGGCTGGCTTGACCATTAAAGGGTGCTGTAACCCCCAAAGTACACTCCAAACCAAATAAAAAAATATTTTCTGTATTTGTGAATTGTGTGCGCAGTAGCCGCACGTGCATCAACAAAGTAGTGCCAAGCGTGCGCCTGTGTCCCATAAATAAAGGGCTGGCTGGATTGACCGCTAAAGGGTGCTGTAAACCCCAAAGGGCACTCCAAACAAAATAAAAAATTTTTTTCTGTGTTTGTGAATTGTGTGCACTGTGGCTGCACGTGCATCAACGAAGGAGCAGTGCCAAGCGTGCGCCTGTGTCCCATAAGTAAAAGGCTGGCTGGCTTGTCCGTTAAAGGGTGCTGTAATCCCCAAAGGGCACTCCAAACAATATAAAAATATATATTTTTCTGTGTTTGTGAATTGTGTGCACTGTGGCTGCACGTGCATCAACGAAGGAGCAGCGCCAAGCGTGCGCCTGTGTCCCATAAGTAAAAGGCCGGCTGGCTTGTCCGTTAAAGGGTGCTGTAACCCCCAAAGGACACTCCAAACAAAATAAAAATATATTTTTTTTTGTGTTTGTGAATTGTGTGCGCAGTAGCCGCACGTGCATCAACAAAGTAGTGCCAAGCGTGCGCCTGTGTCCCATAAGTAAAGGGCCAGCTGGCTCATTTCTTAAAGGGTGGTGTAACCCACAAAGTGCACTAGTCTCCAACAAAAATAAAAAATTATTTTCTGTGTTTGTGTGTGCCTTAGCCGCACGTATATATCAATATAACATAAATGGAGGACCAAACTTTCTCCGATAAAAATAAAATAGGGAAAGATCAAGAACCACTTCCTCCTAGTGCTGAAGCTGCTGCCACTAGTCATGACATAGACGATAACATGCCATCAACGTCGTCTGCCAAGGCCGATGCCCAATGTCATAGTAGAGGGCACATACAATCCCAAATGACAAAGTTCAGGAAAATGACCTTGAAAAAAACATTTAAATCATCTGAAGAGAAACGTAAACTTGCCAATATGCCATTTACGACACGGAGTGGCAAGGAATGGCTAAGGTCTTTCCCTATGTTCATGACTAGTGGTTCAGCTTCACATGACGATGGAAGCCCTCCTCCCGCTAAAAAAATCAAACGAGTTAAGCTGGCAAAAGCACAGCGAAGAACTGTGCGTTCTAAGAAGATATCACAAATCCCCAAGGAGAGTCCAAGTGTGGTGGTGGTTGCGATGCCTGACCTTCCCAGCACTGGACGGGAAGAGGTGGCTCTTTCCACCATTTGCACGCCCCTTGCAAGTGCTGAAAGGAGCACCCACAGTCCACTTGCTGATATGCAAATTGAAGATGTCACTGTTGAAGTACAACAGGATGAGGATACTGGTGTAACTGGCGCTGAGGAGGAAGTTGGCGAGGAGGATTCTGATGGTGATGTGGTTTGTTTAAATCAGGCTCCGGGGGAGACAGTTGTTGTCCGTGGGATGAAAAAGCCCATCACGTTCATGCCTGGGCAGAAGACCAAACATTCCACCTCTTTGGTCTGGCAATATTTCTATCCAAATCCGGACAACAACTGTCTTGCCATATGTACCATATGTAAAGGTGAAATAAGTAGGGGTAGGGACGTTAACCACCTAGGAACATCCTCCCTTATACGGCACCTGCAGCACGTTCATAAAAAGTTACTGTCAAGTTCAGAAACTTTGGCTAAGACCGTAAGCAGTCCAGGGACACCTAAATCCCGTTGTCCTGTGTATCCAAGTGCCTGCAAACCACACCGTCAACTCCCTCCTCGTCAATTTCCTCCTTAGTCAGGATCGGTAGTAGTCCTGCAGGCCATGTCACTGGCATGACTGACTCTCCTATCCTGGATTCCTCCGGAGGATCCTGCATTGCTACGCCTCCTGCTGCTGCTGCTTTTGCTGCTGCTGGGAGTCGTTCATCATCCCTGAGAGGAAGCAGGAACACCACTACTTTTACTAAACAATTGACCCTCCAACAGTCCTTTAAGTACGACAGCAGTCATCCTGAAGCAAAACGTATAACTGAGGCCTTGACTGCTATGTTGGTGTTAGACGTGCGTCCGGTATCCGCCATTAGTGCAGTGGGATTTAGACAATTGATGGAGGTAGTGTGTCCCCGGTTCCAAATCCCGTCTAGATTCCACTTCACTAGGCAGGCGATACCGAGACTGTACAGAAACGTCAGAAAAAGTGTCCTCAGTGTCCTGAAAAATGCCGTTGTACCCAATGTCCACTTAACCACGGACATGTGGACAAGTGGAACAGGGCAGACTAAGGACTATATGACTGTGACAGCCCACTGGGTAGATGTATCACCTTACGCAGCAACAGCAGCAGCGTCACCAGTAGCAGCATCTCAGAAATGCCAGCTCATTCCAAGGCAGGCTACGCTGTGTATCACCGGTTTCGCCCAGTGGCTTACCCCACTTAGACTCTCCTGGGGATTTGTGATATCTGACAATGCCACCAATATTGTGCGGGCATTACATCTGGGCAAATTCCAGCACGTCCCATGTTTTGCTGACACAATAAACTTGGTGGTGCAGAATTTTCTGAAAAGCGACAGGGACGTGTAGGAGACGCTTTGGGTGGGCCGAAAAATTTCTGGCCACTTTCGCCATTCAGCGACTGCGTGCCGAAGACTGGAGTACCAGCAAACACTCTTGAACCTGCCCCGCCATCACCTGAAGCAAGAGGTTGTGACGCGGTGGAACTCAACCCTCTATATGCTTCAGAGGATGGAGGAGCAGCAAAAGGCCATTCAAGCCTATACATCCACCTATGACAATGGCAAAGGAGGGGGTATGCACCTGACTCAAGCACAGTGGAGAATGATTTCCGTATTGTGCAAGGTTCTCCAGCCCTTCGAACTTGCCACACGTGAAGTCAGTTCAGACACTGCCAGCTTGAGTCAGGTCATTCCCCTCATCAGGCTTTCGCAGAAGCAGCTGGAGAAAGTGAAGGAGGAGCTAAGACAGAGCGATTCCGCTCGGCATGTGGGACTTGTGGATGAAGCCCTTCTTTCGCTTTGCCAGGAATCCAGGGTGGTCAATCTGTTGAAATCAGACCACTACATTTTGACCACCGTGCTCGATCCTAGGTTTAAAGCCTATGTGGTGTCTCTCTTTCCGGCCGACACAAGCCTGCAGAGGTGCAAAGACCTGCTGGTGAAAACACTGTCATCTGAAGCGGAACGTGACACGTCAACAGCTCCTTCTTCATTTTCTCCCGCAACTGGGGCTGCCAGGAAAAAACTTAGGTATCCTAAGCAACCCGCTGGCGGTGATGCAGGGCAGGCAGGACCAAGTTTGGACATCTGGTCCGGACTGAAGGACCTGGCAACAATTTCTGACATGTCTACTGTCACTGCATATGATACTGTCTCCATTGACAGAATGGTGGAGGATTACATCGGTGACAGCATCCAAGTAGGCATGTCAGACAGTCCGTACCTGTACTGGCAGGAAAAAGAGGCAATTTGGAGGCCCCTGTACAAACTGGCTCTATTTTACCTGAGTTGCCCCCCCTCCAGTGTGTACTCCAAAAGAGTGTTTAGTGCAGCCGGGAACCTTGTCAGCGAAAGGCATAGGAGGTTGCTTCCACAAAATGTGGAGAAGATGATGTTCATAAAAATGAATTATCAACTCTTCCAGGGAGACCAGCCTCCAGAACGTATAGAGGGACCTGTGGTGGTGGATTCCAGCGGGGACGAGTTAATACTCTGTGAGGATGAGGATGTACACAACACTGAAGAGGGTGAGGAATCGGTGGATGAGGATGAGGACGACATCTTGCCTCCGTGGAGCCAGTTTGTGCAGGGACAGATTAATTGCCAGCTTGTTTTGTGGGGGCCCAAACGAACCAATCATTTCAGCCACAGTCGTGTGGCAGACCCTGGCGCTGAAATGATTGGTTTGTTAAAGTGTGCATGTCCTGTTTATACAACATAAGGGTGGGTGGGAGGGCCCAAGGACAATTCCATCTTGCACCTCTTTTTTTTCTTTGAATTATGTACTGTTTGGGGCCTAGTTTTTCAAACTGCCATCCTGTCTGCCACTGCAGTGTCACTCCTAGATGGACCACGTGTTTGTGCCGCCCACTCGTGTCGCTTAGCATAGTCATCCATCTACCTCGGTGCAACCTTTTGGACATAAAAACACTATTGTGAGGTGTGAGGTGTTCAGAATAGACTGGAAATGAGTGGAAATTAAGGTTTTTGAGGTTAATAATAGCATAGGAGCAGAAAAATGAACACATTCTGTGATTGTAGCTGTTTTTATGCTTTTTAAAAAAAAAATACAGATCCAAAACACAAAACCCAGAACCCAAAACACGGAAGGGTGGTTTTGGCAAAACCAATCCAGATCCAAAACACGAAGAAAGATCCAGATCCAAAACCAAAACACAAAACACGAAAAGTGGCCGGTGCATACCCCTACTTAGAAGTGGTATACAACAGTGGATGCCTACATGGAAAAAAGAGGACGTGACACAAGGGGTAGGTGAGTATGGATTTTTTTTTTACAGGTCCCGATCTTGGAATCTACTGGAAAAGGGGACAGAATGGTGCTAGGGAGAAGGTAAGTATGTACTGTGAGTGCAGGAGAGTTTGAGTGAGTGAATGAATGAGTTAGTGCATGTGAAATAAAATAATAAAACCTTTGATGTCCGTGTCCTGTATTTATTTTAATATTTCTTTTGCAGGTGAACTAGAAGTACCCCGCATGCTGGTACTTGGAATAATCTAAAGTTGAAAATGTCAGTGTTTTTCTTTCACTTCCTGTTTGAACAAGAGTCAATTTTCAGCTTTTTCAGTTATTATTGGGAAGGCATAACTCAGGGTAGAAGACGATTTAAGATAGTTTATTTTCCAGTATAGGGCCTTTTTGGGGATAAGGTTTATGAGAGATTTACAATTTTTTAACAATTAGCCCAAATATGCCCCATTTTAGAGATAGGGAATTTCAATTTGTTGCCAAGTAGCCACCTGCAGGGGGGGCAATATGGCTGAATTTTTCCATCCAGTTTTTATTCGGTAAACTATAGGAGAATTACATACATTTGGCTGATACAATGGGTCAGGGTGGTGTTTTAGGGTTGGTGTGGGCACATTGTGACACTAAGCCCTGGCACCACTCTAATAAAGGAGTGTAATCATCTTGTGTGAGCACAATGGCGTCTGTTAGAGCATGAGTTCAGTGATGTCATTTAATTTATTCATTTATTCAGTGCACTGCTGCTGCAGTCAGCAGCACGTTTGGAGATGCCTGCACAGATCAGTGTGATCTGTGCAGTGCTTCTCTGTGTTAAAAGTGCACAAAAGTAGAAAATGAATTATGTGGGGTCTCTCCCAGAGCATAACCAGCCCCAGGCTCTATGAACATATACGCTGGATTGAAAAAAATGGAGAAAAATGTTTAAGGGTCCCCCATATTTAATTAACCAGCACTGGGCTCTTGGAGCTGGCCCTGGTTCTAATAAAATGAGTAGAGGTGCCCTGTATTTTAGAACCAGCACCGGGCACCACTAGTGGGGGGGGGGATGCCACAGCCAGAAGACACATTTAACAGGGTCCCCTGGCCAAAGCATTCATTTTCCCAACTATTCAGCCCAGGGATCTCCAGGCCAGGGAGGATGAAGCCCGGGGATATCCCACTCACCCCTGGGGAATGGGTGCAGTGTTAATAGTGGTAATTAATAGATTGAAAGTAATATGGTCTTTTACATTAGGACTACAGATCCCAGTAAGCCATCCCCGCATGCTGGTACTTGGAGAACCACAAGTGTCAGCATGCAGGGCATTAAGCGCCCACTGGTACCTATAGTCCCCCTGTAAATAAAAATTAAAATAGCAACAGTACACACACACCATAGAAAGTACAACTTTAATACATATACTCATATTACATACTCAGCTTGGATATCAGTCCTCTTCTCCAGTAGCATCCCAAGTAAGTAAAATAAAATAAAGCAAAAACCTGATCCACTGGACATAGCAGCGCTGTATGTACATACTGTGGATACAGCGTTGCTACTGAAAGTGACAGGACCCATGAGATTTCCTCCACTTGAATGGCCACCAGCTAATCAGTGGCCTGTACCATGAAAGAGTGGCACGCATAGCTCATTTCAAATATGACTATGATTGGCTTGTTCACAGCACCATCTTTGAAATTCAAGATGGCCACGGTGAGCCAATAGTGGCTAACCATATCATCACTCTGTCCCCTTGGGCTGGCTTAAATTAGCCAGTGTGATGCAGTGGCAGGCAGTCTGACAGAGAGGAGGAGCTGAGAAGAGCTCCTGAAGGAAGAAGATGCCAAAGAAGCCCTGGTGGGTGGCGGTATGCAAAAGAGCTTAAAGGCCGCCACCCACCATGAGAAAATACAAGAAAGAAGACGCTGAGGAAGCCCTGGTATTTGGCATCATACAAAAGAACTTAAAGGCTGGCACCCACCAGGTGAAGATAGAAAAAAGAAGACACAGAGGAAGCCTTGGGGAACAGGTTAATACATTTCTAAAACTATTGGGGTCCTGTCTTTAATTTTAATATTTTCTTTACAGTAGAACTACAGATGTCAGCAGGCCCTTAATGTACAGACATACTGGTACTTGTAGTTCTCCAAGTGCTGGCATGCTGGGCAGGCTTGCTGGTATCTATAGTCCCAATGTAAAGAACTATATTATTTATTTTACACCAGTGAAGTGTGATGAGGTCAATGTCTGGGGAGGCACAAATGTATAAAAACTAGGGGTGTGCACCGGCCACTTTTCGTGTTTTGTGTTTTGGTTTTGGATCTGGATCTTTCTTCGTGTTTTGGATCTGGATTGGTTTTGCCAAAACCACCCTTCCGTGTTTTGGGTTCTGGGTTTTGTGTTTTGGATCTGTATTTTTTTGAAGAAAAGCATAAAACAGCTTAAATCACAGAATTTGTGGGTTTTTCTGCTCCTATGCAATTATTAACCTCAATAACCTTCATTTCCACTCATTTCCAGTCTATTCTGAACACCTCACACCTCACAATATTGTTTTTATGGCCAAAGGATTGCACCAAGGTAGTTGGATGACTATGCTAAGCGACACGAGTGGGCGGCACAAACACGTGGCCCATCTAGGAGTGACACTGCAGTGGCAGACAGGATGGCAGTTTGAAAAACTAGGCCCCAAACAGTACATACTGCAAAGAAAAAAAAGAGGTGCAAGATGGAATTGTCCTTGGGCCCTCCCACCCACCCTTATGTTGTATAAATAGGACATGCACACTTTAACAAACCAATCATTTCAGCGCCAGGGTCTGCCACATGACTGGGGCTGAAATGATTGGTTCGTTTGGGCCCCCACAAAACAAGCTGGCAATTAATGTGTCCCTGCACAAACTGGCTCTACGGAGGCAAGATGTCGTCCTCATCCTCCTCATCCACCAATTCTTTGGATAAAACAGGAAAAAGGGATTTAGGTGTCCCTGGACTGCTTACGGTCTTAGCCAAAGTTTCTGAACTTGACAGTAACTTTTTATGAACGCGCTGCAGGTGCCGTATAAGGGAGGATGTTCCTAGGTGGTTAACGTCCCTACCCCTACTTATTTCACCTTTACATATGGCACATATGGCAAGACAGTTGTTGTCCGGATTTGGATAGAAATATTGCCAGACCAAAGAGGTGGAATGTTTGGTCTTCTGCCCAGGCATGACCGTGATGGGCTTTTTCATCCCACGGACAACAACTGTCTCCCCCGGAGCCTGATTTAAACAAACCACATCACCATCAGAATCCTCCTCGCCAACTTCCTCCTCAGTGCCAGTTACACCAGTATCCTCATCCTGTTGTACTTCAACAGTGACATCTTCAATTTGCATATCAGCAAGTGGACTGTGGGTGCTCCTTTCAGCACTTTCCGGGGGGTGTGCAAATGGTGGAAAGAGCCACCTCTTCCCGTCCAGTGCTGGGAAGGTCAGGCATCGCAACCGCCACCACACTTGGACTCTCCTTGGGGATTTCTGATATCTTCTTAGAACGCACAGTTCTTCGCTGTGCTTTTGCCAGCTTAACTCGTTCGATTTTTTCTAGCGGGAGGAGGGATTCCATCGTCATGTGAAGCTGAACCACTAGTCATGAACATAGGGAAAGACCTTAGCCGTTCCTTGCCACTCCGTGTCGTAAATGGCATATTGGCAAGTTTACGTTTCTCTTCAGATGATTTAAATGTTTTTTTCAAGGTCATTTTCCTGAACTTTGTCATTTGGGATTGTATGTGCCCTCTACTATGACATTGGGCATCGGCCTTGGCAGACGACGTTGATGGCATGTTATCGTCTATGTCATGACTAGTGGCAGCAGCTTCAGCACTAGGAGGAAGTGGTTCTTGATCTTTCCCTATTTTATTTTTTTTGGAGAAAGTTTGGTCCTCCATTTATGTAATATTGATATATACGTGCGGCTAAGGCGCACACAAACACAGAAAATAATTTTTTATTTTTGTTGGAGACTAGTGCACTTTGTGGGTTACACCACCCTTTAAGAAATGAGCCAGCCGGCCCTTTACTTATGGGACACAGGCGCACGCTTGGCGCTGCTCCTTTGTTGATGCACGTGCAGCTACAGCCCACACAATTCATAAACACAGAAAATATTTTTTTATTTTGTTTGGAGTGCCCTTTGAGGGTTACAGCACCCTTTAACGGACAAGCCAGCCGGCCTTTTACTTATGGGACACAGGCGCACGCTTGACGCTGCTCCTTTGTTGATGCACGTGCAGCCACAGTGCACACAATTCACAAACACAGAAAATATTTTTTTTATTTGGTTTGGAGTGTACTTTGGGGGTTACAGCACCCTTTAACGGTCAAGCCAGCCGGCCCTTTACTTATGACACAGGCGCACGCTTGGCACTACTTTGTTGATGCACGTGCGGCTACTGCGCACACAATTCACAAACACAGAAAAAATATTATTTTTTTTAGCACTTGGGGGGAGCACCCCTGACGGACAGAGCACCCCCTGGACAACGCTACAGCACCCCTTTAGGACTGGGACACTGCACATGACTTTGGAGTGGACACAGCCCCTATGAACAACTGACTGCACAACACAGTCCAGCCAGCCCCTATGGACTTTTAAGTAGTGGACACAGCCCCTATGGACAACAGCAGCACAGCACAACACATCCAGCCCCTATGGACTTTGAAGTAGTGGACACAGCCCCTATGGACAACAGCAGCGCAGCACAGCACAACACTACTCTGCACTACACTACACTACACAGCTCAGCCAGCCCTAACTCCCACCCTCCCTCTTCACTGTCCACAGCCGTGTGAGAAAATGGCGCCGACCCGGGTACCTTATATAGGATCCAAAACCCGCGAGACCCGGAAGGCGGGATGATGACGTTTTGCCTCGATTTCAGTTCCGAGTCAGGCGGGAAAAGTCAAGCCTGACTCGGATCGGCCTCGGATCGGAGGGGCTCGGGGGGGTTCGGATTTCAGAAATCCGAACCCGCTCACCCCTAATAAAAACACAGTTTTTATATCAAAACTCTGGAGCATTACAGAGAGTATGATAGGGGAGGGAGTATGACAGGGGAGGCTCTGCCTCTCCTGCCTAATCTGACTGCACATTCCTGTTTTATACATTACCCCCCTACCCACCACCTCCAGGTGTGCAGGGAAGAGCCATGGGCTTTCAGCCTAGGGCTGGTTGATCCTTGGGAGGGGGGACCCCAGGGCCGGCGCTACCATTAGGCAGGTTTAGGCATCAGCCTATGAGCGCCGGCATTTGGAGGGTGCCGCTCGCTGCCCATAATGACAGGCAGTGGTACTGGGATTGTACTGTGTGCATGCGCCGGGTGAACGGATCAGGTAAACACACTAGTTGACTGTTCTTCTCCTGTCTGTGTTGTTAACTGCATGACAGGAGAGGGGGAGAGCAGGGAAGGGAGGGGGATGAAAGCATAACACAGAACGGAGAATGGACACTGCAGTCTCATCTCCACAACTCTGTGTAGGGCAGGAGAGAGGGAGAGAGTGGGGGAGGCTGAAAGCATACCACAGACGGACACTACTCTTGTCCCCTTGTACAGGCACAGCTCTGCTCCTCTGCCTGTGTTGTACACTCGGCCAGGGCACGAGAGAGGGGAAGAGAGGGGGAGGGATGGAGCTAAAAGGATCTCTGGGGTCTATTCATGTATTCATATAATCTGTATCATTCCTCCTCTCAGTCTGCAACTGCAGGCTTATCGCAAGTACTGCACTGGGGATGGCGAAGATATCACAAAGCTGAGTACCTTACTTTTTTACAATTTGACATTGGTAAATTTGAGCAGATCGAATTTCCCACAACAAGTATGGGAAATGCCATCTGCTGACTTAAAAAATGCGAATTGAATAGTTTGGAAGATAATTTTGTGAATTGTCCTCCAAACACTATTTGATAAATTAAGGTGAAACTAAAATAATGTGAAAAGGCTGTGAAAACACACTTTTTCACATTATTTTAGTTAAAATAATTTTGTTAAGTAGAGTCCTTAAGTGTGAAGTCCACACATAGGCCGTGGCACTTGTAAAGCCAGCCACGGCCACCGTTCTGTTAGTGACTGCTCTGTGGCAATTGGCAGTGCTGCACACTGTCTCCTCACTCCCCGGCCCACACAGCGTCCGCCCTGTATCCGGCGTACAGTCAGACTGCCTCAGCCTACTGTGTCAGCATCAGCGCTGACGTCACTTACCACCTGCAGCGCTCAAGCCAATGAATCAATCACCGGCCTCGTAGGCTGCCTCTGTACTTCCCCCTTCGCTCGAGGAGAAGAGAAAGGATGCAGCCCAGGCTGAAAGCCTGGTTTGGAATGAGAGCTGCCTACAGTGGAAAATAATTGAATAAGTATGTAATATTATATATTATATATATATATATAGAGAGAGAGAGAGAGAGATAGATAGATACACACACAGTACTGAATACTGTGTGTATGTACGTCAGTAAGTGTAATGGCATGGTCTACAGTATATATTATTCTGTCTACAGCGCCATTACACTTACTGACGTGCAACACACTTTTTTTTTTGTGGGGGGAGGGGGGAGCAATAGGCTGAAGTTCTGCCCAGGGCGCCGGGAAACCTTGCACCAGCCCTGAAGACCCCATTTTTTGCATATGACAAACCTAAGCACAATTTACACCACTGCCCTGCAACCCCATATCCAGTCTTCACTGCCCTATACTCCATAACATTAAATAAAAAATTATGGGGTTGGGGTGTCAGGGAAAAGTAGCTATACAGAGGGTAACATATTAGGGGAACACAGGTGAGAAGAGAGTAATAAGTGTGGGAAAAGTTAGTGGGCCAGGGGTGGCCTGTAAAATTCTCTGTTTCAAAATTTTAAAGCATAAATATATTAACTTTGAAAAAAGCTATGAAATTTTAGTCAAAGAACCTTACACTCTCACATGTCCAATTAACGCTTCTTATACATGATCTGAAATTTCAGAAAAGTGTTATACTCTTCCACTTATACTGAAAAAAGAAATGGAATTCTGATCATTAAGGCTGACACCTTAATAGATATGTTCCTTGGTAATACAGATATGGTATGCCATCACACCCTGTGAAAAAAGAAATGGAATTCTGATCATTAAGGCTGACACCTTAATAGATATGTTCCTTGGTAATACAGATATGGTATGCCATCACACCCTGTGGTTAACTGCAGATTCAGCCCTCTCATGGAAGGAGTTTGCTGTCACTCACAAAATGGTGGAGCTGCTAATTCACAGATTTGTGTGCTCACTGGAGTAGACACATGCAGTCTAATGCTGGGTACACACTTCATGATGTGTGTACTCAGTGATGCAACCTGCAACCCCCAGCTGATGGGCCAACATATCAGGCGGCCTTGACACAATAGACGATCCGGTGCCCGACCCTTGATGTTGGGCCTAGCCACATCCCGCTGCATGGGGTCATCAGTCACATCATCAGGATATCCTGCATGTAAGGCCAACCTGATGATGCAGCTAATGACCCCACAGGAGCACATACCGGACAAAATGGTGAATAAACACTAGATGATTTTGAATGATATGTCGTTCCAATTAGTCAGAATCGGGCATATCGTTCATATGTCTAGTGTGTACACACCTTAAGCAACTGAAGTTCTGAACAGCTATAAAACATCCCCCTTATCCATGCCGCTTTGTTTTCCCTCCATCCATGCTACTCTGTACCCTGTGCCACACTGTCTTCCACCCTATCTGTGCCATTCTGTCCCCCCCTTATTCATGCCACTTTGCTCCCCTATTCACATCACTCTGCCCACCATGTGCACTTCTGTCCCCTCCCATGCATGCCACTCTGTCTCCCCTTTATCGGAGGCAATCTGTCATCTCAGCTGTGATGCTCTGTCTCCTCCCATCTGTGTCACTCTGTCTCCCCCTCCATCCATGCCACCCTATCCCCCCATCTGCACCACTCTGTCTGCTCCCATCCATTCCATTTTGTCTTCCATGCAACACATTTGCTGAGTAATGTTTCAATTAAAGTGGGAAATGTGTCTGACAATGGAAATGGTAATTCACTAGGAAAGAAGGTAATGGGCCACAGATTAGGAAACAAGGACTAAATATGGGATGGGGTTGATTGGAATGTGGAGCGTGACTGGGATGTAAAGTGATGAGTGTGAGATGGATAGCTGGTAAGATATGTGAACTGGGTATGTATATAGTGATAACGCGAGCTGCTTTGGATATTGGCCCTCATTCAGAGCCGCTCGTTAGCGGCAGTACGCTCGTTCCGAGCGATGTTTGCACATCTGCGCATGCGTACGCTTTTTAGTACGCATGCGCGAACCAGTCAGTGCGGCCGAAAATCCTTTGTACGCTATATAGCGAGTGCCTGCTATTTTGAGTGACAGAATGAGGCGTATGTGGGTGGTAACAGGGGAAGGTGCTTGAAAATGGGGAGTGGAGATCCGAACGCAGGCGTGCTTAAAGGTCAAAACGGGCGTTTTATGGGTGTGTATATTTAAAACAGCAGCGTCATTGACCACGTTACTGGGTTATTTTATAGCCAGAACTGCACGCAAATTTGTGGTAGCAAACACCAACCACAAGAATAGCGAGCAGTTCATACGCTGGTCGATGTACTCGATTAATCTAATAAATAGCGGACATGACGTAGGATGCGTGCGGCCAGGGGGCGTTTTTAACAAATAAACGAGCGTATGTTTTGCTCGTTCGTTCAGACTTAGAGGTGTGAACACACTGCAATGTGCGTACGGATCATTTAAATAGCCACCCCTTGATTTTAAACGAACGACCGCAAATAGCGTGCGGCTCTGAATGAGGGCCATTGTTTTTAAACCTTACTTATTAGAAGAAATGGAATAATTCACACCAATACCAATTTTAAAATAAATGACAATGTTTTACTTAAAAAGCAAATCAATTATACATGTATTATGTATTATTGTCAAAGCAGATTTACAACATAAAAAACATTAGTTCAGCAACAGTGACAAAATGATTATTTGCAATGCCTAGCATAGACTCCCAAGGTGACAGTCAGCCCTGTTTTATACTTACAGCCCAGCGCCCCGCGACACTCTCGACCTACGATCTCTCCTGCTCAGCCCGACTGACCGACCCCTCCCCTTTTTGATCAATCTTTTATACTTTTTTCCTCTCTGCTACTGACCTATTCTAAAATGACGAATATTAATTAATTAATTCAATATTCATGCGCACTAAACATTTCACTAATAATATATTTTAATCATAACAAAACCCACAATCTCCTTTCTATGTTCTCAAAATACTGGTGACCGCATATAGGCCGAGGCTATTAGCTCCCTTCTTGCTTAGACAGATCTGAGACCTACTGTCTCCTAGTCTGTTCATACTCAACTAACCCATTATTCTGTCTTGCTAGAGAAGAAATGGTTTTGATCAGTTGTAATTTATACCTATTTCTGTAATAACACTTATACCTTTTAGATTAAACAATATTAAACAATAATAACTGTTGCTTCAGACACACACCTGTCTACTTTAGAGAGAAGGTAGACCTCATCTCTAGGCCTGAGGCCATTCGACACATGTCGGTCCTCCGCAACTTACAACTAATATATATTCTGAATAATTTCTATGTACTCTTAATTGCAATGAAAATAATGAAAGACATAAGCATGCATATATTCGTGAATTGCTGAAGGAATATGTACGGTCACATATTCCGGCGTTATCAATAGAAAGCTTAATGGCAGTTGCAATGCGGGTATTTGTTGAGATGTGAGGACTGAAGTTGGCTTTGGGGAATGGGATGTGTGGATGGAGCATAAGAGTGAGTAAGATGGTTT
The DNA here is from genome assembly GCA_031769625.1 of Taudactylus pleione. Taxonomy (NCBI): domain Eukaryota; kingdom Metazoa; phylum Chordata; class Amphibia; order Anura; family Myobatrachidae; genus Taudactylus; species Taudactylus pleione. Next base: position 19,856,359 of record JAUIMM010000018.1, read on the forward strand.
TAGCAATTAAGCAAGTTGTTTGCGAGAGCTGAATGTGGATAATAAATGAGATGGATGTAGGGAGTGAGAAGGATGTTGCAACCCAGTGGGATTGTTGTTTTGGGAGTGACAGATTGGGATGATTGGGATGAGTGACAGCAATCTCCCTTCATGTGAGTGCTGAATCTGCAGTTAACCACAGGGTGTGATGGTGGGAAGCAGTTGGGAAGCCGACGGACGGAATCCCGACCATCGGCTTTCCGACTGTCTAATCCCAGCAAGGGGTTAAATGACAGGTGTCAAATTCCTGACCCTGTCATTTTACCTACGCCGGGAGCCTGACACCCGGCTTACTGATCAAAGGCAAGCCGGGCACCGGGCGCGGACAGCCGCAGAGGGGGGAGGGTTAGGTTTAGGGTTCCCGGGGGGGGGGCACTTAGGGTTAGTCACCCCCTGGGGAGTTTAGGGTTAGGCTAGGGGAAGGGAAGGTTAGGGATAGGCACCCCCGGGGGGAAGGATAGGGTTAGGCACCCCCTGGTGAGTTTAGGGTTAGGCTAGGGGAAGGGAGGATTAGGGTTAGGCACTTGGGGGGAAGGTTAGGGTTAGGCACCCCTAAGGGAGGGTTAGGGTTAGGGGGTAGAATAGGGTAGGAAATGCTTACCTTGGGATCGGGATTTTCACTGCTGCAGGGATGTCGCTTTCAGGATTTGAACCGTCGGCCATGAGGTCAATCATACTGAATCCGTGATGGCATACCATAGCTGAATTGCGCAAGGAACATGTCTTTTAAGGCATCAGCTTTAATGATCAGAATTCCATTGCTTTTTTGAGTTTCAGTGGAAGAGTTACAACAGTTTTCTGAAATTTCAGGTCATGTGTAAGAAGCCTTAATGGGACATGTGAGACTGTAAGGCATTTGTGTCTACCCTCACCAAGGGTTGTGAGCTGGGGAGGGGGATGTGTGGCAATATCAGTAAAGATGGTGATTATAGGTTATGGATTCTGTGTGGGACTGGAGGGATCCACCCACACAGCGAACAAAAAGGAGGTGTGACCCAGAGCCGGATTTAGATCTCAGGGGACCCTAGGCAAGATACCAGATTGGGGCCCTCCTCCTTCAAACAATCCATAGCACTATATTTCCATTATTGGACTCTTCAGCCTGGATGGTGATTGTTGGTGTGCCGGTGGAGTAATTTAACAATACCATAACGTGTGGTACCCTGTTGCCAAGCTGTTTTACAATATGGAGCGCCCCCTCTTTCTTTCTATCTAACATATATACTTGTATATATTTATATATCATCCTGTTTTAAATATGTATATGTTGCTAGCTGTGTATTATACATATTGTATACTTAAATATGTATGAAAGTAGCAATATATATATATATATATATATATATTTTCTATATATACTGTATTTCAGTTGGAACGCCATTCCTGATGTTCTATTGAAAAATGACAACATCAGGAACTGCGTCTTCACACTGCCTGCAGGCTCCTATTAGTGGGATTTTGACGCTCCCCTGACTCTTCACTCAGTCCTCTTTTAGTCAATAGTTGCTTTCCTCCCTTCAGTGTATTAATACTCTCTGACGTTCGGCTATGCCTTCCCATAGCTTCAGTGAGTCCATCTGCCGCCCCGCTCCACCAAACACACTAACCAGCACTAATACTGGAGTAACTCACGCAGGCTTCACACATCCAGTCTCCTCAGCCACTGCCAGGTAAAGTTTAGCGCTTTTGATATGGCAGCACCAGCGGCCACAGAGGTGTTTGCACTGTGAGGGGTAGAGAGTGTCACAGCTAATGCCGCTAGCAACGTATATATAAATATGTATATATTATTTTCATAATTAAATGTGTGTATGCATACAGCTTCTGGTTGTTATAGTCACACTGAAAGCCTGGCCCCTTCACTGCCCACCTGACAGCACCACATACTGCCCTCTTACATAGCACCCATCATTCTCACCCCTCTCCCCTCCCTTCACAGACTCCTCTCCCCTCACAGACCCCTTTCAGCAGCCATAGACCCTCTTCCCTCACACCACAGATACCCCGTCCCCTCACAGCACAGACCCACCCTACCCTCACAGACTCCTCTCACCTCAAAGTACAGACACCTCCTTCCCTCACAGACCCCTTTCAGCAGTGATAGACCCCCTCAAAGCACAGACCCCCCTCACCTCACAGACTCCTCTCCCCTCACAGTACAGACACCCCCTCCCCTCACAGACCCCTCTCAGCAGCCATAGATCATCTCCCCTGATGGCACAGACCCCCCCTCCCCTCACAGACTCTTCTCCCCTCACAGTACAGACACCCCCTCCCATCACAGACTCTTCTCCCCTCACAGTACAGACACCCCCTCCCCTCACAGACCCCTCTCAGCAGCCATAGATCCTCTCCCCTCACAAACCCCCTCCCAGCATAGACATAAATTTACCTGCCTATGACCTCCATTTGCACCACACCTGTGGACCTGCATGGCTTGTCTCTTTAAGTAGCACCAGCCTTAACAGCGGCACAGCTGGGGAGTGACAATGAATCACTGTCACTGTCTGTCTGCGGGAGCAGCGGCATCCTCCTCACCGTGGCACTCCATTCAACAGTAGCATCTCCGAGGCCGCCCCTCCCTGCTTAGTGATAGGGCCAGCCAGCCCCGGCCTCAACTCTGCCTCCTCCTCCCCCAGCTTAGTAGCAGCCAGGCCTCCGATGTGACACAAACAGCGCAGCAGGTTCTCCCCAGGGACAGTTTTTGGGGGGCCTGGTCACGGGCTCCTTGGGACCCGCCGGGCCCTATGTGGCTGCTTAGGTTGCCTAGCGGCAATCTGCCCCTGGTGTGACCACACCTAAGGGCTGCTGGAGGCAGTCAAAGGAGGACTGAGGCAGGCAAAGAGCCCAGTGTGTCTGGAGGCCAGGGAGGGCCAGGAGGCCATGTCCAGACTTGCAGTTAGGCAGGGAGGACCACAAATCTCTGACTTTTTATGTGAAGTTGGGGCAGCCAAGCCAGACCAGTGGGCCTTGAAGCTGTAAAGGCCTGGAGGCCAGTTACCATACTTGCATGCAGACAAGGAGGACCAAAAGGGACTTTGTTGATGTAAAGCCAGGCCAGGAGGCTGTGTTTCTACCTGTGAGGGACAGGACAATATGACACAGGGTTACGTTGGCAGATTAGCTGCCCTTTAGTCAGGGTTCAAGAAATGAGGTAGTGCCCTGCATGGGGGACAGATCGTTTATTATTTTGTTCCTGAATGCTGATAGTAAAAAATATGTATGTACCAATAAAGACAATAACAGATGTTTTAGCTAAAAAGAGATACTTTACTAAGGCATATTAACAGCATGGAAATATTAAAGTAGTTATGTTTTAATAAAATAATGGATATTGAGGAATGGGAAAATATAAAAATAATGTAAGATATCTGCAGTAATTAGGTTCTAGAACGTTATTTAAAATGGCTCCTAGAAACTTATGGAGTTATAAGTTTAAAATGGCCACCGTCAAGGTCTCTTAGGGAAAAATGGACATAAGCCAAGTGAGGTAAAACACGTGCATAGGCCAAGTGAGGAAAGGTACATGCATAGGTCTTAATGTGTTATATTAAGGTTACTTTCCCATGGATCTAGAGATGAGTTTTGATGACATCATCTGATAAGTATAAATATCGGCGCTAAAGTGGGCTCAGGGGGAGAATTGGATTGAAGTTCTAGGATGGCATGCTACTGAGACACCTAACTATAAAAAATAGTAGTAGTAGCTTTCCATTAGTATTAGCAGTGCCCCCATTAGCAGTGCCCCCATTAGCAGGCCTCCAGTAGTAGTGCCCCCAGTAGTAGTGCCCCCATTAGCAGTACCCCCAGTAGTATGCCCCCTTTAGTAGTATGCCCCCCAGTAGCAGTGCCCCCAGTAGCACCCCCTTACACACACACACACACACAAATAAAAAAAGGAAAAAAAAAACGTACCTGAATCCCCGCTCCTGCCGCCGTCCGCTCTGCTCTGTCACCCGCTGAGGAGGGAGCAGGCTCCCTCCGTGCAGCAGCCAATGAGAGTCTGTATGACTCTCATTGGCTGCTATAACAAACACACAGCTGCTGCTGTGTTTTTTTCTGTGTAGGGAAGACCGCTCTCACTCGCGAGAATCCGACATCAGGAGGCCGCCGTTCGGCCTCAAACGGGGAAACCCCGAACAGGGTTCGTGTGTACTCGGCTCCCCAATGTTCGGAGCGGTACGGATTCCACAGAATCCGAACTGCTCATCTCTAATAATACCACTATAAGGCCTTAGGCCGGGATGTACTAAGGTTGCGGTGACCATTCCGCCAGTCACCGCATCCTTACTAATCGCATATGTACTAACATATGCGATTACTATCGCAAAGGACAGCTCTTGCGATAAGAGCTGCCCTTTGCAAAGTACCCGACGCCGGGTGACGGGGTCCGTGGGACCCCGCCCCCTCCAAGCCCCGGGAGCTTCCTGCTGGAAACCTGTGCAGGAAGCCCCGGGCTCCTTCTCCTCCTCCCTGCACCCAGAAGAAGCTTAGGAGGAGGAGGAGGAGAGGGAGGACCCGGGAGGAGCCCAGGCTGGCGACCCTGGACAGCAGGTGAGTGGGGCTAGCGCTGGGCGACGGCGGGGTGGCGGGGAGTCGAGTCAGCAGCAAACCAGCGGGAGCAAGGTGCGGTAAGAAGCCCATAGGCTTCTATAGGGTAACGCCAGGTTTTTCTGGCATTACCCTATGCACAGATTAAAGTGCGTCCGGGCCTTAGTACATATGGAAATGCGGTAAAAACCCTGTTTTCGGGGTTTTGTACGGCATTTTCCCTTTAGTACATCCTGGCCTTAGACAGCAGTGTGAAACACGTGTGAGAGAATAAGGTGGTTGACATGAGGTACCAAATGGGAAGGTATAATATAAGTGTTTTAATTTGACAAATAAGAAGTTCTTATCAAATATTGATCTTATCACCACTATTTGGTGTTACAATGTAAAATAAAAGAACATGTCACATTGACAAGTATTTAACTCAATGTGAAATGTTCTGGATTTTCCAGTTAAATCATTTAAGACCTCATGGAGTTAATGGTTATTGTAAAATTCTTCAATTTTTACAATCTGCTTTACATAATCTATGACCTTTCTTTGATTGTGGACATTATGGGGATGTTTTATATATTTTACTTTGTGCAGATCAACCACATTTTAGTTTATATATAAAACTGGAAGTGTATGCCATGTACTTCTGGCATCACCTTAATGTTTGTTTTTTTATGGTAGTTTTAACTGGGAGAAGATTAGACTGGGATTCTATATGTATATTTCTTTAGTCATTTGGAATGTTTTTGCGGTATTAATTTTACTGTTACCATTGACCTGGAAGGAATTGAGCTTTTTTTTTTATTGATGTTTTTTATGGGAACAATACATTTTGTGTGGTGTATCATACTATGGACCTCATTCAGAGTCAATCGCTTGCTGCAAGCGATCGCTCTGAATGAGGGTGGCCGCTTACTTTTTAAAGTGCCGCCTCCTGGTCGATCGCTAGGCTGTGGGTTACCACCCACAGCTCTTGCGATCGACCAGGGTGATGGTCGCAATGGTCAAGACCATCGCGACCATCGGGGCTTGCGCCGACCGCAAGCCCCAGGGAGCTTCCTGCTCTGATCGAGCAGGAAGCTCCCCACTGACATCATTGCTAATGTCAGTGGGGCTGCCCCCAAACGGCAAGCGTTCCGTCGGGAACGCCTCCGTTTGACCAGCCACACCCCCTGCCCGCTTCCCAAACGGGGCGAGCTGTCACTCACCATCGACAGCTCGCCCCCTTTGGTGCGAGACCTGTAGCGACGGAGCGCCCGTCACTAGCCGGGTCTCGCGCATGCGCACGTCAGAGCCGGCTCCGACATGCGCATGCCCAGTGGGGAAACATCGACCCGGTTGCGAGCTCTCATCGCTTGCGACCGGGTCTGAATGACCCCTTATGTTTCCTTTATGCTTCTTTCTCCAAATGTTCTGAATATCACCTATTTATCATATGTTGAGAACTTTGGGATACACTACAGAGATTCAGCAAGACCTCTAAGGGAAGAATTTTTCCTATTTGTCTTCAATTTAGCAAGAGCGCACCTGTCAGGTCTTTCTATTACTGTGTCACTGTATTGGGGTTATTAGTGATCAGATGGGTGCTGCTGGATTTGCTTGCAGGTGCCAAGGTTACTCTTTTATTGTATTGTTTATAGGAAAGTGTATGCCTAGAGAGGAACATCACACCTGTTCCACCTTTCCTTAATGCTGCTGTATTTTGTTTAATCTTGCTTGTGTCCTCTTGCCGGCAATGCTTGTCAATTGCTCCTATTTTCCACTGTACTGTGGGTTGTTTTGCTTATGTGCTGGTATTTAGAACATCTACTGTAAGTAATGTTAAGTAGCTAGGATAGCGCATACATCCAGCCTGTTAGTTTTACTGTTATGTACACTAGGGCCAGTTAGTCTTGTAGGATCCGTGTACTGTTGCTGAGTAGTTAGTTAGGCTAGGTTGCTGGCACATATTATGAGAGTAGCTACAGTAGAGTAGCCAGTGTGGTGTGTTGCTTGTGTTTTGTAATAGGTGCAGTGGATGTCTGTCAAGATGTCTACAGCATACATGGTCAGTAGAGTCTGCTTTGTGTGTTTCCCCTTCTAGGCCTGGCATGTCTGACGCACGTGGGTGCTATGACAGACCCTTTGTCTAATCCCCTGTTTGTTTTCTCCCCTGTTTAGATGAAGTATGTTCAATGCACGAGGGTTCTTGAAAAGGTTTAGTGCATTCTCTGTAGGTCGGTTGGGTTGCTTGCCAGACAGGTGTTACTGGCAACTGTCCCATTGGTGAGTGAGCACAAATAGGAGACAGTTGGGTGTCTGAGGTGCTTTGGCCAGGGATGATGATAATCTGACCCACCTACAGAGATTGTGGTCTTTTTTAAGTTGTCTAAGTCTTAATATTGTGTATTTGTCTTGTACACACATTTTTCTCTTTCCAGGCAGAAGTCATCCAGTTTGCGTACAAGGACCATCTGTAACATCTGAGTGACCTGAAGATGACAGAGAGAGGAGCCAGGTTAGTGCCTGACTACACCGTACACCAAACACACAATACATATGCAAACAAAGGCCCTCATTCAGAGCCGTTCGCTATTTGCGGTCGTCCGTTTAAAAACAAGGGGTGGCTATTCAAATGATCCGTACGCACATTGCAGTCTGTTCACACCTCTAAGTCTGAACGAACGAGCAAAACATACGCTCGTTTATTTGTTAAAAACGCCCCCTGGCCGCTCGCACCATACGTCATGTCCGCTATTTATTAGATTAATCGAGTACATCGACCAGCGTATGAACTGCTCGCTATTCTTGTGGTTGGTGTTTGCTACCACAAATTTGCGAGCAGTTCTGGCTATAAAATAACCCAGTGACGTGGACAATGACGCTGCTGTTTTAAATATACACACCCATAAAACGCCCGTTTTGACCTTTAAGCACGCCTGCGTTCGGATCTCCACTCCCCATTTTCAAGCACCTTCCCCTGTTACCACCCACATACGCCTCATTCTGTCACTCAAAATAGCAGGCACTCGCAATATAGCGTACAAACGATTTTCGGCCGCACTGACTGGTTCGCGCATGCGTACTAAAAACCGTACGCATGCGCAGATGTGCAAACATCGCTCGGAACGAGCGTACTGCCGCTAACGAGCGGCTCTGAATGAGGGCCAAAGCTCACAAATTCCACAGAACACATTTCTGGGAAATGCTATTTCAGACAGACTTTTGAGACATTATTTTACCCACTGACTTTTTGCAGCATAACAGAGGCCAAAAAAAGATATTTGTCACATGTGGCATTAAATAAACTATTAGAGGAGGCTGACAAAAAAAGAAGGCATGTGCAATATTTCAAAACAAGAAATTAACAATTGAAAGATAGCACACTCTCACAATAACAGGGAACAAGTCTCCTATAGAATATCAAATTTATATTTTATTACAATGTATCATCACATATAAAAACAAATACAAATAAAGAAAACAATAGTTAAATATCTCCTATTTAACATATCAAAATATTAAACTAAGTAATTGAAGACAGCTAATAGGTGTGGAAATTGTTATTCAAATACAGGGGCGTATCTTCCTATTGGCCAGGATGACACTCGCCAGGGGTGCCGGCTGAGGGTGGGGCGCCGGCGCAGCCTGGTGGTGCCACCCACGGCCTGTTCTATTTATCAAAAGTCTGCGCTGCTCAGGGCTGGCTCTAGGCATGTTCCACCTTAGCAGCTGAGTCTGTCACAATCACTACAGCCTGGATCTGACAGCTCTGGATGGCCTGGGCGATCGAGTGACTCCTTAGTGGCGTGTGATGTCACACTCCATCCCTGTCTGTGCAGTCTACTATGCTGCATGCTGTGACAGAGGACAGAGGAGAAGACACATACTAATGTAACAGCAAGGCTCAGGGAGCGGTCAGGTCACACAGTGCACTGCTGACTGGCGGGTGGCGGTCGAGACCTGCGGGGGTGAGGACTGAGGACTCATCAAGATGAGTGAACAGCAGCATGGGGACTCAGGCCGGGGAAGTTGGGATCTGTCTGTGATGGGGTGATGGGGGCTGGCTGAGGAAGATGACAGGGGCTGTGGGCAGTGTTGAGGCCTGAGGAAGGTGATGGGAGCTGAGGAAGGTGACAGGGCTGGATAGTGAGGGGGGCTGGCTGAGGAAGGTTATGGGTGCTGGATGGTGATGGGGCTGAGGAAGATGATGGGGGCTGATGATAGTGAAGTGAGGCTAAGGGAGGTGCTGAGAATGGTGATGAGGCTGAAGGCAGTGATGGGGGCTGTGGAAGGTAATGGGGCTGGCTGAGGAAGGTGATGGGGGCTGAATAGTATTGGGGCTGAGGGCTGAGGAAGGTGATGTGGCTGAGGGCAGTGATGGGGCTGAGAAAGTTGATGTGGCCTGGGAGCTGGCTGAGGAAGGGGATGGGGCTGAGGGTTGAGGAAGGTGATGGGGGCTGGATATTGATGGGGCTGAAGGCTGAGGAAGGTGATGGGGACTGGGGCTGGCTGAGGAATGTGATGGGGCTGGATAGTGATGGGGCTGAGGGCTGAGGACGGTGATGGGGTGGCTGAGGAAGGTGATGGGGGCTGGATGGTGATGGGGCTGAGGGTTGAGGAAGGTGATGGGGGCTGAGTTAGGCGATGTGGGCTGAGGAAGGTGATGGGGGCTGTTAGGCGATGTGGGCTGAGGAAGGTGATGGGGGCTGAGGTAGGTGATGTGGGCTGAGGAAGGTGATGGGGGCTGAGGAAGGTGATGGGGACTGAGAATGGTGATGAGGGGCTGAGGAAGGTGATACGGTCTCAAGATGGTGATGAGGTGCTGAAGATGGGCTGAAGATGGTGATGAGGGGCTGAAGATGGGCTGAAGATGGTGATGAGGGGCTGAGGGTTGAGCTTGGTGCTGATGGTGATGAAGGTCTGAGGCTGAGGAAGGTGAAGATGGGCTTTGGATTGAGGGTGGTGATGAGAGGCTGAAGGAGGTGATGAGGGGCTGATGAAGGTGATGAGGGTCTGAGGCTGAGGAAAGTGATGAGGTGCTTTTGGCTGTGGATGGTGCGGAGTGGCTGATGGCTTAGGAAGGTGATGAGGGACTGAGGATGGTGATGAGTGATGAGGGGCTGAGGATGGTGAGGAGGGCTAAGGGTGGTGTTAAGAGGCTGAGGATGGTGATAAGGAGCTGAGAACAGTGATGAGGGGCTGAGGACAGTGATGAGGGAATAAGGGGCTGAGGGAGTTGGACCAAGGTTCTGATTCATTACAGATCGCTATTGTGATCACAGCTGCGATTACACATGCAAGTCTATTGTGAAAATATGCTAATGGCTGCAGTCGCAAAGCTGTTATACAGACGCCCACAGCCAGCATAATGATACCTACTACTGCTTTCACACTTACCTAACACTTTGCAATCCTACATATTCATCGGTACCATTGAGTAACATAGGCCCCTCATGCTCAATTACAACAAATCTAACCTTACTCAATTGCTAACTTCATCGCATGCAGTGAGAGCTCAAGCTGCATATGCCACTGAAATTACTACTTTATGCATGCCCCTGTAACAGCATTCAAATGCAAGGGCAAGTCTGCGTTTCGCCGACCACCGCCCTGTCACCACCCCCAAATGCTCACTTCCTGTCAATCACTCTGCGATGAGTCTGCATAGTCTCTCTGATCGCAGCATGATTGCAGTTGAGCCGATGCATATGTATGCGCAGTATGCAAAAATTGCCCGTCTGCACTTGTGATAGGTAATGAATCAGGCCCCAAGTTCCAACCCACTGGCCTAGTCTGGACTCTTTGGAGGGACCCACTCACTGGTCTGGAATTTCTGAAGCGACTGGTGGCTGGTCGCCTGCAGTTAGCTCTGCAGCTATCTGTGACAGCTCAGCAGGTGAGGTCACTCAGCCTTTCTGTAGGGGGCTGGGGGGAATCAATGTTTGTTTTATTTATTTACTGGTTGTGGGGACAATGAATCAATGTGTGTTATTTTATTTCCTGTGGAAGCAATCATTGAATCATTAGAGGAGGGCGCCAGTCCCTTACTGTGCCGGGGGTGCTCGGACCCCTAGATACGCCCCTGTTCAGATAATTTAAAATAGTGTAATACAAATAATGCTCCAATATGCAAAGTTAATATGATTTATAAGAAAATATAATCACATATAGACATAGATGTAAAAGTAAGGAACAGTCTCACCGTTCATATATAGCATTATCTGATTAACAATATCAGACTCAGGAGTCAACTAATTAGTTGACTATTTTGATATATTGACTAGGAAATATTTTACTATTGTTTTATATATGTCTATTTTGTATATGTGATAATACATTATAATAAAATATTAATTGAATATTCTATAGGAAAATAGTTCCCTGTTATTGTGAGAGAGCGCTGCCTTTGTTCATAACATAGATCAGTTTGAAATTCTATTTATTGACAGGCTGTTACAACCTTATTAAGTTTAATCAGTGAATGGCAAAGGATTATTGCTCAACATGTGTCATGCTATTGCTACAGTCTCCCATAAAAAAACATGTTAGTAATATAAAAATAGGGAACTTCAATCTAGAAGTACTTAAAAATTCGATTTACATAAAGTAGAAGGCAAACTCAATTAAAAAAAATATGCAATGAGTACATGTGTACATATGTACATATGTTGTTTATATTGTACAGACAGACAAATCATACAAAAAACTAGAGATGTGCGCCGACCCTCGTGTTTTGGTTTTGGATCTGGATCTCCCGTGGTTTTGGATCTGGATTGGTTTTGCCAAAACCTCACCTCCGTGTTTTGTTTTTCAGTTTTGGTTTTGGATCTGGATTTTTTCTTAAAATATCATAAAAACAGCTAAAATCACATAAAATGGGCCTGTTTTTGTTCCTACAGTATTATTAACCTCAATAACATTTATTTCCAGTCATTTCCAATAAATTTTGACCACCTCACAATATTATTTTTTTGATCTAGTTAAGGCCAAAAGGTTGCATCCAGCTAGCTGGCTGACTAAGCTTAGCGAAACAGTGAGCGGCACTAACATGTGGCAGTTCAGCTTCCAAGTTCCAACACGGATACAGTGTGTTATACAGTGTGGGTTGGATACACCAATAGTGCACTTACTGTGACAGCAGTGCGGCGTGCTGGCGGTGTCCTCAATACGAGAGTGCCAGTGGTGTCCTCAATGCGGAAATGCCATCAGTGTTGGCAGTGTGGCGGTGTTGGCAGAGTGGGGGCCCTGGCAGTATCCTGAATGCATAGTGCCGGCAATGTCGGCAGAGCAGGGGTGCCAGTGGTGTCCTCAATGCAGGAGTGTTGACAGTGTCGGCTGTGCAGGATGCCCTCGGTGTGGGAGTGGCAGCAGTGCGGGGTCGCTGACAGAGTCCTCAATACGTGGGGCAGTAGTGCGTGGATGCTGGCAATGTCCTTAGTGCAGGGTGCCGGTGGTGTCGGCAAAGCAGGGGTACCAGCGGTGTCCTTAGTGCATGTGTGCTGACAGTGTTGGCTGTGCAGGGATGCCCTCGGTGTGGGAGTGGCAGCAGTGCGGTGTCGCTGACAGAGTCCTCAATACGTGGGGCAGTAGTGTGTGGATGCTGACAATGTCCTTAGTGCAGGGTGGTGTCGGCAAAGCAGGGGTGCCGGTGGTGTCCTCAGTGTGGGAGTGCCAGCAGTGTCGGCAGTGTGGGGTCGCTGATGGTGTCCTCAGTACGCGGGGCAGCAGTGCAGGGGTGCCAGCAGTGTCCTCGGTGCAGGGTGGCGGCAGTGTTGGCAGAGCGGGGGTGCCAGCGGTGTCCTCAGTGTGGGGGTCCTGATGGTGGCGGCAGTGCAAAGCTGCTGGTGGTGTCCTCAATGCAGGATGACAGCAGTGTCGGCAGCAGGGGTGTTGGCAGCTGGGGATGCTGTCAGTGGGGGTCGGCAGCAGAAGGTGTCGGCAGCGGGGGGCGCCGGCGGTATCAGGCAGCGGGGGATGGGTGGGCAGCATGTTCTCCTTCCTGTGCCCATATTCAATGGGCTTAACGCTGATTGGCTGAGAGCAGTGACAGACGGCTCTCTCAGCCAATCAGAGTTAAGCCCGCTCAATACAAAACCTCGCGACCCGACAGCGGGATCGCATGGTTTTGCCTTGGGAGAGGGATCCGGGGGAGGCAGGGAAATCCGAGCTTGGCTCGGATCGCCCCGGATCCCCGAAATTCGGGTGGGTTCCGTTCTCTGAGAACCGGACCCCCTCATCTCTACAAAAAACTTGTACATGCAATATGCTACTTATAAAATCACGCCTACGACCTAATAATAATAAAATATAAGAACCATCAGTAAACAAAAGAGTGATGAGATGTTCTTGTATTCAATATATTTGCCATTACTGCTTGTTGGAACTGCAAATTGTATGAAATAAACAATAATGTAACAGTAATAAAACACTGTTTTAGTAATTCCAATTGCAAAACTACAGTATAATAAACAATTATACTGGTAAAAAGATAGTGTTTTGCATTTAATAGGATTTCGTTTAGCATTGCAATCAACATTCATTAACTACGCACATAATATTTGTAGCTTCATTTGTTTACAGCACAAAGAGCAATGTACAGAGTGGTTGAATATTTATCAACACAGTATCAGACACCATGTTAAAGTAATGTGAACGAGTACTACTCCCTTGTTTATCAAGAGATGAAAGTTCAATTCTACCCTGTTGTCTGTAGGAAGAAAACAGCTGTTCCAGTTATATTTTTACTGGCCAGGAACCCTGCTTTGTGAGTGGAAGCATGTAAAGCCCAAGCTCCCAAGTCACATATTTCTTTACAGCAGATCCTCTGAGTGTGTTTCCTTTACAATCATACTGAAAACGGGAAGTATTTCCCTTTTGGAATCATTGAGAACAAAGACTGTTCTACGAGACCCCTTCAAATCCAAGGTATGTTTTTAACATGATGGGATTCTAAAGAATAAGTAAAATAATCGTCAGTTACTAAATGTAGTTTAAGCTGTGTATTGTTAGTCAGTTTAATGTACTGACTCTTCTAGGAGATACATTAAATACTACCTAAAGCTTATTCTGAAAATGTAATCTATTGTATGGAAGGTATACTAAGCAAAACATAGTAAACTTTTTCTGTTTTAACATAAACTCTGTTCATGGCTAGCCAGCTGCTTTCAAAGTTTAATTCCCGAGTACATCTATAAGCCGTGAAGCAAGAAAATAATTTACTGCACAAATGCAAAAACCCCAGAATGTTAGTTTAATTAATGTAAAGGCTTCAATCTCATGCTGGGAAGAATTAGATCTGCATGTAGCTTAGTCTCAGAGTATGGTTACTGTTACATGCCTAGAATAACAATGAGGGAATGTCACCACTTAACGAGGAATGTCAGGAATATTTACATTGTACTATAAACTAATCCATTCAGCGCCAGGAACTACAGGCACACATAGTAAAGGAAATCACGGTACTGTGATAAAGTTAATAGATTACCAGAAACTGAGAGTAACCACTTATCTGTAGATGTCCCTGGGACAGGGCCCATACATTTGTATTGGGGATTGGTGGACTTATCATAATAATATATGTACTGTATAAATATTTTCAGATAAAGTTGTGATTCTCTAGGTTTGTTTTATCATTGGCAATGCACTACGAGAATGTAACAGCATGTTATGTTGGCAAATTATTGGAATGTTTGGGTTACAGTACCTTACGCATCATAAGAATGGGCCTGATACTGAGAGTGAGCCTTTTTGTGTAGCGTGTCTCAAATTCTACAGAACCAAGTGAACACAAGTAAAGGCAAAGCAGATATGTACACATTTCAATTTCAACTCAACTAACAACTGGGCTGTAACGGAGCGTTCTCATATGGATAGTGGGCCTGATTCAGAGACGGACCGACAGCTATAGCGAGCGGCCAGGTTGATGGTCGCGATGGTCAAGACCATCGCGAACATCGGGCTTGCGACGAGACCCTTGTGGTAGCGTCTCGTGGCCGCAAGCCCCAGAGAGCTTCTGGCTCTAATAACCAGTGATGTCAGTGGGGCCGCCCACAAACGGCAGGCATTCGCTTGGGAACGCCTCCGTTTGTGAAGCCACCCCCCGGCCACACCTACCAAACGGGGCGAGCTGTCAGTCACCATCGACAGCTCGCTCCCTTTGGTGCGAAACCCGGAGTGACGGAGCACCCGTCGCTAGCCGGGTCTCGCGCATGCGCAAGGCGGAGCCGGCTCCGTCATGCGCATACCTAGTGGGCAAACATCGACCCAGTTGCGAGCACTCAGAGTTCATAGGTGGCATGTCAATGGATTTGTGTGCTAAGCAGAGTAAGATGAAGTTAAAAATATACTGGTTTCCATGGCATCATCGCACCAAATGTGGTGCAATAGTGCCTTGATGATAAGTATCAAACTAAGATTTGAGTGAAATTTCAGGTACACTATTTTGACAACCAAAATAGAGATATATGTTAAAATGTTCAGTATCATCTTAGGGAAGTGTCTTGTGTAGTGCATTGCACATAGCTGCTAAATACACATATACAGTAGGTGAAACAGACACTACTTTCAGGAGTCAAATAAAGAAGTAAAGGCACACATCCACTAGACGATTAAATCGATTGAATGATAATGATATCGTTAGATCGTCCAATAACCGTCTGCAGATTGTTTAAAAAAATTTCTACAATGACCAGCGATGCGCGCTCCCGCTGGTCATTTAGACATCTATCATCGTACAATATCGTCAGGTTCCACATGTTTGAAGATGATTGATGTGCCTACACTGAGCGACTGCTCGTTCAGTGTAGGCACATCAGAGACTGACAAACAACTGCACGATTACAATGTCGTAATCGTGCAGTCTTTTGCCTGTCTTCTAGTGGATGGGCACCTTTACATTACACTTTAACATTTTAACCCTTAGATCTCTGTTAACCACTTAATTGGATAAAACAGTTTTTTTTAATATGCCACCAAAACCTTTTTTAATTAAATTATGTAAATAATAGCTTTATAAACCACAATCAGTATATTAATATTAACAAATATGGAGATTTGTTAATACAAATATACTGAATCAGGTTTAAATAGCTATTACTTACATAAGCTGGGACTGAAAGAAGGATTGTCTTCCTGCATTGCGGTTGAACATGCTTCACTATGGCCAGGCTGCGTAAAGAGCCTGAGGAGCGGAATGGCAAGAGCAGAGGGGCTGGTCAGGCACTGTGAGTCCGGCAGCTCCTGGAAGATTCAGTGAAGTGCTGTGAGGTCAATGGCTGGGGAGGCACACATGGAGATGGGTCTGAGTGCTGGGAGCCTGTCTAACCCCCTGTAACTCTACCCTCACTACACTAAGCTTCATTGTCCATTGATTCTCCTACCTGCATCACTGTGCCTTCTCTTGCTGTTGAGCTCCGATCTTTAAACAGTGCAGTGCACTTTCTGGTCACATGACCCATTTAAGGTGTCCATCAGTGCTCAAGGCACCCCATCCATACTTAGAGGCATGCCTCTATTAGCTCTCTTTCTGTGCAGCTTACTGCCTGTGGTGTGGCCTCGCCCCCAGCTTTTCAAGCAGTCTGACTATACAGAAGCGAGGTTGAGCTGTTGCTGCCTCATCTCTTGTCTCCCTGCAGTCCCAGGGAGCTCCACAAAGCTGGTGAGTGTTAACTATAAAAATGATTGCAATAAACACAGATGATGTTTATAAGTTATAAATATCTTCTTTGTATTATTCTAATCATTTTTATATAACCTCTCAGCTCAGCCTTCCTTGCCTACCCTGACTGCACGTCCCTGGGAGGATTATAAGTATGATGCCTACAATAATCATCATATACAAAAGTAAACATAACATAACAAACTATGCAATAAGCAGAAATCAAATTACACACAATTACAAATAACTTTCTAAAAGACTGGACAGCTTGACTTCAATTTTTGTACAACATATAATTCCCACTTGGAGTGAGATACAGTAGTTCCCATGTAAAATAACTAATGGTATGGGTATATATAGAATATTCTTTTAGATTTTCTATCTTAGTATAAACGGTTGGGGAGGGCTGGCCATATGGGCTTTGTTTTACACTGTGACCCCTAAAGTAGCAGATAGAATGGCAGTTTAATATAAACTATACAATGCTATAGATTTTTTTCATTAATCAAGAACTAGAGCAGAGGCCCTAGGCCAGCAAGGTAAATAGAGGTGGAGTATTAAAGCAGTTAAATAGTTTAAAA
Source organism: Taudactylus pleione (assembly GCA_031769625.1). NCBI lineage: Eukaryota > Metazoa > Chordata > Amphibia > Anura > Myobatrachidae > Taudactylus > Taudactylus pleione. The sequence goes on from JAUIMM010000018.1 coordinate 19,873,162, forward strand.
TCTTTTTTTTTTTAAATGGTGTGTGGTCTTCCCCTAATTCCATAACCAGCCCTGGACCTTTTAGTCTGGTCTGGTCATGGAAAATTGGGGGAAAGCTGGCATTGTGGTTCCCCCTATTTTCTATTTACCAGCATGAGGCTGAACCAGCTGGGGTAGTAATGCCACAGCAGGAGCATACACAGCATAGGGTCCTCCTACCAAAGCATTGATCCAGCCCCAAACTAGTCAGCCCAGGGCTGGCAATCCTCAGAAAGTGGGGACCTCATAAAAATGGAGTCCCCACTCCTGAGCATTAGCTAGCCCTGGGCTCTTCCCTACATCCCTGGCCGGAGGATGCAGAAGTTAACTGAAGTAATAATATTGTTATTCACAGCGGAACTACAGGTAACATTCAGCCTGCCCTCTGGCATTTGAACTATGAGGGCCTGCAGGCCAATGGTACCTGTATCTTCACTGTGAAAAATATATTAAACAAAACACAGTAATCACACACCGAATATTGTAAATCTTTATTACTCATTCACTCACTCACCCGCACTCACACTACATAGAGTACTTACCTACTCCCAGAAGGAGGTTGATCCTCTTCTCCAGGTCTTGGTTAAATAACAAGCCATTCGCAACCCAATAGACAGTGTCAGCTGCAACCCGAATTGACTTAAGGTTATTCCCAGTCAGCTCTATTGACTTTAATGGAGCAGCAGTTATCATGGCAGTGGCCGCGCTCAGACAAACAGCATCCGGTTTCCATGGCAGCAGTTACTGATTGGCTGATGGCAGCAGCCGCTGATTGTTTGAGACCGGCCATTGCGATGGTAACGGCTCTTCTGAACCCCAAAGTTATTTTCCGAGTATAAAAACATAGAAGCAACAGTAACAGGAGAATACTCCTAACTTGCCTATTTCCTCACAGATGCTGCCATTTATAGGTGTACAGTACCTGTGTGACAGAAGGAGTGTGATATGCTATTTTACGTATTTGTAAATTACTTGCGAGAAGTTGCCATAACAGCTTCTGGTCACTTCACCGGATGTTTCTCTCTAACTGATTTCTGCTTGCAGTCTATGGAGGGGGGAGCAAGAAAATGTAATTTCGCTTAGGAGCGCAGCTAATTGAATCTGCCCCTGATGTGTTCTAATTAGGGGTGTGCACCGGCCACTTTTCGTGTTTTGTGTTTTGGTTTTGGATCTGGATCTTTCTTCGTGTTTTGGATCTGGATTGGTTTTGCCAAAACCACCCTTCCGTGTTTTGGGTTTTGGGTTTTGTGTTTTGGATCTGTATTTTTTTGAAAAAAAGCATAAAAACAGCTTAAATCACAGAATTTGTGGGTTTTTCTGCTCCTATGCTATTATTAACCTCAATAACCTTAATTTCCACTCATTTCCAGTCTATTCTGAACACCTCACACCTCACAATAGTGTTTTTATGTCCAAAAGGTTGCACCGAGGTAGCTGGATGACTATGCAAAGAGATACGAGTGGGCGGCACAAACACGTGGTCCATCTAGGAGTGGCACTGCAGTGGCAGACAGGATGGCAGTTTGAAAAACTAGGCCCCAAACTATACATAATTCAAAGAAAAAAAAGAGGTGCAAGATGGAATTGTCCTTGGGCCCTCCCACCCACCCTTATGTTGTATAAACAGGACATGCACACTTTAACAAACCAATCATTTCAGCGCCAGGGTCTGCCACACGACTGTGGCTGAAATGATTGGTTCGTTTGGGCCCCCACAAAACAAGCTGGCAATTAATCTGTCCCTGCACAAACTGGCTCTACGGAGGCAAGATGTCGTCCTCATCCTCCTCATCCACCGATTCCTCACCCTCTTCAGTGTTGTGTACATCCTCATCCTCACAGAGTATTAATTCGTCCCCGCTGGAATCCACAACCACAGGTCCCTCTGTACGTTCTGGAGGCTGGTCTCCCTGGAAGAGTTGATAATTCATTTTATGAACATCATCTTCTCCACATTTTGTGGAAGCAACCTCCTACGCCTTTCGCTGACAAGGTTCCCGGCTGCACTAAACACTCTTTCGGAGTACACACTGGAGGGGGGCAACTCAGGTAAAATAGAACCAGTTTGTACAGGGACCTCCAAATTGCTTCTTTTTCCTGCCAGTACAGGTGCGGACTGTCTGACATGCCTACTTGGATGCTGTCACCGATGTAATCCTTTAACAGACAGACGCATGCTTGTCGCTGCTGCTTTGAGGATGCAAGTGCGGCTACAGCCCACACAATTCACAAAGACAGAAAAAAAAAGAAGAATATTTTTATTGTTTGTGGAGCGCACTTTGAGGGTTACACCACCCTTTAACAGACAGACGCACGCTTGTCGCTGCTGCTTTGAAGATGCAAGTGCGGCTACAGCCCACACAATTCACAAAGACAGAAAAAAAAGAACAATATTTTTATTGTTTGTGTAGCACACTTTGAGGGTGTCACCACCCTTTAACAGACAGACGCACGCTTGTCGCTGCTGCATTGAGGACAGTATCATATGCAGTGACAGTAGACTTGTCAGAAATTGTTGGCACGTCCTTCAGTCTGGACCAGATGTCCAAACCAGCCCTTGACTTATGAGACAGGCGCACGCTTGGCGCTGCTACTATGTTGATGCAAGTGCGGCTACAGCCCACACAATTCACAAAGACAGAAAAAAGAAGAATATTTTTATTGTTTGTGGAGCACACTTTGAGGGTGTCACCACCCTTTAACAGACAGACGCACGCTTGTCGCTGCTGCTTTGAGGATGCAAGTGCGGCTACATCGCACACAAGTCACAAACACATTAAAAAAATAGATTTTTATTTTTTGGAGCACTTTGAGAGTTACACCACCCTTTAACAGACAGACGCACGCTTGTCACTGCTGCTTTGAGGATGCAAGTGCGGCTACAGCCCACACAATTCACAAAGACAGAAAAAAGAACAATATTTTTATTGTTTGTGTAGCACACTTTGAGGGTGTCACCACCCTTTAACAGACAGACGCACGCTTGTCGCTGCTGCTTTAAGGATGCAGGTGCGGCTACAGCCCACACATTTCACAAAGACAGAAAAAAAAAGAAGAATATTTTTATTGTTTGTGGAGCGCACTTTGAGGGTTACACCACCCTTTAACAGACAGACGCACGCTTGTCGCTGCTGCTTTGAGGATGCAGGTGGAATCTAGACGGGATTTGGAACCGGGGACACACTACCTCCATCAATTGTCTAAATCCCACTGCACTAATGGCAGATACCGGACGCACGTCTAACACCAACATAGCAGTCAAGGCCTCAGTTATACGTTTTGCTTCAGGATGACTGCTGTCGTACTTCATCCTCATCGCTAGGGACTGTTGGAGGGTCAATTGTTTAGTAAAAGTAGTGATGTTCCTACTTCCTCTCTGGGATGATGAACAACTCCCAGCAGCAGCAACAGCACTAGGAGGAAGTGGTTCTTGATCTTTCCCTATTTTATTTTTATCGGAGAAAGTTTGGTCCTCCATTTATGTTATATTGATATATACGTGTGGCTAAAGCGCACACAAACACAGAAAATATTCTTTTATTTTTGCTGGAGAGTAGTGCACTTTGTGGGTTACACCACCCTTTAAGAAATGAGCCAGCCGGCTCTTTACTTATGGGACACAGGCGCACGCTTGGCGCTGCTCCTTTGTTGATGCACGTGCAGCCACAGTGCACACAAGTCACAAACACAGAAAATATATATTTTTGGGGGTTTGGAGTGTACTTTGGGGGTTACAGCACCCTTTAACGGACAAGCCAGCCGGCCCTTTACTTATGACACAGGCGCACGCTTGGCACTACTTTGTTGATGCACGTGCGGCTACTGCGCACACAATTCACAAACACAGAAAATATATATTTTTTTGGTTTGGACTGGAGTGTACTTTGGGGGTTACAGCACCCTTTAACGGTCAAGCCAGCCGGCCCTTTACTTATGACACAGGCGCACGCTTGGCACTACTTTGTTGATGCACGTGCGGCTACTGCGCACACAATTCACGAACACAGAAAATAATTTTTTTTTTGGTTTGGACTGGAGTGTACTTTGGGGGTTACAGCACCCTTTAATGGTCAAGCCAGCCGGCCCTTTACTTATGACACAGGCGCACGCTTGGCACTACTTTGTTGATGCACGTGCGGCTACTGCGCACACAATTCACAAACACAGAAAATAATTTTTTTTTTGTTTAGACTGGAGTGTACTTTGGGGGTTACAGCACCCTTTAATGGTTAAGCCAGCCGGCCCTTTACTTATGACACAGGCGCACGCTTGGCACTACTTTGTTGATGCACGTGCGGCTACTGCGCACACAATTCACAAACACAGAAAATAATTTTTTTTTGGTTTGGACTGGAGTGTTCTTTGGGGGTTACAGCACCCTTTAATGGTCAAGCCAGCCGGCCCTTTACTTATGACACAGGCGCACGCTTGGCACTACTTTGTTGATGCACGTGCGGCTACTGCGCACACAATTCACAAACACAGAAAATAATTTTTTTTTTGGTTTGGACTGGAGTGTACTTTGGGGGTAACAGCACCCTTTAACGGTCAAGCCAGCCGGCCCTTTACTTATGACACAGGCGCACGCTTGGCACTACTTTGTTGATGCACGTGCGGCTACTGCGCACACAATTCACAAACACAGAAAATAATTTTTTTTTGGTTTGGACTGGAGTGTACTTTGGGGGTTACAGCACCCTTTAACAGTAAAGCCAGCCGGCCCTTTACTTATGACACAGGCGCACGCTTGGCACTACTTTGTTGATGTACGTGCGGCTACTGCGCACACAATTCACAAACACAGAAAATATATATTTTTTTGGTTTGGACTGGAGTGTACTTTGGGGGTTACAGCACCCTTTAACGGTCAAGCCAGCCGGCCCTTTACGTATGACACAGGCGCACGCTTGGCACTACTTTGTTGATGCACGTGCGGCTACTGCGCACACAATTCACAAACACAGAAAATAATTTTTTTTTTGGTTTGGACTGGAGTGTACTTTGGGGGTTACAGCACCCTTTAATGGTCAAGCCAGCCGGCCCTTTACTTATGACACAGGCGCACGCTTGGCACTACTTTGTTGATGCACGTGCGGTTACTGTGCACACAATTCACAAACACAGAAAATAAGGTTTTTTTTGGTATGGACTGGAGTGTTCTTTGGGGGTTACGGCACCCTTTAACGGTCAAGCCAGCCGGCCCTTTACTTATGACACAGGCGCACGCTTGGCACTACTTTGTTGATGCACGTGCGGCTACTGCGCACACAATTCACAAACACAGAAAATAATTTTTTTTTTGGTTTGGACTGGAGTGTTCTTTGGGGGTTACAGCACCCTTTAACGGTCAAGCCAGCCGGCCCTTTACTTATGACACAGGCGCACGCTTGGCACTACTTTGTTGATGCACGTGCGGCTACTGCGCACACAATTCACAAACACAGAAAATAATTTTTTTTTTGGTTTGGACTGGAGTGTACTTTGGGGGTTACAGCACCCTTTAACGGTCAAGCCAGCCGGCCCTTTACTTATGACACAGGCGCACGCTTGGCACTACTTTGTTGATGCACGTGCGGCTACTGCGCACACAATTCACAAACACAGAAAATAATTTTTTTTTTGGTTTGGACTGGAGTGTACTTTGGGGGTTACAGCACCCTTTAACGGTCAAGCCAGCCGGCCCTTTACTTATGACACAGGCGCACGCTTGGCACTACTTTGTTGATGCACTTGCGGCTACTGCGCACACAATTCACAAACACAGAAAATAATTTTTTTTTTGGTTTGGACTGGAGTGTACTTTGGGGGTTACAGCACCCTTTAACGGTCAAGCCAGCCGGCCCTTTACTTATGACACAGGCGCACGCTTGGCACTACTTTGTTGATGCACTTGCGGCTACTGCGCACACAATTCACAAACACACAAAAAATATAATTTTTTTATCACTTGGGGGGGGCACCCCTGATGGACAGAGCACCCCCTGGACAACACCACAGCACCCTTTAGGACTGGGACACTGCACAGGACTTTGGAGTGGACACAGCCCCTATGGAGAACTGACTGCACAACACAGTCCAGCCAGCCCCTATGGACTTTGAAGTAGTGGACACAGCCCCTATTAACAACAGCAGCACAGCACAACACAGCCAGCTCCTATGGACTTTGAAGTAGTGGACAACAGCAGCACAGCGCAGTACAGCACAGCACAACACTACTCTGCACTACACTACACTACTCTACACAGCCCAGCCAGCCCTAACTCCCACCCTCCCTCTTCACTGTCCACAGCCGAGTGAGAAAATGGCGCCGATGCGGGTACCTTATATAGGATCCAAAACCCGCGAGACTCGGAAGGCGGGATGATGACGTTTTGCCTCGATTTCAGATCCGAGTCAGGCGGGAAAAGTCGAGCCTGACTCGGATCGGCCTCGGATCGGGGGGGCTCAGGGGGGTTCGGATTTCAGAAATCCGAACCCGCTCACCCCTAGTTCTAATACCTGACAATTCCAAACTATAAGGGACAAAATTCACATTGCCAAATATGAAAATGAACTATAAGTATTAATGTATTATATACTATTATATATACTACCACATGTTTACATCATTATCACCATCTAAAATGCAAATGATTTCTTTTGCAGTTAATATTACAGTCTAATTCATGTTAGTCTGTGACCACAAAAACAATGATGTTGAACAAGTGTTTCTATTACAGTAACACAAATAGTCAAAGCTTGTTGGAAAGCAAAGTGCATCCTAATGTGACACCTTGGGCTTGGGTTATGAGTTCTATTTTCTCTTTACAAAATTTCCAATGGTACTTAGAGGAATACCCCAACATGTGTTTTCCAAATGTTAGTCCGTGACTGTGGAATTGCCCTAATATGGTATGATGTTGCATAAATGATGCAAATTGCACTATTTTTATATTGAAAACCGATTTCACTTCATAGAGTCCCAGGTATAACAAATTATTATATTTCCTTTTCAGAACGGCTAGAGAATGACTTCAGAAGGTGGAACTATAAAACTATGCATTACCAGTAAGCCAGCACTTAATGAAGCACAGGCCACTAAGCTGGTGGAGACAGTGTTTGGCTTACAAGTAGCGACTGTGAAGTCTCTGCCAAGTTATGATGATCAGAATTTTTATATCCAGACTTGGAGTGAAGACACAACTGCAGGAACAGAGTATGTCCTTAAGATCACAAATGGTGAAAACAGTAAGAATTCAAAGCTTATTGAAGTGCAAACACAAGTCATGAAGTTCTTGTATGATGAAGGACTTCCTACGCCTAATCCAGTATTCACAAAAGCTGGTAAAATGATGTCTATAGAGGCTATAGGTAAGATATCATACAAACATCATCTATTGGTCAATAGTAGAGATTTGCGCAGACCCCCTTTTATTGGTTTTGGTTCTAAATCATTGTCATGTTTTGGGTTTGGCAAAACCACCCTTAAGTATTTTGTTTCGGTTTTGGATTTCTTAAAAAAATTATAAGAACAGGTAAAATCATGTAACTTGGACTTGTTTTTGTTCCTATAGGATTATTATCAGCATTACCATTCATGTGCAATCAATTCCAGTCAGTTTTGTCCACCTCACAGCACCTAAAAACATGAGGGAGGGGCTTGCAATGCAATCCACAACACACAAGATCCGGTGTTTAAATCCGAGTTCCTAACTTGATGAGAATACTTGAATTAGAATTCGGTTGTAATTGGAACCTCAAACATCTGAGCTGATGCTCGGTTTGACTCAGAACCCAAAGATCGGGTGTGTTCGGTTTTCAGCAAAACTGAACAGCTCATCTCTAGTTAATAGTAAATTTTTATATAAAATAATAATTTGTTTTATATAATCATATGGTCTTCAAAGAAACAGAATATCCAGAATTGCACCAAAAGGCTGCCTGGACCAGATATCCCATGAAGTGTCCCTTAACTTCAAATTAGAAACACAAGAAAAAATAAGAATACCTTATTCTGCCACCTATAATCACTGATTAAAAATATTATATCTGTATAATTTCTGTACAGATGTGTGCTCATACACTGTGGCTTCAAGCTCACCAAACAGCCCCTCTTGGCGCCCCTCTCCCGGGTGATTCTTTCTCAGAATATGCATCTTATTCACATAAATAAAACAACTAAAAGTGTCAAAACTACTTTGCCAGATTACACTGGTCAATTTAATGTGTGACATTTGGACATCTGTGCGCTGTGATGCAGCGGCTGCAGATTTTTTTCATGACAAGTTCTGTTGTGCTTCATTTGTGGCTTTCCATATGTTTAAAACCTGTGCAGTTAAAGTGCTCAAAACAATTGTGGTGGTGGGACTATTTACACATTGCCAGTACTGTATATGATATTGCTGATGTTATTTGTAGGGCCCCCCACAAGCTAGTTGCCCTGGGTCCTCCACAAACTTTAATCCCAGAGGTGGATCCCAACACAATTTCATGCAAAGCCTTTAGTTGATGGAAATCCCCATCATATTTCTACTATGATGACTTCTATAACACATAAGGCCCGTATTCAATTTGAGGCGAAAAGTCCGGATCCGCCATTTTCGACGATGACGACATTTTCGCCTGTTTTGCTTTTACCTCGTATTCAATTTGAAAGACTTTCCACCTAGGTGGAAAGTCAATGCAATGTAATAGGCGAAAAAGTTTCGCCTATGAATAGCAGGCGGAAAAAAGTGCAGAATTGGGGTTTTGGGGTGCAACGTTGCGGGAACCCCCGTGCAGCCTTCAGACATTCCCCCAAAGGTAAACTGTGTCAAAAAAATTGAAAAAAACACTTAAGGACACCCCAAAAAATTACTTTGAAAAAGGGGGCAAAAAATAAAAATGTTGGGGGTACAAAGTTAAAAACTAGCGAACTTGCCTCTGGGGGGTCCCCAAGTATGCCTCAAGTGTTTTTTTGATTGCAGGTGCTTGCGCCAGGTGGATTTTTCACGATTTTTTCAGCTTCACTTTAGCAACTTTTAAATATGCTGACCCCCATTTTGAAGTACCCCAAATTTGCGGGGATAAGTTATTTTCAGGAAAAAATACTCCTGAATACTATTCTTCACCACTTATAGAAAAACACTATTTAGCAGCTAATGAGCCCGTTTAAAAACACCAAATACCTTCAGCAAGCCAAATCGGGGGGTACCATAGTGAACCCTCATGTCAGAGCATTTTTTGGGGGGTGTCAGGCTGATTTCCCCAAATCTGACAGTACTTTCCGCATGTTCAAGTTTCTCCGGGTTCCGTTTTCGCGTACTTTCAAATTGAATGCGGGGTAAAGCGGGCATGCGCGCGATACTTTTCCTCCTACAAACTAGTCCGGGACGCGAAAAAGTATCGCGGCTGAGCTCAAATTGAATACCGCTCTATATATGCTACAGACAGGGGCGCCAAGAGGGGGGGGAGCGGGTACAGTTTACCCGGGCCTGGGCTTCCAGAGGGGCCCGGCGGGGGCCCGGGTCTGGCATCGCCCCCCCCGTCACTTCCTCCCTCCCTCCCTCTGCAGCAGCCCAGCACTAAGTAGCAGCCACAGCAATCTCCTATGCCTGAAGGGGGGAGCGATCACACTGATCGCGCCCCCCACTGGCTTTGCGCCGGGCTGAGGGGCTCACAGCGCCCCCTCCCCGGCGCTGCAAAACTATTTTTTTTTCAAGGGGGTGTGGTGCCCCCCCCCGTAACATCCACTGACAATGTAATGTAGCAATTCACATGCAGACATGGAGCTCTCCACTAGTGTATGGTGGCTTCTCAGGTGCCAGGAAGTGGTTCCATGTATTGTGCAGCCGTGACGGTTCACTCCGTGTACATAGTTACGGCCATAAGTGGGGTGAATATGTTGTGGACAATGGAGGAGGTGCCCCTCAGAGCTGGAGCTGGAGCCCAGCGGCAGGTGCCTCCATTGTCTCCCATAGTTCTGCCCCTGGAGGTTTCGTTTTCTTAGAAAGTGAACACACCCGAATTTAGGTGATCCAAGTGTTTCCAACTCCAAGGCTGGGTCTTCCTGCCAAGTCTGTATCCCAAAATGTAATTTTCCCGACGTTGAATCTCACATGTTTTGGATTGCATATAACAGTCACTCCTCATGATCGGACGCCATTTCACACAGTAGAGAGGATGGAGAGGATGTGGGACAGTCGGCTGGAGCACTCTGCCATTAGCACACAATCAGGATGCCATTAGGGTGTCATTAGGACTAGGAGGAGTAGGTTGGAGTGCAAATATTTTTTTTAGCTAGAGTAGATGCCTGGTAAAAAGGGTGGCTGCAGGCATCATCTAGTCAGTGTGTTTGTTTTATTCATACATGCCTACTTTCCTGGATTGGTTGGGAGGCTACCAAAAATCATGTGGTGCTCCCGGAAACCCACAATAGAGGGCAGTCTCCAAGACAGGCCTCCAATATTTCACAATGTTAAAGAAAACATCACCTTAAACAATAAAGGGAATATTTACTGTCAAACATTTTAAAAATGTAATATACCACATGCAGCGGCAAGGAAAGGCTCAGTCTATGGCCTTTCTTTGTGAGTAGTGGTCCTGCTAATGCTCTTTCATGCCCTGGAATGCCTATTGCTGGTGCCTAACACAGTTAGGCATCTTCTACAATTACCTCACATACAATAACCACACATACAATAACCTCACATACAATAACCTCACATACAATAACCTCGCATGCAACACCTTCTTGCTCTGAGTCTTTCAAATAGGCAAATCAAGGCACTAAAAGAAAAAGCTGAAGAACAAACTGTATGTGTTCATAAACTTCACATATCTCCGAGGAGAGTCAAAGGGTATCCACGGGTGACATGTGTGAGTCTGATATTTCTGAAACTGTAATTGTAGAGACGCCTCCTTCCACCTTTTCTGCACCCTCTGCAAATGTGACAAATGTGAGGATGAGTAGCAGTAAAAGAAATTATGGTGATAGAAATTGAGGATGCCAGTGATGTGAGGACATGTGAGGCAGAGCCTTTCCTGTCATACTTGGGTATACTCTAGAGATTGACTATAAAAATTATAAGAAACATTTTAAGAAAATATTATAAATATCTTCTTTGTATTATTCTAATAATTTTTGTAGTCAAAACGCTGGAGTAAAAAGTATATGGCAAGTGAGGCACTGCCTCCTCTATCTACCTTTTCAACACATCCCTGATCAAAACTAAAATTTCCAGCACTATATAAAGCTGCACCTTTGTATAATGCCAACATGAACCCTCAGGGTCATATATGTATGTGTAAATCTGGCGCTGATACTAGCCAGTGCCTCCCCAGCCATTTACCTCACTGCACGTCACTAAAGTGCAACAGGATAAGGGGGATATTTGTGTTTCTGACGCTAATGAGGATGTTGATAATGAATGTGTTGGACAAGAAGAAGTTGATAAAATTCAGGCGGAGGATGTCAAAGTAAGTCAGTCACCAGTAGCAGCACTTCTTGCCAGTGATAAGAAGAAGGCCATTGTCATACCTGGGCATAAGACCAAAAAATCCACCTCTTTCATGTACAATAAATTTTACCCAAATCATGCAACATTTGTCAAACCATCTGTACCATTTGTGACTTCAAAGTAAATGAGGTAGGGATGTTAACCATTCGAGAACCTCCTCCCTGTTACAGATGTGTCCACATACATCTAGCCTTCTTGCACGTTACACAGTGCTTTTAGTCATGCCATGCCATGGTGTGAATCAGTAGCACTGAGTGTCTTTTTCCCTTAAAATGCATCTTATTCTCAAAGTAATGCAGCTGACACTAATGTAGCATTTCGCAAGCAGATCAAACCGCAGTTGCACACAGAATATAGGCGAATTCAATCATTTTAAGCAGAAACTGCTTGTGCATCCTATTCACATCACTTTGCGAATAAGACGCATTTTAAGGGAAAAAGTCGCATGAAAAGACGCTCAGCGCTACCAAGTCACACGATGCTCACGCATTATGTGTAACATGACTTTTGTCGCATGGAGGGTATATGTATGTGGACACATATGTACGTCATTTGCAGCGAGTTCATGTAAATAATTTGGGAAAATCTCAAAATTCCGGTAAAATAATAACTAGCAGTCCAGCATCAGCTAGCAGCAGCATGGGTAGATCCAAGCACATGCAATCTCCATCGCCAACACCTTCATCATCAATCTTCTCATTAGTAATCTGAGGTCAACCAAATTTGCACCCAATTTGTGAAGGCTAAAGCTGGGCATCCACTATACAATTTTCTGTCAGATATCTGTCCAATCTGGCTGGTTGGAATGAAAACCTGGTAATGTATGGGAGCAAATGACAGTCCATCATATGGTTTTAAACACTGAAAAAAAGGACAAAAAAAATGAAATTGTTCAAATTGATTACATTTGTGTGTTTTAACCAATTTGTCTGAACAACCATTTTTGGCTATTTTCCAGTGTTTGTGAGCAATTGGACGATTGTCATTTGCTCCCATACATTACCAGGTTTTCATTCCAACCAGCCAAATTGGACAGATATCTGACAGATAATTGTATAGTGGATACCCAGCTTTATTTAGATTCGAGAAGGGTGTGTCCAACCCGAAATCTAAACTGCAGTGTAAAAGTAAACCTGTGCAGTATTTGCGGGCTACATGCAAAATCAGCCAGCAACATGCTACATGCAAAATCAGTCTACATGCACAATTTTTTTTTAATGTATTTGCACCCCTTGAATTGCAACATGCTTTGTCCAGGTTCACAGTTACTTGCAATATCTTACTCTATTGTCAAAGCTGAATCAGGAGTTTAGACAGTTAATTGAGGACCTTTGCTACTTCTGACTATCAAATTCCATCTCATTTCCATTGTACCAGAATAGCAACTCCTTGCATGTATTGGGAAGTTATAAAATAAACTTTATTGGCCTAGAAATGCCATTGTGCCAAGTATTCACTTAACTGCAGATATGTGGACAAGTGATACTTGAAAGATTATATGACTGTGACAGCCCACTGGGTGGCTATATTGCCTTCAGCAGCAGCAGTATCTAACACACAATATCAGCTCTTTCATAGACAGGCAACTCTCTGTATCACCAGCTTCAATAAGAGGCATACCAGTGTCAACCTCAGGGACTTGACAGCAAAATGGCTTACCCCACTAAGACTCTCCTCAGGATTTGTAATGTCTAATAACTCAAGTAATATTATATGAACATTACATCTAGGTGAATGTGAACACATACCAAATTTTGCACACACAATAAACTAGGTGGTACATAATTCTTTTTTTTAAATGACAGGTGGGTGCAGGACATGCTGTCTGTGGACCATAACATTTCTGGGTATTTTCGTGATTCAGCAACCGCATGTATAAGAGGGATGCTGTCAATATCCCGATCACGGGGATTCCGGCGCTCAGAATGCCGGCTCCGGAACCCCGACACCTGTCAGAATCCAGGCACCGAAATCCCAAAGATAAGTAGCGGGGCTAGGGGGAGGGTTAGCGTTAGGGTTAGGCACAAGGTGGAGGGTTAGAGTTAGGGACTATGGGCCTGATTCAGAGCCGCTCGTAAGCGGCCGCTCGTTCACTCCAAGCGATGTTTGCCCAACTGCGCATGCATACGGATCGTTATACGCATGCACGAACCAGTCAGTGCGTTCGAAATTCATGTGCTCGCAAAATAGCGAATGCCTGATAATTTGAGTGACAGAAAGAGGCGTATGTGGGTGTTAACGGGGGAAGGTGCTTGAAAACGGGGAATGGAGATCCGAACGCAGGCGTGCTTAAAGCTCAAAACGGGCGTTTTAAGGGTGTGCATAATTAAAACAGCAGCGTCATTGACCACATCACTGGGTTATTTTATAGTCAGAACTGCTTGCAAAATTGTGGTAGGAAAAACCAACCCCAAGAATAGCGAGCAGTTCATACCCTGGTCGATGTACTCGATTAATCTAATAAATAGCGGACATGACGTAGGATGCGAGCGGCCAGGGGGCGTATTTTTTCAAAAAACGACCGCAAGTTTGGTTCGCTCGTTCAGACCTAGAGGCGTGAACAAACCGCAAAGAGCGAACGGTTGATTTGAATAGCCACCCCTATTTTCTGGAGGAGCGAGCGCTAATTGCGTCCGGCTCTGAATCAGGCCCAATGTGAGAGGAGTTAGGTTTAGGGTGCAGGGTGGGGGAGGTTAAGTTCAGGCACCGGGGAGGGAGGGTTAGGGTTGGTGTAGGGAGAGGGGGAGGGTTAGGATACCAACCGATGCCGGCATCGGGAAATTGACCGATGGGATCCCGAGTACCGGCATCCTGTACCCATCCTGTAGAAGATTGCAGCAGCTGCAAGAGCAGTTTAATTTGCCATTCCACCACCTGAGGGGTGGTTTGGGTTGGAACAGGCATGGAAGGCTGAAGAGGAGATTTGAGAGGCTTGGATGAACTTATGTGGTTTGAGCCAGCTCATGTACAGATGTGAGGATGTAGAGATTTGACAGTGGATGATGGGCCCGAAGGCAAGAACAGGATTAGAATGTCTTTATTGAATAGCAGGCTGGATGGAACTGGATATATAATTCTGAATGAAATAGCAGAATCGTATTGGGATCTATGATGCTAGATTGAGAGCTGGATCTCTTTGAGACCAATGTTGAGGATTTGAATCCGATGTTCAAGAATTGATGAACTTGATAATTTTGAGTCCGATGTTCAAGAATTAAAGAAATGAATTGATAAGAGTCTGATGTTGATGAATTGATTAACTTGATCGGTTTTGACCGATGTTGATGAATTGAAGAACTTAATAAGAGTCTGATGTTGATGAATTGATTACCTTGATTGGTTGGAAACATCAGATGAGACCGATGGTTGGAGGTATCGCCTGGAACCAATGGTGGCTGTAAGAACAAGTCTCAGTGGTAAAATCCAGTCTGGTGTGCAAGATGGCATAGGAGACTTGTTTACCAGATCTAGGAACTGGATATAATGGACTGGAACTGTTCAGTTACAGAGTACCTGGGAGCTCAGCACTGAGCTGTAACTTCAGCAAGAAGCGATGTTGTACCGGCAACAAAGGCCAGTCTGGAAATGGAATTTATAGGGGAGGACCCCTTGGGATTGGATGCTGCAATCAGCTGGTCTGGGAGCAGCACTCTGAGTGGAATAAGAGCACCAGGTGACAGAGTCCAACATGGCTGTGCCCATACTGTTGTTTAGGAGGGAACTCTGGCATGCATCATGTGTGCCATAATGCTGGGAAGACAAATTGTGAGCAAGGGGCTGCAGGGAGTCATCTCCATGCTCAGTAACAGGACACTGAGCAGACAGGGCAGGAGCAGCACAGACAGACCTCAGCACCAGCCAGGAGTGATGTGCAGCATGAGTGGACCTCTGTGCTATCCTAGAGTGATGCGGACCTCAGCGTTAGCCTGGACAGGCACTGAAACGGTACGAAAGTAGATGTAATAGTCCAGAGCATGACACTGTATATGCTTCAGTGACTGGAGGTAAAGCAAAAAGCTTACACATCAAGCCATGACATAGGGAGAGGAGGAATAATGTATTTCCGTTTTATGCAAGATACTGAAACCATTTGTAATAGTAACCAATGAAGGGAGTTCAGACACTGCCAGCCTGAGTCAGGTGATTCTGTAAGTTAAACTTCTGGAAAACCTGCTAAAGAAGCTGAAAGAGGAGATACAATTAAGCTAAGTATGTTGGACTTGTAGATCAATTCCTTTGTTTAGCTTCACCAGGACCAAACATTTTGCAATGTCTTTCAATTTCATCACTACATTTTGGCAACCTTGCTTGACCCTAGGTTTAAGTCTTATGTCACTTCTTTCTTTTCAACTGACACAGATCTAAAGAGATGCAAAGAGCTACTTGCAAGTAAGATGTCAGCACAAGTGGCACATGAGATGACGACGTCTCTTGCTTCAGTTTCTCCTGAAAATGCTTCTGCCAGGAAAAAACTGACATCTCCCAAGACAATGTGAGGTGGTCAAAATTGACTGGAAATGACTGGCAATTAATGTTATTGAAGTTAATAATACGGTAGGAACAAAAACAGGCCCAAATTACATGATTTTAGCTGATTTTAGAAAATTTTAAAGAAATCCAGATCCAAAACCAAAACACTGATTCAGAGCCGGACACTCTTTGAGAGCGCTCGCTCTGAATCAGGGCGTCCCTGTTTTTTTTAAAGACGGCCTCCTGGCCGCTCGCTAAGCTGTGGGTGACTACCCACAGCTTTAGCGAGTGGCCAGGTGATCGCAACCATCGGGGCTTGTGACAAAACCCTTGTGGTAGGGTCTCGTTCCCGCAAGCCCCAGTGAGCTTTCGGCTCTAATAGAGCCAGAGGCTCACTCACTGACATCACTCCAATTGGCCAGCCCCCCCCCTGCCCACCTCCAAAACGGGGCAAGCTGTCAATCACAATCGACAGCTGCCCCGCTTTGGTGCGAGACCCATAGCGACGGAGCGCACGTCGCTGGCCGGGTCTCACGCACGCCGGAGCCAGCTCCGGCATGCGCATGTGCAGTGTGGGACCAACGACCCGCTTGTGAGTGCTGTGCGCTCGTGAGCGGGTCTGAATCACGCCCTGAGGGTGGTTTTGTCAAAACCAAAACTTTGGAGAGTGGTTTTGACAAAACCAATACGTGGTTATGCACACTTCTCTAGTGTTTTTGAGTTGCAGCATATATTACTGTACTTACTGGGTGTGGTGTCCCTGTCAGCTGCTCTCCTAAACTTATAAGTGCAGAAAATATTTTTTTTTGTTACATTGTATGGCAATTAGATTCAACCGCAGTAACCTTACTTGTATCCTTGTGTAAAAATTGATCATGGAACAGTCGATAGATGAACAGGAGCACTCCAGTACTAGTACTTGCAGTCATAGTACTTTAACATCTACTTTTAGTGAAGGTCAAGATGTAAGGAAGAGATGTAAGAAAGGGCACTTCAAATCTAAACAATGTTTGGCAATCTTTAAGAAAACAACTAATGCTGGCCTTACACGCTGCAATTATCGGGACGATTCGCCCGATATCGGCGGATCGCCGCGATAATTGTAGCATGGGGGGGGCGACCGAGGGTGAAATATTGCTCGGTCGGGCATGCTGGATTGTCCTGCATGCCCGTCCGATGTGATATTACCCGGTAAATTGTCGGCCGCATCGGGCAGTGTATGCCAAGTGCAGCCGACAGACAGACATTTCCTGTGTTCCTCCCCCGGGGGCGGAGCGCGGATGTCGGGCTATACACTGTGAGATTTCTCTCACAGTGTATGCCGCGGACATCTGTGGCTGGCAGCCGGCCAGATAAAATGTCTGTCGGTCTGACAGACATTTTATCTGGCAGTGTAAGAAGGGATAAGAAGGGAAAAGTTACTGCCAAAAAAATGTAAAACAAAATTCCCAACATGCAGTGCACACAAAGTGGAAAGGAAAGGCTCACACCATGGATCTTTGGGAGTTGTAGTCCTGCTATTGCTCTTTCATGCACTAGAATGCCTATTGTGAAAGCAGAGGGCAAAATACAGTCAGACAACTTCTGTAAACTGTAACCTTACATGCACCACCATCCCACACTGAGTGACATTCTGTGTGTGTATATTGTGCTTATTTTAATATTTCCTTTACAGGGGCAGTATAGGTACAAGTGGGTCCTTAATACCCGCGGCTTGCTTGCACGTGTCATTCTTTAAGTGGGACAAGCTTGCTGGGACCTGTGTCCTACTGTAAAGGACAATATTACTTTAAATCTAATCTTGACAACCATTAACCCCACACCCACCAGCCAGGGGTTCTGAGATTAGTCCTGATCTTCAGCCCAGGCCTGGGGTATACTTGGAAAGGGGATCCCTTTATTGGGGGGGTCCCCACTTCCCAAGGAATCCCTGGCCTGGACTGACTAGTTGTGGGAGTTAATGCTTTTGCTGGGGTAATCCCGTCAAGTGTGACTGTGTACCCTGGCTATTGCATTACCCCCCTGCTAGTTGAACCAAGTGCTGGTTCTTTAAAATGTGGGGGACCCCTACATAGATTTTTCCATGTATTTTTAGGACCAGTGCTGGCTCAAAGATTGCTTTTGGAAGGGACATTTGTTTCAAGATTTGTAACTCTTTCTGTACGTTTACACACAGAGAAGCACTGCACAGATCACACTGATCTGTGCAGGCTTCTGCAAACATGCTCCTCAAAGTGTCATCTATTTGAAAAGTCTATTTTGGACAGAGTTTGCTCTTTATTCACAAATATTATTCTTAGTAAATTTTCATACTGTATTGTTTTCTATGGAAATTACTTTGGAGTTGGTTCGATGGTGTATTGAAATCTATTTGCCTTTTCACCCATGTTTTACAGTTCTAATCATGATTTTACTCCAGTGTTTAGTAAATCTCCGAGTTTACAAAAAAGACTAAACTTGCCCAACAATGCAAACTCACACCAATAGGATTCTTAGTAAATTCTTCTCTAAGGGTGCCCACGAGTGCTATTTGTGAGTCTGCCATTTCTGATTCTGGCACTGTAATCATTGAGAAGCACCCTTCCACCATTTCTAAACCCTCTGCAAATGTGAGGATGAGCAGTAGTACAAATAATGATGATGATGGTTTAGACCTAGAAATTGAGGATGCTACTGTGGAAGTACAACAGGATATGGGAGATAATTGTGTATCTGACACTAATGAGGATGTTGATGATGAATGTTTCAGACAAGAACAATTTGATAAAATTCAGGAGGATGATGTTGTATGTGTCAAAGTAAGTCAGTCACCAGTGGAAAAAGTTCTTGCCAGTGATAAGAAGAAGGACATTGTCATGCCTGACCATAAGACTAAAATATCCTCCTTTTTCATGTGGAATCATTTTTACCCAAGTCTGACAGCATTTGTAAAGGCATCTGTACCATTTGTAGCAGAGCCGTAACTACACTTTTTGGTGCCATGTGCCAGAAAGAGCATTGGCACCCCCCTCATTTTTCAAAGGGACATAATGCACCCAAAAAAGGGCCATGGTTTTATGGGGTAGGGCCAGGGAAGAGATAGGAGAGGCCAGGAGATGCTGGGGATGAAATAAGAGGAAGCTACAAGCAAGAATAATAATAAACATAAATTTGACAGGCCCAAACAGTGCCCCCTGACCTGTGGTGTCCTGTGCAATGGCACCAGCCACACTACCCTAGCTACGGCCCTAATTTGTAGTACCAAAGTACGTGTCATTTATCATTTGGTAGTACGAAAGTACGTGAATTTGTTTTTGGAATTGGACTAGAGTCTTTGACTGTGTGGGACCTGGGGTGAGTGACTGAAAGCTGGGAGGCCTTAAATAGTTTCTGCTTATGAACTTGGACAGGAATGTGAACTGTATGAGATGCACTTGTGAAAAGCAAGATATGGCTGCTGGTGACTGAAGGCACTGGTAAAACAGCCAGAGACTTGACAGGAACAGATGATAGGTGCTTGAGGCACACAGGATTCAGATAGACTGGAATAGGAAGAGCTTTGATACAGCAACCAGGCTAAAACCAGAAGGTAACTTGATCACATGAACTCGGAGAAGCCCTGGACCGGAATGCTGGCTAACCGGAATGGAACCGGAATTCTGTATAGCCGGAATGGGACCGGATTGCTGTAATGCCAGAATGGAAAAAGATTGCTGGAACACTGGAATGGGACTAGGTTTTTGGAGTAAACAGAATGGAACCAGAATACCAAGATCACTGGAATGGAACCAGAGTACTGTACAGAGTGAGTACAGAGTGCAGTAGGTGAGAAAATACTAGTCTCCAGTTGGTGGAGATACAATCACCTGAACTATCATGGCAGCACTCAGCAGCAGAAGCTGGTGGGAGCTAACCCACATGGAACGCCAGAGGAAGGAGCAGCACATGTCTGTCAGGTTGAGATGTCTGTGTGAGACCACTGAGTGGACAGCGCACCCCCTTGCAGTGCTGTGCAGAGAAATGGAGCCAGGAACAGCTGCAGCAGAGACCACAGCTGGAGAGAAGGAATCCCCAGGGAGACCCTGGCTCTGACAGCTGGATGTCTAAATCTGCAGGTAATGGAGGAGGTGGCGAAAGGCACGATTTGTGACAGTAAGTAGAAGTAAGGATGTTAACCATCTAGGCATCTGGAATTTGTTTACAGATTTTCAGCAAGTTCATTCAATTACTGTATTTAGCAAAATCTTGTATGTAAAATAATAACAAGCAGTCAAGCAGTCCAGCATCAGCTACCAGCATCATGGATAGATCCCAGCACTTGCAATCTCCACCGCCAACACCTTCATCATCAACTTCCACATTAATGATAGGAGGTAGTCCTGTATCCAGTTTGCAAGGCAAACTGGCTCACCCCCTAAACAGGATTCCCAGGAAGAATCCTTGCATGCTAGGGCTACTGCTGCTGGGGGTGAATCTTCATCACATAAGGGGACCAAAAAGAAGACTAGTAGTTTCACGGAACAATTGTATGTGAAACAATCATTTGCAAGAGGAACAAAGTATGACAGCTGCCAACAGGATGTAGTTAGCAGACCGGCGGAAGGGATGCCACTGTTCTGAATCCCGGCACTGGAAGTCCGACACAGGATTTAAGATAGGCATCGAAATTCAGATGCCTATCTTAATCCCGACACCGGAAGACAGACAGATGCCAGCCTGAACCAGGTAAGTCTGGGGTGTCTTAGCTGTTAGCCGCGTGGGTTGTTAGGTTTACGTAGTATAATGGGGTTAGTGTTAGGTTTTTTTGGGGGGGGTTAGGGTTAGGCAACCCTAGCGAGGGTTAAGGTTAAGCACCACTGGGGGGGTTAGAGTTAGGCACTAAGGGGGGAGGCTTAGGTTTAGGCACGAAGGGTGGAGGCTTAGGTTTAGGCACTAATAGGTAGGGTTAGCGTGAGGGGTGGGGATAGGCTACAAGAAGGGAAGGTTAGGTTTAGGGGAGAATGGGGGAGGGGAAGTTCACTTACTCGACCCATGTCAGGATACCAACAATTGGGATGCCACTGTTGGTATTTTGACAAGAGGTATCCCGACAGCATTTACATACCAATTCCCTGCCATCCTGTTGCACAACGAATCACTGAAGCCATGATGGCTATGTTAGCATTAGATCTGTATCTAATATCTACCATCAATGCATCTGGTTTTAGATGATTAGGTGAGGTCACGTGTCCATTGAACTAAATGCCAACTTTATTTTACCAAAACAGCAATTCCTCACTTGTGCAAGGATGTTAAAAAAGTTAGTCTTTGCCTAGAAAATGCCATTGTATCCACTATCCACTTAACTACAGACAAACTGATATAACCTTTAGCAGCAGTACAATATCTAAAACACAATGCCAGCTCATTCACAGACAGGCTATTCTTTGTCCCACTGGCTTCACTACCAAGCATACCAATGCCAATCTGTTGGATAAACTCAGGGGTATGATAGCAAAATGGCTTAGCCCACTAAAACTCTCATCTGGATTTGTCATTTCTGACAACAGAGCTAACATTGTACAAGCACTGGGTGAATTTGAACATGTACCGTGTGTAGATAATGTAGGTTCAGAATTTCTTTAAAAAATGACAGGTCAGTGCAGGAAATGCTGGCTGTGGCCTGCAACATTTCTTTTTTTATAACAGTATTTTTATTGAGACAAAGATTCAAGTACAGATATATATTGAGATGCATATGAGGATACAATATACATAGCTTGATGACAAATCAAAAGTGAGCACAGCAATAAACAACTTTAAATCACAAGCAATTCAAGATAGCAGTAAAACAGTTAAACATAATTGGTGAATACAGCTCAAATATCATTTTGCTATGTGATTAATAATTTGTAAATGGAAATAAAGGGAGAGTCTAAGCTCAACTCAGAACTGCCTATTAATAGTTTACAGAGAAGTGCAACCTCAAACTTTTATAAAAGTAACATTTTCAATTTCTTTTATTTTTATTTGTTTTTGTTTTGTAACTGAGAAAAGACAAATATGGGATCGAAATTGTTGCATTGAATTTAGAGATGTGTTAGGCAAGAACATGTCTCACATCTGAATTTTTTATTTTTTATCAATTATAGAAAAAAGAGAAGAAGGGATATGACAAGGGAAAAAAAGTATTTAGGTAAGAAAAATATGAATAATAGAGAGAAAGAAAGAGAGAAGGAGTAGGAGGGGGGTAGAGGGACGAGCAGCGGATCCGGAGCACGGAGGAGAGCATACTCTACGACAGCTAATCGTACGGGAAGAACTGAGGTATACACTATGGCTAGATTGGGGTTTTGTCAGAAGCAAATGCGTTGAATAAAAACACCTAAATATCATGTTTCCAATGTCTCTAGGTTGAGAGGCGATGTATCTCTCCCACATACTAAAGAATTTTTTAACTCGAAGCTCTCTTCGGAGGGAAGCTTCTGTCCAATGCATTTTAAAAATGAAGAACAACTTTTCCTTGAATAGTTTAAAGGAAGGTGGGTGTGGCCATTGTTGCAGGATACTCATACGGGCCACATTGGAGATTATGGTAAGAATTTTCCTGTTTTCTAGAGGTAGATGGTGGTCAGGGTTTAAAAAACCCAATACTGCCCATACAGGAGTTATCAAAAATGATTGGGTAAAAATGGAAGTTACATAGTGAGTGATTTGTGACCAGAATGTCTGGATTGGAGTACAACTCCAAAGGCAATGAAAAAGTGTAGCGGGAGAAAGGCCACAATTGAGACAGGAGGAGGATTCCGATTCGCCCACCACATTTGCACGTGATGGGGAAAGGTAGCCTCTATAGAATGTTTTATATATCATCTCCCTATAAGTACAGTAGTTGCTGGTAGAGTATTGAATGAGAGTGGCCAGAATATATGGTGTTTGAAAGTATGGAAATTTTTCCTGCCATGTCTCCTGTGTGATGTTGTTTGGAAACACAAGGTGAACGTAACCGTGAATAAAAATTAGATATCAATTTAGGTGGTTGATCTGGTCTGAGTAATGATGAGTCTAATATATTATTCCAATCAGTGAGTGATAGGTTATTTAAGGAATTATTTGCATAGTGCTGAGATTGGAAAAAGGCGAAAATGTGGTTTTTGAGAAAACCAAATTTCTCTATAGTTTTATAGAAAGTTAACGGTTTATGAGATGGTATATCCATAATGCATCTAAAGAAGAAAGCCCTGATCTAGACCAGGAGTAGAAGGGATAATTGGTACCGCCGTTTTGGAAAGCTGGGTTACCCTAGAATTGTAAAAACAAAGAATGGGAGGGATTTAAATTCTAGGATTTTCTTATTCTGAACCACACTGTTCTAGTAGAGGTTAGCAACGGATTTTCTGCCACTGCAGGTGGGATATCTTTTTTTGCCATATGAAGGAAGGCCACTAGGTGAATATCAGGTATGAGTTGTTGTTCCAATTCAGAGTTGGCATATCGGTTTTTGGAATGTATCCAATATAACAGCAGGTAGCTGCTTGGTTGAAAAAAAGCTATGTGAGGGAAATTTATACCCCCTTCTTTTTTAGTTTTTTGTAGGATTTTAAGGCTGATTCTGGCTTTGTTGCCATTTCAAATAAAATGGTGGAAGGTAGCATTCAGATTTTTTTCAACACTGTTAGTTAAAACTAATGGTAAACATGTAATGTGTATAATAATTTTAGAAAGAATATCATTTTTCTGAGTTGTGCTCGGCCCAAAAATGATAATTGTAAATTTTGACAATTATTTAATTCAGCCATGACTTTGGAAATTACTTTAGTAATATTAAGTTGGTATAACAAGGATAGATTTTTTGGTAATTGGATATCTAGATAGGGAATAGAAGTAGTTGCCCACTTGAGATTTAGGTTTGTTGCCCAACGGGGACACTAAACTTGAGATAAGGTCATGGCAATCGATTTTTGGATGTTAATAGAAAATAACAGAAATTAGGCCAAATTGAGATATTTTAGAAAATACCCCATTCATTCAATCTTCAGGGTTGGAGAAAAAGAGAAGTAAATCATCGGTGAAAGCCAGAATATTCAGGGACTTATTGCCTATAGGAATGCCTTTAAAATTGTCTAGGTTTTGCAGGATACGCAGCAAGGGGTCCAGGGCCAAATTGAAAAGGAGGGGGGATAAAGGACACCGTTGCCTTGTTGTTCTAGCTAGATGGACAGGAGCGCCTATCAAATTGTTAATAATTAGTTTGGTTGTGGGGTTAGAATAAAAAAAAATGGATCAGTTTGATGAATCTAGGGCCAAATGCTCTCTCCTCCAACACTTGATAATGGTATGGCCAGGCTATCTTATTAAAAGCCTTCTCTGCGTCGAGGCTTAACAGGACGTTTTGAGAATTTTTACAGTTGTTAGACGCAACGATGGCAGAAATAGCTGATCTAATACCTAGGACCGAATATTGCGAATTGGTAAGGCCCAATTGATGATGTGTTAAAAGAGAAGGCATTAGTATCTGAAGGCAGGTAGCGATGATTTTTGGTAGCAATTTAAAGTCCTGATTCAGGAGTGATGAATCCTGAGTGATGGGGCGATAGTCCTGCAACATTTCTGGGCATTTTTGGCATTCAGTAAAAACATGTAGACCATTGTAGCAGATGCAAGAGCAGTATAAATTACCATGCCACCAATTTAAGCAAGTACATAGTAAGTATCCAGGAGGAATTCCACCCTTTATATGCTTCAGTGACTGGAGGAACAGCAACAAGCCACCCAAATGTATATGTCAAGCCATTACATATGGAGAGGAGGGTCATGTTCTACTTACTGCAGCACTCTGGAGAATATTCTGTTTTATACAAGCTACTGAAACAATTCAAAATTGTAACCAATGAAGTGAGTTCAGACACTGCCAGCCGGAGTCAAGTCATATTCTTAATAAAACTACTTGAAAAGCAGCTAGAAACAAAGCAATTCCACTAATGGGGCATACACACTAGACAATAAAAGTGAACAATATGAATGATAACTATATCATGCAACGATCGTTCAGATCGTCCAGTCTGTATGCACCAAACGATCAATGATGTGCGCTCCCGTGGGTCATTAATTATGTTTGCTCTCGTGCAAACATGCAATATCGTGAGAAAGTGCCTGTTTAGGGCTGTGGCGAGATAAAAGCATGTCACATTGGGCCTGATTCAGACCAGCTCGCGAGTAAATAGCGCTCGCAAGCGGGTCGATGGTCGGCTAGTGCACACGCGAAGGAACGCCTGCCGTTTGTGGGCGGCCCTACTGACATAATTTGTGATGTCAGTAGTGAACTTCCTGCTCTATTAGAGCAGGAAGTTCACTCGGGCTTGCGGGAGCCGAGACCCTACCTCAAAGGTCTCGTCGCAAGCCCGATGGTCGCGATTATCACGACCATCGCCAGGCCACTTGCAAAAGCTGTGGGTGGTCACCCACAGCTATGCGAGCAGCCTGGAGGTGGGCCTTAAAAAAAAAAAATCTGCCCTGATTCAGAGCGAACGCTTGCAAATAGTGAGCGCCTCTGAATCAGGCACATAGTCCCCTTAAATATTGGCAGGTAAAAAAGGTAATTTTTAGCCACTTGTACCAACTAGATTTGGTTTACTTAAGCTCCCCACCCTCTAGTGTGTAATTCTGTTTATCACAGTCCGGAACCTTGTAAGCAATCTGTGTAGGTGGCTACTTCCAAAACATGTGAAAAATGATGTTCATCAAGCTTAACTACAAATTTTATGAGGAACACCTTTTCTGTCAAAAAACTGACTGTAACAATGGATTCCAGTGAGGATGAGCTAATACTGTGTGATGATATTAACAGCAGTGATCATAATGATGATAAGGATGATGATATCTTCCAACTGTGAAGATAATTAACCACACTACAAGCCTTAAGTCCCTTGGTAGCTTGGTTTATTCAAACCACCAAGATGTTTTCTTTTGTGGATGACCAAACAAACCAAGCCTCAAAAGTGGCAGCGCCTGTCGCTGTAATGCTTGGTTTTGTTAAACTGTACATGTATTTTTAAATATACAACATAAGGGTTGGTGGGAGGGCCCTAGGACAATTAAATTGTGCACCACTTTTTAGTATGGGCTTTGCCAAGATTGTGCGTGTTTGTACTTTGCTTGGGGTTTTGGTATTGAATCTAAATTGATATAGCACAAAGCAAAATTCTGTCCTCATGAAGACAAGGTCTTAAATTCTCCATGCGATTATCACCAAGATGCAGGGACCATGCAGTTATTGGCTCAAGTAAAGCCTTGACAAGGTTATACAGCATCATTATGTTGGAGCAATTGAGGCAGAACATCTGTTTGACCTCGACAGCAGACAATGTATTTAGATTTAACCATGCACAGAAGAACCTAGGCATGTGTAGGCTCTACGGTACCTCAATAAGCTGCTGTTGGTTCCAGGATTCAGGTTCCTGGGTCCGTTCAGTCAAGTGATGATGTGCATAGGCTTTTATTTCCATTTTTCCTACAGCTACAGTGCACCACATGGTTGTGTCCCTTTGTTTAGGCATCATAATGAAGTTTGGCCCAAAAAAAGCTGATTCAGAAGTCAAACACACCACTCAATTAATAGTCTATTTTGAGGTAAATTTTTTGGTCGATAATTACCATAAAAGCCATTACAGTTCTGGAACAACATCCTATGGACAGATGAGACAAAGATCAACTTGTACCAGAGTGATGGGAAGAGAAGAGTATGGAGAAGGAAAGGAACTGCTCATGATCCAAAAATACCACCTCATCATTGAAGCATGGTGGTGGTATTGTCATGACGTGGGCATGTATGGCTGCCAATGGAACTGGTTCCCTTGTATTTATTGATGATGTGAATTCTGAAGTGTTTCGGGCAATATTATATGCTCATATTCAGTCAAATGGTTCAGAACTCATTGGACGGCGCTTCACAGTGCAGATGGACAATGACCCAAAGCATACTGCAAAAGCAACCAAAGAGTTTTTTAAGGCTAAAAAGTGGAATGTTATGCAATGGCCAAGTCAATCCCCTGACCTGAATCCGATTGAGCATGCATTTCACTTGATGAAGACAAAACTGAAGGGAAAATTCCCCAAGAACAAGCAGGAACTGAAGACATTTGCAGTAGAGGCCTGGCAGAACATCACCAGGGATGAAACCCAGCGTCTGGTGATGTCTATGCGTTCCAGACTTCAGGCTGTAATTGCCTGCAAAGGATTTGCAACAAAGTATTAAAAAGTGAAAGTTAGATTTAGGATTGTTTAGTTTGCCCCATTACTTTTGGCCCCTTAAAAAGTGGGAGGCACATATAGAAACTGTTGTAATTCCTACACCGTTCACCTGATTTGGATGTAATTACCCTCAAATTAAATCTGAAAGTCTGCAGTTAAAGCACATCTTGTTTGTTTCATTTCAAAGCCATTGTGGTGGTGAATAGAGGCCAAAATATGAAAATTCTGTCAATGTCCCAATATTTATGGACCTGACTTTATATAAAGTCAGAAATCCACCGCACTCGCCAGTCCCAGATTTGGGGTGCAAACCTGCACTCGCCATTCCCAGGCCTGGGTGCCTGTGACCACATTGCTTAAATAAATAAAAACAGAAAACTCAGCACTCACCATTGTTAAATCACTCATATAATAATAAATAATAATAAATAATGGGGTTTTGGTTCATGGATTGATCAATGCATTTAAGCCTGCAGCCCACATCCCGGGACCCCTTTTCTCTGCAGGTCCTACACTATCTGTCATACTAATGGAAACCTGGTAGCTGCTATCACAGAGTTTAAACTGCAAAAAATGTTAACTGGTTTACAGCTCACCTGCTAACTAATGGCTTTTAAAGGCAAGACAGTATGTTTTTTGACTGTCTTGCCTTTAAAAGCCATAAGTTAGTTGGCAGGTTTCCTTAAGCATGACAGATAGTGTAGGACCTGCAGAGAAATGGGGTCCCGTGACGTGAGCTGCAGGCTTAAATGCATTGATCAATCAATAAACCAAAACCCCATTATTTATGTATTATGGTGAGTGATTTAACAATGGTGAGTGCTGAGTTTTCGGTTTTCATTTTGATATATATATATATATAGATCCGACGACTGTGCGTACTGTGCATGCATATGCACCGCAGTACACGTGCATGAGATAGTACTGCAATCACCTATGCAGATACAAAGCCATTGCAGACCGTGGATTGGGATGTCAGCGTTTGGGGGTGGTGATGGGGGAGAGGTTGGAGAAATGCAGACGTGCCTGTCCATTTGAACGCAGTTGCATGGACGTGCATAAATTAGCCACTGCGACGGCATATGCTGCTTGTGTACTCACTATGTGCAACGAGATTGCCAATTTCTGAGTAAGGTCAGACCTGTTGTAATTGTGCGTGAGAGGCCGATGTTACTCAATGATCCGATGTATACGTAGGACCAGAGATGTAGCATGTAGCCATGGCATCCGGAGCACGTGTGTGCCACCACACCCCCTCCCCTCTAAGTGTGGCAGGTAGGGGGAGTATCCAGCATGTAGGGCAAATTATAGGGAAAATAAACATTAGGGGCAGTTTCAAACTGGGGCATGGAGGGCTAGATATATTCCAACCCACCAAAGTAATTCCACTAATAAAATATATACAACAGTAATATAACATTAATATAAGCAATGTTATATTATATGTACTGTAATAGAATGCCCCCAATTCACATTAAGCCACATATAAAGCCCCAAATTCCCATGCTACACAATAGTGCCCCCAATTCATATTACACTACACAGTAATGTGTTTTATTCACGTTACACCACAGTAGTGCCCATTATTCATGTTATACCACCCAATAGTGCCCATTATTCACATTATGCTACATAGTAATGTACACAATGCACGTTATGCCACACAGTAGCACCCTTATTAACATGCCACACAATAGTGCCCCTTTTTCATGTTATGCCACAGTAGTGCTCATTATTCATGTTATACCACACAATAGTGCCCATTATTCACATTATGCCACAGTAGTGTTGCTTATACACATTATGCCACTGTAGTGTCCCTTATTCACATTATGCCACACAATAGTGCCCCTTTTTCATGTTATGCCACAGTAGTGTTGCTTATACACATTATGCCACAGTAGTGCCTTCACATTGTGCCACACAGTAGTGCCACTGTTTACATTATTCCACACAGTAGTATCCCTTATTCACATTATGCCACACAATAGTGCCCCTTTTTCACGTTATGTCACAGTAGTGTTGCTTTTCCAAATTATGCCACAGTAGTGCCCCTTATTGGCATGTGGCATCAGAAGCCAGGGGTTGATGATGGGAAAGGACTGCCTCCTCCATCTTTGTTACTGTTCATGGCTCCA
Source organism: Taudactylus pleione (assembly GCA_031769625.1). Classification (NCBI taxonomy): domain Eukaryota; kingdom Metazoa; phylum Chordata; class Amphibia; order Anura; family Myobatrachidae; genus Taudactylus; species Taudactylus pleione. Next base: position 19,902,473 of record JAUIMM010000018.1, read on the forward strand.
TCCCTCCTCACCTCTGCTCAGTCCCAGAGCCGTTTTAGGACCCCACATAGCCTTAGTCAAAATAACACCTCAAGCTCCATATTAATGTATATATAAATACATACAGTATATAAATTCCTCACACAGCTCTCCCACCCTGAGTCAGATCTCCCCCTCCCTCACACAGACTCTCCCACACACACACACGCAAAGCTCTTCTTCCTCACTCAGCTCTCCTCCCCTCAAACACACTCAGCCCCTCCCTCACACACAGCTCTTCCCACTCACACTGCTCTCTCCCCCTTCACACAATACCCACTCCCTTCAAACACACTGATAGTCCTCTAACTCAAATCCCCCCACACATAGATCTGCAGACCGCCCCCCACACACACACACACATGGCTCCCCTTCTTTCAAACACCTATACAGCTCTCCCCATCACTCTTCTCCTATGTCCCCTCCTCACTTTTGCAGGGCGCAGGGGATCAGACATCTGATGGGGCAGATCACCTGTTGAGTCTGAAACACAGAGAACAGTGACACCATACTGGGGGCCTGGTTTGGGTGGAGTCGCAACTCCCACACCATGCCCCCTGTCTGGAGTCACTGATCTTTATGTGCTTCAGGCCCTGCAGGTGATCCATCCCGCGTCAGATGTCTGATCTGATCTCCTGCACTATGGCCGAGCAGGCACTCGGATCATGAGCTCCACTGGGACGACCCTCGCTACGCCCCTGCGTAGGACTGCAAGGTAATATGGATGTGAGATAGCGGTGGTAGGCGTCTCTATGCTGGCTAGTTGTAGGGAGGCTGAAAAATCTGACACAACAGAACAATTTATCTTTATGGACATCTGTCTGATTTTTTTAATTTGGTTTAACCAATACTGGCAACCCTATACCCAAGGATCACAATATTTAAAAGGTGAAACAGGTGATTCCTGGACTATAATCCAAGGGAAAAATTATACATTGCATAATGAGAATTCAACGTAATAGACCCAGAATCTCAGAATAGACCCAGAATCTGAGGGTGGAAAAGTGAGGTTAATGCTCACGACTAATGGGTGTAGTTACTAAGCAGTGTTAGGAGACAGAGTGAAAAGTGATAAGAAAGTGATAAGGTGCCAGCCAATCAACTCCCAACTGTCATTTTTCAAACACAGCCTGTGAGATGACAATTAGGAGCTGATTGGCTGGCACCTTATCACTTTCTTATCACTTTTCACTCTGCCTCCTAACACTGCTTAGTAACTAGACCTCTTAGGCATTTGTACACCTCTCCTAGCTTTTTTTTATATTCAAACTGAGGGACTCTGTGATGACCCAACTGCTCTGAACGGTATTTAACTGACATTGGGGGAGATGTATCAAGTCTTTGGGCTCAATCCAATTACACACGAAAGGTGCGAGTTGCCATTGCAATGGCGTTAAAATGCCGGCAACGGCACTGCATCTTGCACCCCTCGCGACTGGCTCCGAGCCCGAATTCGCATAATTTTGCTTGGAGCCATATGGGACGGCAAGCATTTTTCTGCGAATTCGGGCTGTAGTCAAGTGTGCCCACTGTCATGATGTAGTGTAATTGGATTGACCCTTAGGAGAGAGATAAAGTATAGCAGTTGCCCAAAGCAACCAATCAGCTTCTAAATGTCATATCAAAGACTGTGCTAAATGACAGTTACAAGCTGCTAAGTTGCTTTGGCCAATTTCTCCAGTTTATTAAGTCAAGATCCTGGCACCAGTGTCCTGACCACCGGCACCCCGAAGGTAAGTATTGGGGTGTTAGGGGGAGGTTAGGGTTAGGCATTAGGGAGAGGGTTAGGGTTAGGCACCGCGGAGGGAGTGTTAGGATTACAGTGCGGGGAGGGGGAGGTTAGGTTTAGGCACTGGGGGGGGTGTGTTAGGATTACAGTGCGGGGAGGGGGAGGTTAGGTTTAGGCACTGGGGGGGGTGTGTTAGGATTACAGTGCGGGGAGGGGGAGGTTAGGTTTAGGCACTAGGGGGGAGGTTAGGTTTAGGCACTGGGGAGAGGGTCTTAGGTTTAGGGTACGGGGAGGGGGAGGTTAGGCTTAGGTACTATGGGGGGGAGGTTAGGGTTAGGTGCCAGGGGGGGTGTTTTAGGGTAGGGATTAGGAAAATACTTACGTGAGTTCTTTTGGGTGTCAGGATTCTGTCTGTCGAGATGCCGCTGTCGGTATTCTGACCAGCGGCATCCCGACAGCCGGGATTTCATACCCAACCTGTTTTAAACATTGCACATGGCAGCAGCAGGTGTTTTTTTTACTTTTTTTTAAAGTGCGCTTTTACAACTTATACTTGCACCCATTTTTACATTTTATGTGTAGCAGTAATTTCCTGGGAAAAATAGCTTTCTAGCATTTTTCAAAATGTTTTCACAAATTACAGCCAACCAATGCAATTTAAGGGTCTCATTTAGACCCGCTCGCAAGCGCTGAGCGCTCAAAAGCGGGTCGATGTTGAGGACCTGTGCACGCGTAGCGGCCGCACTGCGCGTGCGCAAGCTCCGGAGTGAGAGAAAAATTATCTTGCTCCGGGGCTCACTACAAAAGGGGCGGCTGTCGATGGTGATCGACAGCTCACCCTGTTTTGTAGGCGGGGTGGGGGGGTGGCTGGCTAAACGGAGGCGTTCCCGAAGCTTAACGGCTCTAATAGAGCCGGAAGCTCAGCACTGACATCACGAGTGATGTCAGTGGGGTCGCCCCCAAACGGCAGGCGTTCCTCAGTGTGAACAGCTGAGGACAGCTGCAGTGACAGGGAAATGGATGTGAGGCTTGGAATGTAGGAGCCCCACAAGTTTATTCAAAGCAGCTGAGTCCTGAGCTGTACTCCTATCGAAGCTGCGGAAAAGCATTGCAGCAAGTAGATTTACAGGAGAAGTAGAAAGAGCCGCAGAAAGAAAATGGATCATTACAGACTATGTGGAATGCAGTTGAAAGGAGAAATGTGGTTAAATAAATTCATGGGTGAAGAATCTTAAACCTCCATTGAATTCAGAGTTTAATGTAGGTCAGGAGTCTATACACTGACTGCCAATAAGAAAAAGCATAATAGTGTATTATTTCTGTCCTGCACTGAATGCTGACGATGGATTTTAGTGAAAGACAGGAAACTGCTATCAGCCATTATCTGCCAGCATCTGAAATTTCTGGAAAGTATTAGGGCTTTATAATAGTGTAATACAGTGGTTCTCAAACTCGGTCCTCAGGACCCCACACAGGTCACGTTTTCCAGGTCACCCAACAGGCGCACAGGTGTAGTCATTACTCACTGACACATTTTAAAAGATCCACAAGTGGTGCTAATTATTTCACTTGTGAGTCTGAGGAGACCTGGAAAACATGCACTGTTTGGGGTCCTGAGGATCGAGTTTGAGAACCTGTGGTGTAGTATAATCATACTTGCCTACTTCTGAAAAACATTTCAGGGAGATTGTGAAAGCAGCACCTATGGGCACATTTTAAAGTGGGAGTATACTGCTACATCTGAGAGGAGTACCATAAAATTGATTTACAAAATGTAAAATGAGCCCCAAAGCAGTTACTAAGATCTACTTGCACTGATACTTTTCAGAAAATGCATGTAGACATAGGGATCATTGTGCTTTATAACTAATGCAGGTAAATTATACTAATGATCCTATTTGAATGTATACATCTGTTTTTTTGTACAGTATATTACATCTTCATAATGGGAGTAAGATGCAATCGGGGAGATTGCTACTATTTCAGGGAGTCTCCCTGACAATCAGGGCGAGTAGGCAAGTATGTGTATAATTGTTTATTAGGAGTATTATGTGGTCCTATTCACAGGTTAGCTGCAACCAAACTCATGTGTGGACCTTACTGAACATCAGTCAGATTTGAATTCCAAATAGGACATTTATTTAGCCTTACAACAATGCTGGACTGTTTGCCACAAATGTGGGCTGCTTCTGGCATTCCGTTTCATCTTTAGCAGCAGCACTGTAGAGAATCTTGTGATTTGTAGCTATGCTGAAGCTGAAGTTGTGCTGGAAGTATATTGGCACATCTCCAGAATAGATAGGAGCACACATATGGAGGGGGGGTTATATCCGATGAATAGGTTTTCCAAGAGTTTTTCTACTGCAACTCATTTGTAAACTACCAAATGGAAAGAAATCAGATTTGGTTCCTAGGAGCGTACTGTATGTATTTATCCAGTTTAGACCCAATAATTATAACTTCTTAGCAGGAGCCTGTCCCTGCGATGTGTAAAGGAAAGTGATTGCTAATGCCATCACATTACTTTCTTGTTCGAGAGCCGGCAGCGTTACTGTGTGAGTAGTTTGATGAGCACGCATGTTCAAGCAGCCACTGCCATGGAGTTGGTAAATCTCATAAGTAACAGCGCCCATAGAAACCTATGGGGGATTGTGATTGAAGAAGGAGGACTGCAGCAGACATCTCCGATATCTACTGTGGTACCCCCTAGATACATTCTGGGGATGCTGTAAATTTGTGGATATCAGCCAAAAATTTCCTTTTGTAAAATAAGCCCCTTAGTATGAAATAGAGCACAGGATCTCAAACTCGGTCCTCAGGACCCCAAACAGTGCATGTTTTTCAGATCTCTTTAAAGAAGTGAAATAATTAGCACCACCTGTGGAACTTTTTAAATGTTTCAGTGAGTAATGAATACACCTGTGCAGCTGCTAGGTGACCTGGAAAACGTAACCTGTGTGGGGTCCTGAGGACCAAGTTTCAGAACCTCTGAAATAGAGGCATAAAGTAACTTAAAGCTCTAACCATACATACTTATCTACCTGTATATTTCAAGTCTAAGCATAAGTGTACTGTACTTAGGCACTCATTGATCCATAAGTACTGTATCTGCATTTTGACTCATGGTGGAATGTATCAAGCAGCAAAACGCAGTTAAACCACTAAAACAGACATTTTCGGAGGTTTTCCACAATATATATGGTTTCACATATATATTAAAGTGGTCTGCAGCAGCTATCGGATTGCTGGCACTGCAAGCCCCATATATATCTATAGGGCTACGATGTGCCCATATGACTCAAGATCCAGAAAGTGAAACTTTCTGCACCATGGGGGGAATTCATAAAAGTTTAGAGAGAAATAAAATTGTGAGAGATAAAGTACCAACCAATCAGCTCCTAACTGCCATGTTACAGGATGTGTTTGAAAAATAACAGGAGCTGATTGTTAGGTACTTTGGGCCTGATTCAGACCCACTCGCGAGCGGCTGTCCGCTCGCAAGTGGGTCGATGTTATGGACTGAGCATGCGCACGACGGAGGGAGCTCCGTCGTGCGCATGCGCCAGACGCGACGAGCGAAGGAAAGTCCTTCGCTCGTTGTGTCCGATCAAAGGGGGCGTGCTGTCAATGTTGATTGACAGCACGCCCCCTTTGGTGGGCGTGCCGGGGGCGTGCCTCCCTGACGGGGGCGTTCCCACGGGAACGCCTCCCGTCAGAAGCCGGCCCACTGACATCTCTAGTGATGTCAGTGGGAGTGATTTTGGCTCTGATAGAGCCAAAATCACTCCGGAGCTTGCGGTTGAAAACCTCAACCGCAGGCTCCGACTCGCAATTTCGATGGTCGCGATGGTCTCGACCATCGCGGCCATCACAAAGCACGCTCGTATAGCCTGTGGGTGGTGACCCACAGCTATACGAGCGTCCAGGAGGACGCTCCATGAAAATGGAGCCCGGCCCTCATTCAGAGCGTGCGCTCTGCTCAGAGCGTACGGCTCTGAATGAGGGCCTTTATCTTTCTCAATTGTATCTCTCTCCAAGCTTTCATGAATACCCCTCCCCCATGTGCATAATAGACAACACTATATATAGATGGCATTGCCTTTAAAAGCCTAAGGGCTTGTTTCTATCCAATTCCCTGGAAATATCCCTTTACTTCCCCCTCTGCTTGCACCTACCTAAAGTCCTCTAATTTCAAGGGACAGCTCTTATTGGAAAACTGTCCTGGGTGTAAGTAATCATGCATATACCAATGTTTAAAAAAATGCAGGTATGCATGAAATAAGGGATGGGATTTATTACATAATATATGCAATACATGATACATCCCGCCCTCAGTCTCATAAGAGAGACAGTTAATTGATAGAGGTGAATTATACTTTTAGATCGGAATCGGTATGATTTACCGCCGGACCCAAGTAAGTATATACTAACCTATTTCTACCCCCTAACCCTCCCTTAAGGGTGCCGAACCCTAATCCCCCCTTCCCCCGCCACCTAAACCTAAGTCCCCCGGGGGGTGTCTAACCCTAAGTCCCCCCGGGGGTGCCTAACTCCAACCCCCCCTTCCCCCAGCCTAAACCTAACCTCCTGGGTGGGGTACCTAACCCTAAGTCCCCCCCGGGAACCCTAAACCTAACCCTCCTCCCAAGCGGCTATCCACGCTCGGCGTCCCTTCGATTGGGATGCCGGGCGTCGGGATCCCGACGTATGTCTAATGACATGCGTCGACATATCGATGCCTGTCTTTAGACCCTTGCCGGGATATGACAGTCGTGAACCCGGCTGTCGGGATTAGGTCCGCCGGCTTCCCGACCGCATACCTTTAGTTCAGAGGTTATCAAACTTTGTCCTCAGGACCCTACACAGGTCACGTTTTCCATGGCACATAGCAGGTGCACAGGTGTACTCATTATTCACGGACACATTTTAAAAGACCCACAGGTGAACCTAATTATTTCACTTGTGATTCTGTGAGGAGACCTGGAAAACATGACCTGTTTGGGGATACTGAGGACCAAGTTTGAGAACCTGTGCTTTAGATCACAAACAGTGTATGTTCGCCAGGTGTCCTCACAGAATCACAAGTGAAATAATTAGCTCCAACCGTGTCAGTGAGTAATGAATACCCTTGTGCATCGGCTGGGTGACCTGGAAAATGTGACCTGTGTGGGGTCCTGAGGACCAAGATTGAGAGCCACTGCTTTCGATGATATATCAACATTAAAAACAAAACTGTAAGAACCTTCCTGTTTATTCTCACTTTCTTTTCTGTACGCTAAATTCACAATTGAAACTTCAATATAAACAGTACATATTATCAAAAAGGAAAACAAAGAAATATGTAATTGGTTTCTTAGAAGATCTGTACCTCTAAAAATGTTAACATAAGTTATGTCTTTTGTAGACTATGGCGGTGTAGTACAAAATCACATGGTGAGACTTCTGACCTACCTTCCTGGGACACCTGTAGCTGAAATTATAACAACTCCTGCAATTTTATTTGAGATTGGAAAAGTGGCAGCAATTCTTGATGAAAAATTAACCAAGGTATAGTCCTATGGCAATTCTCTCTCTCCCTCTTAAAAGTTAAATACTTTTCAGTGTCCTGGTAAGAAACATTTGTCTGTATAATCTGTTGTGTAAAGAATTCATGCCTTTGTAGGGTTTGGGTATTAAATGTCGACGGCCAGGAAACCGTCTGACTAAATCCCAACGCCACAAGCGCGAACGTCGAAGATCCCGACTGGGGATGCTAAATACCCTAAACGCCCCTCCCCCCTAACCCTTACCTCCATTAGTGGTGCCTAACCCTAACGTCCCAGGGTAGTGCCTAACCCTAACCTCCCTCCTGGGGGTGCCTAAACTTAACCCCCCCTCCCTGCACCCTAAACCTAATCCTCCCGGGGTGGTGCCTAAACCTAACCCCCGGGGTGGTGTCTAACTCCAAGTCCCCCTGGGGATACCTAAACCTAACCCCCCCACGGTTAAGCGCTAACACTGCCCGGCTTACCTTCGTTCGGGAAGCCATCTGTCTAGATTCAGGCATCGGTATATAGATGGATGTCAGGATTTCAACGCCTGTCTTTAGTCCCGCGTCGGTATTTAGATGCCGGGATTTAGTCAGACGGCTTCCCACCCGTCGGAATTTTGACTGTATTCCGTTTGGGCCTGAGGCATACTCAACTACTCTCCCGGAAGGTGTGGGGAAATTCCCAATTCACAGGTAGTTCCCTGAGCCCCTGGAAGAGTGGGTGGATCTCCTACATACCACCCACTTCCTAGAGATAATACTAGGAATATATTGATATGTGTATACTAGATGTTATTTGTAGACACCAGTGTATGACAGTTGGTAGACACACCAGGCAGATAGACTAAACCAGGGGTTGGGTATGGGATCCCAGCAATCAAAATACAGACAGCGGCATCCTGACACCTACAGGTAAGTACCCTTACCTTTCCCCCTAACCCTCCACTTCACAGCCTATCTCTAAACCTCTCCCCCGTAGCCTAACCTTAACCCTCCCCCCTGCAGCCTAATCCTCCCTCTATTGTCTAACCCCCAACCCCAAGCCTATTACTTACCGTTGGGATGCCGTCTGTTGAGATTGTGGAGCCGGGATCCCCACTGCTGTTGGGATACCAGTGCTGGGATTGTGACCGCCGATATCCCAATTCCCAGGATCCGAACTACAGTACATCCCTAAATAGGCAGAGTAGGAACCGGCCTATGGGCCCAGTGCCTTTAGGGGCCCTGCAACAATGGATCAAAATAATATTGATTTGATCTTGAAAGAAAATTGCAATCAAACTTTCTTAAATTGTTTCCAAAAGATAGAAAACTATACATTAAAGACTCTATAGAGAAATTACTGTATTGATGTAATGTACCTAAACCATAGACATCAGATTCACATTACAGTTTGTCTCTTAAAAGCTCATCTTCTGTCAGCTGTCAGTTTGTTAAATATTTTGGTGCAACCTACATATGTGTAATGTACAGTAATGATGGTCATCTCCATCTAGCGGCCGATGTGCACACTACTTAGTTTAATGTTATCCCACTAGAGCGTGCTACGAGAAACCTTGAGAAACAAAGCTTTCTGTGAGTTAGTGTGTCGTGAGCTCCCACTGAGAGGCCGATTCAGAGCCGCTCGTAAGCGGCCGCTCGTTTGCTATGAGCGATGTTCGCACAACTGCGCATGCGTATGGGTCATAATGCGCATGCGCAAACCAGTCATGGCGGTTGGAAATCTAGCGCTCGCAAAACAGCGAGGGGCTTCTAATTTATTTGACAGAATGTACCGTTTCTGGGTGGTAACAGGGAAGGTGCTTGAAAACGGGGGAGAGGAGATCCGAACGCAGGCGTGCCTAACGGTAAAAAGGACGTTTTAATGGGAGTGCATAATTAGTAAAGGAGCGTCATCGACCACGTCACTTGGTTGTCTTTTAGCCTGAACTGCTCGCAGTGATAGCGGTAAGAAAATCCTACCACAAGCACTGCGAGCAGTTCAGATGCCTTTCGATGTACCCGATTAATCAAATAAATACCGGAGATGACGTGTGATGCGAACGGCAAGGGTGCGTCTTTACAAAATAGCGAGCGCATTTTTAGTTTGGTCGCTCAGACATAGAGGCGTCAACAAACCGCAATGAGCGAGCGCTCAATTTAAATAGCCGGCCCCTTTTTAGGAACGACCGTCCGCAAATAGCGTCCGGCTCTGAATCAGGCCCTGAATCCAGATCGTATTAGAATATTCGCGAGTAGAAACTTTGAGAACACCGACGAATATATATAACCGAGTCGGGTATATATTAGGGGTGAGCGGGTTCGGATTTCTGAAATCCGAACCCCCCCGAGCCCCCCTGATCCGAGGCCGATCCGAGTCAGGCTCGACTTTTCCTGCCTGACTCGGATCTGAAATCGAGGCAAAACGTCATCATCCCGCCTTCCGGGTCTCGCGGGTTTTGGATCCTATATAAGGTACCCGCGTCGGCGCCATTTTCTCACTCGGCTGTGGACAGTGAAGAGGGAGGGTTGGAGTTAGGGCTGGCTGGGCTGTGTAGTGTAGTGTAGTGTAGTGTAGTGTAGTGTAGTGCAGTGTAGTGTTGTGCTGTGCTGCTGTTGTCCATAGGGGCTGTGTCCACTCCTTTAAAGTCCATAGGGGCTGGCTGGACTGTGTTGTGCAGTCAGTTGTCCATAAGGGCTGTGTCTACTCCAAAGTCCTGTGTAGTGTCCCAGTCCTAAAGGGGTGCTGTAGTGTTGTCGAGGGGGTGCTCTGTCCATCAGGGGTGCTCCCCCTAAGTGCAAAAAAAAATTAAATTTCTGTGTTTCTGAATTGTGTGCACTGTGGCTGCACGTGCATCAACAAACGAGCAGCGCCAAGCGTGCGCCTGTGTCCCATAAGTAAAAGGCCAGCTGGCTTGTCCATTAAATGGTACTGTAACCCCCAAAGGGCACTCCAAACAAAATAAAAATATATATTTTTTTGTGTTTGTGAATTGTGTGCGCAGTAGCCGCACGTGCATCAACAAAGTAGTGCCAAGCGTGCGCCTGTGTCCCATAAATAAAGGGCCAGCTGGATTGACCGCTAAAGGGTGCTGTAACCCCCAAAGGGCACTCCAAACAAAATAAAAAAATGTTTTCTGTGTTTGTGAATTGTGTGCACTGTGGCTGCACGTGCATCAACAAAGAAGCAGCGCCAAGCGTGCACCTGTGTCCCATAAGTAAAAGGCCGGCTGGCTTGTCCGTTAAAGGGTGCTGTAACCCCCAAAGGGCACTCCAAACAAAATAAAAATATATATTTTTTTGTGTTTGTGAATTGTGTGCACAGTAGCCACACGTGCATCAAACAAAGTAGTGCCAAGCGTGCGCCTGTGTCCCATAAATAAAGGGCCGGCTGGATTGACCGCTAAAGGGTGCTGTAGCCCCCAAAGGGCACTCCAAACAAAATAAAAATTTTTTTTCTGTGTTTGTGAATTGTGTGCACTGTGGCTGCACGTGCATCAACGAAGGAGCAGCGCCAAGCATGCGCCTGTGTCCCATAAGTAAAAGGCTGGCTGGCTTGTCCGTTAAAGGGTGCTGTAACCCCCAAAGGGCACTCCAAACAAAATAAAAATATATATTTTTTTGTATTTGTGAATTGTGTGCGCAGTAGCCGCACGTGCATCAACAAAGTAGTGCCAAGCGTACGCCTGTGTCCCATAAATAAAGGGCCGGCTGGATTGACCGCTAAAGGGTGCTGTAACCCCCAAAGGGCACTCCAAACAAAATACATTTTTATTTTCTGTGTTTGTGAATTGTGTGCACTGTGGCTGCACGTGCATCAACAAAGGAGCAGCGCCAAGCGTGCGCCTGTGTCCCATAAGTAAAGGGCCGGCTGGCTCATTTCTTAAAGGGTGGTGTAACCCACAAAGTGCACTACTCTCCAACAAAAAGAAAAAATTATTTTCTGTGTTTGTGTGTGCCTTAGCCGCACATATATATCAATATAACATAAATGGAGGACCAAACTTTCTCCGATAAAAATAAAATAGGAAAAGATCAAGAACCACTTCCTCCTAGTGCTGAAGCTGCTGTCACTAGTCATGACATAGACGATAACATGCCATCAACGTCGTCTGCCAAGGCCGATGCTCAATGTCATAGTAGAGGGCACATACAATCCCAAATGACAAAGTTCAGGAAAATGACCTTGAAAAAAACATTTAAATCATCTGAAAAGAAAAGTAAACTTGCCAATATACCATTTACGACACGGAGTGGCAAGGAACGGCTAAGATCTTTCCCTATGTTCATGACTAGTGGTTCAGCTTCACATGACGATGGAAGCCCTCTTCCAGCTAAAAACATCAAACAAGTTAAGCTGGCAAAAGCACAGCGAAGAACTGTGCGTTCTAAGAAGATATCACAAATCCCCAAGGAGAGTCCAAGTGTGGTGGCGGTTGCGATGCCAGAACTTCCCAGCACTGGACGGGAAGAGGTGGCTCTTTCCACCATTTGCACGCCCCCTGCAAGTGCTGAAAGGAGCACCCACGGTCCACTTGCTGATATGCAAATTGAAGATGTCACTGTTGAAGTACAACAGGATGAGGATACTGGTGTAGCTGGCACTGAGGAGGAAGTTGGCGAGGAGGATTCTGATGGTGATGTGGTTTGTTTAAATCAGGCTCCGGGGGAGACAGTTGTTGTCCGTGGGATGAAAAAGCCCATCACGGTCATGCCTGGGCAGAAGACCAAACATTCCACCTCTTTGGTCTGGCAATATTTCTATCCAAATCCGGACAACAACTGTCTTGCCATATGTACCATATGTAAAGGTGAAATAAGTAGGGGTAGGGACACCTAAATCCCTTTTTCCTGTTTTATCCAAGGAATCGGTGGATGAGGAGGATGAGGACGACATCTTGCCTCCGTAGAGCCAGTTTGTGCAGGGACACATTAATTGCCAGTTTGTTTTGTGGGGGCCCAAACGAACCAATCATTTCAGCCACAGTCATGTGGCAGACCCTGGCGCTGAAATGATTGGTTTGTTAAAGTGTGCATGTCCTATTTATACAACATAAGGGTGGGTGGGAGGGCCCAAGGACAATTCCATCTTGCACCTCTTTTTTTTCTTTGCAGTATGTACTGTTTGGGGCCTAGTTTTTCAAACTGCCATCCTGTCTGCCACGGATGTGTCACTCCTAGATGGGCCACGTGTTTGTGCCGCCCACTCGTGTCGCTTAGCATAGTCATCCAGCTACCTCGGTGCAACCTTTTGGCCATAAAAACAATATTGTGAGGTGTGAGGTGTTCAGAATAGACTGGAAATGAGTCGAAATGAAGGTTATTGAGGTCAATAATTGCATAGGAGCAGAAAAACCCACAAATTCTGTGATTTAAGCTGTTTTTATGCTTTTTTAAAAAAAAAATACAGATCCAAAACACAAAACCCAGAACCCAAAACACGGAAGGGTGGTTTTGGCAAAACCAATCCAGATCCAAAACACGAAGAAAGATCCAGATCCAAAACCAAAACACAAAACACGAAAAGTGGCCGGTGCACACCCCTAGTATATACACTTGGTGTGCTCGAATTAAAAACTTATTAGGAGATCATTTACTAGGCGCCCCGAGAAAGGCCTAGGGGCTTCCACAAGGTTTAATGTGGCACTGGGGAGGGGCTAAAATGGTGCAAAGTGTGCAGTTTGTTGGGGTGGGTCCTAATGTCATAAAGAGCTGGATCCCGCACCCTAAGTGATCCGCTGCATCTTCTCACTGAGCTTTTCACAGATAGAAGAAATCAAATGTTGGCAAGCATATTCTATGGACACACCTCTGTCAAATCTAAATCTCTCTGCACATTTCAAATCTGCCCCACCTGCATTGCAGCATGGTTTTTCCAAGGTGCAAAGTTATACCCTCGGCCGGATTATAGGGGGTGCGGACAGGGCGGCCATCCGGGGCCCCCATACATTTGGGGCCCCCACCTTGTGGCAAATGTACCCTCTCTGCCCGGCTTCGAGTCCCGAAATCAGTGACAACACAGTAACTGATGGACAGTGGCTGACGATGGACGCCCCGCCACCATGCTAACATACTGTCACGATTCGTAGGTGTCTAATGCTGTGAAATGCCCGCCCCCAAGAGAAGTCTGCCTGATGCTGCTGCTGCAAGTCTGCAAAAACAGATTAGTGTGTGTGTGCTCTGTCCCTTCCTCCCTTGCTCTCTCTCCCTCTGACTCTCTCTCTCCCCTTCTCTCTTCCCTCCTATCCTCTCTCCTTACCCCCTCACTCTCATTCTCTCCCTTCAGCTCCCTGTGTCTGTCTCTCTCTTCCCCTTTCTCTCTTCCCTCCCATCCTCTCTCCCTACCCCCTCCCTTCTTCTTTCTCTCTTTCTCTCTCTCTCTATCTCTCCCTTTCCTCCAGTTCTTTCTCCCTCTCCATTTCTCTCCCTCCCCTTCCATTTCTCTCACCCCCTCTCTGTCTCTCCCTCATAACCTCTCTCCCTCCCTCTCTGTCCCCTCTTCCCTCCCTTCCCTCCCTCTCCCCTACCTCTCTCTTGTTTTTTTTTTCTCTCTCTCCCTCCCTCTATTTTGCTGTCTCCCCTTTCTCTCCATGTCTCACTTCCTTCCTCTCTCTCCCTTTCTCCCCCTCTCTCTCTTTCTATCTCCCTCCTTGGTGGGGATGCATGACAAAACACATTGGGGATGCAATGCATCCTGCCGCTCTTGGCATGCATGCCGGCATTGGCAACACCAGTATGCATAATGAACACTGCAAAGGACAAATCTCTCGCTAAGAACGGCCCTTTGCGCTGGAGGGACCCTCTGGTGTCCTTCTGTGCATGTGCAGAAGGACACACCTGCCACGGGGGGTGCTGGGAGGGATCCGATTGGATCCCTCTCACAGCACTCTCCCGATAATAGCCCCTAAGCTTCTATAGGGTAATGCCATCAGGAAGATGGCGATACCCACCACAACCAAGCCCTGGAGTGCATCACATTCCAGGGCTTGGTGCATATGAGAAATGCAGTGAAACCTGCATTTTGGGGCTTTGACTGCATTTCTACCTTTGATGCATCCTGCCCCTTGTCTCTCTCTCTCTCTCTCTCTCTCTCTCTCCCTCCCTCCCTCTCATCTCTCCCTCCTCTTTCTCTCTCTAATGCCCCACTCAAAATCCTGCAATTGCCCATGGCAGTTTAATAGATCATGTCCGCTATGCTGCAGACAGTCAGTTCCCAGCAGTGTCGCGGACATGATGATGCTGCGACCTTGCAAGTCAGTGGAGAGACCAGAGAAAAGGTAAGGGGCATAGGAGTCGCTGTGTGAAGCCGTGGCAATTTTATTGATGGTACCCCCACAACTTAGTTGCCCCTGGGCCCTCACAAGCCTTAATCCAGCCCTGGTTATACCCCTTTTGTACATAGGCTAAATACTTGGGTTTTGCCGGTGTGCGCGGACCGACCTAGGTCTAGACTATGTGTGAAAGGGACTGACCCTGCTCTGTACAAGGGTCGGGGAATGAGACCCGGGAAATTTACGGGTTGATAGATTAGTGTATTTCCTGGGTCGTCGGTCAGAGTATAACTTGCTCTTGTTTGCTTTACTCAGAATCAGGCCCTCTGGCTCATTACAGACACAAAGGGGGAATCTTACAAACATGTATTTTATAGGGGTGTGCATCGGCCACTTTTCGTGTTTTGGATCTGGATCTTTCTTCGTGTTTTGGATCTGGATTGGATTTGCCAACACCACCCATCCGTGTTTTGGGTTTTGGTTTTTGGATCTGTATTTTTTTGGAAAAAAGCATAAAAACAGCTAAAATCACAGAATTTGTTTTTTTTTTGTTCCAACGCTATTATTTACCTCAATAACATTAATTTCCAGTCTATTCTGAACACCTCACAATATTGTTTTTAGGCCAAAAGGTTGCACCGGGGTAGCTGGATGACTATGCTAAGCAACTAAAGTGGGCGGCACAAACACGTGGCCCATCTAAGAGTAACACTGCAGTGGCAGACAGGATGGCAGTTTGAAAAACTAGGCCCCAAAGAGTACATAATGCCAAAAAAAAGACGTGCAAGATGGAATGGTCCTTGGGCCCTCCTACCCACCCTTATGTTGTATAAACAGGATGTGCATACTTTAACAGACCAATCATTTCAGTGCCAGGGTCTGCCACATCACTGTGGCTGAAATTATTGATTCGTTTGGACCCCCACAAAACAAGCTGGCAATTAATCTGTCCCTGCACAAACTGGCTCTACAGAGGCAAGTTGTCGTCCTCATCCTCCTCATCCACCGATTCCTCACCCTCTTCAGTGTTGTGTACATCCTCATCCTCACAGAGTATTAATTTTTCCCAGCTGGAATCCAAAACCACAGGTCCCTCTGTACTTTCTGGAGGCTGGTCTTCCTGGAAGAATTGATAATTCATTTTGATGAACATCATCTTCTCCACATTTTGTGGAAGCAACCTCCTACGCCTTTCGCTGACAAGGTTCCCGGCTGCACTAAAAACTCTTTCGGAGAAAACACTGGAGGGGGGGCAACTTAGGTAAAATAGAGCCAGTTTGTACAGGAGCCTCCAAATTGCCTCTTTTTCCTGCCAGTGCAGGTACGGACTGTCTGACATGCCTACTTGGATGCTGTCACCGATGTAATCCTCCACCATTCTGTCAATGGTGACAGTATCATATGCAGTGACAGTAGACATGTCAGAAATTGTTGGCAGGTCCTTTAGTCTGGACCAGATGTCCAAACTTTATCCTGCCTGCCCTGCATCACCACCAGCAGGTTGCTTAGGATATCTAAGTTGTTTCCTGGCAGCCCCAGTTGCAGGAGAAAATGAAGAAGGAGCTATTGACGTGTCACGTTCCACTT
Organism: Taudactylus pleione; assembly: GCA_031769625.1. Classification (NCBI taxonomy): domain Eukaryota; kingdom Metazoa; phylum Chordata; class Amphibia; order Anura; family Myobatrachidae; genus Taudactylus; species Taudactylus pleione. The sequence continues at coordinate 19,918,587 of JAUIMM010000018.1, forward strand.
CAGCTGACAGTGTTTTCACCAGCAGGTCTTTGCACCTCTGCAGGCTTGTGTCCGCTGGAAAGAGAGACACCGCATAGGCTTTAAACCTAGGATCGAGCACGATGGCCAAAATGTAGTGGTCTGATTTCAACAGATTGACTACCCTCGAATCCTGGCAAAGCGAATGAAGGGCTTCATCCACAAGTCCCACATACCGAGCGTAATCGCTCTGTCTTAGCTCCTCCTTCACTTTCTCCAGCTGCTTCTGCAAAAGCCTGATGAGGGGAATGACCTGACTCAAGCTGGCAGTGTCTTACCTGACTTCACATGTGGCAAGTTCAATGGACTGGAGAAACTTGCACAACACGGAAATCATGCATACCCCCTCCTTTGCCTATGTCATAGGTGGATGTATAGGCTTGAACGGCCTTTTGCTGCTCCTCCATCCACTAAAATATATAGAGTTCCACCGCATCACAATCTCTTGCTTCAGGTGATGGCTGGGCAGGTTCAAGAGTGTTTTCTGGTGCTCCAGTCTTCAGCACGCAGTCGCTGAATGGCAAAAGTGGGCAGAAATTTTTCAGGCCACCCAAAGCGTCTCCTGCATGCCCTTGTCATTTTTCAGAAAATTATGCACCACCAAATTTATTGTGTCAGCAAAACATGGGACATGCTGGAATTTGGCCAGATGTAATGCCTGCACAATATTGGAGGTATTGTCAGATATCACACATCCCCAGGAGAGTCTAAGTGGGGTAACCATTGGGCGATGATTTCCCTCAGTTTCTCTAAGAGGTTGTTGGCGGTGTACCTCTTACTGAAACCAGTGATACAGAGCGTAGCCTGCCTTGGAACGAGCTGGCGTTTCTGAGATGCTGCTACTGGTGACGCTGTTGTTGTTGCTGCATAAGGCGATACATCTACCCAGTGTGCTGTCACAGTCATATAGTCCTTAGTCTGCCTCTGTTCCACTTGTAGACATGTCCGTGGTTAAGTGGACATCGGGTACAACCGCATTTTTTAGGACACGGAGGACACTTTTTCTGACGTCTCTGTACATTCTCGGCATCGCCTGCCTAGTGAAGTGGAATCTAGATGGGATTTGGTACCAAGGACACACTACCTCCATCAATTGTCTAAATCCCACTGCACTAATGGCGGATACCGGATTCACATTTAACACCAACATAGCTGTCAAGGTCTCCTCTTTGCAACAGGATGACTGCGGTCGTACTTCATCCTCCTCGCAAAAGACTGTTGGACGGTCAATTGCTTAGTAAAAGAAGTAGTGGTGTTCCAACTTCCTCTCTGGGATGATGAACAACTCACAGCAGCAACAGCAGCATCAGAAGCAATAGGTGTAGCAATGCAGGATCCTCCGGAGGAATCTCAGATAGGAGAGGAGTCAGTCATGCCAGTGACATGGCCTGCAGTACTACTTCCGATCCTGACTGAGGAGGAAATTGATGAGGGAGTTGACAGTGTGGTTTGCAGGTGCTTGGATACAACAGGACAAATGGATTTAGGTGTCCCTGGACTGCTTATGGTCTTAGCCACAGATTCTGAACTTAATAAAGATAATAATAGTAACACTGTGCTTATATGTTTACAAGCAGCTCAAATAAATAAAGGATATCTTAAATACAGAGAATGAAATTGAGCACTAAAAATAGGGATTGAGAAATAGATAAGCAAAATCCAGTATCTAGATTCATGGGGGGAGAGAAGTAAAAAGAAAAAGATATGTAAATTGATCAGGACGATAAATGAGGTAACCGAATAAGAATAAAATGAATGGAAAATTAAAAAAATGAGTATAATAATAAGATAAAATAAGATAAAAATAAAAATATAAAAATAAATAAAATAATAAATAAATAAAATATATAAATAAATCCCAGTGAATCTGCTAATCAATTGAAGCAATTAAAACAATTAAAAACAATGGTTATGCACTTATAGTGCTGATGTATGTTTATAGCCTTTTAGCATGTGGAGAGTGGGCTCCGGGAGGTAGACAGGCAGTCCTCCAAGTAACAGCCGTTATATGTAAGTTCTGTCCCTATCTTATCCTGCTCCAGGTCTCTTCTTTTAGTTGCCGCAGCCTCCGGACGATCTGCTGAGCATGTGGCGCCGCGCCTGGTGATGACGTCAGATGCTGTGCGGCCGCTGTCACGGGGGGTCTCTCAGGCTTGTTCTAGCTCCGGCTAGTGTCTCCGCTAGTAGCTCAACTCTGAATCCAACGCGTTTCGCACCGCTCAGAGTGCTTTGTCAAGAATAATGCTTGGCTGTGCTTTTGTTCTTTAAATAGGGTCAAAACTTTATTGAAAACCGGAAGTACAATTCCGGAAATTGTCATTCTAGAGTGGCAAGCACATGGATAAAAGTTATGTTTGAAAAGGATATTGCTTCAATTGTTAGTTAGTTCCAAAGTGATAATAGGAAATGAAACAAAATAATAAAATATTATTTTGAAATAAATATAAAAATAAAATGAAAAAAATTGAAATAAATGTAAAAATAAAAATAATAATACAAGATATGATGCGTGAGTGTCAAGACAAGGGGGAATAAGCAGTGTTGCTGAAAAGAGAGGGAAGAATGAGAAATACTCGATGTTTATAAGATGGCTTTAAGTTCAATATCAATGTTGAGTCCTAGAGGTATGAGAGTCCTTAATTCATAGATCCATTTGGTTTATTTTCTTTTTAACGTGGTACAAGGCTATAAACATACATGTCATGACTAGTGGCAGCAGCTTCAGCACTAGGAGAAAGTGGTTCTAGATCTTCCCATATTTTATACTCCATTATTTTTATGGAGTGAATAACCCTTGTAACAGTTTTTTTATTTTAATTGAAGGGCAGCGGCCTACGCCACAACACACAGGACAGCACCTCTAATGTAAGAATTAGAAATGCAGCGGCCTACACCACAACACACAGGACAGCACCTGTATTGTAAGAATAAAAAGTGCAGCGGCCCAAGCCACAACACGCAGGACAGCACCTATAATGTAAAAATAAGAAGGACAGTGGCCTACACAGCAACACACTGGACAGCACCTGTAAAAGTTTTCCTTTTTATTGAAGGGCAGCGGCCTACACCACAACACGCTGGACAGCACCTGTAATGTAAGAAGGGCAGCGGCTTACACCACAACACACTGAAGAACACCTGTAATGTAAGAAGGGTAGCGGCCTACACCACAACACACTGGACAACACCTGTAATGTAAGAATAAGAAATGCAGCGGCCTACACCACAAAACACAGGACAGCACATGTAATGTAAGAATAAGAAGGGCAGTGACCTACACCACAACACACAGGACAGCACCTGTAAAAGTGTTTATTTTTATTGAAGGGTAGCGGCCTACACCACAACACACTGGACAACACCTGTAATGTAACAATAAGAAGGGCAGCGGCCTGAACCACAACACACTGAACAGCACCTGTAATGTAATAAAGGGCAGCGGCCAACACCACAACACACTGGACAGCACCTGTAAAAGTTTTTATTTGTATTGAAGAGCAGCGGCCTACACCACAACACACAGGACAGCAACTGTAAGAATAAGAAGGGCAGCGGCCTACTCCACAACACACAGGACAGCACCTGTAATGTAAGAAAAAGAAGGGCAGTGTCCTACACCACAACTCGCTGGACAGCACCTGTAAAACTTTTTATTTAATTGAAGGGCAGCGGCCTACACCACAACACACAGGACAGGATCTGTAATGTAAGAGGGTCAGCGGCCTACACCACAATAAACAGGACAGCACTTGTAATGTAAGAAGGGCTGAGTCCTAAAGTACAACACACTGGACAGCACCTGTAAAAGTTTTTTTTTTTTTTAAGCACAGCGGCCTAAATCACAACACACAGGACAGCACATGTAATGTAAGAAGGGCAGCGGCCTACACCACAACACACTGGACAGCACCTGTAAAAGTTTTTATATTTATTGAAGGGCAGCGGTCTACACCTCAACACACAGGACAGCACCTGTAATGTAAGAAGGGCAGCGGCCTACACCACAATACACAGGACAGCACCTGTAATGTAAGAAGGGCAGAGTCCTAAAGTTCAACACACTGGACAGCACCTGTAAAAGTTTTTATTTTTATTGAAGGGCAGCGGGTAACACCACAACAGACAGGACAGCAGCTGTAATGTAAGAAGGGCAGTTGGCTACACCACAACACACTGGACAGCACCTGTAAAAAGTTTTTTTTATTGAAGGGCAGCAGCCTACATCACAATACACAGGACAGCACCTGTAATGTAAGAAGGGCAGCGGCCTATGCCACAACACACTGGACAGCACCTGTAAAAGGTTTTTTTTTTTATTGAAGGGCAGCGGCCTACACCATAACACACTGGACAGCACCTGTAAAGGTTTCTATTTTTATTGAAGGGCAGCGGCCTATACAACACACAGGACAGCACCTGTAAAATTTTTTATATTTATTGAAGGGCAGCGAGTAACACCACAATACACAGGACATACCCTGTAATGTAAGAAGGGCAATGTCCTACACCACAACACATTGGACAGCACCTGTAAAAGTTTTTAGTTTTATTGAAGGGCAGTTACCTACACCACAACACACTGGACAGCACCTGTAAAAGTTTTTATTTTTATTGAATGGCAGCGGCCTACACTACAACACACAGGAGAGCAGCTGTAATGTAAGAATAAGAAGGGTAACGGCCTACATCACAACACACTGGACAGCACCTGTAAAAGTTTTCATTTTTATTGAAGGGCAGCGGCCTACACCACAACACACTGGACAGCACCTGTAAAGGTTTTTATTTTTATTGAAGGGCAGCGGCCTATACAACACAAAGGAAAGCACCTGTAATGTAAGAAGGGCAGTGACCTACACCACAACACACTGGACAGCACCTGTAAAAGTTTTTATTTTTATTGAAGGGCATCAATCTACACCAGAACACACAGGACAGCACCTGTAAAGGTTTTTATTTTTATTGAAGGGCAGCAGCCTACACCAAAACACACTGGACAGCACCTGTAAAAGTTTTTATTTTTATTGAAGGGCAGCTACCTACACTACAACACACAGGACAGCAGCTGTAATGTAAGAATAAGAAGGGTAACGGCCTACATCACAACACACTGGACAGCACCTGTAAAAGTTTTTATTGATATTGAAGGGCAGTGGCCTACAACACAACACACTGGACAGCACCTGTAAAAGGTTTTTTTTTTATTGAGGGGAAGAGGCTTACACCACAATACACAGGACAGCACCAGTAATATAAGAAGGGCAGTGTCCTACACCACAACACACTGTACAGCACCTGTAAAAGTTTTTATTTTTATTGAAGGGCGCCGGCCTACACCACAACACACTGGACAGCACCTGTAAAAGTTTTTATTTTTATTGAAGGGCAGCGGCCTATACAACACACAGGACAGCACCTGTAAAGTAAGAAGGGCAGCAGTCTACACTACAACACACTGGACAGCACATGTAAAAGTTTTTATATTTATTGAAGGGCAGTGGTCTACACCACAACACACATGACAGCACCTGTAATGTAAGAAGGGCAGCAGCCTACACCACATTACACAGACAGCACCTGTAATGTAAGAAGGGCAGAGTCCTAAAGTACAACACACTGGACAGCACCTGTAAAAGTTTTTATTTTTATTGAAGGGCAGCGGCCTACACCATAACAAACTGAACAGCACATATAAAAGTTTTTATTTTTATTGAAGGGCAGCGGGAAACACCACAATACACAGGACATGACGTGTAATGTAAGAAGGGCAGCGGCCTACAACACAACATACTGGACAGCACCTGTAAAAGGTTTTTTTTATTGAGGGGAAGAGGCCTACACCACAATACACAGGACAGCACCTGTAATGTAAGAAGGGCAGTGTCCTACACCACAACACACTGGACAGCACCTCTAAAAGTTTTTATTTTTATTTAAGGGCAGTGGCTTACACCACAACACACAGGACAGCACCGGTAATGTAAGAAGAGCAGTGACCTACACCACAACACACTGGACAGCACCTGTAAAAGTTTTTATTTTTATTGAAGTGCAGCGGCCTACACTACAAAGCACTGGACAGCACCTGTAAAGGTTTTTATTTATATTGAAAGGCTGCAGCCTATACAACACACAGGACAGCACCTGTAATGTAAGAAGGGCAGCGGCCTACACCCCAACACACTGGACAGCACCTTTAAAAAAATTAATTTTTATTGAAGGGCAGCGGGTAACACCATAATACAGAGGACATGCCCTGTAATGTAAGAATTTAACTGTCCTACACCACAACAGACTGGACAGCACCTGTAAAAGTTTTTATTTTTATTGAAGGGCAGTGGCCTACACCCCAACACACTGGACAGCACCGGTAATGTAAGAAGGGCAGTGACCTACACCACAACACACTGGACAGCACTTGTAAAAGTTTTTATTTTTATTGAAGGGCAGCGGGTAACACAATACACATGACAGAAGGGCAGCGGCCTACACCACAACACACTGGACAGCACCGGTAATGTAAGAAGGGCAGTGACCTACACCACAACACACTGGACAGCACCTGTAAAAGTTTTTATTTTTATAGAAGGGCAGCGACCTACACCACAATACACCGGACAGCAACTGTAATGTAAGATGGGCAGAGGCCTACACCACAACATACTTGACAGCACCTTTAAAAGTTTCTATTGAAGGGCAGCTACCTACACCACAACACACTTGACAGCACCTGTAAAAGTTTTTATTTTTATTGAAGGGCAGCGGCCTACACTACAACACACAGGACAGCACCAGTAATGTAAGAATAAGAAGGGCAATGGCCCACATCACAACACACAGGACAGCACATGTAAAAGTTTTTATTTTTATTGAAGGGCAGCGGCCTACACCACAACAGGCAGGACAGCACCTGTAATGTAAGAAGGGCACTGTCCACACCACAACACACTGGACAACACCTGTAAAAGTTTTTGTTTTTATTGAAGGGCAGCTATCTACACCACAACACACTGGACAGCACCTGTAAAAGTTTTTATTTTTATTTACGGGCAGTGGCCTACACCACAACACACAGGACAGCACCGGTAATGTAAGAAGGCCTGTGACCTACACCACAACACACTGGACAGCACCTGTAAAAGTTTTTATTTTTATTGAAGGGCAGTGGCCTACACCACAAAACACTAGACAGCACCTGTAAAGGTTTTTATTTTTATTGAAGGGCTGCGGCCTATTCAACACATAGGACAGCACCTGTAATGTAAGAAGGGCAGCGTGCTGCACCCCAACACACTGGACTGCACCTGTAATGTAAGAAGGGCAATGTCCTAAAGCACAACACACTGGACAGCACCTGTAAAAGTTTTTAATTTTATTGAAGGGAAGCGGCCTACACCACAACAGACAGGACAGCACCTGTAATGTAAGAAGGGCAGTTGGCTACACCACAACACACTGGACAGCACCTGTAAAAGGTTTTTTGTATTATTGAAGGGCAGCAGCCTACATCACAATACACAGGGCAGCACTTGTAATGTAAGAATAAGAAATGCAGTGGCTTATACCACAACACACAGGACAGCACCTGTAATGTAAGAAGGGCAGCAGCCTACACCACAACACAGTGGACAGTTCCTGTAAAGGTTTTTATTTTTATTGAAGGGCTGCGGCCTATACAACACACAGGACAGCACCTGTAATGTAAGAAATGCAGCGGCCTACACCCCAACACAGTGGGCAGCGGGGAACACCACAATACACAGGACATGCCCTGTAATGTGAGAAGGGCACTGTCCTACACCACAACACACTGGACAGCACCTGTAAAAGTTTTTATTTTTATTGAAGGGCAGCTACCTACACTACAACACACAGGACAGCAGCTGTAATGTAAGAATAAGAAGGGCAACGGCCTACATCACAACACACTGGACAGCACATGTAAAAGTTTTTTTTTTTATGGAAGGGAAGTGGCCTACACTACAACACACTGGACAGCACCTGTAATGTAAGAAGAGCAGCACAAGTAAAAGGTATTTTTTTTTATTGAAGGGCAGCGGCCTACACCACAACACACTGGACAGCACCTGTAAAGGTTTTTATTTTTATTGAAGGGCAGCGGCCTATACAACACACAGGACAGCACCTGTAATGTAAGAAGAGCAGCGGCCTACACCACAAAACACTGTACAGCACCTGTAAAAGTTTTTATTTTTATTGAAAGGCAGCGGTCTATAGCACAACACACAGGACAGCACCTGTAATGTCAGAAGGGCAGTGACCTACACCACAACACACTGGTCAGCACCTGTAAAAGTTTTTATTTTTATTGAAGGGCATCAGTCTACAACACAACACACAGGACAGCACCTGTAAAAGTTTTTATTTTTATTGAAGGGCAGCAGCCTTCACCACAACACACAGGACAGCACCTGTAAAAGTTTTTATTTTTATTGAAGGGTAGCGGCCTACACCACAAAACTCTGGACAGCACCTGTAAAAAATTATTTGTGTTTTTGTGCAGCAGTCCCTTGATAGTAGCACAGCACCCCTGTGCACCTACCTATGCCGATGACAGGTGTGGCTGGCTAACACGGCACGCACACAGAAAATATATATATATATATTTATTTTTTTTTTAACACTGGTGGTGGTGGTAGGTGGAGAGAGCACCCCTGAAGGATGAGCACCCCTGAACACAGCACTACAGCCAGCCCATATGGATAGGACAAAAGCCAGCCCTTATATGGACAACAGTAGCCAACCAGCCCCTATGTATATGGAGTGGACAACAGTAGCCAGCCAGCCAGCATCAGCTCCCAGCTCCCTCCTTCTTTACAGTAGCCAGCCAGCCCAGTATTGTAATGTATCTAAGTAGTAGTGTACTACTAAGTTTATTATTTTTATTAGTAGCCAACAGCTCCCAGCTCCCTCTATCTGCCAGCCCCTATGGACAGGACAACAGCCAGCCCCTATATGGACAACAGTAATCAGTCAGCCCCTGTGTATGGACAACAGTAGCCAGCCAGCCTCTTCACAGTAGCCAGCCAGCCCAGTATGTATCACACAACTAAACAAACAGTATATCACACAACACTAGCTCCCAGCTCCCTCCCTCTGCACGCACGCTCCACAGCCGGAATGAAAAATGGCGGCGATAAAACCCGCAAGAATCGGAAAGCGAGATGATGCCGTTTTGCCTCGATTTCAGTTCCGAGCCAGGCGGGAAAACCTAAGCCTGACTCGGTTCCCGGCTCGGAACGGGAGGAGTCGGGGGGGATTCGGATTTCGGAAATCCGAACCCGCTCATCCCTAGTATTTTAGTGAACCCATATTTTTCAGTGATTTTTATGGTAGTTTTGTAACTGCTAAATATAGTAAAGTTCCAACCCCTAAAGAAGACACAGAGTTGAGATCATAATTTGGTTTTAAATGTATTAAACTGCAGATTGATAAATGCTGAAAACTTGCCAGAAATCCTGCTGTAAAGTAAGAGGTGATTGTGAGAGACAAGAGAGATCAAAGTGCTTGTTATATGAGCTTCCCTGCCTGGCAATAATGATAAAAAATTCCCCTTCCATATTTCAGAAATTCCAGCATCCATACAAGAAATATTTAGATAGTGGCGAGTTTATTTGGAACTTATCAAACATCCCATTGCTGAGAAAGTACATACATGCTGTTAAGGAAGAGAATTTACGTGAAGTAATCGAAGTGTTCATCAAACAGTATGAGGCTTCTGTGCAAGAAAATCTGAAAACTTTTCGCAAATGTAAGTACAGTACTACATGGTGATGTTGATCTTTATAGATTTTTGCAGCCAATGAGGTATATAGTGTATTATATTAATTTCTTTCCAAAGTCCTGGGTTTGCTGCATCTACTGCATACAACGCATGGGTTCCTGACACAATGGGCCATATTTACTGATTAAATAAAGCTATAATTACCTGTTTTGGCACAACAGCATCAAGACAGATAAAGAGGTATATTTATCAAATAAAGGCTTATCGCCATCATTTAAATTTTTAATATTTTTTAAAATAAAAATATGTCTTTATTGAAGTAAAACAGTGAAATACACTACCTATGCAGGTCATAAAGCTATGGCCCCGATTCCCCGCTTCGTGCTGATCAATTCACTGATCGATGGAAAAATAGCATGGAAAATATGCCTGATTCGCTGTCTCCGATAATTTTTTTGGTCAGGATCAGCGAGACATTGTTTTCCAACATGTCCCGATTCCTGGACTCCAGCTTTGGTAGAACAGAGAATTCGGACAGTCTATAGGAGATGTATGGGCTCTAATACATATGAACAGTAATATGGGCTCTACTCCAGAAAAATATGAACTGCATTTAACCCACAAATGCTGGACAGCTTTATTTTTACAATGCAATTTAGATTTTAGTTTGGACACACCCCTCCCAAATCTACATCTCTCTGCATTTTTTAAATCTCCCCCATCTGCTGTACAGCATGGTTTTGCCAAGGTGCAAAGACACTGGCTTTTTCTTGTTTACTCCCAGCTGAGCCCCAATATGTTCATGTCATAGGAAGACTGAAGGCAGCAGGTATACATAAGTAAACACCCTAAGATTCCTTAAAGCATTCATTCAGATGCAAAGTAGAGACAGCTATCTAGTCATCAAGTTCATGATCTAAACCAATCTACTATCATCACGCACTCCTTCTGAAGCATGTGGAAGTCATTGAAGATCCAACAGCATACCAATGGCGGAGTTAGATGAATAACAGTGAGTCTCATACTATAGGGTATTACCAATACATTAATATAAAAGCACATGCATTAAATGCATCAAAGTATCTATGAAAATGTTCAAATTAAACTTGCCAGAGAAATAATATATATCACTCTGGATGCCCTCATATGCTCTACTGACATGTATAGGGGCCAGGAGCATGTATGGAAATGGAAGCTCAGTTTGATCTTTTGATTCCACCATTAAAAATAAACAAATGCAAATATATTAAACTTTTAAAGAAAAAAAAAAAACATGGTAAATAAAATATTTATTGAACAGGTACAGTGTCTGCCATTCTTTGTTCTTTGGTAAATAATATACCAGCAAGATATTTACACTAGAACTAGCGGTTTTATTACAAATGTCACAATTGCTAGTAATTTTTTCCTTTTTATTTTATTAAACAGTGATATAGAACACTACAGTAATTTATGAGCAAGTTATGAATTAAATGTATTTAAAATATATTAATACCAATGGTTACAATTACAATTAGACGCACTGACTGGAGCTGATGCAGAGTTGAATTCACATCAGCAGTAATTGATCCCAGATTGTGGGCACAGAACTAGATGTAAGTATGCAGAGTTATATGCATTTTTGCAGTTGGACCACTCCTATCCGTATGCTTGGTTTGATACCTGTCATCATAAGTGCGCTCACCAGCCCTACTGTATCATTGGAGCCCTTACTGGACTTAGCGAACATACAAAAGCCCCATTACCACCCAGTTATACTTCTTCAGCCACAAGCGGAGAAGCAAATAAGTTGTGTATGACTCTCCATCGCCTGTACTTGCATACACTTATCTCTGCAACATGCGCAGTGCAAAACAGACTTGCATTCAACTTGCTGCAGCCCCACTGACTCATTAGCAAGTTCTCTGAATCTCTATCCAGTTGGTTACTAGGGAACATTCTATTGTCCAGTAAGTCTCTGGAGGCAGTGGCGTATCCAACTTTTAACATAAGGGGGATCGAAAAAAGATGAATATGCACGCCAGGCCCAGGAAGTTTAAAATGTAAATAAAAGTGGGTGTACAGATGTGTTCACATAACCTAACCTCAAATCATGCCAAATACTGTACACTGTAGCACCATTTGTCCCACCACGTACTTTGCAACTAAGCAGCTCCATGCACACCCCCACACCGTTTTGTGCCGAATATGCTTCTTTTCACATCCCTAATGAAATAAAAGTACAATGCAGGAGTACCCTGAGCACTGGCGCTGGCATTGCTGTGTGCGATGCAGATGTTAACCTAGGTTAAAAGCAAAAGCCTAAGGACCAATATACTGTAAGTGAACCACGCTATGCATCACACCACATGGGATGCAGTCAGGAAGCCGACTGTCGAAATCCCGACCGCCGGCTTCCCGACTGTCTAATCCCGGCAGGGGTCTAATGACAGGCGTCGAAAATCCTGACGCATGTCATTTTACCTACGCCGGTAAGGTAAGCTGGGTGGCGGGGGAGGGTTAGGTTAGGGGCTCCCGGGGGGGGGACTTAGGGTTAGGCACCCCCTCGGGAGGGTTAGGGTTAGGCTATGGGAAGGAGGGGTTAGGGTTAGGCACCCCCGGAGGGAAGTTAGGGTGAGGCACCCCCCGGGAGACTTAGGTTTAGACTGCAAGGAAACGGGGGGTTAGTTTTAGGCACTTACAGGGGGCTTAGGGTTAGGCACTTGGGGGGAGGTTAGGGTTCGGCACCCCTAAGGGAGGGTTAGGGGGAGGGGTAGGTTTAGTAATAGTTAAAATACTTATCTGTCGGGATCTTCACTGCGGGTCTTCCAGCGTCAGGATTTGAACCTGTGTCCGCCGGTATTGCATACCAATCCCCACCACACTGTGCAGTGTTAAATCTGCAACACTATGCCATTTCCATTGCAACAAATATACAAAACCTACAGATGTGTCCACATACATCTTACTTCCTTGCGTGTTAAACAGCTCTTCAAGTCAGTGGCGTAAGTTCATCCCACACGCAGAGAGGCAAGTTACAATTTGGTAACCCCAAGACTTCAGTGGCTGTCGCTGTTCAATTACCAACATGGCACATCTAGGAAAGAGAATGGCATTGCAGTGGCAGACAGGATGGCAGGTTTATAAACTATAACAAGAAAAGAGGTACAAGATGAATTTGTCCTTGGACCCTCCCACCGATGGGAGTAATGCCGGTGTCGCACCTGCCCATTTCGATTCTTGAAAGGGTGGATGAACTATTAATGTAGCAGTTCACAAAACGGAAGCTCTGAACAGGAAGGGGGCAGAGGGATTTTAAAGTCTGGTACTAAACATCTCTAATTATTGTGCTTCTGTTATTATGTATGGGAAGGCTGGGAGGGGAGGAGGGATTACATCTCCAGATACCATCACAAAATAGCCTCTCCATTTGGTGTTTGAGCTGCATCTGACCAAACATGGCTGTTAAGGTTGGTTTGTATCTACAAATCAAGGTTGAAAAATGGCATAAGAGTAATTTGCAAGTATGCCTATTTGTGATTGTAGTTTAAATAAATATAGTATGAGACTAAAATAAAGAGTAAGCATCAGAGCAGCGGCACAAAAGCACGGCAGTTTTACAAATATAGGACATCTATGAAACATTTGCCACACAGCAGTGTCAGACAGGATGGCAGTTTAATAAACTATAAAATTAACAATCTCATGCAGCAATGCCCCAAACAGCACATAATGCAAAGAAAAGAGGTGTAAGATGGAATTGTCCTTGGGTCCTCCCACCCACCCTCATGTTGTATATATTAAACAGGACATGCACAGTTTAACAAACCAATCACTTCAGCGACAGGGACTGACAATTGTGGCTGAAGCAATTGGTTTGTTTGGGCCCCCACAAAACAAGCTACCAATGGGTAGCTGACATTGCTGGCAATGATCTCTCCATGCACAAACTGGCTTTGCAGAGGCAAGGTGTTGTCACCATTATCATCCGATTCCTCACCCTCATCAGTGTGTACATCATCTTCACACAATATTAATTTGTCCCCGCTGGAATCCACCATTACAGCCTCAGGTGTCTCTGTAATTTTTGGACGTAATTGGTGGTAAAGGTCTTCTTCGTGTAATTTGTAGTTCATTTTGATGAACATTATAGTTCCAAATTTTGAGGAAGTAGCCTACTACGCCGATCGCTGACAAGTTTCCCGGCTGTCCTGAAAACTCTTTCTTAGTACACACTGGAGGATGGGCAGCTCAAGTAAAGCAAAGGCAGTTTGTGCAAGGGCCTCCAAATTGCCTTTTTTTTCCTGCCAGTAGTCAAGCGGACTGTGTGACATGCCTATTTGGATGCTATCATTAAAATAGTCCTCAACTATTCTTTGAATAATCACTGTATCAGATGGAGTCATGGCAGAGGTCTCATTAATTGTACTGTAGGCAATTCTTTTACACCCCACCAGATGTCAAAACTTGGATGTGTTGACTCATCTGCATCACTAGTGGGTATTTTGGAAAAGCTGAGTTTTTTCCTAGCAGCAGCATTTGCTGGAGAAACTTAAGGAGGACCTATCGCTGCATCACGTGCCACTTGAGCTAACAATTTGCTTACCAACAGCTGTTTTCATCTCATCAGATCTGTTTCCATTGGGATGAAAGACACCATGTATGACTTAAACCTAGGATCCAGCACGGTCACCAAAATGTATTTATCGGATTGTAAGATCCTGACAACCCTTGGATCCTGGTGAAGGGAATAATGGACTTGATCTACAAGTCCGACAAACTTAATGGAATTGCTTCTTTTCAGATTCTACTTCAGTTTCTCAAGCTGCTTTTCCAACAGTCTAATTAGGGGATTTACCTGACTCAAGCTGGTAGTGTCTTCACAGTTGACTACTTTGAAGGGTTTCAACACTTTGCACAACACAGAACGTATTTTCCACTGAGCTTGAGTAAGGTACATTCCCCTTCATATTCCTATGTCATAGTTCGTTGTGTAGCTTTGGATGGCTTTTTGCTGTTTCTCCATCCGCTGAAGCATATACAAGGTGGATTTCCACCTTGTAACTACCTCTTGCTTCAGCTGGTGACAGGGCAAATTCCACATTTCTTGGAGGAGGTGCAATCTTCTATATGCACCTGCTGAATGGCGAAAATGTCCAGAAATTTTTGGTGGCACAGAGAGCATCTACTGCACAGCCCTGTCATTTTTAAAACCAAGTTGTTTGTGTGAGCAAAACATGGGACATGTTGGAATTCACCCAGCTGTTTTGCTCTCACAATATTGGTGGCATTGTCAGAAATAACAAATCTCGAGGAGAGTAGAAGCAGGGTAAGCCATTTTGCAGACTTCTCTGAGTTCTTTTAATAGGTTGTCAGCGGTATGCCTCTTAGTGAAACTGGTGATACACAGACTAGCCTGCATCAGAATGAGCTGATGTTTCTTAGATGCTGCTGCTGTTGGTGCCGCTGAAAGCAATACACCCTCTCAGTGGGCTGTTACAGTCATGTAATCTTGAGTTTGCCCTGTTCCACTTGTCCACATATCTGTGGTTAAGTTAACAGTGGGTACAATGGCATTTTGGAGGACACTAATTTTAAGTTTATTTTAACGTCCCTTAGCAGGGACAGAGGACCTCATTTAACTGTGTAAAACCCACTACACTAATGGCAGATATTAGACGTACATCTAATATCAGCATAGATGTTATGGAGTCAGTGATCTGCTGTGGTTACTAGGTGACTGCTGTCATACATGCTCCCCTTTGCAAAGGATTGTTGAACAGTCAGTTGTTTTTTAAACTACTACTAGTAGTCTTCCTGGTCCCCTTCTGGGATGAAGATCCCCTCCCAGCAGTAGCAGCAGGCATAGCGCTCAAGGATTCTTCTGAGGAATCCTGGATAGGGAAGGACTGAGTTAGCCTTAGCAAACTGGATGCAGGACTACTTCCGATCATGACTGATGATATTGTTGATGAAGGTGTTGATGGTGAAGATGGCAGGTGCTTGAATCTACCAGAAAGAAGGGAGCTAGCTGATGCTGGACTGCTTGTTGTTACTTTTTTAACCAAAGTTTCTGAATTTTGCAAAAACTTTTGATGGA
This sequence comes from Taudactylus pleione, assembly GCA_031769625.1. NCBI lineage: Eukaryota > Metazoa > Chordata > Amphibia > Anura > Myobatrachidae > Taudactylus > Taudactylus pleione. The sequence continues at coordinate 19,934,429 of JAUIMM010000018.1, forward strand.
TGCACTGCAGATTACATAACAGGGAGGAGGTTCCTAGATTGGTAAGGTCCCTACCTCTACTTACTCTGACTATACAAAGGGTAGAGATGGCTTGACAATTGCTTTCTGGATTTGGGTAGAAATAATTCCACACATAAGAAGTGGATTTTTTTGTTTTATGCCCAGGCATGACATTCCTTATCATGGGCAACAACTGTTTCCGCTGGTGCCTGATTTACACAAACAACATCCTCATGAAAACATCCTCATCATCAACATCCTTATTAAAGTCAGCTGCACAAATATCTTCCTCATCCTCGTGCACTTCCACAGCAGCATTCCTGATTTCTATGACAGCATGTTGACTTGTGCTGCTCCAGGGATTTGTGACATTTCTGAGCACACAGTTGGTTCCTGTGCCTTAACAATTTTCATTTTTTTAAACTTCCACAGGGAGAAGGGCTTACATCATCATAAGAGGCAGAACCACAAGTCATAAATAAAGGCCACGGCCTTAGCCTTTCTTTGCCACTTCGTGTGGTGAAAGGCATATTGCCAATTTATGTCTTTCTGCAGCCAACTTTCCTTTTAATAATTTTTTCTTTACCACTGTAAAAGATTGGTTCTTTGATTTTAGATGCCCTGATTTAAGCCCTCCTTGTCCTTGGGCATCGGCTTTAGTAGATGATGTTGACGTACTAGTATCGTCATTGGTGGCAGCAGCTCCAGCACTAGTATGTGGTTCCTGCTCTCCTCTCAACTGATCATTCTCCATAGCAACAAACATGAAGGTACAGCACACATGTCAATTTGTACCAAAATTTTCCATTTTTAACTTTAAGTTTATTTAAAATTTTATTCACAAACGACAGAGCGCAGTCACACCGCACAATACTTGTTTGAATATTACAATGCTGTATTACTGACCAACAGCATCACAATACTTTTATGAATATTACACTGCAGTATTACTGTATTGACAAAGTGTGTCACAATACTTGTATGAATGTTACACTGCGGTATTACTGACCAACAGCATCACAATACTTTTATGAATATCACACTGCGTTATTACTGTACTGACCAACAGTGTTACAATACTTGTATGAATATTACACTGAGGTATTACTGACCAACAGCGCCACAATACTTTTATGAATATTACACTGTGGTACTACTGTCCAACGATGTCACAATACCTGTATGAATATTACACTGCGGTATTACTGAACAACAGTGTCACAATACTTGTATGAATATTACACTGCGGTATTACTGCCCAACAGCGTCACAATACTTGTATGAATATTACAATGCGGTATGGCCAGCAGCGTCACAGTGCTTATATATATATATATATATATATATATGGATAAACTGGGGGGGTACAGCATAACACTGCTTATGGATACATTGGGGTACAGAACAAAAAAAAAATATATATTTTTTTTTTACTTCTTATAAGTTTTAAAAAAATGTTTAATTACTTTTTTTTATTACAGCCTGTGGATGGACAGCAAACCCGTGGATGGAGAGCACACTGGATGGACAACACACCCATGGACAGCACACCCCTGGATGGACAGTACTGAATGGACAGTACAACCCTGGACAGCACATCCCTTGATCGACAGCACAGCACACCTCTGGGTTGCACAACACAGTCCTCTGGATAGAGAATAGCACACCCCTGGATGAGCAACAGCCCCCTGGACAGAGCACGGCACACTCCTGGATGGACAACACAGCCTCCCTCCTGGACAATACACAGCATACCCCTGGATGGACAACACAGCCTCCCTCATGGACAGTGCACAGCATACCCCTGGATTGGACAACACAACCCCCTGGACAGAGCACAGCACACCCCTGGATTGGACAACACAGCTCCCTGGATGGAGCACAACACACCCCTGGATGGGCAACACAGCCCCCTGGACAGAGCACAGCACACCCCTGGATGGGCAACACAGTCCCCTGGACGGAGCATAGCACACCCCTGGAAGGGCAACACAGTCCCCTGGACGGAGCACTGCACACCCCTGGATGGTTAACACAGTCCCCTGGACGGAGCACAGCACACCCCTGGATGGGCAACACAGTCCCCTGGACGGAGCACAGCACACCCCTGGATGGGCAACACAGTCCCCTGGACGGAGCACAGCACACCCCTGGATGGGCAACATAGTCCCATGGACAGAGCACTGCACAGCACTGGATTGGACAACACAGCACCCCCTGGACCGGAGCACATCCTGACAGCCCGGGACTCAGCAACCAAATGGCGCCGATCACCCGGGGGAGGGACTTATTTACAATCCAAAACCTGTGAGGATCCAACAGTGGGATGATTATGTTTTGCCTCATTTTGGATTCCGAGTTAGGCAGGAAAACCCGAGTCTGACTCAGATCATACTTGGATCCCCTATGTTCGGGTGGGTCTAGTTCTCGTAGAACTGGACCCTCTCATCTCTAGTTAGAAGGCCTAGTCATTTACTATAGGAGTCTCTCCCATAAGTTGACCTCTGGTTATATCACCACTATTGTCCTACAGCCCGTCAGCCCAGTCCACGGGTACTGGCTCAGATCTTAAAGCCCAAAACATGAAACTGGTTAATAAACCGAAGACCTGGTTAAGTTATCTACTATATTGTGTCGACTAATCTTCATCATACACGGCTACCACCTATACCAACTATAGGATTTTTTAGTTATTTATTATCCAGTTATTTACACAATGCAGTTCCTGCATATTCCATTGGTCTTTACAATTGGGAATAAACAGTAATAAAACAAGACTGGGTAATAACAGACAGACATAGAGGCAGTGCCGGCTCTAGCCAATTCGGTGCCCTAGGCAAAACTTTTGGCTGATGCCCCCTAGCATGTATTAGTTTATATATATATATATATATATATATATATAATAAAAGGCCGGCACCCCACCTTGCAGTTCCACCAGCCCTATTCCCCCAGACCTAGTGAGTGTCTCAGCCCCATTCCCCCAGACCTAATGTGTGTCTCAGCCCCATTCCCTTAGACCCAGTGTGTCTCTCTGCACCATTCCCCCACTGTGTCAGCCTCATTCTCCCCCCAGCCCCAGGGTGTGTCAGCACATTCTCCCCTCCAGCATGTTTCCCAGCCCCAGTGTGTCAGCCTCTTTCCCCCACCCCCAACATGTCAGCATCTTTCTCCCCCCCAAGCCCCAGAGTGTGTCTCAGCCTTGCCTTCCCCCTCCAGCCCCATTGTGTCTCAGCCTTCCCCCCCCAGCCCCAGTGCATGTCTCAGCCTTCTCCCTCCAGCCCCAGTGTGTGTCTCAGCCTTCTCCCCCCAGCCCCAGTGCGTGTCTCAGCCTTCTCCCCCCAGCCCCAGTGCGTGTCTCAGCCTTCCCCGCCACAGCCCCAGTGCGTGTCAGCCTCCCCCCCCAGCCCCAGTGCATGTCTCAGCCTCCACCCAAGCCCAATGCATGTCTCAGCCTTCCCCCCCCAGCCCCAGTGCGTGTCTCAGCCTTCCCCCCCAGCCCCAGTGAGTGTCTTAGCCCTCTCCCCCCCAGCCCCAGTGCGTGTTTCAGCCTCCCCGCCCCAGAGCCGCCACTTACCTTGGCTGCTTCCTCTCCGCGGCTCCTCTCGATCCTTTCCTTCCAGCAGCCCGGCCCTTTGTTATGACATGGTGCGCATGACGTCACGCGTGCCGTGTCATAACAAGGGGCCGGGATGAAGCGGGTGGCTGGTTGTTATGTTGGTGGAGCCGGAGCGGCCGAAGCGGGCCCGCTCCGACTCCAACCATTTAAATAATGGGGACCGGGTCGGAATGAGCTTCTGTGCAGAAGCTCATCCTGACCGGTTAAAGTCACCTGACCGGCTGACAGGTGCGCTGCCAGTTCGGAGCGGAGCTCCGATCGCAGCAGCGGCTTGTGGGAGGCAGCGGCAGAGCCTTGAATGCCCCTAAGCATTCAAGTCGCCCCTAGGCATTAGCTTAATATGCCTATGCCTAGGGCCGGCTCTGCATAGAGGTTAGAGGGCCCTTTTCACAAACTTACATTCTATAGGGCAGTGTTTCCCAAACTCACTATTCAGGGAGCACTAACAGTGCATGGTTTCTATTTATTCTAGATGGTGCACAGGTGTATTAATTACTGGTGGACACATTTTAAAAGATCCACAGGTGGAGCTAATTATTTCACTTGTGATTCTGTTAGGAGACCTGGAAAACATGCACTGTTAGTGCTCCCTAAGAAATGAGTTTGGGAAACACTACTATAGGGAAAGACTGTAGGCAGTGAAACACAGCCAGACTGCAGAGGATCTTGGTGGGCTGTATGATCCAGTCACATAAGAATGTTGGCCTAGGGTCAGGAAGATGTGATAGTGAAAAAGAGAAAGTACAGTATGTAAAGTTATGTATGGACTGTATTTAGGGGATGTAATTGGGTAGGATAACTTATGGAGGTTATGTGGGTCGTTCTGGGATTTGGCAAGCTTGTCTAAAGAGGTATGTTTTCAGGGAACACTTTAAGGTTTGGAGACTAACAGAAAGTCTTATTTTGCGTGGGAGGGCATTCCACAGCTTGGATGTAGACTGAAAAAAGTCCAGTAACCATGAATGGGAGCAGGTGAGGATGAGGTTTTATTAAAAGGCTATGGGCCCAGGCCACTAAGCTACCACTCCACAAACGTGTGCAGATCAACAATACAAAGAATTTGGCTGCAGTGACACAGAATCAAAGTATTTGAGTGAGTACAGAAAAGTGAACTTCTGACTGCATGGAGCACTTTCTCTATACTCACGCTCCTTCAGCTTATAGATCAGTGGTATCCTTCATTCTAAACGTGAGATGTACCAGCAAAACCTGGTTACCTGACTTCATGGTCCAGCCACTGCTACTAGCCAGCTTATGTACCTAACTGCACATGGCTTCATTATCTACCATTGTCTGAAGCAAATAACCAGCTCCAGAGCTACTGTACCACAATATATAGGACATTGCCACAGCTCCGTTTTCTCTTTTTACCTCCAGCGCTGTATTGACAAGCCAGCTTTGATTGCAGACACTTTGACCATCCAAGCACGGTCATAGTCACTGCCTACAGCCGCTATTACATCCAACCAGTAACGTCCTCACATCCTGGGATCAGGTGTATAATATCTGTAGTGAGCGATCTATATCTGAGGGATTTATTATCAGCTTAGCGTTCAGTCTGAACTGTACCAGTTTGTATTATTACAGCCTAAGTGGCTCTCACCGTTAATTGGAAACACAGTTGCTGGAATTCATTACCTCTGAAATTCATTGTCATTTGCATGAGTATTATTTTAGCAACATTTATTTCTACTCTCATTTGCCTAAGGTGACCTTTTTTTACAAACTAATCTTTGCACAATTGAAGAATTACTGCGATTGTCTATCAGCTGGACTTGTGGTGATTCTGTTCGCCTTGGATTAATGGCTGTTTATTTTTACTACTGCATACTGATATGTCTATAACACGATATTTATTATAGAGTTATTTTAAACAATTTCTGGTTTTAATAATGGGATATATATTTATTTTTTATCAATATAGACTTGTTGGCTCTGTATGTTTTTTTTTCAATTATACATTTTTATTAAGTTTCACAGTTTTATATAGAGTAATACAAAGGTGGGAAAAATAATTAAAAAGAAGGAAGGGGGAAGGATACATACATTACAAAATATCCAAAGATCCAGTCCTAACAATAAAACTACAAATAGCAGTCTAGAAACTTTAGGAGCATAAGTCCATTAGAGAACAAGAACAATTTAATACTCCATAATATACAGAACATACTGTAATAGCATTGAAAATATTTAAAGTCATATAAAATTATATGTGGGAGATGTACTAAGCCATGAAAAGTTATAAAGTTGAGAGTGATGAAGTACCAGCAAAGTAGCTCCTAACTGTCATGTTACAGGCTGTGCTTGAAAATTGGCAGTTAGGAGCTGATTGGCTGGTGCTTTATCACTCTCAACTTGATCACTTTTCAAGGCTTAGTACATCTCCCCCTATATATAAAAAAAAATAGTACAATAAGATATTACAACGTACAGTAAGGTTTCAGGCTCTGGATGTTTTGAGTGTACAGTCTTACTTCATCTGAGTACAGAAAAGTCCTTTATTCACATGGTAAGGGTGAAAATGTACTTTGCAGGATCAAACATGAACTTTGCCAAGTTAGTGAGTTCAGAGAATTACGCTCCATGGAAGATCACTATGCAGATTGTAGAAGGAGCATGTATTTTACATAATTTACAGGAAGTTGTCAGCAAGTGAAATGTGGATAGCATTAGAGAAGTCTTATAAAGACAAAAGCCTAATGAGATGAATCAACCTAAAGTGCACTCTCTATAGCAAAATGTGAATGAATATATAGATAGGAAGCTGTCTATATTTCAGAAAGTGACTTCAATAGGTGCCCAAGCAGACGAGGAATAAGTGGCAATGGGGATGCTGTAATACCTTACACCAATATGATTTTCTAGTGGCAGTTTTGGAGTCATATGCTACCAAGCTATCAACAGAGATTTTATGGGCCAAGCTACAGTACTACAGTTTTAAGAGACTAATGCTGAGAATTTCATTCTATTGTCAAAGAGCATGAAACCTAAAGGGCCAAAGTACAAATTCTGCAAGTGTCATAAAATGGGACATAAAGCCTCAGAATATAAAAGGAAGTGAACCAAGTGGTATTTCATAATGCTACCATGATAGAAAGAAGTCTGCATTAATAGTAGCTGACAGTCATCGCAAAGAGTGCTGGTACATGGACTCAGGAGCCACGGGGCACTTCAGCTGTAGTGAAAGTTGGTTCCAGTCACTAAAGTCATGTGACCTGTAAACATCAGGGAAAGAGGAGATAAAGTCCTAAATGCCACGATAGTTGGAACAAATACTATGTGCTTGAGAATTAAAGGTGAAATAGTTGTCACAGACATATAAGATGTTCTATTTCTCCCAGCTCTAGCAACTTATCTGATTGTCATCGGTGTTCTTGAGTAGAAGTGAAACAAGGTCCAATTTGCAAAAGGACAGTGCATTGTATACAATGTACATAGCTTCTAGACGGCATGGCGACATGGATGTCAGTATCCCGGAAAGACTAAAATGTAAATGTAGCATCCAGAGCTAAAGCATCAATATAACTAGTGTGCACAGATGTGTGTGGATTATTTGAGGTGGAGTCAATGAGTGGGAACTGTTACGTTTAATTTAAGCCATCCCAAGGGGGCAGAGTGATGACATGGTTAGCCACTATTGGCCATCTTGAATTTCAAAGATGGTGCTGTGAACAAGCCAATCATGGTCATATTTGAAATGAGCTATGCGTGCCACTCTCTCATGGTACAGGCCGCTGATTAGCTGGTGGCCATTCCAGTGGAGGAAATCTCATGGGTGCCTGGAGCCGCTACTGCATAGAGGGCTTCCTTACAGCACAAAGAGCGATCGCTTGATTTGCATACCCGGCCCCTTTTTGCAAGTGAACGATCGCATCTTGCGAGAGACTCTGAATGAGGTCCATAGTTACCAGCAAAATGTTCCAGTGTTAATAAGAGATAATTGGTGAGCTAACAAAATGGTACCAGTCACTTCTGATAATGGATTTATCTTAGTACACGCCACAAAATAATTCAAAAGCTTGTAGGCTGTGAAGTAACTGTACCTATGGTGCAGCTCTCACTCTCCTGTGATGTGATATAAGCATACCTCCCAACATGACCCATTCCAGGAGGGACAAAATGCTCTTCTCCTGGACCTCCTGTTAATTTAGGATTGCCGACACCTTTCTTATTAATGAGCTAGTTCAACACAGGTGACGGCAATCATAAATTCTGGAAGTCCAGGAACAGAGCAGTTTGTCCCTCCTGAAATTGTTCATGTTGGGAGGTATGCAGCTGTAATGAGCAATACCATCATTCATGAGTTCAGCATCTAAGTTAAAACTAAGGGCCTGATTCAGACCCGGACCCTAAGAAGCGTTTGCTCGTAGCTGGCCGATGTTCGCATTCTGCGCATGCGTATGCATTGGGAACATCGAGTAACATCGGCCCCTCACGCACAATTACAGCAGGTCTGACCTTACTCAGAAACTGCTAACCTCATTGTACACAGGGCCTGATTCAGACCCGCTCGCAGGTCTGATGGGCTTTTTTTTTTTTTCCCCTTCAGGCCGCTCGCTAAGCGGTGACCACCCACAGCTTTTGTGAGCGGCCTGGAGCCCATAACAATTATCGCTACCATCGGGGTTGCGAGGAGACCCTGTGGTAGGGTCTCAGCTCTCGCAAGCCCGAGTGGACTCCCTGCTCTAATAGAGCAGGAACTCCACTACTGACATCACTAGTGTGATACCCAGGACTTGGTGGCCTTTCCTTCTGACACAAATTCTTTTATTTTCCAGTTGAATAGTAAGAGGTCTACTTTAACTCAGAAACAGTTACAATTGGACTTTACCATTGAGAACTCAACTTTATTGACACTTCTATTTTGCAGGATATTTAAAGTTGTTTTGAAAGTCTCACAAAACACTTTCAGTTACAATAGCATAAAATTGCAAGGAACATCACCTTAGGTACTTAAGTGTAAATGTAACACTTTAACAATGTTTATTCATTACCAGGTTCATACATATATAAATTAAATCACATATATTGGCTAACACGGGTCCCCATAAAGATATACTGTATAACTCAGTTCAGCTGAATTGGCCACGGTGGTGCACGTTATAAAGCTGAGAGCTTTTCGGGGTTAAATATCTGATTTATCAATCCAGAGTCATCAATGTTTAAGAACTGGATAACTTTCACTCTTGCAGTAGTTAATGTTTTGCTCTCCTGAAAAGAAAGAGTAGCAGCTCTTTGCCGCACAAGTCTTTTATATCCCATAAGATGCTGAGGCCATGCTGATCTTTATTGTGCTACAGTGTACTGGCAGAGACTGAGGGGAGCTGCTGTCAATCTCTAGCAGGCTGACTGAGCCTATACTGGGGGTGTGTCTACTCCTCGTCATTAGCAATTATTAACTTCACAGTCTATGCTGGTAGTAAGATGTCTGGCTGCCTTATAATATAGTTTTAAAGAGTTCACTTGTGTATGCTGGTATACTAGTCCTCAGATCCTGCAATAAGATGTCTGTAGTACAGTCTGTTGCTAATTGTTAGGGCTCTCACTGTGTAGTGATGCAGGAAGGTGTAGTCAGTTAACTTGGGCTTACTAACCTCCATCTAGGCGTTTGCTTTACCCCCTGAGCTGGTAGGATCTGCCCAGTGATCTGATGTTTCTCCCTCTGGTAGAAGATTATGTAGGAAGAAGTGCCCCTGCATTACTGTTTATTGCTCACCAAAAGCTGTACTGATGAAGGGAGCACCTCCCTGCCTGCCTCCACTGGGAGGGAAAAAGCTGCTTACTTGGCCAGAAGATGTCACTGGGACCAGCTTCACCCAGGACCCGCTGCTACTAATCGCCACTGCTGTCCAAGAGCCACACTGATGATCTCTGGTCACTGGGAACACCTCTATGTCTCAGGAACGTGTGCTGCGTCTGCCCACTTTCCTCACGCCTCAGTCAGCACTACAGTCAGGCAGTCTGTTTCAGTTTAACTGTCCTCTCTGCTGCACACGCCGGCTCCTGCCCACCTGACCCTTGCACAGAATGCCAGGCATTCAGAAATTTCTGGCACTGCAAACCGCATCCTATAAAGAGTCTTTAGGTGCTGGCCACTGAAGTGGGGTGGCAATACATTGTCCATTACCCCCAAATAGTTAGCATTAGTGCAGAGTCCAATATTTCACCTTGAATGCAAACAGCCCCCTTTCATACAATAAATGAATGCTTATTATATAGTATGGGCAGCCTAAGTCTACCCAACAGAATAGTGGGGTACCACACTAATGATGTCAGTAGGGCCGCCCACAAATGCCAGGCGTTCCTAAGGGAACGCCTACGTTTGTGCAGCCACGCCCCCTCCCCGCCTACAAAACGGGGCGAGCTGTCAATCAACATCGACAGCCTCCCCGTCTTGTAGCGAGACCCGTAGCGACGGAGCAGCCATCACTGGATGGGTCTCACGCATGCGCATGCCGGAGGTGGCGCATGCACAGTGGGGGACCATCGACCCGCTTACGAGCACTGTGCGCTTGTGAGCAGGTCTGAATCAGGCCCACAGTGAGTACTCAAGCTGTGTATGCTGTCACAGTGGCTAATTTATGCACACACGACCAGGCATGCCTGCGTTTGCCAACCACCCTCCCGTCACCATCCCCAAATGCTCACTGCCTGTCAATCACTCTGCAATGGCTCTCCATGATCGCAGTGCGTTTGCAGTGATGCCTTCATGCACGTGCACTGTGATGCATACGATGCGCAGTACACAACAATCGTCCGTCTGCGTACGCTTTAGCAGTTGCGATCCATGCTGAATCAGGCCCTTAATACGAATTTCTGTTTGCAGCTATTTCAGGTGCACGCAGAATTCCACATTAAGTGCATCATTGGTGCTTTCTGAGGGCAGTAATTGAATAGCTCTGGGCATAACCCCGGAGCTAAAAGGCTGAGATAAGTCCCACAGCTAATTGAATTCCCCGTAATGAGAGAGTGAGTTTTTCTTCTATAATTTGTTAATATTTAAATGAAATTTTGAGATGCTTTAAATTATAAATAATTTGTAATGACTAGTCATGACGATTCTTTTTCCTCTTTCTAGGCACAAATCACGGAGACTTCAATGACTACAATGTATTATTGCAAAAGTCTAGCAAATCAGATGAAAACAGCAAGGAACAGTACAAAGTTTCCGGAATTCTAGATTTTGGGGACATGAGCTTTGGTTACTATGTTTTTGAAGTAGCGATCACTATTATGTACATGATGATTGAAAATCCTGAACCTCTTTCTGTAGGGGGTTATGTACTCGCGGGATTTGAAAGCATAGTTCCATTGACAAGAGAGGAAAAAAATGCTCTTTTCACCTTAGTGTGCTGTAGGTTTGCTCAGTCTCTAGTAATTGCCAGGAACAGTGTCCTCCTGTGCCCGGAGAATGAAGAGTATCTTATGATAACATCAAAAAAAGGATGGAAGCATTTAATAATGCTGCATGATATGGGCAAAGAAGCTGTAGAGGAGATCTGGGAGGAAACTGCAAGATCATTCAGGGACAAAATAAATCACAACTAATGTGTGGAATTGCTGTGATCAACAAAGAAAGTACAATAATACAGAAAATAAAACTGAACAGAAATATAGGCCCTGATTCAGAGCCGGACGCTCTGACCAGAGCGCTCGCTCTGAATCAGGGCCCACCTCCATAAATATGGAGCGTACTCCTGGACGCTCGTATAGCTGTGGGTCACCACCCACAGCCTATACGAGCGTGCAGGATGATGGTCGTGATGGTCTTGACCATCGCGACCATCGCCAGTGCGAGCAGAAGCCTGCGGTTGAGTTTCTCAACCGCAAGGCCAGGAGAGATTTTGGCTCTATCAGAGCCAAAATCACTCCCACTGACATCACTAGTGATGTCAGTGGGGCCGGCTTCAGATGGTAGGCGTTCCCATGGGAACGCCTCCATCTGGCAGGCACGCCCCCGGCACGCCCACCAAAGGGGGCGTGCTGTCAATCAACATCGACAGCACGCCCCCTTTGATCAGACACAACGAGCGAAGGAAAGTCCTTCGCTCGTCGCGTCTCGCGCATGCGCAAGACGGAGCTCCCTCCGTCGTGCGCATGCGCAGTGCACACCATCGACCAACTTGCGAGCGGACAGCCGCTTGTGAGTGGGTCTGAATCAGGCCCATAGACAGAACGCTCGATCTGAATCATGGCCGGGCTTTTTTTTTTTTTTAGAACGGCCTCCTGGCCGCTTGCATAGCTGTGGGTGACCACCCACAGCTACAGCGAGCGGCCATGATGATCGGGCTTGCGACGAGACCCTTGTGGTAGGGGCTTGTGGCCGGAAGCCCCAGAGAGCTTTCGGCTCTAACAGAGCCAGAAGCTCTCCACTGACATCACTTGTGATGTCAGTGGGGCCGCCCCCAAACGACAGGCGTTCTCATGGGAACGCCTCCGTTTGGGCAGCCACCCCCCCGGCCAGCCTACCAAAGGGGGCGAGCTGTCACTCAACAGCTAGCCCCCTTTGTTGCGAGACCCGGAGCGATGGAGTGCCCGGCACTAGCTGGGTCTCGCGCATGCGCACGATGGAGCCAGCTCCATCGTGCGCATGCGCTGTGGGCAACCATCAACTCGGTTGCAAGCGCTCAGCGCTTACGACCGGGTCTGAATCAGGCCCATAGTCCATGACAGAGTTTTGCAGGATTGGTATTGGATCAATCTTGTATTTCATATGCCTTATGCTGGGTATACACTACTAAATATATTGTTTGATCAGATGACAAACGATATACAGGTTGAGTCCCCCATATCCAAATATTCCGAAATACGGAGTATTCCGAAATACAGAATAATTATAGCATTACTGAGACTGTAATGAAACCTTTGATTTGTAATGGTTCAATGTACACAAACTTTGTCTAAGGCAACATATGAAACATAAATTAATTTCATTTCTATACACAAATTTTGCTTGAGCCACAAAATTATTGAAAATATTGTATAAAATTACCAGCAGGCTGTGTGTATAAGGTGTATACAGGGCTGGTTCTCCCATTACGCATGGTATGCAGCTGCATAAGGCGGCACATAGTGGAGGGCGCCCCAGCTGCGTACCATGCGGGCCGCGGTGCAGACTGCGTCACTGTGACACAGCTGCACCGCGTGTGTAGCGCTGACCGGACGGAGTTCGGTCAGTGCTACACAGCACAAACACACAGCCGCCGGCGCCGGCAGCTGTGTGTTTGCTTTAGCAGCTGATGAGAGTCAGACAGACTCTCATCGGCTGCTGCTCCCATTGCCAGAGCCGGACATCTTCCGGCTCCCGCAGTGGGTAATGGGAGTGACGTCATGACGTGACGTCACTCCCATAATGCAAAGCGGCGGACGGAGGAGCTGATATCGGCGGCGGGCACAGGAGCAGGTTTCAGGTAAGTGTTTTTTTTATTATTTTTATTACGTCTCTACTGGGGGGGTGGGGAAGGAAGGTGGATTACTACTGGGGGCACTACAGGGGGGGCTACTACTGGGAACACTACAAGGGGAGATTACTCCTGGGGGCACTACAGGGGGGGAATACTACTGGGGGCACTACAGGGGGGGATTACTACTGGGGGCACTACAGGGGGGGTATACTACTGGGGGGAATACTACTGGGGGCACTGCAAGGGGGGGGACACTACTGGGGGCACTACAAGGGGGGGATTACAAGGGGGGGATTACTACTGGGGGCACTACAAGAGGGGGGACTACTACTAGGGGCACTACAAGGGGGGGGACCACTACTGGGGGCACTATATAAAGGGCACTGCATAGGGGGTACCACTACTTGGGGCACTGCATAGGGGGGAGTACTACTGGGGCACAAGGGGCACTGCACAGGGGGGATCACTACCGGGGGCACTGTAAAAGGAGCACTGCATAGGGGGGCGCCAAAAAATATACTCACTTACCAAAAAATTTGGGCTAGGGCCGGCCCTGGGTGTATAGAACACATAAGTCCATTCTGTGTGTATATTGGGGTCCCATTCCCAAGATATTTCATTATGATATGCAAATATTCCAAAATACAGAATATTCCGTTATCCAAAATACCCCTGATCCCAAGTTTTGGATATGGGAGACTCAAACTGTATCAGTAGTGGATTGACAGGTGTGTACATACGATATGTCTGTGAATGACGTTGTTCACAGACATATCAGAATGGCCTTGTGCACAGCCAATGCCTATATATCATGCCGGTATATCGGTGCATCTGCATGTGTGTACGGGCGACCCACTGACCACCCATACACTGGATGCAGGGTCTCGCCAGTGAATGACATCTCAACTAGGTGGGCAAATGTAAATGCCCACCCAGTTGTGATGTCTGGCCAGACATGTCGAGCAGCCAATTGGTAAGCGTGTATAGCTTACCAAAATCGGACGCTCGGTCAGCGCGATAGCCGGTTGGCCGCACTGTCGGGTAAGTGTATACCCAGCTTAAGAAAGCTTTTAATATGTAATACTGTAACACAGTTTCCCAATGGTAAAATTATTTACATAAGATGTCACCCACCGCATTGGGTTATATCCTTTCGTGGCTGACACGCAGAAGTCAGTACAGTGCAAGAAGCCATTTTTAACTTAAAATAAAGGTCAGGACACATTTTTTACAGAAAAAGACATGTGACATACAACCATAACAGAGCCACCAAATCATATTCCTCAGACCAAAAACATTTGTTTTTATAATAAAGTGAATTTCCCACTTTTGCTAATCTAATTGAAGTTCAGAATATAGCACATTCAATTGATTTTAAATTCTTCTTTAAAGTACAAACAATTTAGGGTACCTTGATATAGTTATACATATAAACTCTTTATACAATTTGTCAGTTTATAGAATATGAATATTATTTTTGTTAAACTCAAAGCTCTTTTGGCATCCCAGCGATCCGGAAGCTGGCGGTCAGCATCCCGGCGATAGATTCTTGACAGCAGTTTGAATCTCGGCTCCAGAATCCCGATGGTAGGAGTTAGGATTGGGGTTAGGATTAGGCACTAGAGGGAGGGTTAAGATTAGGCTGTGGGGGGGCTGGGTTAGGCTGCAGGAAATTTAGGGTACTTACCTCCAGGTGTCTGGATTTTGACTGCTGAGATGCAGCTGTTGATATTCTGCCAGCATCCTGACCACCGGGATCCCCTACCCAACCCCTTCAGTTCATAACCTAAAATGTTAATCTTTGACTATGTTAACAAACCATGAAGACGTAGGCACTTAGGGCCTGATTCAGAGCCGGACGCTCTGACCAGAGCACTCGCTCTGGATCAGGGCCCTCCTTCATGAAAATGGAGCAGCCTCCTGGCCGCTCGTATAGCTGTGGGTGACCACCCACAGCATATGCGAGCGGCCAAAAAGATTGTCGCGATGGTCTTGACCATCGCGACCATCAGACTTGCGATGGTGCCACAAGCCCTGGAGTGATTTTGGCTCTATCAGAGCCAAAATCACTCCCACTGACATCACTAGTGATGTCAGTGGGGCCGGCTTCAGACAGTAGGCGTTTCCATGGGAACGCCTCCGTCTGGCAGGCACGCCCCCGGCATGCCCACCAAAGGGGGCGTGCTGTCAATCAACATCAACAGCACGCCCCCTTTGGTGCGAGACCCGGAGCGATGGAGAGCCCGTCGCTCCCCGGGTCTCGCGCATGCGCACGACGGGGCTCCCTCAGTCGTGCGCATGCGCAGTGGGGAACATCGACCCGCTTGCGAGCGTACTGCTGCTCACGAGTGGGTCTGAATGACCCCCTTAGGGTCTATTTAATAAGACACAGCATTAATTAATGTAAAGAGGGCCGGATTTACCGCTGCCCATCCTAGGCGGCCGCCCGACCCAAGGGGCCCATGGCTAAGATGTATAGAGTGACCGCGCTCCCCCCACTTCCCCCCCAAAAGTAAAATAAGGTGGCCCCGTTACCGTGTCCGTAGTGCTGAGTGCATTGACAGCGCTGCCAGTGCCACTCGCGTCATGACGTCAATGTGCATGACACCGCGCGTCCCTTTCCCTCTGACCCTCTTGCCTCTGTCCCTGGTTTGACGCTGCGTGACGTGCCACGTGATCCTCCGAGGAGCAGCTACAGCAGGGAAGGAGGAAGGAAATGGAGCCGACCTACGCCGGGCACATGCACAGCACACAGTCACAGCTCTGCACCTCCACTGTTCCAGCAGCTGTTTGTGGGGGTGAGTGTGACATAAATGTCAGGGTGTATATATATATATATATATATGTGTGTGTATATATATATATATATATATAATATATGCGTGTATATGTTTATATGTGAGTATATATATATATATATATATATATATATATGTGTGTGCGTGTGTGTGTGTACATGTTTATATGTGAGTGTATATATATATATATATATATATATAAATAATGTGTGTGTATATGTATATATATACCCCCAGCTGGGGTAAATATATAAAATAAAAATCCCTGAAGTGCTGTAAATTACTTGCCTATCATTAGGGGTATTTCACATGGGATTGTCCATGTTATGGTAAAGGCACTTGGGGGGATGTACTTGGACTTATACGAGTGCCAAAACATTTGCTTTGTGTATGTGTGTATATATATATATATATATATATATATTTTAGGGGTGAGCGGGTTCGGATTTCTGAAATCCGAACCCCCCCGAGCCCCCCCGATCTGAGGCCGATCCGAGTCAGGCTCGACTTTTCCCGCCTGAATCGGATCTCAAATTGAGGCAAACCGTCATCATCCCGCCTTCCGGGTCTCGCGGGTTTTGGATTCTATATAAGGTACCCGCGTTGGCGCCATTTTCTCACACGGCTGTGGACAGTGAAGAGGGAGGGTGGGAGTTAGGGCTGGCTAAGCTGTGTAGTGTAGTGCAGTGTAGTGTTGTGCTGTGCTGTGCTGCTGTTGTCCATAGGGGCTGTGTCCACTCCTCCAAAGTCCATAGGGGCTGGCTGTGTTGTGCTGTGCTGCTGTTGTCCATAGGGGCTGTGTCCACTACTCCAAAGTCCATAGGGGCTGGCTGTGTTGTGCTGTGCTGCTGTTGTCCATAGGGGCTGTGGGTCTGATTCAGAGCCGGACGCTATTTGCGCTCGCTCGTTTAGAAAAAGGGGCTGGCTATTTAAATTGACCGTTCGCTCTTTGCGGTCTGTTCACGCCTCTATGTCTGAACGAGCGAACAAAACATGCAGACGTTATGTTGAAAAAAATGCCCCCTTGGCGCTCGCATCATATGTCATCTCCGCTATTTATTAGATTAATCGAGTACATCGAACGGCGTATGAACTGCTCGCTATTCTTGTGGTTGCATTTTCCTACCGCAATCATGCGAGCAGTTCTGGCTAAAAGACACTCAACTGACGTGGTCGATGACGCTGCTTTGTTAATTATGCACACCCTTAAAACGCCTGTTTTGACCTTTTGGCACGCCTGCGTTCTGATCTCCACTCCCCGTTTTCAAGCACCTTCCCCTGTTACCATCCACAAACGCCTCTCTCTGTCACTCAAATTAGCAGGCATTCGCTATTTTGCGAGCACACGATTTTCGGCCGCACTCACTGGTTCGCGCATGCGTACTAAAACCAGTATGCATGCGAACGAGCAGTCGCTTACGAGCGGCTCTGAATCAGGCCCTGTGTCCACTCCTCCAAAATCCATAGGGGCTGGCTGGGCTGTGTTGTGCAGTCAGTTGTCCATAGGGGCTGTGTCCACTCCAAAGTCCTGTGCAGTGTCCCAGTCATAAAGGGGTGCTGTAGTGTTGTCCAGGGGGTGCTTTGTCCATCAGGGGTGCTCCCCCCAAATGCAAAAAATATAAATATTTTTTCTGTGTTTGTGAATTGTGTGCGCAGTAGCTGCACGTGCATCAACAAAGTAGTGCCAAGCGTGCGCCTGTGTCATAAGTAAAGGGCCAGCTGGCTCGTCCGTTAAAGGGTGCTGTAACCCCCAAAGTGCACTCCAAATAATATTTTTTTTTTCTGTGTTTGTGAATTGTGATCGCAGTAGCTGCACGTGCATCAACCAAGTAGCACCAAGCGTGCGCCTGTGTCATAAGTAAAGGGCCGGCTGGCTTGACTGTTAAAGGGTGCTGTAACCCCCAAAGTGCACTCCAAACAAAATAAAAAATTATTTTCTGTGTTTGTGAATTGTGTGCACTGTGGCCGCATGGTTATCAACAAAGTAGCGCCAAGCGTGCGCCTGTGTCCCATAAGTAAAGGGCCGACTGGCTTGTCCGTTAAAGGGTTCTGTAACCCCCAAAGTGCACTCCAAAAAAACTAAAAATATATATTTTTTTGTGTTTGTAAATTGTGTGCGCAGTAGCCGCACGTGCATCAACAAAGTAGCGGCAAGCATGCGCCTGTGTCAAAAGTAAAGGGCCAGCTGGCTCATCCGTTAAAGGGTGCTGTAACCCCCAAAGTGCACTCCAAATAATATTTTTTTTTTCTGTGTTTGTGAATTGTGATCGCAGTAGCTGCACGTGCATCAACCAAGTAGCACCAAGCGTGCGCCTGTGTCATAAGTAAAGGGCCGGCTGGCTTGACCGTTAAAGGGTGCTGTAACCCCCAAAGTGCACTCCAAACAAAATAAAAAATTATTTTCTGTGTTTGTGAATTGTGTGCACTGTGGCCGCATGGTTATCAACAAAGTAGCGCCAAGCGTGCGCCTGTGTCCCATAAGTAAAGGGCCGACTGGCTTGTCCGTTAAAGGGTTCTGTAACCCCCAAAGTGCACTCCAAAAAAACTAAAAATATATATTTTTTTGTGTTTGTAAATTGTGTGCGCAGTAGCCGCACGTGCATCAACAAAGTAGCGGCAAGCATGCGCCTGTGTCAAAAGTAAAGGGCCAGCTGGCTCGTCCGTTAAAGGGTGCTGTAACCCCCAAAGTGCATTCCAAATAATATATTTTTTTTTTCTGTGTTTGTGAATTGTGTGCGCAGTAGCCGCACGTACATCAACCAAGTAGCGCCAAGCGTGCGTCTGTGTCATAAGTAAAGGGCCAGCTGGCTTGACCATTAAAGGGTGCTGTAACCCCCAAAGTGCACTCCAAACAAAATAAAAAAATATTTTTTTTTCTGTCTTTGTGAATTATGTGGGCTGTAGCCGCACCTGCATCCTCAAAGCAGCATCGACAAGTGTGCGTCTGTCTGTTAAAGGGTGGTGTAACCCCCAAAGTGCGCTCCAACCAAAATAAAATAATCTTTTTTCTGTGTTTGTGTATGCACAGTAGCCGCACCTGCATCCTCAAAGCAGCAGTGACAAGCGTGCGTCTGTCTGTTAAAGGGTGGTGTAACCCTCAAAGTGCGCTCCACAAAAAATAAAAAATTATTTTTTTTCTGTCTTTGTGAATTGTGTGGGCTGTAGCTGCACCTGCATCCTAAAAGCAGCAGCGACAAGCGTGCGTCTGTCTGTTAAAGGGTGGTGTAACCCTCAAAGTGCGCTCCACAAAAAATAAAACATTCTTCTTTTTTTTCTGTCTTTGTGAATTGTGTGGGCTGTAGCCGCACCTACATCCTCAAAGCAGCAGCGACAAGCGTGCGTCTGTCTGTTAAAGGGTGGTGTAACCGTCAAAGTGCGCTCCACAAAAAATAAAAAATTCTTTTTTTTCCTGTCTTTGTGAATTGTGTGGGCTGTATCCACACCTGCATCCTCAAAGCAGCAGCGACAAGCGTGCGTCTGTCTGTTAAAGGATTACATCGGTGACAGCATCCAAGTAGGCATGTCAGACAGTCCATACCTGTACTGGCAGGAAAAAGAGGCAATTTGCAGGCCCCTGTACAAACTGGCTCTATTTTACCTGAGTTGCCACCCCTCCAGTATGTACTCCGAAAGAGTGTTTAGTGCAGCCGGGAACCTTGTCAGCAAAAGGCGTAGGAGGTTGCTTCCACAAAATGTGGAGAAGATGATGTTCATAAAAATGAATTATCAACTCTTCCAGGGAGACCAGCCTCCAGAACATACAGAGGGACCTGTGGTGGTGGATTCCAGCGGAGACAAATTAATACTCTGTGAGGATGAGGATGTACACAACACTGAAGAGGGTGAGGAATCGGTGAATGAGGAGGATGAGGATGACATCTTGCCTCTGTAGAGCCAGTTTGTGCAGGGACAGATTAATTGCCAGCTTGTTTTGTTGGGGCCCAAACGAACCAATCATTTCAGCCACAGTCGTGTGGAAGACCCTGGCGCTGAAATGATTGGTTTGTTAAAGTGTGCATGTCCTGTTTATACAACATAAGGGTGGGTGGGAGGGCCCAAGGACAATTCCATCTTGCACCTCTTTTTTTTTCTTTGCATTATGTACTGTTTGGAGCCTAGTTTTTCAAACTGCCATCCTGTCTGCCACTGCAGTGTCCCTCCTAGATGGGCCACGTGTTTGTGCCGCCCACTCGTGTCGCTTAGCATAGTCATCCAGCTACCTCGGTGCAACCTTTTGGACATAAAAACACTATTGTGAGGTGTGAGGTGTTCAGAATAGACTGGAAATAAGTGGAAATTAAGGTTATTGAGGTTAATAATAGCATAGGAGCAGAAAAACCAACACATTCTGTGATTTTAGCTGTTTTTATGCTTTTTTTTCAAAAAAATACAGATCCAAAATACAAAACCCAGAACCCAAAACACGGAAGGGTGGTTTTGGCAAAACCAATCCAGATCCAAAACACGAAGAAAGATCCAAAACCAAAACACAAAACACGAAAAGTGACCGGTGCACACCCCTAATATATATATATATATATATACACATACACTACTTTGATATAGATGCAGGAGGGATTTGTGGGTTGAGAGGGGCCCCAAAATTTCTGTTGCAGGCCAGGCCGGCTCTATCATTAGGCAAGGTATAGAGCGCTGGCGAGTCACATGTTACTGTCATCACGTCACACCGCAATTTACACTGACCAAGGCAGAGGTAGAGCCACTTGAGGAGCCATGGAGGTCAGCGGCGCTAGTACAAATGTCCACGGCAGGTAAGTTTGGCGGGGGGGGAGTGAAAGGTGCTGTGAGGGAATGAGGAGTCGAGCTGCGAGGTGAGGGGATCAGTGCTGAGAAAGGAAGGGGGGGTCTCTGCTAAAGTGGTCTGTGCTTTGATGGCAGAGGAGTCTGTGTTGTCAGTGGAAGTGGTATCTTTGGGAAGGGGGAGTCTGTTCTGAGAGGTGAGTGGGGAGTCTGTGCTGAGAGATGAGGGGGGGGTCTGTGCTGAGAGATGAGGGGGTTCTGTGCTGAGAGGTGAGGAGGGTCTGTGCTGAGAGGTGAGGGGGGGTCTGCTGAGAGGTGAGGGGGGGTTTGTGCTGAGAGGTGAGGGGGGTCTGTGCTGAGAGGTGAGGGGGGTGGTCTGTGCTGAGAGGTGAGGGGGGGCCTGTGCTGGGAGGTGAGGGAGGTCTGCGCTGAGAGGAGAGAGGGGTCTGTGCTGAGAGGGGCCCCAAAACCGGTATCTTGCCTAGGGCCCCATGAGGTCTAAATCCGGCTCTGAATGTAAAACATACATTAAGAGATGTGCACTGACATACATAGAGATGTGCACTGACCCCCGTGTTTTGGTTCTAATTCATTATCTGGTTTTGGTTTTGCCATAACCACCCTCACATGCTTTGGTTTTTGTTTTGGATCTGTATTTTTTTCAAATATTGCTAAAAACTGCTGAAATCACATAATTTGAGCATTTAGTTGTTCGTACAGTATTATTAACTGCAATAACATTAATTTCCAGTCATTTACAGTTAGTTTTGCCCACCTCACTGCTCATAATATTGTTTTCATTCAGTTTAGGCCAAAAGGTTGCACCAAGCTAGCTGACAGCAATGGGTGGCACGAACACGTAGAAATTCAACTTCCAACATGGCACATCTAGGAAACTGCAGTGGCAGACAGGATGGCGGTTAATAAACTATATGACCCCATAGAAACCAAGAATGTTTTAAATAATCAAGAACTAGATCAGAGGCTTAGCGACCATAAGACCCAGATAAGCAATGGAGCTTAAGAAACCAAGTGTTAGGTGCCCTAGTGGTGAGTAAGAAGTAGATGAAACTAAAGTAGAGAGAAGCACAAGACGGTAGACCTTGCATTCTAAAAGGGAGGGGAAGACAAACAGGGGTGACACAGATGGGGTAGATGGGGAGGAAGGAGCATGTAGCAGGGAGTTAGAATGATAGCTGGAAGGCTTTGATGAAGTAGTAGGTCTTAAGAGACCGTTTGAAGGATTGCAAAGAGGTGGAGAGTCTGATGGGGAGTGGGAGAGAGTTCCAGAGGTGGGGAGCAGTGCGGGCAAAATCTTGGAGGCGGGAGAGGGAGGAAGTAATCAGCTGGCATGAAAGGCGGCGTGCATTAGTTGAACGAAGAGAGCGGAGAGGAGAGTGAAGGGAGATGAGATCAGAGATGTATATGGGAGAAGATTGGGTGAGGGCTTTGTAAGTGAGCGTGAGAACCTTAAATTGGGTTCTAAAAGGGAAGGGGAGCCAGTGGAGGACTTGTAGGAGAGGGGAGGCAGATGTAGAGCATTTGGAGAGGAAGATAAGCCGTGCAGTAGCATTAAGGATAGACTGGAGAGGAGAGAGAGGGGATTTGGGGAGGCCAGATAGGGGGAGGTTACAGTAGTCCAATCTGGAGATGACCAGTGCTTGTATGAGGGTTTTAGTAGCATCCTGGGTGTGATAGGGTCTGATTTTAGAAATATTTTTGAGATGGAAACGACAGGACTTTGAAAGGTTCTGGATTTGTGATTTGAAGGAGAGGGATGAGTCCAGGATAACTCCAAGACAGCGCACCTTGGGACTAGATGAGATAGTTATTCCATCAATTGATAAAGAAATAGTGGGAAGTGAGGTTATGTGGGAGGGTGGGAAGACGATCAGCTCGGTCTTAGACGTATTAAGTTTAAGAAATCGCTGGGACATCCAGGAAGAGATAGCAGAGAGACAGTTGGAGATACGAGTCAGAAGAGAGGGGGAGAGATCAGGAGAGGAAAGGTAGATTTCAGTATCATCAGCATAGAGATGACAATGGAGGTCAAAAGAGCTGATGAGTTCACCAAGAGAGGAAGTATAGAGGGAGAATAGGAGAGGTCCAAGAACAGAACCTTAGGGAACACCTACTGTAAGAGGCTGTGGGGGGGAAGAGGAGTCATGAGAGGAAACTGAGAAAGATCGGTCAGAGAGGTAGGATGACAGCCAGTAGAGGGCAGTGTCACGTAGACCAAGGGAGTGAAGGATATGCAGCAGGAGAGGGTTGTCCACAGTGTCAAAAGCAGCAGAGAGATCAAGGAGAATGAGAAGAGAGTAGTGGATCTTGAAATATGACTGTTTAGCGAGGGAGAGAGCAGCACTATAGGATGAGAGCATAAATTTGAAATGGAGAAAATCTGCCTTAGAGCGTGATCTTCTCCACTATCGCTCGGCGGTTTGTGAACACTTTTGCATGTATCTGGTGCATTTGGAATGCCAGGGTTGGGGAGTAGATCTACGAGTGTGAGTAGTGATTGTCAGAGCAACAGAGTCCAGAGCAGAAGTAAGGGAGATGTTGTATAGGGAAGTAGCTTGATCAGGGCAGGAGAGAGAGAGGATAGGGGAGAGAAGTGAGTCAAGCAGGGAAGAAAAGGAAATTGTGTCGATAGCGTCAATGTGATGCTTAGTGATGGTGGCTTTTGGAGGTAGAGGAGGGGAAGGAGAGAGGGACAGGTTAAAAGAGAGAAGGTGATGGTCAGAAAGTGGGAAAGGGGAATTGGAGTGATCAGAAATATCACATCGGTGAGTGAAGACCAGATCAAGCATATGGCCACTCACATGGGAGGATGAGGAGGTCCATTGGGAGAGACCAAGTGAAGATGTGAGGGTGAGGAGTTTGGAGGCAGAGGATTCTGTGGGGATATCAATTGGAATATTGAAGTCACCTAGGATAATGGAGGGAAGGTCTGAGGAGAGAAAGTGAGGGAGCCAGGAAGCAAAGTTGTCAAGGAACTTGGAGGGAGGGCCAGGGGGACAGTAAATGACAGTTACTTGGAGGTGTACATGGTTCAGAGGGAATGGGTTGGTATGAGTAACCAGTTGATAGAAGGACCCTAACACCACCACCATGGTGACCCCCAGGATGTGGGGTATGGGAAAAGGTGAGGCCCCCAGAGGAGAGAGCTGCAGGAGACGTGGTGTCAGAGGGTACAATCCAGGTTTCAGTAATGGCTAGGAGATTCAGAGAGTTGGAGATTAAAAGGTCATGGGTTGGGACCAGTTTATTACAGACTGACCTGGCATTCCAGAGGGCACAGGATAGAGGGACAAAGTTTGTTGGAGAGATTTGAATGAGATTATCAGGGTTGCTGTAGCGTAGAGGTGAGATTAATTTGGGGGACCGAGATGAATAGAGTGTAGCGATGGTGCGGTCTCCAGTGCTAGAAGTGGAGCCAGTAGAAGGTGGGCAGGAAGGGAGATTAATGATATGTGGATGGATGTGGGGTGAAGTGACATGGAGAGGGGGGTGGGAGGAGGGATTAGCAGTGAGGTGGTAGGACCCCGGTGGAGTATAACAGAATGAAAGTGGAGTAATGGGAGAAGATGGGGAGGAAGGTAAACAGAGGAGAGGAGATAATGGGAAGAGGAAGTGGAGGAGACAAGGGGGAAAGGATAAAGGTGGCAGCAAGGGGCAGAACAAAAGATTAGGTAGACACTGAGTGAAGGTGGGAGTTGAAGAAAACATGGTAATGGTAAGGATGATGTAAATTGGGGAAGAAAAAGTTGAAAGTAGGAATGAAGAAAGAATGTAAGAGAGTGCAGATTTCCAGAAACGCAAGTAAGAGTACAGTGTGGGAAAATTTTGTCTGTAAAACAAAAGTTTATTATTGTGTATAATAAAAGTGGAGAATTGGTGGGAGCAGAAATAACATAATAAAATAAACAGTGGTTGGAGCTAGATGATATAAGACTTAGAAAAAGAGCTAAGGTAAAAGTACATTATTATAGAGGTAAACTGACATTAACACAGATAAGTATGCATTAGGATTATATGTAAAGCACAGAGCCAGCACAAATAGTGGCAAGGGAGGCACCAGGTTTATGTAGCCACCAAACAGGGAGTTCAGTAATGAAAGTCCTGTTTATGTAGTCCACAGGATCTTGTAGTATGGAGAATGTGAACTCACAATTGTTCATCCCACTTTGTCCAATTAATATTTGGGTTGTTGTTTGTTTGTTTGTAGGTAGATTGGTGGGTTTCCTTCTGTTTCACTTTTGTTTAACGCTGATATAACGCCAATAATTGATTTAAAATGTAATTGGCACTTGTAAAGAGGGAACTTATGAGAGAGGGCAGTCCAGCCTAGGTATCCAGCCTTCAAATGAACCTTACATTGGAGACCTGGCATGTGAAACCACTGTTTACTAACTACCCCCAAAACACTCCCACTAATATTGCCAGCAATAAATTACCTTAAACAAACAAATAGCACAACCATTAAGCTAACATCTGGGTCTATATATCCAGAAGCTAACAAAGAAAACAAAACATAAAAAACTAAATTCAAAACCATCAGCTACAGATAGTATGCAGTGATAAACTACTTAATTTAACATTACTTCTAAGTTAATTGTTCAGAGCAGTAGTTAATTACCGAATACAGCTGAGGCAGGGACATACAAATACAATGCAGCAAAAGTATGCTGGGAGCAAATACCTCTACTAAAGACACATGCAGGCAAACCCAGAACCGCCAAAGAAGAGCAATGACAAATCTCCAAAAATCGTCCGCAAGCCTTTGGCTGCAAAGAATAAATAGATTATCGATAGGTGCTAAGATTTCACTGCCGATCTCTGCATGTGCCTGGTTATTCCTATTTATTCCTTGGCATATCGCGTCAGGAAGGTTTTTAAGACCGTAATAGTATTGACCTTGTTTGCCTTGCTTACTGTATAATCATGCTTGAGGACAAAAAAAAACATTATTAGCTATGTGTGTTTGTAACTGTTACACTTTTATATTTAATTATATACGCCTTCACAGATATTAGTATCACAGTATGTTTATTTTCCATATGTGGCTTTTATGTATCAGTCACAACTCAGTATACATACAGTACTTTACAGTATTGTAATTGCTATGGAGTTATGACGGTATAACCGATACATTAACGAGATGCACACACAGCTTTCAATGAGACAAGAAGAATTAATGTTCAGTAATGGTGGGGTACCAATTTTACATGTACTAGTATGATATTTTGAAAGGAAGACAACAATTTTGTATTTATATTATTATCATTATTATTAGTATTCTTCCCTCACTGCGCCCTCCCCCTGAGCTTAAAAGAATAACGGCAGTAGTTGGGTTGAGTGCACAAGGATACACAAGATACATGTGCAAACCTTTATGGCCTAGTGGTTAGAGCAATCATTTTACATGACAATGGTCCAGGTTCAAATCCCACCACAGCCCCGATATTATTTTGTGATCATGATTATTTTAGATTCATTCCTCTATATATTTTATTTATAAAGTAAAATGGTGGGGTGGGTCCAACAGCACTTGTCGGGTTTCAGAAGCACCCACAGGTTTTGGGGTACAAGGACTCAAACGGAACCTCAGTTTTACATAAGACCACATGAATTTCTGTTGAATAATGTTGCTGTACTGCATTGAAGGTGCTACATTGCTCCACAACTACCCCCACTATTCAGTGACACGCACCCATACAGTTATGGGGTGCAGGCGCTCCTGTCAGGTTTCAGGCACCCACAGTGTGTTGGAGTTCAAGGGCTCAGACAGGGCTGAGAGGCATGCACAGTTTGCAATGAGATGGGATAAATTAATGTTCACTAATGGTGGTATACTGTGTTTACATATATTAGCATAATATTTAGAAAGAAAGACACAATTTTATTATTATCATTATTATTACAGTAAAACCAATAAACCAATTTCAATAAAAGGAGATACATTTTTTTGGGTGTGGATCAACAGACAGTAAAAAGGTCGACAGTGTCAAGATAAACACCAGATATTAGACAGTCAATACTGTAGGTTGACAGGGACAAAAGGTCAACAGGAACAATATGTCGCCACACTAAAGGTCGACATGTAAGAAGGTCGACATTTACAAATGGTCGACAGGGTCAAAAGGTCGTCACAAAAATGGTTGACATAAAATTGGTCCACACGGTTATTTTTATTTTTTTCTAGCCATATTCTTCACCCTAACCCAAACCCTCCTCTTAGTACCTAACACTAACCCTTCCTCCCGATGCCTATCCCATAACCGTCTGGTTACGTGCTTAACCCTCTGGTAAGTGCCTAGCCCTAAACCTAACCCTAAAAACAAATAAATAAAAAAAAATGTGTCGACCATTTTTATGTCGACAATAGACCTGACCAGATGTCAAAATGTTATGTTGACTCATCCACATCACCAGTGGGAAGGCTGCCAGGAAAGCGTTTTTCCTGGCAGCCACAGTTGCTAGAGAAACTGGACATGTCATGTCATGTGCCACTTGAGCTGACAACTTGCTCACCAGAAGCTCTTTGCATCTCTTAAGCTGTGTCAGTTGGAAAGAAAGACATGATGTACGACTTAAACCTAGGATCAAGCACGTCGACAAAATGTAGTTATCCAGTTTCAAAATGTTGAAACCCTTGGATCTAGTAGAAATTAATAAAGGACTTGATCTACAAGTCCGATATATTTAGCAGAATCGCTTTTTTTCACCTCCCCCTTCAGTTTCTCAAGCTGCTTTTTCAAAAGTCTATTAGGAGAATCACCTGACTCAAGCTGGCAGAGTCTGAATTCACTTCACAGTTGACTACTTAAAATGGTTTCAGCACCCTGCACAACATGGAAAGTATTCTCCACTGTGCTGGACTAAGGTACATTCTCCCTATATAATGGCTTGTTGTGTAGGTTTGGATGGCTTGTTACTGTTCCTCCATTCACAGAAGCATATAAAGGGTGGGATTCCATATTGTTACTAGCTCTTGCTTCAGTTGGTGGCATGGCAATTTGAACTTTTCTTGCAGCTGCTGCAATCTTCTACATGCAGTTGCTGAATGGCAAAAATGGCCCAAAATTGTTCGGACCTCAGACAGCATCTGCTACATGCCCCTGTCATTTTAAAATTAAAAAAATTCTGCACCACCAAATTGATTGTGTGAGCAAAGCATGGGGTGTGTTTAATTTTGCCTAGCTATAATGCTGTCACAATATTTGTGGTGTTATCAGAAATCACAAATCCTGAGGAGAGACCAAGTGGGGTAATTCATTTTGCAATGACATCCCTGAGGTCGACACCAGTGTGCCTCTTAGTGAAGCCGGTGATACAGAGAGTAGCCTGTCTGGGAATGAGCTAGCGTTTGTTCTACCAATTGCTCCTGCTGTAGGTGATACACCCAAGTGGGCTGTCACAGTCATGTAATCTTTTGTTTGAGGAGTACTGTTTGTCCACATATCTATGGTTAAGTGGCCAGTGGATGCAATGACATTTTATAGGCCAATAATTATGTTTTTATAACGTCATGGTAGAGGCGATGAATTGCTTTTCTAGTAAAATGGAATCAAAATGGAATTTGGTAGTGGGGACACAGGTCCTCAATTTACTTTCTAAAATCTGATGAATACAAAATCAAGGGAAAAGGGAAAGGGGAAACCACTGCACTAGTTGGTTTAAATCAATTAACCCCAATTATATCTATTCATAACAGGAATTTGTAATCATGAGTGGGGATGCTGCCAAGGACACCACACAAATTCATGAGTACATTTCCAAAGGAGGAGAAGAAATGTCCTATAGTGGCGCACAGGAGAAAAAAATATTTCTACACTATAAAATATAACTTTTATAATCTTAATTAAAAAACCTTGTTAGTGAAATATTAAAAAAAGTAAATAGATTCAAGAAATGTGAAAGTAAAGTTAGAAAACGGATATAATAAAAATCACACTGACTCACTATATGCTGCTATATTATAATAAATTTGCTTATACATTATTATGAGTATTAATAACTTTCATTCATTATGCCTTGTGTATGTGATTGTATTAAGTCTTCAACTGGAGAAATAAACGTAATATTGAGGTGTCACTATAGTATCTCCTATAATTGTAGCAAAATAAATGGATGAAAAGGTAGGTATATCATTTATAAATATCACTGGACCGATAATGTGTCTCTGATTCTTCTGCCAGATATCATGAAAATTAAGAAATTCACAGAATATTCACCCCCAGTATATCCTGGAAACAATTAGATACATGTAAGGATATGGTGTTAAACTAAATATATTAACTCATTCATGTGAGTAATAAATACTACAAACAAATCTCAAATAATGTGTGGTTCCTCTTTGAATTGAATGCTGTTATCAGTCAATAATACTGAATGAACTGCTTGCAGCTAAACTGTACTCAGGGTTGTTCATCTACCTCAAGGTTTGCATTGGCTATGAGTCGGATGGCTATATTAGACAGTATGGATTAAAATTGATGCGGTATCAGCAAGCTTATTGTCTCTGGGACCTTCACAGCATAAATATCCACTGACTTTATTTGTCATATGCATCGATCCAGACAGAGCTCGGTACACAGTGCTCAAGCCTCATTTGTTATATCTCCTTAATAGGTAGAATCACGCATATAGCGCTCAGTACTCAAATGCTATGATTTCCTTAGTTATTGGAATGACATATACGACATTCGGTCTTCAGTTATTATGCTTCTTAGTAATTACCTTAATGTTACATAAGACAGAGTAAGTCTCTATACAAGTACAATATGTGCCTGTCTACCAGTGAAGCACATCAAGGGTCCCTGGATCCCTTAAATGAAACTAAGGAATATTCACATATATTATATAGTGATCACCATGCACTTGTTATTAGTGCATAGGTGCCGTTGGTACTGTGGTTCAGAGGTATTAGATGTTCTCCTATCTAGTATAAGGTGTATAATTCCCCTGAGCCACTGATTCACACGAGGCTCGTGTATAAGCAAGATGTATAGTTTCACAAATGTTGTAAGCACTCCCTCACCATTCCGAGTCTTAATTCAGTGCCTCTGTCCCCTGTATAGTCCAGCGCCTGCGCACGGGTGCTAAACGGCAGGGCAGAGTGTATATCTCAAGCGTGCTGTAACCGCATCTCTAATGAGTTTGTATCTCAGCTTTTCACATTGATATCACAATCACATAATATTACATGTACAAATTTATAGCAGCATAAGTGGTCATCATGTTGTTTCACTTATGCTGCTCTAAATTTCACTTGGAGTTTGTCAGAATTTGTGGGTTTTTGTTTGTCCACCCGCCTCTTGAGGATTCACCTCAAGTTCTTAATGGGATTAAGGGTCTGGGGAGTTTCCTGGCCATGGACCCACAATTTCAATGTTTTGGTCCCCGAGCCACTTAGTTATCACTTTTGCCTTATGGCAAGGTGCTCCATCATGCTGGAAAAGGCATTGTTCGTCACCAAACTGTTCTTGGATGGATGGGAGAAGTTGCTCACGGAGGTTGTTTTGGTACCATTCTTTATTCATGGCTGTGTTCTTAGGCAAAATTGTGAGTGAGCCCACTCCCTTGGCTGAGAAGCAACCCCACACATGAATGTCTTTCTCTGGAAACTATATCTGCTTCAATGAACTGAGATATTGATCCCTTTAATACATAGAGGTAAATCAGCAGTGCCACAGATGTTTGGACATCCTTTTATATATTGACACTTAGAGGTATATTTACTAAAGTACAGGTTTTTAGAACTGGAGATGTTGCCCATAGCGATCAATAACATTCTACTTAACATTTATCTAGCACCTTCTAGAAGATGATAGCTAGAGTCTGATTGGTTGCTATGGGCAACAACTCCAATTCTGAAACCCGCACTTTAGTAAATATACTAGTAAATCTGAGTGAGAAAGAGTTGCATCATCATCATATACCCCTTAGACTCAAGCATTTGTGATGTTTCTGAACACTTAGTTTGTTCTAGTGACTTAGTGGATTTTTCAGCACTGATATTCCGGTTTTCATTTTTTTTACACCTCTTCTACAGATATATTTACTAAAGTGCGGGTTTTTATAACTGGAGTTGATGCCCATAGCAACCAATCTAAAAACCTGCACTTCATTAAATATACCCTCTAGACTCAGAGTGGCATGGTCTTTCATCATCATGTGAGAGAAAAGATGCCTGACTGACTGACAGCAGTTTTAGAACCACCACTCAGAAATAAAGGACAGGGCCTGAGCCTTTTCTTGCCACTGCGTGTGGACCTTTCTGATATTGTACTTAGAGAGGATCCTCCTTCTACACCCTCTATATCTGCACCCTCTGCTAATGTGAGGATGAGCAATTTTATGTTTTTTTGCAGGAAACTTTCCCTTTATTAGAGGTGTTTTTTCTTTAGCAATGTAAAATATTGTTTTGATTTCAGATGCCCTGACTGAAACCCTCTATGCCCTTGAGCATTGCGGTATCATCATGACTGGTGGCAGCAGCTGCGGTATTAGTATTCGTTTGCTGCTCCTGCTCTTCTCTTGACTGATCGTCGTTATCCAGATTGATGAACAATGCAAGTTGTATAAAAAACTACAACACTAATGACAACTCACGTTGCGCCGGGTCACACAGTGCGTGGCACCTACAGCACACACTAGTTGTGCAAAAAAACTATTTTTTTTGTCACTATTCACAACTCGTACTGCAGCAAGTCACACAGTATATTATGAACTTAGTGCAGCAACTACAGTACACACTAGTTGTACAAGAAAACTATTTTTTACATCACTAATGACAACTCACACTGTGCTGGGTTACACAGTGTGCGGCACCTACAGCACACAACAGTTGTACAAAAAAAACTTATTTTTTTTGTCACTATTCACAACTCGTACTGCAGCAAGTCACACAGTATATTATGAACTCAGGCCCTGATTCAGAGCCGGTCGCTCTGACAGAGCGCTTGCTCTGAATCAGGGCCGGCCTTCTTGTTTTTAGAGGGGCCTCCTGGCCGCTCGCATAGCTGTGGTTGACCACCCACAGCTATAGCGAGCGGCCAGGAAGATGGTCGCGATGGTCAAGACCATCGCGACCATCGGGCTTGCAATGAGACCCTTGTGGTAGGGTCTCGTTGCCGCAAACCCCAGAGAGATTTCGGCTGTGACAGAGCCGAAATCTCTCCCACTGACATCACTCGTGATGTCAGTGTGGCCACCCCCAAACGGAGGCGTTCACATGGGAACCCCTCTGTTTGAGCAGCCACTAACCCTGGCCCGCCCACCAAAGGGGGCATGCTGTCACTCAACATCGACAGCACGCCCCCTTTGGTACGAGACCCGGAGCGACGGTTTGCCCGTCGCTATCCGGGTCTCGCGCATGCGCACTGGGCCACCATCGTCCCGCTTGCGAGCGCATAGTGCTCGCGAGTGGGTCTGAATCAGGCCCTTAGTGCGGCAACTACAGCACACACTAGTTGTACAAGAAAACAATTTTTTACATCACTAATGACAACTCACACTGTCCGAGTTACACAGTGTGCGGCACCTACAGCACACACCAGTTGTACAAAAAAACTATTTTTTGTCACTAATGACAACTCAACTCACACTGCACAGAGTCACACAGTGCTAATAATTATGAATGCAGTGCAGCACCAAAAGCACACATCTGTTGTACAAAAAAACTTTTTTTATTTTTTATTATTAATGACAAATCACATTGTGCCTGATTCATTACGGATCACTATTTTGATAACAGCTGTGAATATCTACGCAGTTCAACTGCGATAGTATGCAAATCCATTGCAATTGCTATGCCGTTGCAGCACTACATAAGGACGCCCACTTTACCTTACACACATCCATCATGTTTAGCAAGACTGCGAATCGCAGCCTCACGCACACTTGCACAAGGTCAGACCTTACTCAGAAATTACTAACTTCATTGCACGCTTTCAGTCCTCAGGCTGTGTAAGGCATAGCAGTGGCTAATTTATGCACGCCCCTGCAATGGTGTTGAAACACACTGGCACGCCTGTATTTCGCTGACCACGTCCCTATCACCACCCGCAAATGGTACTTCCTGTCAATCACTCTGCGATGGGTCTGTGTAGTTACTGCGATCGGGACTGTGATGCATATGCCTGTGCAGAACAACAATTGGCCGATTGCGTGCGTAATCGCAGTTGCGATCGGTAATGAATCAGGCCAGTCACACAGTGCTTATGCAGTATATAACGCAATGCAGCACCTAAAGCACACACCAGTTGTACAAAAAACAATTGGATAAAGGGTTAATGCTGCACTGTGTGCAGTTGTGCACCAAAGGTTAATGCTGCAGTGCTGCAGTGCTAAGTTACTCAGCACCAGCGTGACACTGACAATAGTAGTAAATTTAAATAGATGTTCCAGCAGTATAAAAAAAAAAAAAAAAATGATTTGCTATCTGCCTACATAAAACTAGCTTGGCCAGTATTACTCTAGGGGTGCCACTGCCCATAAAACATAGGTGAAAGCCAAGGGGGACTCCTCACTCCTATAACTGACAACTATAATGTCAACTCTGCACTCAGCAATGCATCTGATATGTCCGGCGTCTGCTGTGAAATGATGCCCGAATCACAGTGGCAGGGACTTATATCGGATCCAAAACAAGTGAGATCCGATGCCGGGAAGATGATGTCTTGTCTGGTTTTTGGATCTGAGTCAGACAGGAAGATCCAAGCCGGGACTAAGATCCCTTCGCATATGTAAAGCTCGGGTGGATTTGCTTTTCTCAAAACTGAACCCAGTCATTGCTATATGTAGAACCACATCAATTTACCATCCCTGGATCCACGGTAAAACACAGCTCCCCTGTGAAGGTCTCCTCACATTACCCAGCAGCCCAAAACTTCTGGCAAAGGTTAACAACTGAACTTGTGTGCATGTGCACAGATATCATGCCCATTGGGGATCCAAGGAAGCTTCTCCTTTGCTGGTCCCCATTGACAAGTATAGCTAACAACATTT
The DNA here is from genome assembly GCA_031769625.1 of Taudactylus pleione. Classification (NCBI taxonomy): domain Eukaryota; kingdom Metazoa; phylum Chordata; class Amphibia; order Anura; family Myobatrachidae; genus Taudactylus; species Taudactylus pleione. The sequence continues at coordinate 19,968,025 of JAUIMM010000018.1, forward strand.
AAGTATTGTTGAATTGGGTCACGTTGCTTTCCCCATAGAAAACTTTCAGTTTTCAGGGCTTGATGAATAGTTGTCTCTTCGGGAAGAGGTTTTGTCAAAGTTGGCAAGTATGCCTTTAATAAATCTCATGGTTTACAAACCACACATCAAAGTCAAGCAAATGAAGGGAGGCAACGGAGGTAAAAATGGGCAGGGAGAGAACAGGATGCAGACATAATTATACAATGAAAGACAATGCAGCACATTCTATAGAAAACAGCAAAAGTAAGTAGAATAAAACAACAACAATGAGAGGAAATAAAAACAAAACAAGATTAAGATATTGATATACAATACCAACTTATTCCTAGTAAGTATATTTTCTACTTGCTTGATGATATTTTTGTATTTCATCTTTGGACCTTACTGCTTTTTATAAATAAGATAGTGTCTACTTTTTGCAACTTTGCCTGCAGGTTTTGTGAGATTAGGTCATTACCTCTTACGTACTTATTTATACATATTTATGATTTTTGTAGGTTAGTGTTTTTACTTTACCAGATACTGTATATATATTTATATATATAAAAACAACCAAGCCAGCACTCAACAGAAAAAAGCTTTGCTATGTCTTGCTATACTGGTGCCCTCCTGGGGCCACTCATGTGTCCTGTAGATACAAGTATTTTCAGGTGGCACCCTCTGAATTTTTCAAGAAAAGAGTCACGACACAACAGTGGTCAAGTATATATATATATATATATATATATATATATATAAAATCAACACAGCCGACACTCTGCAGGTAGCTGGAACCCACTGCTGACCTGTTTGGGTGCCTTCCTGGGGCTTGCATATCCCCAATGTAGTCAAAGAACAAAAAGGTGGCACTCCAAGTCTTGTTTAGAAAAGTAAAAACACAGGTGCTTGAAAGTTTGTGAAACCTTCAGAGTTTTCTATATTTCTGCTGAAATTTGGCCTAAAACTACCTCATAATTGCACACAAGTCCTAAAACTGGATAAGAGAACCAAATCGAACCAATGAGACAAAAAAATAGACGTGCTAATTTTTTTTTTTAGGAAAATGATCCAACATCACATATCTGTGAGTGTCAAAAGTATGTGAACCTTAAGGCTTAGCAGATATTTTGAAGGTGAAATTGGAGTTAGGTATTTTCAATCTATGGGATGATAACTAGCTGTGAGTGGACAACCTGTCTTTTTAAAAGAAAAGGGATCTATCAAAGTCTAATGTTCACAACACATGTTTGTGGAAGTGTATCACGGAACGAACAAAGGAGATTTAGGAGGACCTCAGAAGAAGAGTTGTTGATGCTCATCAGGCTGGAAAAGGTTACAAAACCATCTCTAAAGAGTTTGGACTCTACCAATCAACAGTCAGACAGATTGTGTACAAATGGAGGAAATTCCAGACCATTATTACCCTCCCCAGGAGTGGTCGACCAACAAAGATCACGACAAGAGCAAAGCATCTAATAGTTTGCAAGGTCACAAAGGAACCCAAGGTAAACTCTAACCAACTGAAGGCCTTTCTGACATTAGCTAATGTTAATGGTCATAAGTCCGCCAACAGGATGAAACTGAAAAACAATGGGGTGCATGCCAGGATTGCAAGGAGAAAGCCATTGCTCTCCATAAAGAACATTGCTGCCCATCTGCAATTTGCTAAAGATCACCTGGATAAGCCATAAGACTATTCAAACAATGTTTTGTGGGCAGATGAGTCCAAATAGAGCTTTTTGATTTAAATGAGAAGCATTATGTTTGTAGAAAAGAGAACACTGCATTCCAGCATGAAAACTTCATACCATCTGTGAAACACCGTGGCTGTGGTATCATGGTTTGGGCCTGTTTTGCTGCATCTGGCCCAGGATGACTTGCCATCATTGATGGGACAATGAATTCTTAATTATACCAGAATATTCTAAAGGAAAAGGTCAGGACATCTGTCCATGAGCTGCATCTCAAGAGAATATGGGCCATGCAGCAAGACAACAACCCAAAGCACACAAGTCATTTGACCAAAGAATGGTTAAAGAAGAATAAATTGAAAGTTTTGGAATGGCCAAGTCAAAGTCCTGACCCTAATCCAATCGAAATGTTGTGGAAGGACCTGAAGCGAGCAGTTCATGGGAGGAAACCCACCAACATTAAAGAGTTGAAGTTGTTTTGTACGGGATAATGGGGTAAACTTCCTCCAAGCCAATGTTCAGGACTAATCACCAATAACTGGAAATGTTTAGAAGCCGTTATTGCTGCACAAGAGGGTCATACCAGATTCTGAAAACAAAGGATCACATACTTTTGCCACTCACAGATATGTGATATTGGATAATTTTCCTCAATAAAAAAAATGAGCACGTCTATTTTTTTGTCTCATTTGTTTGGTTTGGTTCTCTTTATCTACATTTAGGACTTGATCATTTGAATCTGAGGTAGTTTTAGGCCAAATTTCAGCAGAAATATAGAAAATTCTGAAGGGTTCACAAACTTTCAAGCACCACTGTATATGTCTAATTTTTGGGATTTATAACACTAAATATTGATATATGATACCAATTTTTTCCTAGTATGCATATTCTGTACTTGTATCTGTATCTTATTTTGGTATATCTTATTTTTGTATTACTGTATTTGGCTATTGCTGCTTTTTTATCTCAGTTGTTTTCTGGTTGTCTTAGTGATGGTCTCACAGTGGTTATGGAGGAATTCAATTCACATTAATATTTTTGCACAGAGGCAAAAAGCACAAAAAAAATGTTTTTTGGGGAACTCTTTAACTAATTGATTGAAAATGTTATGGTTAATTGAATAGTTGATTGGTATAATAATAATAATAATAATAATAATAATTTTATTTATATAGCGCTTTTCTCCTAAAGGACTCAAAGTGCTTTATATTTACAGTACAAAATACAAAATAAGCTTAAACAAGGGACATTAGTGAAATGCTTGGGTGAATAGGTGAGTCTTGAGTCTATTTTTGAAGGATTCTAGAGTGGAGGCCTCTTGAACTGTGCGGGGAAGTGAGTTCCAAAAGGTTGGAGCCACAAAACTGAAAGCTCGACCCCCAGACGAATTCCTTGAGATTCTAGGTACTGTTAGTAGTCCTTCGTCAATGGATCGCAGTAATCGAGTGGGACAGTAAGGAATCAGAAGCTGCTTCAGGTACCCTGGGCCATTGTCATGAAGGGCTTTGTAAGTTATTAATCCAATCTTGAAAGCAATTTGCCATCTGACAGGCAGCCAGTGAAGGGAGTAGAGAATGGGTGTTATGTGGCTGGAATGGGGCTGGTTGGTTAATAGCCTGGCAGCTGCGTTTTGTACCATCTGCAAGCGGTGTAATTCTTTTGCTGGGAGACCGAGGTAGAGGGCGTTGCAGTAGTCTAGGCGTGATGATATAATTGCATGTATGATTTTAGGCAGATCTTCTGAGGGAATTAAGTTCTTGATTCTGGCTATGTTCCTCAGATGAAAGAATGAGGATTTGATTGTGGCTGATACCTGATGTTTAAGTGTCAAGCCACTATCCAGGACAACACCAAGATTCTGCACATGTTTAGTGTTTTGTAATTCTGAACCCCCAAGCGTAAGTCCTGTTGGTTGGCTATGCTGTAGCCCTGTCCTGTGACCTATCATAAGAACCTCTGTTTTATCAGGGTTCAGTCACAGCCAACTGGCACTCATCCACTCCTGAAGCTCGGCTAGGCAGCCATTTAGGGTTGTTATTGGATCCTTTGTACCTGGAGCAAAGGACAGGTACAGTTGTGTATCATCTGCATAGCAGTGGTAGACCAGGCCATGACGTCTGATTATTTCACCCAATAGTAGCATGTATACTGCAAAAAGCATGGGAGATAGTATAGAACCCTGTGGGACACCGCATGGAAGTGACACTGGTGATGAAGAGTTTACTCCAGAAGAAACTCTCTGTGACCTGCCAGTGAGAAATGATTTGAACCATCTAAGGACTGTGCCATCCAGTCCACAGAAATTTTTCAGGTGCTCAATTAGAATCCCATGGTCCACAGTATCAAATGCTGCTGAGAGATCCAGAAGGATTAAGATTGAACAATCACCTCTGTCTCTTGCCATCAGAAGATCATTAAGCACACATACCAGGGCTGTTTCAGTGCTATGTCTTCTCCTGAATCCTGACTGGAATGGATCATAAATATCATGGGTAGACAGGTGGGTTTCCAGTTGCATTGCCACCACTTTCTCAATGACCTTTCCTAGAAAAGGAAGGTTTGATACTGGTCTATAGTTGGTCATGCAGTCGGGGTCTAAATTAGGTTGTTTAAGGAGTGGTCTAACAATTGCTTCCTTTAGTGGTTCTGGAAAAATGGCTGTTTGCAAAGAGCATTGAGCTATTTTTGCAATTACAGGGCCAATAATGTCTATACACCCTATGAGAAGCTTGGTTGAGGCAGGGTCTAGATCACAGGTGGTGGGTCGCATCATTCTGGTAATTTTAGCAATGTCTTTTACATCCATTATGTCAAAGCTGTTCCAGAATTTTGCAAACTCATTGCATCTTGACTGGGAGAGGGTTTCATCATGGTGCAGGCATGCTGGTTTGCAAAGCATCTCCACTATACGGAAAAGCTTAGCCAGCCTATTGTTTGCTGCATTGATCTCATTTGAAAGGAACTCTGTTTTCTTACAGGTGATTGTTGATTGATATCCTCTTATATGTTTGATTAGTGTTAACTTATCCTCTACCAGGTTCGTCTTCCTCCATCGTCTTTCAAGTCTACGCCCCCTTTTCTTGAGTTCACTAACACTTTTGTTAAACCAAGGGGCTTGACTGTGTGGTATGAGGGGTCATAAACACACAGGGGCAATAATATCCATTGCAGCTGTCACATCCCTGTTATAGTAATGACAAGGGAGCAAGGATCTTCACAGGCCCCCATTACCGCAGAAAGATCCAGGTTTGCTGCAAGAGCCTGGGGAGTCATGCCCCTCCTTGGACAATACCTTGTCAACTCCATGTTCTATTTTGAGGGGTTGCAACTGAGAAGTGAATTGAGTGGTGGTCTGACCACGTGACTGGGTTTATATTTAGGTCAGAGACATCTAATCCAATCTGGAAGACAAGATCAAGAGTGTCACCAATTATATTAGTAGCCGAAGGAATGACTTGTGTGAGGCCCAGAGCATTCATTGTGCACAGGAGACCTTGGCCAAGGTGTGAAAGCTCATCATCAACCCATGCATTGAAATCCCCAAGATCAGCCATCTTTGATGCTCCAGAACTAGTCCAGCAACAATATCTGCAAATTCTTGTAGAAATATCTTTCCATCTCCAGGGGGGCGGTAAATGAGAAGTACTCTGAATCCTAATACTGTAGAACTCCGAGCAGCGATGCACTCAAATGAGTGAGTCATTTCCATTGGGTGGACCCTAATTTTAAGTGCTTTTGTAAAGCAGATGGCCACTCCCCCTCCCCTGCGGTATTATAAATGGAAAAAATAAAATATAACTTTTAATGATAATATACCTTTAAAAAGGAGTGGAAAAAATGTATACACTCCAATCATAAACATATAATGGTTAGAAAAAGATTGTGATTAATCACATCATAAATGCTTCAATGCAAAAAGAACCTTCTTGGCGAAAATATCTGATGTGTACCCCTGATGAATTATTCAATTGGTCAAAAGACCTACAGGGATGACAACACACACCAATTACCAGTATATCTGAAGAGTGAAAATGTTATGCATACAGATATGCCCAGCTATATCTTTGCTGCTGTCATGGCAATTCGTGCCTTGATAGCGCGAAATGCATGCCCATGAGTGGATACACGCACTGCATTCTGGACCGCGCCACTTTAGGAATGCATGGTGCAATCGCAGTGCATGCCATAGCGTACTGTAGAGTATGCAGACACTAGGAATAGCATGGCATGATGCATGCGCACGTCTGTGGGACAATCATCCACAATGTAACTGGGCGCATTTGTTGGTATGAACCATTTGAAAATATTGGATTCACAATTATATGGTATAACAGGAGAACATATTTTAACGCTGACAAAATTAGAAGACATCAGTTAAGCATCCAATCTCTGAGGACATGTTGATACAATATCATCATTGTTAATTTTCCTATTATACTTTCCAATATGCATTTAGTGTCCACCTCACATTGAGATAATACTTCAATATGAATCACCAACATATAATCATACATTGCCTCATATTGTACCGTATATATAAACTGCAAAAAAATTTAAAGTCACATTTCACTTTTAATCAGCAAAAATGGGTCATTCAATAAGACCCTGGTCAGTTAGTTACTGGTGCTGTACATCAATGGTAATAGTTACAGTATAAATTTCTTGTACACTGTAACATTCCTTTCAAGGCTATAAAAACACTGTACAAATGATTTAACACATATGGATGTTTAGAGTACAATGCGTCCTCTATGCAGTATATTTCATAGTGCACTGCAAATATCTGCTTTAACCATAGCCCATGCACAGAGGGCCTAATGCTGAGCTCCGTCGTGCGCATGCGGGCAAGCCGTCGCTCCGGGTCTTGCTACAAAGGGGGCGAGCTGTCGATGGTGAGTGACAGCACGCCCCCTTTGGTGGGCGTGCCGGGAGCATGGCTGCCCAGAAGGAGGCGTTCCCATGGGAACGCCTACCATCTGGGGCCGGCCCCACTGACATCACAAGTGATGTCAGTGGGAATGCTCTTGGCTCTGATAGAGCCGAAAGCACTCCAGGGCTTGCGGCAACGAGACCCTACCACAAGGGTCTCGTCACAAGCCCGATGGTCGCGATGGTCTTGACCATCGCGACTATCTTCCTGGCCACTCGCTATAGCTGTGGGTGGTCACCCACAGCTATACGAGCGGCCAGGGGGCCGCTTTCAAAATTAAGAAGGACGGCCCTGATTCAGAGCGAGCACTCTGTCAGAGCGTCCGGCTCTGAATCAGGGCCAGAGTGTCAGCATAGAAATGGATTCATGGAAGGAAGAAAAGCCCTGGGCAAAGGATGTGACTTTCACATCTCCCGTTGCCTGTCTGAATCATCGAGCAAGGGATTTATTACCAGTTATTTATATAGCACACATATTCCGCAGTGATTTACAGAGATTATTTGTACATTCACAACAGTCCCTGCCCCAGTGGAGTTTACAATCTATATTCCCTACCACATATACACGCACATACTTTACACACTAGGGTTAATTTTTGTTGGAAGCCATTTAACCTACCAGTATATTTTTTGGAGTGTGGGAGCAAAACTGGAGCACCCAGAGGAAACCCATGCAAGCAAAGGGATAATATATAAACTCCACACAGTTAGGGCCCATGACCTCAATGGTGTGAGGCAGTAATGCTAACCATTACACCATCTGTGCTGCCCCACATGGGAGATGAGAGAATGGGAGAGTGGGAGTCAAAGTGCCTAGAACAAACAACAGTGAGAGCACTTCTGCTATCTGGACATCTAGCCATGTTTACCAAAGGCATTGCAGGGGAGGACACCACCCTAGCTCAGATGAGAGAGCGCTGTTCTATGTTAGCATGTTGAATTGTGCTGCTCATCACCACATTTGCAGAGGACACACAAGTGGTAGAAGGAGGCTCCTCTTTGAGTACAGTTTTGGAAAGGTCAGGCTCACACATGGCACCCACTGACACACTTTAAATTTACTAAAGTGAGAGTTTTTAGAAGTGGAGATGTTGCCCATAGCAACCAATCAGATTCTACTTAACATTTAACTAGCACCTTCTAGAAGATAATAGCTATAATCTGATTGGTTGCTATGGTCAACATCTCCACTTCTAAAAACTCTCACTTTAGTAAATTTATCCCTTAGACTCTCCTCAGGGATTTGTGACATTTCTGAGTGCACTTTGGTTCCTGTGCCCTAACAATTTAAAATGTTTTAAAACATCTACAGGGAGAAGGGCTTACATCATCATAAGAGGCAGAACCAACAGTCATAAATAAAGGCCAATGCCTCAGCCTTTCCTTGCCACTTGTGTGGTGAAAGGCATATTGACAATTTTATGTCTTTCTGCAGCTAACTCCCTTTGATGCTTTTTTCTTTACCACTGTAAAAGATTGCTTCTTTGATTTTAGATGCCCTACTTATGATGGACTAGTATTGTTATGACTGGTGGCACTGGAAGCAGCTCCAGCACTAGTATGTGGTTCCTGCTCTACTCTCAACTGATCGTTATCCATATCAACAAACACAAATGAAGTGGAGTACAGCACAGTGTCACAATATTTTTTATGAATAATACATTGCACTACCACTTACAGTGTCACAATATTTATTATAAATAATACACTGCATTTCCAATTACAGTGTCACAATATTTTTATGAATACAATGTGCTACTACTTAGTGTCACAATATTTTTTATGAATAGAACACTGAGCTACCACTTAGTGTCACAATATTTTTTATGAATACACTGCGCTACCACTTACATTGTCACAATATGTGTACATTACACTGCAGTTCCACTTATAGTGTCACAACTCACAATATGTGAATGAATATTACACTGCTCTATGACTTATAGTGTCACAATACATTAACAAATATTACACTGCGGTCTGACCGGCAGCGTCACAGTAAAAAAATAATAATAATAGGGTACACGGGTACAGCACACAAAAAAAAATATTATTTTTTTAAATTATATTATTAGCGTTGGACACAGCAGCCTCTTCCCTGGATGGACACAGCAGCCCCTGGATGGACACAGCAGCCACTGCCCCTGGATGGACACAGCAGTCCCTGCCCTGGATGGACACAGCAGCCCCTGGATGGACACAGCAGCCCCTGGATGGACACAGCAACCCCTGATGGTCACAGCAGCCCATGCCCTAGACAAACATTGCAGCCCCTGGATGGACACAGCACCCCTCTGCTCACTACACTCTCCACAGCCGGAGTGAAAATGGCGGCAATGACCGGGTACCGTTATAGTATCCAAAACCCGTGAGAATCCGACAGCGGGAGGATTACATATTGCCTCGTTTTGGGATCCGAGTCTGGTGGGAAAACCCGAGCCGGACTCAGATCCTGGCCCCAATTGCAAAGTTCAGGCAGGTCCGGTACTCTTGAGAACAGGACCTGCTCATCTCTTCTAACCATAGGGGTAGATGTGCACTTGTCTAAATATATCTATGAACATGAAGAGCTCACATTTTCCATGACCCACACCTGTCTCTGGCCGATATAAACTAAAGTTTATCTGCTCTCACTACCGTCATTTAATGCTGAGATAAACCACAAGTAATCCACATGGGTGAAAGCAGAAGTGGAGAGTCACAACCTTTGCCCAGGGCTTTTCTTCCTTCCATAAAATCCATTTCAATGCTGACACTGTGCATGGGCTATGGTTAAAGCAAATATTTTCAGTGCACTATGAAATTTACTGCATAGAGGAAGCATTGTACTCTAAACTTCCAAATGTGTTAAATCATTTGTAGAGTGTGTTTATAGCCATGAAAGGAATGTTACAGAGTACGAGAAATTTATACTGTAACTATTACCATTGATGTACTGCACCAGTAACTAACTGGCCAGGGTATTATTGAATGACCCATTTTTGCTGATTAAAAGTGAAATGTGACTTTTCGATTTTTTCTCTATTTACCGTATATATACGGTACAATATGAGGCAATGTATGATTATATGTTGGTGATTCATATTGCAGTATTATCTCCATGTCAGGTCGACACTAAATGCATATTGGAAAGTAATATAGGAGAATTGACAATGATGATATTGGGCCTGATTCAGAGCCGTTCGCAATTTGCGGTCGTTCGTTCAAAAACAAGGGGTGGCTATTCAAATGATCCGTTCGCAAATTGCAGTCTGTTCACACCTCTAAGTCTAAACGAGCGAGCAAAACATACGCTCGGTTATTTGTTAAAAACGCCCCCTGGCCGCTCGCACCATACGTCATGTCCGCTATTTATTAGATTAATCGAGTACATCGACCAGCGTATGAACTGCTCGCTATTCTTGTGGTTGGTTTTTGCTACCACAATCTTGCGAGCAGTTCTGGCTATAAAATAACCCAGTGACGTGGTCAATGACGCTGCTGTATTAATTATGCACACCCATAAAACGCCCGTTTTGACCTTTAAGCACGCCTGCGTTCGGATCTCCACTCCCCATTTTCAAGCACCTTCCCCTGTTACCACCCACATATGCCTCATTCTGTCACTCAAAATAGCAGGCATTCGCTATATTGCGAGCACATGAATTTCGGCCGCACTGACTGGTTCGCGCATGCGTATAACGATCCGTACGCATGCGCAGATGTGCGAACATCGCTCGGAACGAGCGTACTGCCGCTAGCGAGTGGCTCTGAATGAGGGCCATTGTATCAACATGTCCTCAGAAATTGGATGCTTAACTGATGTCTTCTAATTTTGTCAGCGTTAAATTATGTTCTCTGGTTATACCATATAATTGTGAATCCAATATTTTTATATGGTTCACACCTATGCATAACATTTTCAGCCTTTGGATATACAGGTAATTGGTGTGTGTTGTCATCCCTGTAGGTCTTTTGACCATTTGATTAATTAACCAGGGATACACATCAGATATTTTCACCGAGAAGGTTCTTTTTGCATTGAAGCGATTATGAAGTGATTAATCACAATATTTTATTAACCATTGTATGTTTATGATTGGAGTGCATACATTTTTACTACTCCTTTTTAAAGGTATATTATCATTAAAAGTTACAGTTATTATTTTTCATTCATTATACCAATTAACTATTCAATTAACCGTAACATTTTCAATCAGTTAAAGAGTGCCCCAAAAAACAGTTGTCCTTTTTGCCTCTATGCAAAAATATTCATGTGTATATCATCACCTGTCACGAGCCGGTGCAAGTGTTCCTCTGTGGAGGGCAGTGAGCCGGGGAGTTTGGGTGACTAGGAAAGTGACTGTAACTAGGTCTTCTAGTTGCGGCCGAACCCAGGTTTGGCTAGACCTGCCCAGAGGAGCGGAGTCTAACTCACTTGGTGGTTTTCTCCAGTGACCCCTCCAATTGGGATTTGGTTTTCGCAGCACCAAGTGAGCAGGTCGCAGGCCCTCTGGACAGGTGTCTGGGAATGGCAGAAGACCAGAAACTATATTAAATTAAGTAAATGCTAGAACACTGGAGGTGAACTGAATGCTTGAATATTGGAACACTGTTAGAGATCCTAATCACAGGCTTGCTAGAGAATACTGGAAAATGTACTAGGAATTGCTTGAAATCCAGGTACTAATTTGCACAGAGAAATGTGGGTACAGGCATATACTGGGAATTGTTACATATGCAGGTGCTGATTTGCACAGAAAAATACAGAGAGATGTGGACACAGGCATATACTGGAGATTGCTAGATATGCAGGTGCTGATTTGCACAGAAAAACGCAGAGAGATGAGGACACAGGCATATACTGGGGATTGCTTAGAGCACCGTCTGGGAGCTAACTAGTGATTAGTAGGAAACCTGACACCTCAGTAACATAGAGAAGCAGCAATATAAGTAGCAGCACATTACAAGACACACAGGAACATAAAAGACTGGAGTACTGGGAGAGAACTAAGTCTCAGACTGAAAATAGCATGGAAGCTAATGCAGGAAATTCTAGAGAACTGTAAGTGGGCTGAAGCAACACTCTGAAGGAAAAAACACAGAACAACACTGGTGAGAATCACAGGCACTGGAACAGCGAAGTTGAACAGCCGTTTCCTGTTCCTGGAGTCAGACTTAAATACCCCTGGGTAGCTGATCATTGGATAAGAGGATCAACTGAGTGACAACAGGACTACCATTGGGAGAGACTAGTCAGGTGATATGTACCAACGTGGCTGCGCCCATGCCCAGCAGCCCGGAAACCAGGACGCACGCACGGAAGCCCTAGCAGACCCAAGGGAGAATACTCAGTCACCACTCACCTCCACTCCCAGCATCTGGACACCTAAGCCCAAAGATGACAGCGCAGAGGTGAGAAGGGCCGATCCCAGGCCACATCCTGACACCACCAACCCAAGATAATCTAATATTTATTGATAGATAGATCATAATGTTGGTTTTTGAGTGAATTTATTTTTGTTCTATTTAACTGGTGCAGACTAGTCATCTAAGTCTAAGAGAATTCATGTCAGGTTGCGGCCTAGGATTGGCCATATCACCTCAGCGACCTCTTGAGCGGTCAGATGCCAGGTGCGGAGGCAAGTGACACACTGAGGATTATACCTGGGGTCTGCTAGGACATCCAGGTGCTCGCTCCGTGATTTGGTTCCTGCGGTTACTGTCATGGACGCAGCCATGACAGTCTACATCACCTGATTAACCCTTTACCCAACGGTAGCATTGGTTGCTGTCAGCTGACACTATCCTCTAATGGACTGCTACCTTAGGGTATTTAACCGGGCTCTGGACAACAGGAAGTTGCCTGTACAACGTCATTACTGCCAGTGAATACTTGCTGTTGCACCGTTCCAGGTTACAAGCTCCTTTTTTCTAGCGATATACTCCTAGTGTTTACCCATGGTGTGTGTGTGTACTGAGTACGTCATCTAAGTACAATCTCCTAGTGTCATCCTCCTGTGCCAGTTCTGCAACTGAAACCACAGTGTATGTACTCAGTACATCATCAGGGTACAATCTCCTAGTGTCATCCTCCTAGTGTGCTAGTTCTGCATCTGGAGCCACAGTGTGTGTACTTAGGATGTCATCCGGGTACAATCTCCTAGTGTCATCCTCCTGTGCTACTTCTGCATCTGGTGCCACAGTGTGTGTACTTAGTAAGTCATCCAAGTACAATCTCCCAGTGCCATTCTCCTGTGCCAACCCTGCGTCTGGATCAACAGGGTGTGTACCTAGTACGTCACCCAAGTGCAAAACTTCCAGTATCATTCTCATGTGCTTTCCCAGTTTTCTTCTGTGTCCCTCTTGTGCCAGATAGCTGACCAAAGGGATGAGACCTACTTGCTGGGTGCAGATTAAACCCAAATCCCGCTTGGAGGGGTCACTCGTGAATACCTCCCAGTAAATTATACTGCTTTTATACCTAAATTCCGGATCTGGCCCAGAGGTTGGAACAGGGTTCCAAACCGGATCAGACCCGGAATTTAGCCGGCGCTGACTCAGGAAATTCCAGATTCGGCGCCATTCAAACCAGAGCCGGGTCTGCAGTGACCCGGCTCTTCTGGCGTGGAAGTGGACACTTGGAGATGATGTAATCTCCAGGAACCACTGAAGCCGGCCAATCGGCCGGGATGCGGCGCGCTCCAGGTCATCGTGACCCGGATCGCGTCATTTACACTGCAGGGTTTCACGGGTTATTCCCGTGTTAAACTCTGCAAGTTTACTTGGGTTGGATTGCTGGGTAACTTGACCAGGAAATCCAACCCTGTCCCCTTTTACACCAAGGAGCTACACGTTAACCCTGCCATAACCCAGTTTTAGCTCTGGTGCAAAAGGGGTATGAGACTCCGCGCCTTTGATCAGGTCTAGCCAACATCCGGTACTGTATTCTCAGGTGTTTGATTGTTTTGCACATGGTGATATCTGGGCCATAAGGTGAGTGCAGGTTCTTTTTTTCATATTCCTGTTGACAATGTGAAACATATATATTGAAACATTGGATTGGCGTAAAATTAAAGTACCAAAACAAAAATAGAAACAATTGGCTGATCATGCTCCCTAAGTGATTGGCCTTAGCTAGCTTATGCATGGTACACACACACTTTTTGTGGGCTACTACCGTAACATTCTATGGGCCCTTCATGCCCCAGTTCAATAATATATTGATAGGGTTATTCCATATCAACTGATCTAATTCTTACTTACTTTTTTACTTTAGGTTTCTCGATTATTATTGCACTCATTATACTGTAAACTGGGTCATAAAAGCTGACCAGAAATCTTGAATTTTATGTTTTTATCTCGTAGTTTTTCAGTTATAAGGAATTGTTAGTATCAAAAATCCATACTGTATATCTTCATAAAATAAGATCTCTTGAGAACATAACAGACATTTATTTGGTATGCACTTGGCTAGGTTTAAGGAAGTTTATCCAAGGACACATTTAAAAAAAAAGATTTCTAAAAAAAACATGGTTACAATTTTTTAAAAACCTTAAAAACAGAGATTTACTGAAGTCAAACATGGGCATAGAATCACTTTGAACTGGAAATCATGGGCGTAAACGAAAACACGATTCAATAAACCATTGTTCAAACTCGAAAGTACTTTCAATAGAAAAGACTAGAACATTTATATTTACTAAGAATCATGTTTGCAAACACGCCCGTAAACGGGACAAACTCGGGCAAAAATACACTTTTCAAATAGACTACCTCCTTAGCAGTGTGTTTGCATGTGTTTTGACTGCATTATTTTGCACAATTGTAAAAAAGTGTGTAAATGTGATTTTTAACCTAAAAAACTCAGCATACATTTTGGAACATTTTCATTGTGCAAAATTTGTTCTAACATCTATAAGTCAAAAAACTGTATTTTTTTATTAATACATTTTACATTCTAATAGGTAACCTAAAAATGAAGTTAATTTTGTACACATGTGTAAGTATTAAGTATATGTGTTATGCAAACAATCATACATGTACTGTAAGTATTAATGCTTTTGTTTCTAATGCCTTATGATTTGTAATAGTTACATTGTTTTAAGGATTCTCTCAGTTTATTGACTAAAGTGAATGCTTGATTTATTTGTAGCCTTAGATGTATGGTATGTGGTCATTGTTGACTTAAGCCATTTTTATTGCTAGCTTTCTCTGGCTGGCCAATTGGGGGTTTACATTAATTAGTGTCCACACTTGCCTGCTTCCCTGTATAAGTGTCAGTAGTTTGGCTGGGGAAGCCTTGGCTGGGTGCAGCTTTTTTTCTAAGTGCAGTTTTTTAAGTGCATAACTAGCGTTAGACCTGCGTTAAACCGAGGAAAAACAGAAGGAGAAAAAAGGTTCATCACGCAACAAACCCCAACAATCTAAAGACTCAGACTACAACTGGACTCCCTGTACAATCACGGCAAGAACACTTCTAATGCTATTAATAATGCTGGCCTACTGATTCTAGCATACAATTCAATGCTTATCGTACTTTTCCCCATGTCAGTTTATATCTATCAACTTTGAAACACTGTCCTTTATCTCAGCTCTCTTGCCTAGCCTCACATCCTCTGTCTGCTTACAATCTGCGTTATTTTTCACATTCTGCACACTTTAGAACCCCACTTTTATTTCTCCCTATAACAATCTTGTTAATCTGCATACATATTGATACACTGTTCTTTGATACGTCACTGTTTTCTTACTTGCATTCCTACAAATCTCTTGCACTCATATCTCATTTAAATTTCCAAATTTCTTTCCTCTTGTTTACTTATAAACACCATGACAAGGTTTTCGTCAACTCCCTCCTTCCCTCTGTCTCTACCTAATCCTCTGTTCTGCCCCCTGCTTCCACCTTTATCCTTTCCCCCTTATCTCTTCCACCTCCTCCTCCCCTTCTCCCCCCTCCTCTGTCTGCCTACTCTTCACTCCTCACCCATTACTCCACTTTCTTCCTGTTCTACCCCCCCTCTGTCCTACTACCCCACCACCAAACCCTCCTCCTACACTCCTCTCCCTGTCACTTCACCCCACTGCCATCCACATCTCCCTCCCTGCCCACCTCCTATTGGTTCCCTTTCCAGCTCAGGTGCCCGCACCATCACTAAACTCTATTCATATCGGTCCCCCAAATTAATCTCACCTCCACGTTACAGCAACCCGGACAATCTCATTCACATCTCCCCCACAAATGCTATCTCTCTATCCTGTGCCCTCTGGAACGCCAGGTCAGTCTGTAATAAACTGGTCCCCACCCATGACCTTTTTATCTCCAACTCTCTGAATCTCCTAGCCATCACTGAAACTTGGATCTCACCCTCTGACACCACTTCTCCTGCTGCTCTATCCTCTGGGGGCTTTGCCTTCTCCCACACCCCCCGGCCTGGGGGTCGCCATGGTGGTGGAGTTGGGGTCCTTCTATCCACCAGTTACTCATACCAGCTAATACCCTCTGAACCATCCCTTACATTCCCCACATTTGAGGTTCATGCTATACGACTCTTCCAACCAGTAAACCTCAGAGTAGCTGTCATTTACCGTCCCCCTGGCTCTCCCTCCAAATTCCTTGACAACTTCGCTTCCTGGCTCCCTCACTTTCTCTCCTCAGATCTTCCCTCCATTATCCTAGGTGATTTTAATATTCCTATTGACATTCCCACAGAATCCTCTGCAGCTAAACTCCTTACCCTCACCTCTTCATTTGGTCTCGCCCAATGGACCTCCTCACCCTCCCATGTGAGTGGGCACTCACTTGACCTGGTCTTTACGCACCGTTGTGATATTTCTGATTACTCCAATTGCCCATTCCCCCTCTCTGACCATCACCTTCTCTCTTTTAACCTATCCCTCTCTCCTTGCCCTCCTCTAACTCCTAAGGCTACCATTACTAAGCGTAATATTGAGGCTATTGACACTGTTGCTTTTTCCTCCCTGCTGGACTCTCTTCTCTCCCCTATCATTTCTCTCTCCTGTCCTGAACAAGCTACTTCCCTGTACAATTCCTCCCTTGCTTCTGCTCTTGATTCTGTTGCTCCAGCAATAACCACTCACCCTCGCAGATCCACACCACAACCCTGGCATTCCAAATGCACCAGATACCTACAAAAGTGTTCAAGAATTGCGGAGCGTCAGTGGAGAAAGTCACGCTCTAAGGCTGACTTCCTCCATTTCAAATTTATTCTCTCCTCCTACAGTGCTTCCCTGTCTCTCTCCAAACAAACATATTTCAAGAACCTCATCTCCTCCCAGTCCTCAAACCCCCGGCGTCTCTTTGCCACTTTCAACTCCCTACTCTGCCCTTCCCCTCCTCGCCTTCCCTCCTCGCTCTCTGCCCTCGACTTTGCCACCTACTTTACATCTAAAATTGACTCCATACGTGAGGACATCATATCCCATCAGACCCTTAGCACTCCTCTCCCTCCTTGTCCTTACCACCCCTCCCCTTCTGTCTCACCAACTCTGACATCCTTCTCCCCTGCTTCTGGAGAGGAAGTCTTGGCCCTCATCCGGTCCTCCCCTCCTTCCACCTCCCCTCTTGACCCTATCCCTTCCCGTCTCCTCTCCCACTTGTCTCCTTCTGCCTGTTCCCATCTGGCTCACCTCCTTAATCTTTCCCTATCATCTGGCACTGTCCCTTCTGCATTCAAACATGCTCTTGTCTCCCCCATTCTTAAAAAACCTACCCTTGATCCTAACATACTTTCAAACTATCGACCCATCTCTCTTCTCCCTTTTGCTTCCAAACTCCTTGAGCGTATTGTCTACAACCGCCTTACCACCTTTCTTTCCTCCCACTCCCTCCTTGACTCATTTCAATCTGGCTTCCGATCTCTCCACTCCACGGAAACTGCCCTCACGAAAGTCAGCAACGACCTCCTTGCTGCCAAATCCAAGGGTCACTACTCTCTGCTCATTCTCCTTGACCTCTCTGCTGCATTTGACACTGTAGACCACCCTCTCCTCCTGCAAATCCTTTACTCTCTCGGTTTACGTGAAACTGCCCTCTCCTGGCTTTCCTCCTACCTCTCTGATCGTTCCTTCGCTGTGTCCTCTCATGACTCCTCTTCCCCTCCACTTCCACTAAAGGTAGGAGTTCCCCAAGGTTCTGTTCTTGGACCTCTCCTTTTCTCCCTATATACATCCTCTTTAGGTGAACTCATTAACTCCTTTGACCTCCAATATCATCTCTATGCAGATGATACTCAAATTTACCTTTCCACCCCTGAGCTCACCCCTGAGCTCCTTACCCGTATCTCCAACTGTCTCTCTGCTGTCTCTTCGTGGATGTCCCAGCGCTTTCTTAAACTTAACATGTCTAAGACTGAGCTGATCATCTTCCCACCCTCTTCCACTACATCACTTTCCACAATTTCGTTATCTATTGATGGCACAACTATCTCCTCTAGCCCCAAAGTGCGCTGTCTTGGAGTTATCCTAGACTCCTCCCTCTCCTTTAAACCGCACATTCAGCACATCTCGCAGTCCTGCCGTTTTCACCTAAAAAATATCTCCAGGATTAGACCCTTCCTCACCCAGGATGCCACTAAAACCCTCATCCACTCACTGGTCATATCCAGATTGGACTACTGTAACCTTCTCCTAGCTGGCCTCCCAGTCTCTCACCTCTCTCCACTACAATCTGTTCTCAATGCTGCTGCTCGGCTCATCTTCCTCTCCAGACGTTCTATATCTGCTTCCCCTCTCCTTCAAGCCCTACACTGGCTCCCCTTCCCCTTCAGATGCCAATTCAAGGTTCTTACATTCACCTACAAAGCCCTCACCAAATCCTCTCCCGCATACATTTCTGACCTTCTCTCCCTTCACACTCCCACCCGCCCACTTCGCTCAACTAATGCATGCCGCCTCTCTTGCCAACTGATTACTTCCTCCCACTCCCGCATCCGAGATTTTGCCTGTGCTGCTCCCTACCTTTGGAATGCTCTCCCTCTCCCTATCAGACTCTCCACCTCTCTACAAATCTTCAAACGGGCTCTCAAGACCCACTACTTCATCAAGGCCTTCCAGCACTCCTCCTAACCCACCTCATGCTCTTTCCTTCCTATCTTCCCCTTCTGTGTCACGCCTGTCTGTCTGCCCCTCCCCTTAGAATGTAAGCTCTCATGAGCAGGGACCTCTTCCCTCATGTGCTTCTCTTTACATTTTCTTCTACTCTCTACTCCCCATTAGGGCACCTAACACGGGACCACCAACTCCCGGCAGCTTATTGTGAGTGCTTTAATCACTATTTCAGCAATGTATATAAGTTGTGTCCCTGTCCTGCACTGTAATGTACTGTAAGTTACTTGTTTCTTGTTCACTTATTAGTTCTATGTACTATGTAAGGCGCTGCGGAACACTTGTGGCGCCATATAAATAAAGGATAATAATAATAATAATAATAATAATATACCTTGGTTTCTTGTCTAAACACAGTACCATCATATACAGTAGTCTCAGCCAGTGTCCACTTTAAAGGTATATCTACATTTATATTGTGTTTTTTGCACAAAAATTGCACTAAAATGGTAAAATAAATACTTTTGGTATAGTTAGCAGACAGATTTTTACCCATATTAAGTTTTCACACATTAATGATCAATTCAAAATTGTTTGAATTTCATTTATGTAAATTTTTATTTATAAACATTACACAAAGATTTTGCAAAAGCAAACTATTATTGTAAGAAAACTGCAATATCAGCACCAAAATTAACCAAAACATTTTGTAGCAATACAAAACATTAAATTCAACAGTTATTTTTTTATTAAACATTTACTGGCTTCCCCTAGCACCACCCCAGTGCTTTTGAGACCCGTTCTGGTGCGCGAGTGTGCGCCATGGTGGTGTAGTAACACGGGTAGTTGTGTGTAAGGTGCTGCCTCCCGATGTACTCACATTTGGATCGGGTAAGCGGACCAAGGATTGTATGTCTAATATCAACACCATTTAAGTCACAAATTGCATTTTTTGTATCTCCACAAGTCTCACTAAAGTTTCTGGAACATATTGTTGGATCCCTGCATCCTGGACAAAGTGGTTTGGAATCGTGAATTTGATTTGCAGATTAGTTCCAGGCTGTTTGCCATTCTGGTAACTTCCAGAGTTTGTGTATTCATAGTGCGGATGCATCTGTGAGTGGTTTTGTTAAGTGTTGTTATTTGCCGCAATTGGGTGGTAGGCATAGGCATGGCCAGCTGCTGTGACTGATAGACTTTTTTGCCATTAGGTGACTTCTGGCACACCAGGAGGAGTGGTAGGGGCAAGTAGTAGTGTTGACAATTTCACTCTAGGGGTGGCTGGCATTGTTGGGGTAACGGGGTACATTTCCAGTGTCACCATTAGATTTTCATCCTCTGTAGGATCCACATCTGACAGTGGCTCACCAGCTTCCATGACATTGTCAGCAGGACCTATGACAGAATAGTGGATGGATAAGTATTGTTGTCTTAATTTAACATGAAATACTGTATCCAAACAATCCTATGCTAGTGTGCCCATACAGCAAGTGCCAAAATATTGGTGTCTACTTTAAAATGTCACCAGTAAGTGCTAAGACTACATTCTAAAATCCATTTTGTTTATTAAAATGACAATATATGTATTTTGTTTTTACAAACATTGGCCAGAATAACCCATGATCCTGCCAATGTTTCCAGATATTATTTTTCTTTTGTGCAAATGTAGAACATTGTGTAGCGTGCAATGTCCATGGTGTTTTTGTGTTTAAACACACACTCACCAGAAAGGTGCAGCTCCAAATTCTCTTGTGCTATGGGCAGGAGGGACACTGACGGCTGCGGCACATCTATGGCCAGTCTTCTTCGTCTGGGCGAAGGTGCAGAAGAAGGACCTACAAAATCAACATAACATTTAATGGGTTGGGTATGAGTTCCCGGAGGTCAGGATGCCGATGGTCACAATAGCACCAGTGGCATCCCGATAGTGAAGATCCCAACAGCGGTAGGTAAGTATAGTAAAACTAACTCTAATCCGTACCCTAACCTGGTACCTAAACCTAACCTCCCCCCTAGTGCCTAAACCTAATCTCCCCCTCTCTCTACCCTAACCCTCCTTCCCCGATGCCTAGACCTAACCTCCCCCTCCCCACACCCTAACCCTCCTCCCTTAGTGCCTAACCCTAACCCTCCCTCTAGTGCCTAATCCTAACCCCTAACCCTCCCCTAACCCCTAATACTACTTTCGGGATGTCGGCAGTCAGGATACTGGTGCCAGGATGCTGACACTGCCGGGATTCTGGTGCTGGTATTTAGACCGTCGGCATCCAGCACACCGAGATGCTGACTACATCCCCATTTAATACTCACTATAGAAATGTGTGTTAAAAATATAAAATGGCCAGAATATTTACCAGCCTCCTCTTCCTCCTCATCTATATGTTCTGTTGGTGCTGGCCTATCAGATGCAGTGTATTGTATTATCAAAGCATTAAAATTAGTACAAAAAATTACTACATATGCACTTTCATTCTGCAAGCCATGTTGATTCAAACTAGGTTTGTGCACCGGCCACTTTTCGTGTTTTGGTTTTGGATCTGGATCTTTCTTCGAGACACAGTGGGCGGCACTAACGTGTGGCAGTTCAGTTTCTAATTTCCAACACGGATACAGTGTGTTATTCAGTGTGGGTTGGATACACCAGTAGTGCACTTACTATGACAGCAGTGTCGGCAGAGCGGGGTTGCTGACAGTGGCCCTGATTCAGAGCCGGACGCTCTGACAGAGCACTCACCCTGAATCAGGGCCGTCCCTGCTCCTTTTTGGAGCGGCCTCCTGGCCACTCGCATAGCTGTGGGTGACCACCGACAGCTATAGCGAGCGGCCAAAATGATGGTCGCGATGGTCAAGACCATCGTGACCATCGGGCTTGCGATGAGACCCTGCGGTAGGGTCTCGATGCCGCAAGCCCAGGAGTGCTTTTGGCTCTATCAGAGCCAAAAGCACTCCCACTGACATCACTAGTGATGTCAGTGGGGCCGGACCCAGACGGTAGGCGTTCCCATGGGAACGCCTCTGTCTGGGCAGCCACGCCTCGGCACGCCCACCAAAGGTGGCGTGCTGTCAATCACCATCGACAGCACGCCCCCTTTGGTGTGAGACCCTTAACGACGGCTTGGCCGTAGTTATTCAGGTCTCGCGCATGCGCATGATGGAGGCGCCTCCATCGTGCGCATGCGCACTTGGGCACCATCGACCCGCTTGCGAGCACTCAGCGCTCACGAGCGGGTCTGAATCAGGCCCAGTGTCCTCAGTACATGGAATGGTAGTGCTGCGGTACTGGCAGTGTCCTCAGTGAAGGGTGCTGGTGATGCCGGCAGTGCGGGGGTGCCAGCGGGGGTGCCAGAGGTGTCTTTAGTGCAGGTTTGCTGGCTGTGTCAGAAGTGCAGGGGTGCAGCACTATGTTAGTACAGGTTTTATGGCTGTGTCGGCAGTGCAGGGGTGCCAGCGGTATCCTCAGTGCAGGTTTGCTGACTGTGTCAGCAGTGCAGGGGTGTTCTCAATGCAGGGTGCCAGCGGTGTCGGCAGAGTGGGGGTGCCAGCGGTGTCCTCCGTGCAGGTTTGTTGACTGTGTCGGCAGTGCAGTGGTACTGGTGCTGTCCTCACTGTGGGAGTGTCGGCAGTGTGGGGGGTCGCTGACGGGGTCCTCAGTACATTGGGCAGCAGTGCAGGAGTGTCGGCAGTGGTGGTGTCGGCAGCGGGGGATGCAGCCAGTGGGGCTACCGGCGGTAGTCAGGCGGTGGGGGAAGGCAGCCGCCAACCTATTTTTCTTCCTTTGTAGTGTTTTCAATAGGCTTAACGCTGATTGGCTGAGAGCCGTGATAGATGGCTCTCTCAGCCAATCAGCGTTAAGCCACACTGAGAACAAAACCTTGTGACTCGACAGAGGGGTCGCAAGGTTTTGCCTCAGGTCAGGGATCCGGAGCAGGCAGGGAGATCCGAGCTGTGGTCGGATCGCCCCGGATCCCCGGAATTCGGGTGGGTCCGGTTCTCAGGGAACCGGACCCCCTCATCTCTAGTTCTGGGTTTTGTGTTTTGGACCTGTATTTTTTTGGAAAAAAGCATAAAAACAGCTAAAATCACAGAATTTGTGGGTTTTTCTGCTCCTATGCTATTATTAACCTCAATAACATACATTTCCACTCATTTCCAGTCTATTCTGAACACCTCAGAATATTGTTTTTATGCCAAAAGGTTGCACCGAGGTAGCTGGATGACTATGCTAAGCGACACGAGTGGGCGGCACAAACACATGGCCCATCTAGGAGTGACACTGCAGTGGCAGACAGGATGGCAGTTTGAAAAACTAGGCCCAAAACAGTACATAATGCAAAGAAAAAAAAGAGGTGCAAGATGGAATTGTCCTTGGGCCCTCCCACCCACCCTTATGTTGTATAAACAGGACATGCACACTTTAACAAACCAATCATTTCAGCGCCAGGGTCTGCCACACGATTGGTTCGTTTGGGCCCCCACAAAACAAGCTGGCAATTAATCTGTCCCTGCACAAACTGGCTCTACGGAGGCAAGATGTTGTTCTCATCCTCCTCATCCACCGATTCCTCACCCTCTTCAGTGTTGTGTGCATCCTCATCCTCACAGAGTATTAATTTGTCCCCGCTGGAATCCACCACCACAAGTCCCTCTGTACATTCTGGAGGCTGGTCTCTCTGGAAGAATTGATAATTCATTTTGATGAACATCATCTCCACATTTTGTGGAAGCAACCTCCTACGCCTTTCGCTGACAAGGTTCCCGGCTACACTAAACACTCTTTCGGAGTACACACTGGAGGGGGGGGCAACTTAGGTAAAATAGAGCCAGTTTGTACAGTGGCCTCCAAATTGCCTCTATTTCCTGTCAGTACAGGTACGGACTGTCTGAAATGCCTACTTGGATGCTGTCACCGATGTAATCCTCCACCATTCTGTCAATGGTGACAGTATCATATGCAGTGACAGTACACATATCAGAAATTGTTGCCAGGTCCTTCACTCCGGACCAGATGTCCAAACTTAGTCCTGTCTGCCCTGCATCACCACCAGCGGGTTGCTTAGGATACCTAAATTGTTTCCTGGCAGCCACAGTTGCGGGAGAAAATGAAGAAGGAGCTGTTGACGTGTCACGTTCCGCTTCAGCTGACAGTGTTTTCACCAGCAGGTCTTTGCACCTCTGCAGGCTTGTGTCGGCCGGAAAGAGAGACACCACATAGGCTTTAAACCTAATATCGAGCACAGTGGCCAAAATGTAGTGGTCTGATTTCAACAGATTGACCACCCTCGAATCCTGGCAAAGCGAATGAAGAGCTTCATCCACAAGTCCCACATACCGAGCGGAATCGCTCCATCTTAGCTCCTCCTTCACTTTCTCCAGCTGCTTCTGCAAAAGCCTAATGAGGGGAATGACCTGACTCAAGCTGGCAGTGTCTGAACTGA
Organism: Taudactylus pleione; assembly: GCA_031769625.1. Lineage (NCBI taxonomy): Eukaryota > Metazoa > Chordata > Amphibia > Anura > Myobatrachidae > Taudactylus > Taudactylus pleione. The sequence goes on from JAUIMM010000018.1 coordinate 19,992,125, forward strand.
CTTCACGTGTGGCAAGTTCGAAGGGCTGGAGAACCTTGCACAACATGGAAATCATTCTCCACTGCGCTTGAGTCAGGTGCATACCCCCTCCTTTGCCTATGTCATAGGTGGATGTATAGACTTGAATGGCCTTTTGATGCTCCTCCATCCTCTGAAGCATATAGAGGGTTGAGTTCCACCGCGTCACAACCATTTGCTTCAGGTGATGGCAGGGCAGCTTCAAGAGTGTTTGCTGGTGCTCCAGTCTTCGGCACGCAGTCTCTGAATGGCGAAAGTGGGCAGATATTTTTCGGGCCATCCAAACCGTCTCCTGCACGTCCCTGTCATTTTTCAGAAAATTCTGCACCACCAAATTTATTGTGTGAGCAAAACATGGGACGTGCTGGAATTTGCCTAGATGTAATGCCCGCACAATATTGGTTGCGTTGTCAGATATCACAAATCCCCAGGAGAGTCTAAATGGGGTAAGCCATTGGGCGATGATTTCCCTCATTTTCTCTAAGAGGTTGTCGGCAGGGTGTCTCTTACTGAAACCGGTGATACAAAGCGTAACCTGCCTTGGAACGAGCTGGCATTTCTGAGATGCTGCTACTGGTGACACTGCTGTTGTTTCTGCATAAGGCGATACATCTACCCAGTGGGCTATCACAGTCATATAGTCCTTAGTCTGCCCTGTTCCAATTGTCCACTTGTCCATGGTTAAGTGGACATTGGGTACAACCACATTTTTTAGGACACTGAGGACACTTTTTCTGATGTCTCTGTACATACTTGGTATCGCCTGCCTAGTGAAGTGGAATCTAGATGGGATTTGGTACCGGGGACACACTTCCTCCATCAATTGTCTAAATCCCACTGCACTAATGGCAGATACCAGATGCATGTCTAACACCAATATAGCTGTCAAGGCTTCAGTTATCCGCTTTGGTTCAGGATGACTGCTGACATACTTCATCCTCCTCACTAAGGACTGTTGGAGGGTCAATTGCTTAGTAAAAGAAGTAGTGGTGATCCAACTTCCTCTCTGGGTTGATGAATGACTCCCAGCAGCAACAGCAGCAGCGGCAGCAGTTGGCATAGCAATGCAGGATCCTCCCGAGGAATCCCGGATAGGAGAGTCAGTCATGCCAGTGACATGGCCTGCAGGACTACTACCGATCCTGACTGAGGAGGAAATTGATGAGGAGGGAGTTGACAGTGTGGTTTGCAGGTGCTTGGATACAACAGGAAAAGGGGATTTAGGTGACCCTGGACTGCTTTCGGTCTTAGCCACAGTTTCTGAACTTGACAGTAACTTTTTATGAACACACTGCAGGTGACGTATAAGGGAGGATGTTTCTAGGTGGTTAACGTCCCTACCCCTACTTATTCCACCTTTACATATGGTACATATGGCAAGACAGTTGTTGTCCGGATTTGGATAGAAATATTTCCAGACCAAAGAGATGGAATGTTTGGTCTTCTGCCCAGGCATGACCGTGATGGGCTTTTTCATCCCACGGACAACAACTGTCTCCCCCGGTGCCTGATTTAAACAAACCATTTCACCATCAGAATCTCCTCGTCAACTTCCTCCTCAGCGCCAGTTACACCAATATCCTCAGCCTGTTGTACTTCAACAGTGACATCTTCAATTTGAATATCAGCAAGTGGACTGTGGGTGCTCCTTCCAGTACTTGCAGTGAGCGTGCAAAAGGTGGAAGGAGCCACCTCTTCCCGTCCAGTGTTGGGAATGGAAGGCATCGTAACCGTCGCCACACTTGGACTCTCCATGGGGATTTGTGATATATTCTTAGAATTAGAAAGCACAGTTCTTTGCTGTGCTTTTGCCAGCTTAACTCGTTTGATTTTTGTAGTGGGAGGAGGGCTTCCATCATCATGTGAAGCTGAACCACTAGTCATGAACATAAGGGAGGACCTTAGCCGTTCCTTGCCACTCCGTGTCATAAATGGCATATTGGCAAGTTTACATTTCTCCTCAGACAATTTACATTTATTTTTTAAGGTAATTTTCCTGAACTTTGCCATTTGGGATTTTATATGCCCTCTACTATGACATTGGGCATCGGCCTTGGCAGACAACGTTGATGACATTTCATCGTCTATGTCATGACTAGTGGCAGCAGCTTTAGCACTAGGAGGAAGTGGTTCTTGATCTTTCCCTATTTTATTTTTATTGGACAAATTTTTATGTGCTATTGATGCACGTGCGGCTATGGCGCACACAAACACAGAAAAAGATTTTTTTTTCAGGCACTTTGGGGGTCACACCACCCTTCAACAGACGATCCAGCTGGCCCTTTATTTATGACACAGGTGCACGCTTGGCCAGGTGGCCAATCAGGAGCCGTACTAGGCAGAATGTAAATTGTGGCCGAACATGGATAGGGCGCCGGGTCCAAGTGAGAGCACAGACCACCAGTAGTGGGGGAGAACAGCAGCAGGCGGCGGTCACCCCTATCCCACTTCCCCCGGGTCACTATGCCGGCCCTGTGTTCCGGTAGTTTTCTTCACATTTTGAGGTTAGCTATACAAAAGCATTTATTATGGTTTTTGGTGATTTTTTAATATCAAATTTTATACAGTTTTATTCCAAATTCTGTAATTTATTGCTGATTGAAATCCATCACCAAAGAATCAAATGAATATCTTAATTAGTCTTTGAGATATTGAATATTTGCATCAATATACACTTGACTAAATAACAAACCCTGCGTGTGAATGCAATATTGCAGCACAATGTTATACAAGTGTGCAATACAGAAGTAATATGTTCCAAACAGCCAGCAGTGTAAATTTTAAACAACATGACATTTTTTACATGACTAATTTAAAAAAAATGCACTTTGGCAAAATGCCATTTACTAGGCCGCCTGGGGAGCATTCCATGTCCCTGACGTGCAGTTGCTGGATCACTTCAGGTGGAATGAGAAGCTTCAGTGGCTCCTCATGTTCCAAATATTGTGCCTAGTATGGTGAGTCGAACCCAGATTGCCTTGATGCCTTGTCCTCCTTGCCATCTTGGCCTTGACACAGAGCTTAATATTAGAGAAACGCTTTTTGTAGTTAACCTTATTCCTCTGAGTAGACCCCACAGCATTGCCTGCAGACTCCCAAATTTGGGTCTTCTGTGATACCCAGGTAAACGGTGTCAGAGTAATTTCAAACAGTAATGTGATATTAGAGATATACTTACCTCATGTATGTAATACAGTGTATAAATTGTTGCTTATAATGTGGTCGTTTGACACATGCGTTAGTAACAACCATTATCCAGAAAACTATTTTCTCTTAGGATCGAAACATGTATTTATGCATACAGAAATCAGCTGTAGTTTTTAGTGCACTTATTTGTCTATTAGTTTATTTTTCAATATTCATTAGGTGTTGTCTCACACGATATGTGAATTTTGTACACGGACAGTGCGTGCACGGTCCCCTAGGCAACGCAACGGCGGCGGTGACGTCATCGATGAGCGCCGATGCCTGAGCGGCAGCCGGAAGCCGCTCTGAACGGGGCCGGACACGCGTGTCCGAGGGGGGCGTACAGGTATATATAAGGTGAGAAGTGTGTCTTTATATTTGTCCTGATGACGAGTTTGATAATAAACTCGAAACGTTGATATGTGACAGAGTTACCTGTGTGGATTATTACCAAGACCGGAGAGTGACACCTACATTTATTCTATCTACTACTCAGTGAGCACCACGGCAAGTTTATCTTGGATTAGGAGTGCCTACACCCTGGAAACTATATATATATATATATATATATATATATATATATATATATTTTGATTATGCTTGTATTTGGTTAGTCACTACTGTAGTATTACAAAAGAACTAGATACCTTTCTGTAATATTTAATCAGAGTCGATACTGCAGTAATGGAATATTAGCCTTTAATCCTGTGTAAGGTTGCTTGATAATTATCAGGCTGTAATGTAAGGTCACTGCTGCTTCTCCCAGCCCAGTGTTTTACAACTATAGGGGGATGTCCCTTGGCAACAGGGGTGATCACAAGCAGAGGGGTGATTGTCTTACCCGAGTCCACAGACGGTCGCTGTATGGCTCCTGTTTGCAGCTTCACCGGACGGGCGGATGCCGGTCTTCCCAGCAGTTGCCTGGACCACCACTACCCAGCGGGTCTCAGGGCTGCTTTGGCCACTTCGCAGGTCTCCCGCCACAGGGATAGTGCTGCTGTGCTGTTTCTCCAGGTGCAAGTGGCTGACGCTCTGTCTCACGAGTCCTTGGTTCGGCTGCGTACACGTCACTCACTCTTGATGCGGAAAGTACAGGCTTCACGCTGAGCTGCTGCCTTGGCTGCACACACCCGCCAATGCTTCACACCAACTCTCCTTCCCAGCACTCCTTGCTGATACACTCCATGCTGGATCTGCTCACCTCCCAGCCTATGTAGCAGCTGTATATATCCCTTCTGCAGATCCGGGATAACAGTCTAAATCTGGGCTTCCTGCCCTTAGGGCACCGAATCAGCTGCAGGCAACATGCAATGTAACTGGCAGCATTGTATTGCCTGGAAGCCACATTAACCCTTGGTATTCCTGAGAGAGTAAAATAAGCTGTGTTATCACCTTTTCAGTTTTGGGATTATTCCTGGGGGTTACATCCCTCCGTGCTTTAAAGATGCATTCCTCACGCAAAGCGTAACTTGCAAAGTCTCACATTAACAGTCTTTAGTTTGTTAGCAATAATATCAAAAGCAGGGACAGAAATGAGGATCAAATTATTGGTCAATCAGTGCATACAGTATGGCAATAGTAAGAGAAAACAGGTTCAAACAAAATTGCATTTCAATAAATTGTGCCACAAATACATAATGTCAAGGCTATAATGTTAGTATCATATGACAAATCAAACATAGGTAGAGCCACCCCTACTAAACACTCTATTGTCTACAGTGTACAGATGGAGCACCTTTGTTCATTTTTCCTGACTTTCTTGTCATCTGTTGTAGAAGAAAGACAAACTCTTCACCACTCATGGAGGTGTACTCGCCGTCTGGGTGATGCTGCTCTGGGAAAAGCCATTTTACTTCCCCTTTAGCTTCGCTCAGGGATTCTGCCGGATCATGAGGCTCAGACATTGACATAGCTAAATCTGATGCATTGGGTTTCGGGGGAACCCCCAAGCCTTCACTTGCAGCTGTGTAGATCATTTGGTATCCTTTTTCTGGTCAGCTGCACTAGAATCAGCCTGATTAAAGTGGGTCATATTAGAATTGGTACATTCCACTTTCAGTCTGCTCTCACGTACCGGCTCTGGAGGGGGTTGCGACCTAACTACATCCTGCAGGCTCAGTTGCACCATTTCACTAGGTTCCTTCATGTCCCTTTCATCTCTTCGCCCCAAGGATTCACTCTGCTCTGGGACATTGGGATCTTGATGTCTGTGTTCAGCTGGTATCATCTGGTGATATGGTAGGTGCCGACTCCTCCGTTAAGACTGTGGAAGATCATCTTTGTGTCCATCAGTTGCACTTTCAACTGCTCTTGTCCTTTCTCCACTATCGCTGTATTGATCATGTTGCTGGCTATTATGTAGAGGATCGTCATGACATGGATAGCACCAATTTTTCTTGCGCTCTGTTGCAAATTTGCTGCCTTGTACCGGAACACCACCTGGACCAGTCACATTAATGGCTTTTATGCCTTTCTTTCCATTCGACAATTCGAACTCGACCATTTCGCCACTTCCCAGGCTTCTGAAACACTGTTCAGGGATAGTCTTCTTTATGGCTGCATAATGTACGTATACTCTTCTTATGGTATCTGTTCTTTTAATGAATCCATAACCATGTGGTACGGTGAACCACACAACATGACCCAAAAGTCTTCTTGGGCTGATTCGCTTATCGTCAATGGCATATGATACATTAGACACTGTAACTTGGTCCTGTCTTACTGCAATTGGACCTACATCTATTCTTGAGGGCTGTCAACAGTTAAACTCAATGTGAGCACTTTGTCTGCATCGTCGACATATAGGTCTCCCTTGAGTGTCGAATTGATTAATTACTCACCTTCCGGTCTCTCGGGAAACATCCCATCGGGGTTGGTTTTACACTCTGCGGTCTGGATACCATTCCTCACATCTGGTTACAGCCCATTTTTGTCTCGGATCTCTTATCTATTTTCTCATTTTGGTGAGCCACAGGTTGAGTTCGGCAACCCTGTCAGTCATTTCCCTGATCCTGTTGTCGTTTGCAGCTGGGTTCCCTTCTCGCAGTTCCATGGTCGATCCTGTTCATGACGCCAAATGTGATACCCATGTAAACGGTGTCAGAGTAATTTCAAACAGTAATGTTCTCACTTTACTTGGCACTTGAATTTCTCCAACCAGCACAGGTTCTAAGGTGCGGTTCAGAGAGGTAACATCACAACACATTAAATGATTACAGTATACCTTATAGTATTAGTGCATTTATAACCAACTAAAGCATATCTCAAATAAACGTTTATCAAGAAGCTGAATGTTCCCATAAATTGAGTCCAGTAGTAATAAAATGTCTCTTGTTTCTTCACTGATCATACAAAAACAAAGGAAGTTGAGGATCCAATAATAAGCATTTATAATGAAAGTGAATTGCTCTTTCCAGAACACTATGGATTCCAATATATATATTGGTCAGTCACTACTGTAGTATTACAAAAGAACTAGATACCTTGCTGTAATATTTAATCCGAGTCACTACTGCAGTAATAGAATATTAGCCTTTAATCCTGTGTAAGGTTGCTTGGTAATTATCTGGCTGTAATGTAAGGTCACTGCTGCTTCTCCCAGCCCAGTGTTTTACAACTATGGGGGGATGTCCCTTGGCAACAGGGGTGATCACAAGCAGAGGGATGATTGACTTACCCAAGTCCACAGATGGTCGCTGTATGGCTCCTGTTTGCAGCTTCACCGGACGGGCGGATGCCGGTCTTCCCAGCAGTTGCCTGGACCACCGCTACCCAGCGGGTCTCAGGGCTGCTTCGGCCAATTCTGCAGGTCTCCCGCAGCAGGGATAATGCTGCTGTGCTGTTTTTCCGGGTGAAAGCGGCTGATGCTGTCTCCCGAGTCCTTGGTCCGACTGCATACATGTCACTCACTGCTGATTCGGAAAGTACAGGTTTACGCTGAGCTGCTGCCGTGGCTGCACACACTGGCCAATGCTTCACACAAACTCTCCTTCCCAGCATTCCTTGCTGATACACTCCATGCTGGATCTGCTCACCTCCTAGTCTATGCAGCAGCTGTATATATCCCTTCTGCAGATCCAGGGTAACATTCTAAATCTGGGCTTCCCACCCTTAGGGCACCCAAATCAGCTGCAGGCAACATGCAAGGTAACTGGCAACATTGTATTGCCTGGAAGCCACATTAACCCTTGGTATTCCTGAGAGAGTAAAATAAGCTGTGTTATCCCCTTTTCAGTTTTGGCATTATTCCTGGGGGTTACACTTCCTCTTTGCAGGAGTGCGGACAACCTCAGGTCCAAAAAGCTGCCAGTGATGCTTCATTATTTCCTGCACTAAGGCCACATTTTCAGCAAACATAAATTTAATGTTATGGCCTGTCTTGGTTTTGTCCCTCTGCCTATGCATTTCATGGCTATCCCCATCACAGACATTGGGATCCTACCCTGCCACCTCCTCCACCTAACTCTCCAACCCACGTGCTTCTGCCACAGACATGCTAATCTCCACTAAATAAAACACATGCCTAACACAGAGAAAAGCACAAACAAACACATACCACACACAGGGCCTGATTCAGCAGTGCATGCTAGTGCACTGCTGAACGCAGATTCCCGATGTTCGGGAATCTCTGAGTGTGCAGAATGGGTCCTGCTAACACCCTCGCAGACTGGCAGCAGACTGGCAGTGATTGACAGTCTGCTGCCATTTGTTGGAGGGGAGGGGGCGGCGATGCCCTCCGTTTCCTGAAACAGAGGAGTGTCGCCACCGTTGCGGCAGAAGGAAAAAGCCAGGATCTCCGTCGGCTGAAGGAGATTTCCTGGCCTCTTCCGCTAAACTGCGGTGACCGGCTGTGGGACCCCATGGGTCACCGCAGCCAGCCAATATTACGCAGATTATCCGATGCTGCATTGGACAACGCAGCTCAGATAAGTAATGCACAGGAGGCATGATGCCTCCTGCTGCATTACCAGATCTACAAGGATCGCAATTGCGAAGCTGCCTGCATGCAGCTTTGCATTTACGTGCCTTGCAGAATCAGGCCCACACTCCACAATCACACACAAATAAACACTGACAAGACAAAACTAAAAATGACAGACCGATAACTTAGACTAATACAATACAAGACTACTAAGTACACAAGACAACATGCTCAAATATCACCACTCAGAACTCGAAAAAAATACACTTGAAAACAACCACCAACACTGAACCTCTCTCCACTAAAAAACCCACAAGGTGCGGGCAGGTCTGTTTGGGACATATTTATATGCCTTAGGCACGTATGTCTCTGGGCCTGATTCAACAAGGATTGCAACTGCGATTAAGCACGCAATCTGACGATTGTTGCATTCTGCGCATGCATTGCCGTACACCTGCTCAAACCAGACACTGCGATCGGGACTGCAATCAGTGACTATGCAGACCCATCGCAGAGTGATTGACGGGAAGTGCCTTTTGGTGGTGATGGGGGTGTGGTCGGTGAAACGCAGGCGTGCCAGTGCATTTGAACGCCATTGCAGGGACGTGCATAAATTATCCATTGCAATGCCATACGCAGCTGGGGCCTTCACTGCATGCGATAAGGTTAGCAATTCCTGAGTAAGGTCAGACCTTGTGCAAGTGTGCATGAGGCTGCTATGGCACTTGATGTAACCTATGGTTTCACAGTCTTGCAAAGTATTACAGATGTGTGTAAGGTAAGGTGGGCGTCCTTATGTTGTGTTGCGTCGGCATAGCGATCACAGTGGATTAGCATATCATCGCAGTGAGACTGCGTGCATTATCGCTCAAAAACCTAAAGTCTGGGGAGTGTTTGGCCATTGTCAGAGGAAACATGGAGGAAATTACAAATTCATACAGCATCAGAAAACACGAATCTGGCAAACATGATTCTTGCTAAATTTGTGAGTTTGTTTGAAATAAACTCACTCGTGTCTATGCGATGTCAAGCATGTTTAATACTCGGCTAGACACGATTCTTAGTAAATTTATCCCTTGTGCTTATTTCTTGTACTTTTAAGATTATCCATGACACTGCGATCTTATAATTGTGGCACATTTTAGTCAAATAAAAAAAATAAAATAAAAATAAAATGTTCATAATTTTAGGTTGAATTGTTACTTTCTTAATCTTGACAGTGTTTTTTCTTCATATATTGGTTTCATTAACTTGCCTTATTCTGTACCTTGGAGACAGCAACATTTAATAAAAACAAACAGTTGGAATTGCTCCTCATCGCTATATATCCAGCTGCCATTTATACATATGTAAAGAGCCACTGTACACCCTTATGGAAACCACAGTAAAATACAATAATGTAAGGATAAGCTCCTGAATAGAGTCCAGCAATTGTTGGTATGGCTTTAGTCTCACAAAAGTCCAAAGCTTACCTTGAAAAAAGAAAATGATTTTTGACTTTTTAAACCCTTATCACTCCAAAATGACATGAGATTTTCAATGAGAAATGTATATGTAAGACACTCTATTATAGTATTAAATGTGTGCTGATAATAAATGTACAGTAGAAGTACACAGTAGGGTAATTTTCATTGGATCACTTGACACGGAATGACCCAAGATGCTTATTTTACACAAAACAAAATCCAACTCTACATGAGCTCTGATATGTGCAATTTCCACACATTCCTGACAATACAGTATGTTTAACATACACTTAATATTGTGGGAAGCTTTTTTGCTATCACAGTAACTGCAGATATATGGACATAAGGGTTACAAGCGCCTCTGCCTGCACTAGAGCCACACCTGCATTTACTGTAAACATTTCAAAGCTTTTGACAAACCTGATATACCTGATCAGTATACATTTGGAAAACCAGCTTTGTTACATTTCATTTGTGCAGTTTATAAAACTACAGTTTGGATTTGATCCACAGAGTGTGTACTAGCCATAAACAAAGGTAAGATATCAAATCTCTTTAATTTGAGTAAACCATATTCTGTGCAAAATGCCTCACTTTAGATAGTAAATAACAAATTCTGTAGATGGTGGTATAAGTTTGGCACCAAAACAAAGAACATTGTAGACATTCTAGTGTTAGAATGAAACTAAGAAATATACAATATCAAGTTCAACAAACTTTATTCCTTGCAGACAGTGATGATGACTAGTTGAAATCTATTAGTAAATCCAATTTGATACAAATAAACAGCAACATTTTTAATATGATGTCAATTAAGTGCATGTTTCAGCATATTATAGATTAGGGGCAGGCTACCTCAGGCACTCCAGCTGCTGTGGAACTACATATCCCAACATCCCCTGCCACAGATTTATGCTAAGTATGCTAAAACTGTGGCAGGCAGTCTGGGATGTGTAGATCCACAGCAGTTTGATTGCCACAGTTTGCCTACCCCTGTAATAGATAACTACTTTCGTGGAAAAGTTTATTTTAATTGCCTCATATGCATTTGCCACCATATTGACACAGTAAGTGGTAAATTAAGTCTTGCCGCTGTTAGGTTAGCAAAACTGGGAAGCATATTATCAATCAGCTGTCCCAGCAAAGATATACAGAAATGTGTTAGGACATTTTTCATCACTGTGATACTATCAACAAGCTTTGTTAAATAGACCCTTAAAGACTCTATTTAGTAAACATAAAAACATATTTTTCCAGCATTTTAGCTCTTGAAAATACTTTTTTTTTCTCTTCTCCCTATTTATAGAAGAGAAAACTGCAGTAAAATCACAGATTTCACAGAGTTGTCTTTTCTCAATGGGGGAAAATCACTTATGATATTAATAGAGAAGAGAAAAACATCTCTTCTCCAAACTTGGTATTCAAACTTCACTTGCCAGATGTGGATATGTTAAAAGAGTGTTCATGTAGTCACTCTACGCCAGTGATTTTCAACCTTTGTAAGCCCACAGCACACCAAGCAAGATTTTAAAATTGCTAAGGCACACCATCAGTCCCCCACAAGAAAAAAAATCACACACATTGGCCCCCACTGGAAAACTCACTCACAAATTGGTCCCGCACAGAAAAAAGAACAGACATTGGCTCCCACAGATAAAGACACACATTGGTCCCCACAAAAAAAATACAATGGCCTCCACAGAACAAAAACAAACACATTGGGCCCCACAGAAAAAAATATAAAACAAAATAGTCCCCACAGAAAAAAAAACAATCACGTTGTTTTTTTTTCCCTCTGGGGACCAACCAATCACATTGCTCTCCACAGGGGAAAAAAAATACATTAGCTCCCACAGAATAAAATAAAATAACCAGCTGAGAAGGCTCACTGTCGTTACTGTCCTGTCCCTCCCAGAAGAGCCCAGAACTGCCCAGGCCAGCAGTACAGTAAACTTTGCTGACCCGTGGCACACATGACAACTGCTCGCGGCACACTAGTGTGCCATGGCACAGTGGTTGAAAAATGCTGCTCTACGCTGTACCCATGGATCCCAAAACTGTGCAATCTTAGTGGTGGCAAAAACAGATTTATTAAATTCTGAGCTACATATTGAATCATAATGCCCTTTGTGATCTCATTAGGCTGACTATAGTTTTGTTAGCTTAGGTTGTGCCATTCTTGCCTACTTTTTAAAACTAGTTTCAGGGAGATTATAATTGGTAGTAGAATATAGTACACCCATAGGTGAAGTTAGACAAGTTAGACAAAATAGTACGCTCATAGGTGGGTTTACATACACTCTTTGGATGGAGCTAGACAAACCCCCTCAACAACGCAACGCACATGGCAAAGTGTGTCGCATCGTTGATGGGGGTATATCTAGCTCCACCCAAAGGGTGTGTCTAACTCCGCCTATAGGCATATCTGTGCTTAAATGCTTGTTGCAACATATTTCTGTATAACATTAGTGACAATGGGCTCTATTTACTACAATCTGCATTTAAAATGCGGTTGTACTGTGGTATTGTCTCCTAAATTCACATTGCGAATTTAGGGAATATCACAGGTATTTATTAAAAATCCCCTGCAGGGACAGAGCTTGTGATAAAGATCTGTCCCAGCAAATCCCCACCGCAATCTTTTCACTGTATTTTTTGACCTTTGGTCATCGGTGCTCAGGTGAATTCCTCTGGGGTTCCAGTCAGCTGGTCTCCCATCCTGAACTGTGACCCCGGTCAGCGGTTCTATGCAGCAGCTGACTAGGGTTACAGTGCAGGAGCCGGGAGACCAGCTTATCAGAGCCCCGGGGACATCACCGGAGCACCGATCACCAGGCCTGGAATCAGGTGGTGTTGGTTTTTTTGCTAATTTTTTTTGCAATGATCAGCTTGTGGTCTATTTAGACCACACAGCTGAGCGCTGGGGCCTGGCTTCCAGCTCTGCTCAGCCTGTTAGAGCAGAGCAGGAGTCCGGGAACTGGGGGAAACCCTGGATAACGCCGTCTCCAGGTGGTGTTATTATCACAGGGCTTCCCCCGGTATTTTTTCATATTTAATTATTAGTTACTTTGGCCAAATCACATTTCCCATTACAATTATGCGATCTGCTTACTAAAAATATTCGATAATTAGGGTTTGGAGTAGAATTTTTTCTGAATTCTACTCCAATTGCCCTTTAGTAAGTTTATGTGAAACTAAAATAATGTGAAAAGGTTGTGAAAACATCCTTTTTCACCTTATTTTATTATTATTATTATTATTATTATTATTATTATTATTATTATTATCGTTTATTTATATGGCGCCACAAATTTTAGTAAAAGTAATGTTAATAAATATAGCCCAATATCTTTTGGAAAATTTGGCAAGTATTGATACTAACACTGCTGTCTGCCTACTCGATTTCTTGTTTACAACTATTTGCTGTGATATGTCCTTTGTTCTCACTCAGCAGAATGTACATAATAATAAAGTGATGCCTATGCAATAAATTCCAAATGCAATAAATTCCAAATGCAATTTGACCTTGTGTGAATTCAACCCTAAGCATATAATCCTTGCTGGGTCGACTGAGATGTTGCAAAGTATTTTTTTTTTGGTGTATTAGAAGTTATTTCCTTGTGTTTACTGAACTGCCTGTAACTTGTATGCCCTACCTATATTTATTGGCTTTGCATTTTCCATATCTTTATAGTATCCTCCAAATCAAGTAATATATAATTAAATAAAATACTTTAATGATCATCTTTTGGTAAAACACAGATTTTAAAACTTTTTGCTGTATTGTCATTTTTGAGTGTTCACAGTGAGCAACTCACATTGGGATTAATATCTGCCCCTGTGTTTTAACTAAAGAGTACTAAGAAAAAAATGTTACCCTCAGTCACAGCTCACACTAGCAGCCAGCTGCAGAGGCTGTAACTCACAGAGATAAGACACTGTGATCAGGCGGCTGGAGCACCAAGGGCTTATGAGCAAGGACAGCATAGGCTCCTAAGCAATGACAGCAGTCACAGTGACTGCATAAAATCTTTATCTTTGCTCAGTAACTCCCTGGTGCCCCCCCCCCCCCCCTCCCCCCAGGGGCAGGTTGAATTGACTTGCAGTGAAGAATGCAGGATTTATCATTTACAATCCATGTTAGCAGGAGAGTAAACAGTGATATAGGAGCCTCCTGCAGGAAGTGGGAGTGTAGGCAACGATGGGAAGTGTCCAGGATTGCCTGTAGAAGAAATCCAAAATGTATAGATTTAGGAGGATGCAAGAGCCTGGCCAGTCTGATATGCATTGTTTTGCTATTTTAACTTAAATTGGTGTAAGTGCAATTCATCATGTACTGTACTTGTTTATTATTGTTTGTTTAAGCACTATGAAATACATTCACTTTGAGCATGTGTACAAATATTGGGTGGAATGTGATTTAAGCTTGAATTAATATAAATGCACAACATGCCTGGTTCTCCATTTAATATTTATTGTCATTTTAATTCCACAGACAGAACCACTGACAACCAGCAGTTGCTTAGCAAATATACTCTTTAGCTTCTGTGCAATGTTCTTAGAGAAACTCAGTATAATTACACATACTGTACCATACTGTCAATTCAAATCAATAAAACAAAGAGACAATTATTATCCTGAAATATTACGGTTCTAACAAATATAGACAGTCCCCTTTATTAGAAGACATGTCGTTTGAGCTCATGGTTTCAGTCTTCAGTTAAGCTATTACTAGTTAGATCAAAAAAAAGAAAAAGAAAAAACGAGACTCCTTTTCATGGGGCACTCACTGATAATAGGTGAAGGTCTAATAAGGATTAAAATATAACTCTTTATTCAAAATAATTAAAATACTATTGCCAGAAACTCATAATCATGAACATCAAATGCCAGACAGACTAACAAACAAACAATAAAAAGTGATAACAGGTGATCCTGTATGCGCTAACTGCACCCCTAGGTTCATTTAGATATCAGACTAATCAGAGTTTTATACATCTCCTACATGAGTCTAAAATATCAAAGATGAGTGACAATGGGACAATCAATAGTCTAGTCACAGCTCAAAATTTAAGCTCTAAGGTATCACATGTAGGGGTACCAGTATAAGCTGCACATATAGGTGTGGCGAATGATATGTGAAAAACATATAGAAAACATGGACAAAAACAGTACCTGTCCCTGTTTCTCAAGCTTCCTTGAGAAAGCCTCTGACGAAACGCGCGTCGGCCACACAGCTGGGGGGGACCTAGTGCACACTTGGAACCTCCGCACCACGATCCTACCTGGGAGTATACAGGGACAGGTACTTTACCTTTACTCTCCCTCCTTGCTCTCTCATTAGCTGACCATTACTAAGATTCCCTGCGCTGCCCTCTGGCAACAGGGGGTCCCGGTTTTATTTGACTCTAACAGCAGAGGCAAGCTGTACTGTTTCTTATGTGCCATATGTCAGTGACACTCATCCCATGTCTGATACTTGTATGACATGGGAAAGCAGCATCTGACTTATAAGTGCACTCATCTCTGATTATTCCTATCTATGCAGGTTTAATTTTTTCTATACTCTCCCAGGTAGAAGGGAGGGACGCCTCCAATAAATTAACCATTGTGTATTGAATTGCTCAATTTACTCGTGGTTTGCAGCTTTTTAAAATTGTATATGTAATCTGTTTTTGTCCATGTTTTCTATATGTTTTTCACATATCTTTCGCCACACCTATATGTGCAGCTTATACTGGTACCCCTACATGTGATACCTTAGAGCTTAAATTTTGAGCTGTGACTAGACTATTGATTGTCCCATTGTCACTCATCTTTGATATTTTAGACTCATGTAGGAGATGTATAACACTCTGATTAGTCTGATATCTAATTGAACCTAGGGGTGCAGTTAGCGCATACAGGATCACCTGTTATCACTTTTTATTGTTTGTTAGTCTGTCTGGCATTTGATGTTCATGATTATGAGTTTCTGGCAATAGTATTTTAATTATTTTGAATAAAGAGTTATGTTTTAATCCTTATTAGACCTTCACCTATTATCAGTGAGTGCCCCATGAAAAGGAGTCTCGTTTTTTCTTTTTCTTGATCTACCTCATATACTCTGAGGGAGCACCTCTGTACCATTACTAAAATTCCATACCCTGACCTCCTTGTGTTTCTCCTGCGCAATTGTTTTTTCTCCCTATCCCCTTTTCCCTTATTGCAAAGCTATTACTAGTTTTAAGTATAGATGTGCGCCGACCCCTGTATTTTGGTTTTGGAACTGGCTCTCCCCTGGTTTTGGATCTGAATCTGGTTTTGGATTTTTTTCCTTGGTGTTTTGATTTTAGGTTTTGGTTTTGGATCTGTATTTTTTCCCAAAAATTATATAAACAGCTAAAATCACATAATTTGGGCCTCTTTTTGTTCCTACAGTATTATTAACATTAATAACAATCATTTTCAGGCATTTCTAGGCATTTTTAACCACCTCACAGCTCACAATATTGTTGTCACTATTTTTCACCAATATAGGCCAAAGGCTGCAGCGAGCTGGCTGGCTAAAGTAAGCAACAGAGCAGCAGCACAAACACACGGCAGTTTAAAAAAATATAGGACATCTATGAAACATTCCCACACAGCAGTGGCAGACAGGATGGCAGTTTAATAAACTATAATAATGTAATTCGGCAATGCCCCAAATTGTGCCAAATGTAAAGGAAAGAGGTGCAAGATGGAATTGTCCCTCCCACCCACTCTTATGTGGGATATTAAAAAGGAAATGCACAGTTTAACAAACCAAGCACTTTAGCCAATAGGGCTGACACTTTCGTGGCTGAACTCCTTGGTTTGTTTGGGCCCCCACAAAACATTTTTTTGGAAGGACTACCTTCAATTATTAGGGAGGAGGTTGATGATGAGGGTGTTGGTGGTGGAGATTGCATGTGCTGGTCAAAACTGCTGGTAGCCGATACTGGATTGCTTGTTATTAATTTACAAATTATAATTTTGTTAAACAAATTGCATGAACTCACTGCAAATGATGTAACAGGGAGGAGGTGCCTATATGGTTAACGTCCCTTCCTCTGCTAACTTTGGCTTTACAAATGGAACAGATGCCTTCACAACTGTTGTCAGAATTTAGATTAAAATAATTCCACACCCAAGACGTTGCTTTTCTGGCTTCTTTTTATCATTAACAAGAACTGCTGCCACTGGTGGCTGATTTACGCAAACCACATACTTATCATCAACATCCTCATTAGCGTCAGATAGGACACAAATTTCCCCCTCATCCTCCTTTTGCACTTCCTCCACACTATCATCCTCCTTTTTTATTATTTCACCATCTAATACTAGCACAGCCGTCATGGCATCAGTGATCCGCTCTGAAACTGGGTGACAGCTGTTATACTTACTTCCTCAATCAAAGGACTGTATATAAGTCAGTTGGATTTTTAAATTACTTCCAATCACAAATGAGGATGTTGATGATGATGATGAAGGTGTTGGTGTTGGAGATTGAAGGCGCTTGGATCCCACAGAGAGGGAGCAGGTAGGTGACACTGGACTTGTTACGTTTTGAGTTTTGGAACTTGGCGACATACACTTTGATATTTGATGAATGCGCTCCAAGTGACGTAACAAGGAGGAGGTTCCTAGGTGGTTTAGGTCCCTCCCTCTACTCACTCTTGCTTTGCAATGGTTACATATGGCTTGACAACTGTTGTCCGGATTGGGGTGGAAATAATTCCACACGTGAGAAGTGGATTTTTTTGTCTTTTGCCCCGGCATGACAACAATGGGCTTTGGCTTTTACAATCCATGGGCAACAGCTGTTGCCTTACTTACACAAAGGACATCCTCGGCATCAACATCCTGATCACCAACATCTTCATCATCAACATCCTCATTATCCTTAGCACCTTCAACTACCAAAATATCCTCCTCCTCCATGTGCAATTCCACAGAAGCATCCTCACTGACTAGGTCTGCAAGATGTTGACTGCCCTTCCCCACATTTACAGAGGGCACACAAATGTTGGAACTTGGAGGATCCTCCAGTACACTAGTATTTAGGTCTGGCTCACACATGGCAAGCGCAGACACACTTGCACTCTCCTTCGGGATTTGTGATTTTGATTTCTCAGGGTACACAGTTGTTTTTTCTGAAAATCTCAGAACCAGTAGTCTTCATAAAGAAAGGCCAAGGCCTTATCCGTTCCTTGCCACTTCGTGTAGTGAATGGCATATTGCCAATTTTTTGTTTATCTAAAGGCAAATTTTCTTTCAATTTTTTTTCCTTAACTTCAGTAAAAGTAGCTTTACCATATCAATGGCGTGACTTAAGCCCTGGGGCATGGGCCTTCATAGAGGACGAGGAAGTTGATGGCCTTGCACTGCTGGCAGCAGCTACAACATGTGGTTCTTGGCCTTGCTCTCCTGCCATGTGACAGCCCTCCATATTTTCTGTGGTCTTGAAGCAGTGTCACAAGCACCAATAGTGTAGCCAAGGTGCGGTTACAAAATTCACACACGTGCAGTCGTGCGCACACACAAAAAAAATTGACAAAAAAATACACTATGTTTTATTTTTTGCCGGTCCACAACTTGGGCCCAGACGACTGGAGTCGGACAGCACTAGGTTGCATTGCCGACTTGCTAGATCTTGTGCGGCTAAGCCTAACATGCACAGACACACAGACAATTATTTGAAAAAAAAGACAATATTTTTTTTCTTTTTTTCCAGCTCCAGTTTTACCCTACTGATGAGGTGTTGTCGCCATAGTAATCCTTGTGCCCAGAGCACAGATTGATGATGACTGGAGTCGGGCAGCACTAGGTTGCGTTGCCGACTTGCTAGATCTTCTGCGGCTAAGCCTAACATGCACAGACACACACAATTATTTGAAAAAAAAGACAATATGTTTTTATTTTTTTCCAGCTCCAGTTTTACCCTACTGATGAGGTGTTGTTGCCATAGTAATGCTTGTGCCCAGAGCACAGACTGATGATGACTGGAAACAGATTGATGATGACTGGAGTCGGGCAGCACTAGGTTGCGTTGCTGACTTGCTAGATCTTGTGCGACTAAGCCTAACACAGAGTAGTCCTTCTGCCCAGATCTTGTGCGGCTAAGCCTAACAGAGTAATCCTTGTGCCCAGAATACAAATTGATGATGACTGGAGTCGGGCAGCACTAGGTTGCATTGCCGACTTGCTAGATCTTGTAACACAGAGTAATCCTTGTGCCCAGAGCACAGATTGATGATGACTGGAGTCAGGCAGCACTAGGTTGCGTTGCCGACTTGCTAGATCTTGTGCGGCGAAGCCTAACGCGCACAGACACACAGACAATTATTTAAAAAAAAAAGACAATATGTTTTTATTTTTTTTGCAGCTCCAGAACTTGGGCCCAGAGCACAGATTGATGATGACTGGAGTTGGGCAGCACTAGGTTGCATTGCCGACTTGCTAGATCTTGTGCGGCTACGCTTAACACGCACAAACACACAGACAATTATTAAAAAAAAGACAATTGATTTTTATTTTTTTTCAGCTCCAGAACTTGGGCCCAGAGCACAGATTGATCACGACTGGAGTCGGGCAGCACTAGGTTGCGTTGCTGACTTGCTAGATCTTGTGCGGTTAAGCCTAACACGCACAGACACACAGACAATTAATAGAAAAGAAGACAATTGATTTTTATATTTTTTCAGCTCCAGAACTTGGGCCCAGAGCACAGCTTGATGACGACTGGAGTTGGGCAGCACTAGATTGCATTGCCAACTTGCTAGATCTTGTGCGGCTAAGCCTAACACGCACAAACACACAATTATTTGAAAAAAAAGACAATTGATTTTTATTTTTTTTCCAGCTCCAGAACTTGGGCCCAGAGCACAGATTGATGATGACTGGAGTCAGGCAGCACTAGGTTGCGTTGCCAATTTGCTAAATCTTGTGCGGCTAAGCCTAACACGCACAGACGATTATTAGAAAAAAAGACAATTGATTTTTATTTTTTTTCAGCTCCAGAACTTGGGCCCAGAGCACAGATTGATCACGACTGTAGTCGGGCAGCACTAGGTTGCAACTTGCGTTGCTGGCTGGATCTTGTGCGGTACTGTGGTTAAGCCTAACACGCATGTATACACACAGAAAAATATAAATGACACTTTTATTGTTTTTTTTTTTTTTCTTTAGCACGACTGGAGTCAGGCAGCACTAGGTTGCAACTTGCGTTGCTGGCTGGATCTTGTGTGGTACTGTGGTTAAGCCTAACACGCATGTATACACACAGAAAAATATAAATGACACTTTTATTGTTTTTTTTTTTTTCTTTAGCACGACTGGAGTCAGGCAGCACTAGGTTGCAACTTGCGTTGCTGGCTGGATCTTGTGTGGTACTGTGGTTAAGCCTCACACGCATGCACACACACACACAGAAAAATATAAAAAACACTTTGATTGATTTTTTTTTGACTATATAGTTTTTTTTGAGTCCAGAACTTGGGCCTACATGGACACAGCACCAGTCCAGATGTATCTGCAGTTCTGCACCAGCCCAGATGAACACATCAGACAGCAAAGCACCAGCCCAGAATGGATCAGCACTACCAGCCCAGGACACAGCAGACAGCACAGACAGCCCAGATGGATCAGCAACAGCCCATATGGACACAGCAGACAGCACAGTGACAGCACCGGCCCAGAATGGATCAGCACTAGCCCAAGACCCAGCAGACAGACAGCACCAGCACCTCTCCCAGCCTTACACTACCCACCCTCCCTGTTCAGTCTCCACAGCCGGAGTGAAATGGCATCCATCGCATGGTCCCTTATATACTACATTGATCATAGAGATGAAAGCTTGCGAACCACGAGATTTCAGACTCTATAGTTTTGCCTCGGTTTGAGATCTGAGTCAGGCGGGAAAAATCAAGCCTGCTTGGATCCGACTCGGACCTGCTAAATTTCGGGTGGGCTCTGATCTCTGAAATCCGAACCCGTTCATTTCTAGTTTTAAGGAGTGATTGTTTGTTACATGTTTTCTTTGGGAGGAATATTAATAATTCATGGATGTATAGACTAAACTGTGGTTTGCTTAATTTATTCATCTACATACAGTAATATTTTACATTTTTCATTAAGATCTAGAGTACTTCAAACCTAATTTAGAAATGTTTTTCTTTTGCCCTGTACCAATTAAATGCTGGCCAGCAGGAAGAGAAATAAATTCATTTTATTATCAAAGACACCAGAATCTATATTTTCCTTTAATGAAAGTTGATTTTATGAATAACATTTATTCTTATGGTGCGTACACATGGGACGTTTAAAATGCATGATATGAACGATAACGATATCGATCATACCGTTATCATTCATATCGTGCATTTTTTGGTCAATTCCAACCCACCAACGACCTGTGATGCGCAGGCACGTATGGACGATAACGATATCGTCCATCGCCCATGCATGCAGGCCAACCTGGTTGATATTAACCAGGTTACTATAGGGACCCATGATCAACGATGGGCGTCGTTGGTGGTGTGCTGGATGATCAATATCGACCTGTTACTATTAGGCTGCCATAGCTAAGGCTGCTCTAGCAACAGTGCTTAGATTTTAAGTGCTTAGTTTAAAGTGTAAATAGAATATTTAAATTGCAGCCGGAGTTATTCAGGAGTTAAACAAGAGGAGAACAGAAATAGAAATTAACAAATCAGCAATTTCTGCTATTAAGGACTGTTTTTATCTACCACCTCATTTTCACCATGCCTATGGATTGTGCCTGCACCCGGATCCCCAATGCAGCCCACATCCCTCCTGATCTCCCCATGCAATCTGCTTATCCACTCCAACTATGCCATACCAAATGATGCAGCAAGATGACCCCTCAAATGGACCTTGGTTGTAACCCCCAAATCATGAGGCTTGATGCAATTTTGCTCAACTCATTGTCTTTTCCTCTTAAGTTTAGACTAACCTTTCCATAGATGCTATATTACTGTGACCCTTGTATCCAGCCCATCTGTGTCACCCCTGTTTGTCTGCCCCCTCTCCTCTAGAATGTAAGCTCTCACGAGCAGGGCCCTCTTCCCTCATGTGCTTCTCCTTCACTTAATTATACTTTAATTTACAACAGCACCCAACCCTTGGTTGCTGACATCATGCTGCTTATTTAAGTGTTATGCAGCAATGTGTAAATCATGTATTTGTCCTGCATTGTTGTACTGTTAATAACTCTTTTCTTGTGTGCTCATTTGTTTATGTACTGTGTAAGGCGCTGCGGAACCCTTGTGGTGCCATAAAAATAAAGGATAATAATAATAATCCAGCACTTCGGGAAAGTGCAGGACGATCAGTCAGCGATATCATTATAGCTGAGTGATCATGCCGTGTGTACGTACCATTATAGTTAATGGAAAGATTAAAGGAGAATTCTACCCCTGCAATTTCAGGTTTGGGTGGGATATTTTACTACAATATAGTTTCAAAATATTGCCTGTCTAGTGCCCACAGTTTCAGGCCAACTGGCAGGTTTCCTGACATTTTCTGCACACCAGTTGCTGACTGCTCATTCCTGCATGCTCACAGCTGAAAACAATTCAGATATTCAGACCAGCAGTATCCAGTCAGACATAACTTGCTGTCCTTGCTCGGGTGGTTCTGACCTGTTTTTTTACATAGGCACCATAGTGGAGATTTATCAAAGCTTGGATAGAGAGAAAGTGGAGAGAGATAAAGGACTTTATCACTCTTTTCCTATGTTAAATGGAGCTGCTGCTCAGGTCCGGTTCTAGATCAAGTGGAGCCCATGCAGTGATGTTCATAGAGTCTCACTAATGGATTTGTTCCATGTCAATCCATCCTGTGGAGTCCACATCCAGCATACCATGAGCCTACTTTTCTAATATCTAGAAAAGAAGGGAGCGCTGATAGAGATCATAAACCATTTAATTGTAATACATAGATATAGAAAATAAAAATAAAATTCAATTCACATAATAAAGAACATAAGATAATTGTACATATATAAAAATAGAGGCTGAGTCTCATACAAATAAATAGTTGCACAGTGGCAATGTTAATATATGAGTTATGTCCGTAGTTTAGAAGGTATTATTGCTGTTATAAGTAACTTGTATAGGATCATGAATGTCCAATCATAAGAAAATGATTTCAATTCCAGACAGAAATGGAAACACTGTGATCAGTGCTATCCTGACTAGTGTTCTTGTACTGTGATATAAAAAAGGGAGGTATTCCAATATATAAAAAATAGACAAGGGTTAACCCAGATGATTGAGATGACTGTAATATAAAAAGATAATAGATCCAGTACTTAGCTGATGAATGAAATTGACCAGACCGGTCTCACAGCCGGTCTGGTCAATTTCCGGTTAGTAATCCTCCTAGTCCCATCTTCTCGTAGCAGGCAGTGTCTGGAATGCCGCTCTGGGGTGACCTGGGATCGGAAGACAGCAGTGAAAGGGTAGTGCTCAGCCTGAGCTGCTCCGTGGGTAATGGAGCGTGAGATGCAGTCCTCGCTCTTTCTGGTCACGCCGCGAGTGGAGAGGGTGAAGCCGGTGCGATGCAGCTCGTCCTAGTTGGATGGAGTGCAGCGGCTGACTAGTTGACCAGCCGGGCTGAATAGAGGTAGCTCATAGACATCTGAGCAATCCTTTGGGTCAAGGAAGGTGGTGGCTGAGTGAAAGCCGGTCGGGCTAAGCGTGGTAAACTGTGGATGGTGAGAATATAGGATGTACTAACGCATTTCTCTGCCTGTGGTAGTCCGACAGTTTCCTCAGAGGTATATACCTCTAATATATAGCTCAGATGTCTATGAGCTACCTCTATTTTTATATATGTACAATTATCTTATGTTCTTTATTATGTGAATTGAATTTTATTTTTATTTTTATTTTCTATATCTATGTATTACAATTAAATGGTTTATGATCTCTATCAGCGCTCCCTTCTTTTCTATACCTTCTTTTCATAGGGGCTAGCCACCCCTTAGGTGTAGCTGCTCTTAGATTTAATTTTCTCCAGACCACAGCGCCCGGTTTTTTGTATTGTATATTATCTAATATCTGCCTGGAACATTATTGTCTGTTATTCCCAGCAAAGTAAATTATGGCAGTACTGTGTTATAATTGAAAATTAAATGGAAAGAGTGAATCAGTGCGCAACAAAGCCCAGCAGCAGGTAAATTATATCTATGGAAGGTAATTCCCACACCACCACACAAAGACAGGATATAAAAGGTTAGAAATCAAATAACCTGCGCTTGGTAATACATTACAAGGGGTGTATCTAGGGGTCCGAGCGCCCCACGGCAAACCAAGGGACTGGTGCCTCCCTCCAATGACTGTTTCTACTGGTACAAAAAAAACTAAGACACACTGGGGGTAGTTTAATTCACACACCTGTAGAAATAGGGAGAATATATATATCTTTTATAGAACTTACTCTATTGCAACCCACTATTTATTAGGGGTGTGCACCGGCCACTTTTCGTGTTTTGTGTTTTGGTTTTGGATCTGGATCTTTCTTCGTGTTTTGGATCTGGATTGGTTTTGCCAAAACCACCCTTCCGTGTTTTGGGTTCTGGGTTTTGTGTTTTGGATCTGTATTTTTTTGAAAAAAGCATAAAAACCACTAAAATCACAGAATTTGTAGGTTTTTCTGCTCCTATGCTATTATTAACCTCAATAACCTTAATTTCCACTCATTTCCAGTCTATTCTGAACACCTCACACCTCACAATAGTGTTTTTATGTCCAAAAGGTTGCACCAAGGTAGCTGGATGACTATGCTAAGCGACACGAGTGGGCGGCACAAACACGTGACCCATCTAGGAGTGACACTGCAGTGGCAGACAGCATGGCAGTTTGAAAAACTAGGCCCCAAACTGTACATAATGCAAAGAAAAAAAAGAGGTGCAAGATGGAATTGTCCTTGGGCCCTCCCACCCACCCTTATGTTGTAGAAACAGGACATGCACACTTTAACAAACCAATCATTTCAGCGCCAGGGTCTGCCACACGACTGTGGCTGAAATGATTGGTTCGTTTGGGCCCCCACAAAACAAGCTGGCAATTAATCTGTCCCTGCACAAACTGGCTCTACGGAGGCAAGATGTCATCCTCATCCTCCTCATCCACCGATTCCTCACCCTCTTCAGTGTTGTGTACATCCTCATCCTCACAGAGTATTAACTCGTCCCCACTGGAATCCACCACCACAGGTCCCTCTGTACGTTCTGGAGGCTGGTCTCCCTGGAAGAGCTGATAATTCATATTGATGAACATCATCTTCTCCACATTTTGTGGAAGCAACCTCCTACGCCTTTCGCTGACAAGGTTCCCGGCTGCACTAAACACTCTTTTGGAGTACACACTGGAGGGGGGGCAACTCAGGTAAAATAGAGCCAGTTTGTACAGGGGCCTCCAAATTGCCTCTTTTTCCTGCCAGTACAGGTATGGACTGTCTGACATGCCTACTTGGATGCTGTCACCGATGTAATCCTCCACCATTCTGTCAATGGTGACAGTATCATATGCAGTGACAGTAGACATGTCAGAAATTGTTGCCAGGTCCTTCAGTCCGGACCAGATGTCCAAACTTAGTCCTGCCTGTCCTGCATCACCGCCAGCGGGTTGCTTAGGATAGCTATGTTTTTTCCTGGCAGCCCCAGTTGCGGGAGAAAATGAAGAAGGAGCTGTTGACGTGTCACGTTCCGCTTCAGCTGACAGTGTGTTCACCAGCAGGTCTTTGCACCTCTGCAGGCTTGTGTCGGCCGGAAAGAGAGACACCACATAGGCTTTAAACCTAGGATCGAGCACGGTGGCCAAAATGTAGTGGTCTGATTTCAACAGATTGACCACCCTGGAATCCTGGCAAAGCGAATGAAGGGCTTCATCCACAAGTTCCACATGCCGAGCAGAATCGCTCCGTCTTAGCTCCTCCTTCACTTTCTCCAGCTGCTTCTGCAAAAGCCTGATGAGGGGAATGACCTGACTCAAGCTGGCAGTGTCTGAACTGACTTCACGTGTGGCAAGTTCGAAAGGCTGGAGAACCTTGCACAACACGGAAATCATTCTCCACTGCGCTTGAGTCAGGTGCATACCCCCTCCTTTGCCTATGTCATAGGTGGATGTATAGGCTTGTATGGCCTTTTGCTGCTCCTCCATCCTCTGAAGCATATAGAGGGTTGAGTTCCACCGCGTCACAACCTCTTGCTTCAGGTGATGACGGGGCAGGTTCAAGAGTGTTTGCAGTCTTCGGCACGCAGTCGCTGAATGGCGAAAGTGGCCAGAAATTTTTTGGGCCGCCCAAAGCGTCTCCTGCACCCCTGTCGCTTTTCAGAAAATTCTGCACCACCAAGTTTATTGTGTGAGCAAAACATGGGACGTGCTGGAATTTGCCCAGATGTAATGCCCACACAATATTGGTGGCGTTGTCAGATATCACAAATCCCCAGGAGAGTCTAAGTGGGGTAAGCCACTGGGCGATGATTTCCCTCAGTTTCTCTAAGAGGTTGTCGGCGGTGTGCCTCTTACTGAAACCGGTGATACACAGCGTAGCCTGCCTTGGAACGAGCTGGCGTTTCTGATATGCTGCTACTGTTGACGCTGCTGCTGTTGCTGCGTAAGGCGATACATCTACCCAGTGGGCTGTCACAGTCATATAGTCCTTAGTCTGCCCTGTTCCACTTGTCCACATGTCCGTGGTTAAGTGGACATTGGGTACAACGGCATTTTTCAGGACACTGAGGACACTTTTTCTGACGTTTCTGTACAGTCTCGGTATCGCCTGCCTAGTGAAGTGGAATCTAGACGGGATTTGGAACCGGGGACACACTACCTCCATCAATTGTCTAAATCCCACTGCACTAATGGCGGATACCGGATGCACGTCTAACACCAACATAGCAGTCAAGGCCTCAGTTATACGTTTTGCTTCAGGATGACTGCTGTCGTACTTCATCCTCCTCGCTAAGGACTGTTGGAGGGTCAATTGTTTAGTAAAAGTAGTGGTGTTCCTACTTCCTCTCTGGGATGATGAACGACTCCCAGCAACAGCAACAGCAGCAGCGGCAGCAGGTGGCGTAGCAATGCAGGATCCTCCGGAGGAATCCCGGATAGGAGAGTCAGTCATGCCAGTGACATGGCCTGCAGGACTACTTCCGATCCTGACTAAGGAGGAAATTGACGAGGAGGGAGTTGACGGTGTGGTTTGCAGGCGCTTGGATACAACAGGACAACGGGATTTAGGTGTCCCTGGACTGCTTACGGTCTTAGCCAAAGTTTCTGAACTTGACAGTAACTTATTATGAACACGCTGCAGGTGCCGTATAAGGGAGGATGTTCCTAGGTGGTTAACGTCCCTACCCCTACTTATTCCACCTTTACATATGGTACATATGGCAAGACAGTTGTTGTCCGGATTTGGATAGAAATATTGCCAGACCAAAGAGGTGGAATGTTTGGTCTTCTGCCCAGGCATGACCGTGATGGGCTTTTTCATCCCACGGACAACAACTGTCTCCAACGGAGCCTGATTTAAACAAACCACATCACCATCAGAATCACCCTCGCCAACTTCCTCCTCAGCGCCAGCTACACCAGTATCCTCATCCTGTTGTACTTCAATAGTGACATCTTCAATTTGCATATCAGCAAGTGGACTGTGGGTGCTCCTTTCAGCACTTGCAGGGGGCGTGCAAATGGTGGAAAGAGCCACCTCTTCCCGTCCAGTGCTGGGAAGGTCAGGCATCGCAACCACCACCACACTTGGACTCTCCTTGGGGATTTGTGATATCTTCTTAGAAAGCACAGTTCTTCGCTGTGCTTTTGCCAGCTTAACTCTTTTGATTTTTTTAGTGGGAGGAGGGCTTCCATCGTCATGTGAAGCTGAACCACTAGTCATGAACATACTAGGGATCGACCTTAGCCGTTCCTTGCCACTCCGTGTCGTAAATGGCATATTGGCAAGTTTACGTTTCTCTTCAGATGATTTAAATGTTTTTTTCAAGGTCATTTTCCTGAACTTTGTCATTTGGGATTGTATGTGCCCTCTACTATGACATTGGGCATCGGCCTTGGCAGACGACGTTGATGGCATGTTATCGTCTATGTCATGACTAGTGGCAGCAGCTTCAGCACTAGGAGGAAGTGGTTCTTGATCTTTCTCTATTTTATTTTTATCGGAGAAAGTTTGGTCCTCCATTTATGTTATATCGATTTGATAAACACAGAAAATATTTTTTTATTTTTGCTGGAGAGTAGTGCACTTTGTGGGTTACACCACCCTTTAAGAAATGAGCCAGCCGGCTCTATACTTATGGGACACAGGCGCACGCTTGGCGCTGCTCCTTTGTTGATGCACGTGCGGCTACTGCGCACACAATTCACAAACACAGAAAATATATATTTTTTGGGTTTGGAGTGTACTTTGCAGGTTACAGCACCCTTTAACGGTCAAGCCAGCCGGCCCTTTACTTATGACACAGGCGCACGCTTGGCACTACTTTGTTGATGCACGTGCGGCTACTGCACACACAATTCACAAACACAGAAAATATTTTTTTTTTTGGTTTGGACTGGAGTGTACTTTGGGGGTTACAGCACCCTTTAACGGTCAAGCCAGCCGGCCCTTTACTTATGACACAGGCGCACACTTGGCACTACTTTGTTGATGCACGTGCGGCTACTGCGCACACAATTCACAAACACAGAAAATAATTTTTTTTTGGTTTGGACTGGAGTGTACTTTCGGGGGTTACAGCACCCTTTAACGGTCAAGCCAGCCGGCCCTTTACTTATGACACAGGCGCACGCTTGGCACTACTTTGTTGATGCACGTGCGGCTACTGCGCACACAATTCACAAACACAGAAAATAATTTTTTTTTGGTTTGGACTGGAGTGTACTTTCGGGGGTTACAGCACCCTTTAACTGTCAAGCCAGCCGGCCCTTTACTTATGACACAGGCGCACGCTTGGCACTACTTTGTTGATGCACGTGCGGCTACTGCGCACACAATTCACAAACACAGAAAATAATTTTTTTTTTGGTTTGGACTGGAGTGTACTTTCGGGGGTTACAGCACCCTTAACGGTCAAGCCAGCCGGCCCTTTACTTATGACACAGGTGCACGCTTGGCACTACTTTGTTGATGCACGTGCGGCTACTGCGCACACAATTCACAAACACAGAAAATAATTTTTTTTTGGTTTGGACTGGAGTGTACTTTCGGGGGTTACAGCACCCTTTAACGGTCAAGCCAGCCGGCCCTTTACTTATGACACAGGCGCACGCTTGGCACTACTTTGTTGATGCACGTGCGGCTACTGCGCACACAATTCACAAACACAGAAAATAATTTTTTTTTGGTTTGGACTGGAGTGTACTTTCGGGGGTTACAGCACCCTTTTAACGGTCAAGCCAGCCGGCCCTTTACTTATGACACAGGCGCACGCTTGGCACTACTTTGTTGATGCACGTGCGGCTACTGCGCACACAATTCACAAACACAGAAAATAATTTTTTTTTGGTTTGGACTGTAGTGTACTTTCGGGGGTTACAGCACCCTTTAACTGTCAAGCCAGCCGGCCCTTTACTTATGACACAGGCGCACGCTTGGCACTACTTTGTTGATGCACGTGCGGCTACTGCGCACACAATTCACAAACACAGAAAATAATTTTTTTTTTGGTTTGGACTGGAGTGTACTTTCGGGGGTTACAGCACCCTTAACGGTCAAGCCAGCCGGCCCTTTACTTATGACACAGGTGCACGCTTGGCACTACTTTGTTGATGCACGTGCGGCTACTGCGCACACAATTCACAAACACAGAAAATAATTTTTTTTTGGTTTGGACTGGAGTGTACTTTCGGGGGTTACAGCACCCTTTAACGGTCAAGCCAGCCGGCCCTTTACTTATGACACAGGCGCACGCTTGGCACTACTTTGTTGATGCACGTGCGGCTACTGCGCACACAATTCACAAACACAGAAAATAATTTTTTTTTGGTTTGGACTGTAGTGTACTTTCGGGGATTACAGCACCCTTTAACGGTCAAGCCAGCCGGCCCTTTACTTATGACACAGGCGCACGCTTGGCACTACTTTGTTGATGCACGTGCGGCTACTGCGCACACAATTCACAAACACAGAAAATAATTTTTTTTTTGGTTTGGACTGGAGTGTACTTTGGGGGTTACAGCACCCTTTAACGGTCAAGCCAGCCGGCCCTTTACTTATGACACAGGCGCACGCTTGGCACTACTTTGTTGATGCACGTGCGGCTACTGCGCACACAATTCACAAACACAGAAAATAATTTTTTTTTTGGTTTGACTGGAGTGTACTTTCGGGGGTTACAGCACCCTTAACGGTCAAGCCAGCCGGCCCTTTACTTATGACACAGGTGCACGCTTGGCACTACTTTGTTGATGCACGTGCGGCTACTGCGCACACAATTCACAAACACAGAAAATTATTTTTTTTTTGGTTTGGACTGGAGTGTACTTTCGGGGGTTACAGCACCCTTAACGGTCAAGCCAGCCGGCCCTTTACTTATGACACAGGCGCACGCTTGGCACTACTTTGTTGATGCACGTGCGGCTACTGCGCACACAATTCACAAACACAGAAAATAATTTTTTTTTGGTTTGGACTGGAGTGTACTTTCGGGGGTTACAGCACCCTTTAACGGTCAAGCCAGCCGGCCCTTTACTTATGACACAGGCGCACGCTTGGCACTACTTTGTTGATGCACGTGCGGCTACTGCGCAAATAATTCACAACCACAGAAAATATATTATTTTTTTAGCACTTGGGGGGAGCACCCCTGATGGACAGAGCACCCCCTGGACAACACTACAGCACTCCTTTAGGACTGGGACACTGCACAGGACTTTGGAGTGGACACAGCCCCTATGGAGAACTGACTGCACAACACAGTCCAGCCAGCCCCTATGGACTTTGAAGTAGTGGACACAGCCCCTATTAACAACAGCAGCACAGCACAACACAGCCAGCCCCTATGGACTTTGAAGTAGTGGACAACAGCAGCACTACACTACACTACACTACACAGCCCTAACTCCCACCCTCCCTCTTCACTGTCCACAGCCGAGTGAGAAAATGGCGCCGACGCGGGTACCTTATATAGGATCCAAAACCCGCGAGACTCGGAAGGCGGGATGATGACGTTTTGCCTCGATTTCAGATCCGAGTCAGGCGGGAAAAGTCGAGCCTGACTCGGATCGGACTCGGATCGGGGGGGCTCGGGGGGGTTCGGATTTCAGAAATCTGAACCCGCTCACCCCTACTATTTATTAATTTATTTATGCAAAAAACACGCAGGAAAAGATTGAAAACATTGCGTCAAAAACAAACAAAATGCATTATGGGTAAAGTAATTTACATATATTCAAATACGGCTGTCTATCCTGCATTATGCTATTTAACAAGTCCACCTTATAACTCACTAGGATGACAGCCCACAATGGTCCTTTCCTAAAACCCACATAAGAATAAAAACTGGCCATAAGGATCTTATCCTATTCCCCAACATGGAAATATCCACAACCTACAAGGATCATGGCAAGTTCCTCAAACTGAGGAAACATAAATTTACTATACTTACACTGGGGGTAGTTCAATTTACACGCCTGCAGAAATAGGGAGACAATATATATATATATATATAATGTAGTAGTAGTCCGGCACTCCAATAGAACTGATACAACAACTGGCGCGGGTGCCAGTCCTGAGATACTCTCAATGATAGCCAAAAATAGTTGGTCGGCACTACGACATAAGTAATAAATCTCAATACATCTTAAGATGGTTGTCAACGTTTCAGAGCCCTCTGCTCTTTTATCAAGACAATATCACAATAAAATACAAACAAATAACATATATATACATACCAAGATCAGCTACACCCGAGTGCTCGTGCGACGCCGACCCGACGGAGTCCCGGTGACGTCATGGGCGCGCACTGCGCCAGCGGTCGGTGACTCACAGGGGGGCGTCCAAAAGTGACGTATACCATAAACAGGAGTAATATCAGAATACACTGTATGCAAAGGTGTACTACCTAGGGTGGTCTAGTGTCCACTAGTGGACATAGCTGGACAATGAAAGAAAGGCCTAATGTGACCTATATAATAAGAGATCGTTTATGGGAGACGACTATAAGAAACAATTTAAGGATAGCGTTTCGTTCAGGCCCCAAGGTTGTACAGTTTGTAGTGTGTAAATCCAGTAGGCTTCTTTCTGGAGTAACATCCGATCTCTGTCAGAGATCGGATGTTACTCCAGAAAGAAGCCTACTGTATTCTGATATTACTCCTGTTTATGGCCACGTCTCTCCTATCCCGTAGTTAATTTATCTCAGTTAGATAAGTGTCCTTGCAGGTACTTTTTGCGTTTTTCTAGTCTTTTAGTCTGCCCATACTGTGTCAGATACACCATTTACTGTTATATGTTGTTGGGTTATGATACAGTTATCCATGCCTGCACTCCCTTTCAATGCTTTCCCCCAGTTACTATGGTGATGGTATACGTCACTTTTGGACGCCCCCCTGTGAGTCACCGACCGCCGGCGCAGTGCGCGCCCATGACGTCACCGGGACTCCGTCGGGTCAGCGTCGCACGAGCACTCGGGTGTAGCTGATCTTGGTATGTATATATATGTTATTTGTTTGTATTTTGTTTGTATTTTATTGTGATATTGTCTTGATAAAAGAGCAGAGGGCTCTGAAACGTTGACAACCATCTTAAGATGTATTGAGATTTATTACTTATGTCGGAGTGCCGTCCAACTATTTTTGGCTATATATATATATATATATATATATATATCATACAAACTCGCCACTCACATGCTTTTCAAACTGCAACTCCTTTACATTCCCTATGTTTAAAGGAGTTGCAGTTTGAAAAGCATGTGAGTGCCGAGTTTGTATGATATTTTTTATGTAGATGGTGTGGTCACATACCAAGGGCACCCCAGATGGTCGAGTGCCGTGGATTGAGCCTGTCGTATATATATATATATATATATATATATATTTATTTATTTATATTTTTTTCAGTTATAACACTTACTACATGCAATGCACTGTTTATTAATTTCTATATGTCAATAACACAGGAAAAGAGGGCATCAATAACAAACTAGGGGCCTCATTCAGACCCACTCGCAAGCGGCTGTCCGCTCGCAAGTGGGTCGATGGTGTGCACTGCGCATGCGCACAATGGAGGGAGCTCCGTTGTGCGCATGCGCCAGACGCGACGAGCGAAGGACTTTCCTTCGCTCGTTGTGTCTGATCAAAGGGGGCGTGCTGTCGATGTTGATTGACAGCACGCCCCCTTTGGTGGGTGTGCCGGGGGCGTGCCTCCCAGACGGAGGCGTTCCCAAGGGAACGCCTACCGTCAGAAGCCGGCCCCACTGACATCACTAGTGATGTCAGTGGGAGTGATTTTGGCTCTGATAGAGCCAAAATCACTCCAGGGCTTGTGGTCGAAAACCCCGACCACAGGCTTCTGGTCGCACTGGCGATGGTCGCGATGGTCAAGACCATCGTGACCATCATCCTGCACGCTCGTATGTGCTGTGGGTGGTGACCCACAGTTATACGAGCGTCCAGGAGGACGCTCCATTTTTATGGAGGACGGCCCTCATTCAGAGCGAGCACTCTGCTCAGAGCGTCCGGCTCTGAATGAGGGCCAAGATGCATTGTGGGCAAGACAATTTGCATATATGCAAATTACCTTGTGAATAGAGCCTTGTGATTGATATGGCACTCTTCTCCTGCATGATTGACATATGGGAATCAGTGAGTGGTGATTGGTATATGGTGGGTATTGTGGAGGAAGAGGTATATTAGGTAAAAAAAAAAATTTTGTCTCTCTAATTTTAAATGTTTCTGATATGAAGGGACATATAACAAGCCTGATACACATTAGTAGTCAATGGAGGACAGAGCAGAGCAGAGCAGAGCAGAGCAGAGCAGAGCATAGCATAGCATAGCATAGCATAGCATAGCATAGCATAGCATAGCATAGGAGACAAAAGGAGACCAGGGATCCTTTGCCAATGACGGCTGACTGCGGGACACTAGTAAGAGGAGACAGGAGACCAGAGCCGGAGATCATTAATGACGGCTGTTAGCAACGGCGCCCCTGGTGAGGGCCATCTAGGCCAATAGGAAGATACGCCCCTGTACATTACACCAGACATAAAAGTCTTTAAAGTTTCTTAAATAGAGGAAGATACGCCCCTGTACATTACACCAGACATAAAAGTCTTTAAAGTTTCTTAAATAGATAGATGTTGACACACGTAATGTTGCAATTCCTTTGGAGTATGTATCCTCATAAGCTTCCAGCAGAGGTTCCCCATAAGTAGATGAAAGAAAATTGTACACAAAGTGAAGCACAATTTATTATAACAATACAATAACAGAATACTATGGCATTCAATGACATGGACGGGTATCCCCAAGTGGCTGTAAAGGTAACAATTACCGGGTAGATGGAAGAACTGTCAATGGGCAGTCCTTTAAAGAGCATGTGATGTAACACATTAGTGTTGGTCCCGGGCACTCCACTGGCTCTGCTCCAGTACAAACACCCTTGAAATCGAGTTCTTTAATCATCACTTGGTCCTCCTCATCTGTACCGCTGACAGATTTCAAACCCCATACTGGGGTCTTTTTCAAGGTAAGTTCTGATCGTGAATGCCATTCAAACCTTCTCTCCTTAAACCCCCCGCCCTTTGTCCAACCCAGACCTTGCCGGCGCAGCTGATCCCTATACATCAATCAACTTCAAGGCCCCTCAAAGTTCGAATTGGTGAACACCTAAGAAATGTCCATAAGGGACTGGAGACCCATGCCCTATCCAACCATTTCAAGCAACACCACAATAGCAATGTAGCAGATATTAAATGCTTTGTGGGTCTACAAAACATAAAGGGGCATTGATGTAGAAACGATTTGGCCAAACAGCTGGCTAAGGCGGAGATGAAAAGTATTTTTGAATTAGGCACTTTAACCCCAGGAAGTCTGAATCTCGATTTTGAGTTAAAATGGTTCTTGTAGTGGGTTTTTGCACATTATGCACCTTTATTCAGCACTTTAGTCACTCTGTCACCTTAAGTTCAAACTCACTTGTTCTATATTTTTTTGAAATATTTTTTTAAATGTTTTTAATATGTTCATGTTTTTAATTATGTTAACTTTCTATCTATTGAAGATTTTTTTATACTGGGATTAGCTTTGAGATGAACTGACAGATATAATTTCTTTAATCTATGCACATCGGAATGACAATATCCCAGTTTCCAATGATGAGAAACATTTATTTACATTGTCTCCATAACTACCAATGATGAGGAACATTTGTATACATTGTTCCCATAATGACCGAGGATAAGACTGTGTTCGTATTTCTATTAGGAGATTTCCGGATATGACGTGTCGCATACTTAGAACCAAGGATAACATAGTGTCAAGATCAGCTATAAACGAGGGATATACAAACTGCGGGTCACTATGACTACTCCGGATGTGACGTCGGGTTCGGGGATCTTATTGGCCCGGCGCAGCAAAGGATCATGGACTTTGTAGTTTTTGTAGTTGATTGATGTAGAGGGATCAGCTTCGCTGGCTAAGTCAGGATTGGACATGGAGGGGTTTTAAGGAGAGAAGGTTTGAATGGCATTCACAATCAGGACTTACCTTGAAAAAGACCCCAGAACGGGGGTTGAAATGCATCGGTAGTACAGACGAGGACCAAGTGATGATTAAGGAACTCGATTTCCAGGGTGATTGTACTAGAGCAGAGCCAGTGGAGTGCTCGGGACAACACTAATGTGTTACATAACATGCTCTTTAAAGGACTGCCCGTTGACAGTTCTTACATCTACATGGTAATTGTTACCTTTACAGCCACTTGGGGATACCCGTCCATGTCATTGAATGCCCTAGGATTCTGTTACTGTATTGTTATAATAAATTGTGCTTTACTATATGTACAATTTTCTTTCATCTTCTTTTGGGGAACCTTTGCTGGAAGCTTATGAGGATACATACTCCAAAGGAATTGCAACATTACGTGTGTCAATATCTATCTATTGAAGAAACTTTAAAGACTTTTATGTCTGTTGTAGTGTGTTATAATTGACACAGAAATTCTTTATTCAATTGTCACTGTGTTAATACACTGTTGTCTCTGATCACAGAAAAACTGTAGTTCATTGGTATTTAGTTGTTTAGCAGCATAATAATCTAAAACAATGTAACAATGCTGTTACAATCCCTCCTCATTGGGTCAGTGTCTAACTTATTAACACATGCTCAGAGTGTGGTTCAGGGTATATTGAATATATTTAATTGGATAGTACATCCGTATATGAATCGTGCAGCTTTGTCGTAGATACACACTTATCTTTCTCATATAATCACTCTCATTAATATGAGCCTCCCAGTGCTTCAAAACTGACACCCAGTCATCACTTATGCAGTGATATAGTTTCAACACATAGGGCTAAATGTAATAGGTTGCAATCTTTTTTTAAAAATGAGAGTTTATCACTAAACTAGCATTTTTTACTCACTCACAAATCTAATAGGGTGCGACTATAGTAAAACTCACATTTTTCGGGTTTTACTATAACTCGCAAAAAAGCATCTCGCATCCAGATGTTTTCCCATTCTCTAGATAGAACTCAGGCAATGTAATAGAGTGTGAATGCTTCACTCGCACATATTACTGCCTGAGAAATTGCAAAAACAACAGACCAGCTTCAGGATAGTGAGTTTATCCAGAGCAGGTCAGAGTAACACAGAAACATGCACATATCCATGAGATACATGCATGTTTCAGTGTGTACATATGAAAGTATTTTTTTTTTAAAAGACAGGCACCCACTCCCCAGAAGCATAACCAGCCCAGGGCTCTGTACAGCCTGTTCAGGTTCTAAAAATACAGGGGCCAAATGCATAGGGAGCCCCTGTATTTTAAGTACCAGCACAGGGCTTTTCAGATCCAGTCCTGGTTGTGGAAATACAGGGGACAAAATGAGTAGAGGTCCCCTGTAATTTCCATAACCAGCATCGGACTCCTTCTAGCAGGTGGTGGGGGGGGGTAATGCCACAGCCACGAAAACCCTTTCACTGGGTTCCCCGGCCAAAGCATTACCCCTGACCGCTAGTCAGTCCAAGCCAGGGATCCCTGGGGAGGTGGGGACCTCCACAATAAAGGGGCCCCCTCTCCAGGGCACCTCAGGCATAGGCTGATAGCCCAGGGTGATCTCCATCACCCCTGGCCGGTGGTTGCCGGGTTGATAGTGAAGTGTGTTGTAAAAATTAGATGCCGGAAATATTGTCTTTAGCAGTGGAACTACAGGTCCCAGAAAGCCTCCCCCACATGCTGGTACTTCGAAAACCACAAGTACCAGCATGCGGGGCATTAAAGGCCCGCTGGTGCCTCTAGGAAATATTAAAATAAACACAGTACTCAAACACAATGTACAAACTGAATATATACAAACACTCACACTATACTCGCCTTTTTCCTGGTGTTTGGTCCTCTTGTCCAGTAGAATACTGCTGTTTGGATGAAAAACAGTCAGATGCCACAATGTTCCAATGTTTCATAACTCTTCTTCGAAATTTAGAAGCTTATGTTTCATAAGATGTTATGATGATCATTTGATTCTGTATGGAATGTTTAACCTCATTCTGTTGGTTTTTAAATTTGACCCTTGCCCGCTGTAAATGCCTGTGGACCATTACTGGTGAGTACCCTCTATCAAAAAATGTGTTACTCATTTCCAATATTTGTGTTTCAACCCATTTGGGATCGGAATTTTTCTCAATACCCTTATGAACTGTAATATCAGTAGTTCATCTTTAAGGCCCAGTGGATGATAACTGGTCTGGTGTAGTAAAGTATTGTGATATGTGTCCTCCTTGAAAAGTGTGGTACCCAGAATTGTGCTCACTTTAAAGACAGTAACATCCAAAAAAAATCTGTGGATTCAGATTGTAAATTGCTGGTGAACTGTATGGGGGTCTCCAATCCATTCAATTCTAGCATCATCATGTCAAAGGCCTCTTTAGTATCTCGCCATAATATAAATACAAAATGTATATAGCATAGATAATAATTACTGGGACTGAATTTGTGGTATATGTACATTTCATATTTGACCATATATATGTTGGCATAAACAGGGGCCAAATTTGACCCCATTGCAGTCCCAGCATTTTGCACATAATAGCCCTCACAATACTGAAAATGATTGTTGGCCAATACCAAGTTGATCTGGTTACATACAAACTCAATAGGGTTGTCCGTAGTATGGTCCTACCGACAATCTTTTTCTGACTTTATTAATGCCTTCATGGTGAGGTATCACCATATTCAATGATGATATGTCCACAGTTACAAACTTAGGGCCTGATTCTCAATGGATTGCTATCATGATCATGGCTGTGATTATGCATGCAGGGTCTGCTAATGAATGCAATGGCAAAGCCAGCATAGAGATGCCCACTACCACTTTCTCACAGCCGTAATACCGCGCAGTCCTGCGTAT
This sequence comes from Taudactylus pleione, assembly GCA_031769625.1. Classification (NCBI taxonomy): domain Eukaryota; kingdom Metazoa; phylum Chordata; class Amphibia; order Anura; family Myobatrachidae; genus Taudactylus; species Taudactylus pleione. The sequence goes on from JAUIMM010000018.1 coordinate 20,030,337, forward strand.
ACATTGGGAACAATGAGTAACATCTGCCCTTCACACACAATTACAACAGGTCTGACTTTACTCAGAAATTGCTAACCTCATCGCAAGCAGTGAGTACTCAAGCTGCATATGCCGTCACAGTGGCTAATATATGCATGCCCATGCTATGGCTTTCAACGGACAGGCACGCCTGCATTATTCTAGCCACTCCCCCATCATCACCCTTAAATGCTGACACTCTGAAGTGGTTGTACTCCTGTGTACTTTGTAGGTTCATGTACTGAAATGATGTGATAGAAAACTGCTTCCTTGAAGTTAATTTTTAAAATCCCCACCTTTCTTATGTAATGCACAGCATTTTGCTTCAGCACATGTAAACATTCCTGGCTTTTTAATAGAAAGAATCTTGTTTTAAACAAGTATTACGTTATCAAATATGTAATAGTAATGTTAAGCTTACTGCCTTTATAAACTGCTATGCTTGACCTGAAGCTTAATATATTTATATCCTAGAAGGTGAAGCACAAATCCACCTATTACTGTACAACTTTAGCCCACATCCTATGATGGATGCTCTATCCACTCCAGGAGACTAAATCTAAAAAAAAAAAATTTTTATTCATTATTAGGGGTCCGATAGGGCCACCTAATATTCAGCAAATGACAAAAACTGAAAGATTTTGGAGCTTATTAAAACAACAAGATAGTATCACTGGCGCAGTCTGTATGAAAAGATCTATGAGGTGTCCACCTCCATCTTGAGGTATGTCTCTGCCAATACTTCACTCCGAGGTATGAGATCTTTTTCTGTTTTGCATATAATGGATAGAACTCACCACATGCACTCAAATACCATTCACTGAACGGTTTCTTTAACACCTCCTCTCTCCTTAAATGGATCAGACTCCTTACGGCTCTATTGACAGACACTCACCATTTATCCCCCTTGGTTCTTCTGTGTAAAGGTTTCTTTTTAAGATTCACTTCTCGTACAGAACTGGTGCCAAAAAAAAATATTTTCTTTTTCTAAAAAAACTTTTTATTCCAATTCAGAACCATGGAAGACAAACGACCACATCACATATATATAAAAAATATAAAAGAACATGAAGCAATATTGGGACTGCAGGTGGCAATGGAATATTCACAATATGGTTTATAAACACATCTCTGATTACCCAGGAATGCTCAGAGATACTGTAGTCCTCCAACAAGATGAAAATGAGGGAAAAAAACCATAAGGGAGCAATCCAAAAAGATGACACAATACCGCCTGTTATGCAGTTCCTGCTCCTTACTCCACCATCTACGTGTTTTGGACCTGTTCTCCTTCCTCAGGATGTGGAGTTTAGAACCAGGAAGTGCTTAATATACCCCTCCCCCATTAAAACTAATCATCCCTGAATCACCAAAAAACTTTAGATAATCTCATTGTTGAACTTCACATTGCCATCTGTATTCCCTAACAGAATCTAAAAATATCCTGAATCTAACATCAATCCTATTCCACAGAAATTTTTGGAGAAAATAGACATAATAAAACATAATCTAAACCAATTGGTCATTCCAAAAGTCCGGGACTATAGTCCACCACCCACAATAAGTAAAAGAGCCTAACTATTGTTCTTCACTGCACCACTTTTTTCAATTCACTCATCGGAAGTTCTTATAAGGGAATATTCCCTCATAATATCCTAATATCAGTATTAGCGTCAATGTGGATTGACAGAAACTTCCGGGGCAGTGAGTAGTCTTAACCGGAAGTCGAACATCTAGTGGCTCCATCCATCGCCTCTGACGCGCGGACCACACAACTGGAAGTGGTCACACGCATATCCGGAGACTGATGTGTAGCCCGTCCCACATCTATATCCGGTAGTTGAACCGCATACCCGGAAGTGGGTTAGCAGAACTCCATCCCCGTGAGCCCGATTTTTTAGTTCCTCGACTCCTCCATATTCATACGGGGTGTCTGGATAATAAGATGTACAAATAGCTTGATGTATGGAACTCCAAAGGTGTAGAGCAGAACCTTTACATCACATCATCGTAGGCAGACATATATCCAGGTTATTTAGATTTAAATATTTTCATAGTACTGGACATAATTTCCTCCATCATACATAAAAGGGAGAAAAAAAGATATAAAAAAATATACATCTATAAAAATGACTCTTTATTACTGAAAAAAAATCATAAATAAATACAAGTAAAAAATATCCATCAAAATAGATCACACATTATCACAGAAACCATTTTGTCTCAAAATCTATGTTAAGGCCTCTAGGGGCCAGTGTTTTCAATACATAGATTTTTTTCATTTCTGCTTGTGCAAGGCGTTCTTCCATATTTTCTCTTCTCCAATTAGGTTGAATCACCTTAATGCCACAGAATGATTTTAACTCTGCGACATTACATTGTAAAACATCAACTAGAACACGGACACGATGACCTAGGAGGAAGGAGACTATGTGAGTACCGTCCCTCCTCATGTCGACCGACACGCCCTACCGAACCGAAGGATAAATTCAGGTTTTAAGTGAAGATCATCATTGGCACTTTTGGCCTCAGATCCCGAATTTTCACCTATCGGCACTCAAGCACCAGGTAAAGACCCGTCCTTGCACCGGGATGCAAGGTTCACTGTCCGCCCAGTAGGAAGGAAGGATAGGCAGTGACAAACAAACAGGGAGAGACAGTACACTCAGATATTTTTCACCGTGTCCACTCTTGCTCTTCGTCCGCTCACTCGCCTACAGGTCCCTGTAAGGAGATATACACCACAGCTGTGCAGGGCCTAAACCTATGTCACGCAACTACACATACTAAGACAACATCGCCCTTAACCTACAGTGTGTGTAGTGCGACATGTATAACAATAACTAAACTTTTGCCCTGCACGGAACAACAATCACAGACTATAAGTGTCACGTCTGTAGCAGAAGTATGGGAAACTGTAGGTCTTAGTTTCGGGAGAAAGCGGAGGCGAGGGACCTGGATATATGTTCTCCTCATCCATAGATCTTCGGTGTTGGCAAGACCCGGGCAAAGGTGCGGAGTCTAACCCACAGGGTGGTGTTCGCCAGTGACCCCTCCAAGCGGGATTTGGGCTTAGCTGAACCCTGTAAGCAGGTCGCGGTCATTTGACCAGGTACCCAAGCCCCATGGAAATGGAGACACAGATAACGGTGGCCCAGGGAGGAAATGCCTAGAACAAGGCACTTAAATATACTTCTCAATAATAATGATAGGACACTAGTAGTATAGGAAGCACGCTGGTAGTGGTGTACTCAGGCACGGAGATCACTAGAAATGTTTGGCACACAGGCAGAGGTGTAAACTCACGGTTGCACGGGAGGTCGTTGGAGGTGTGGAGACACAGGCTGGATTGGAAAGCACTGCTGTACGGTGAATCACCAGAGACGTTCGGCCACACAGGTGGAGATGGTAACACACTGCTGCATGGAGAATCACCAGAGATGTTAGGCACACAGGTAGAGATGGTAAACACACTGCTGCACGGAGAATCACCAGAGATGTTAGGCACACAGGTAGAGATAGTAAACACACTGCTGCACAGAGAATCACCAGAGACGTTTAGGCACACAGGTAGAGATAGTAAACACACTGCTGCTGACACACTGGAGCAATGGAACCTGGACCGGGAACTTAACTAATGGGCACTAGGAGACAACCGTTGTTCAGGCAACTTCCTGCAGACTGTGAGCCAAATAAGTAACCATAGGAACCATCTGATAGGTGCACAGCATCAGCTGACTACTCACCTATCCCGGACTGGAAGTACTGTCACATGGGCAGACTATCATGGCGGAACCCATGTCAGGAACTCCGATCCCCGACGCCAGACCACCCGCAGTCTCCTGCATGCGGGGAGAATACTCAGCTCCTCCTTCGCCGCCGCGCCAGCTGCCCGACCACCCGGGATGTCAGAGGAAGCCGGCGGGACGGTAAGGAAGTGCCGATCCCAGGCTGAGCCCTGACAATAAGTACACAAGAGCAAAACACGGTGCTGTCCCATTAAATGCCTGCTACCTGCCTATCCAGAGCTGGCCAGCTCCTCTTCTTAGTGACTGGGGAAACCCTAGCTTATTGATGGGAGCCTGACAGCTCTCCACAGGGGTTTCTGCTCACACCTCTAATCAAGTACACAGGGGCTGCCAACTTTCTATATCAGAGATACACTCCTAATGGGCTCAGTGCCCTGGGCCTAATGCCCAAGGTCTTACCAGCGGCTCAGGCATTTAAGTCTGCCTAATACAGGGCATAGGAGCAACTTGGGCCTACTACCCAGAGTCCCCTTTCTATATTACGGCTCAGGCCTATGGGCCTGCCTGATTGGGCTCTGGTAGTGGCCTGGGCCTAATGCCCAGTGCCACTTTATATGGGGCTCAGGCCTATGGGCCTGCCTAACGGTGGGGCTCACTTAGTGGCCTGGGCCTAATACCCAGCCCACCTTATAATTTGGGTGGCTCTGGCAAGCTGCCTGCCTACTTTTCCCAATAGTGACCTGGGCCTAGTACCAAGGTCACTCACACCTAATAAAGGGTAAATCCTTTTTATAGGGCCTACTGCCCACTACTGAGCCTGGGCCTTGTGCCCACCTGTTTGCCCTCGGGCCTAGTGCCCGACAATGCACCACGGGCCTAGTGCCCGACAACCCTGGTGGTCTAGGGAGGGGGTATATGGTAGGCCTCATGGAGGGCCTACCTGCTCTGTTGGAAGAGGTTGCGGGGGGGAGCTTTGTTCTCTCTTTCACTTCCCACCCGCGCAGTCCTCTCCGGTCCTCAGCCGCCATTCTTCGGCCGATGGCCCGTCCTGGCCAGCGGCGCCGCCTCTTCTTCTCCTCTTCCAGCCGGCGCCTCCTATCTTCTTTCTTGACATCGGCGTCTTCTGGCCTCTTCCGTGGCCGCCGGACCTGTTGCCGCGACACTCTCTTCGGGAGGTCTTCTCTCCTCCCTCTCCGCAGCAGTACTGCTTTTTCTCTCCCAGCGGCATCTAAAACTAGACACCTCAAGAGGGCGGGGCTATGACGCGGCGAGCCGCGATTGGCTCATCGCATCCGCCTCCTATTGGTTGCTGGCTTGCGAGCCGTGTTCGGCTCGCGGCCAGAGCCATACACCTGCCGCTGTAACCAGGCTGCCGGGCGGCAGGCTATGATAAGCCCGCTCCCGGAGCCAAGTACAGAGTGCTGCGCCCGACACTTGACCGGTGCTGGGAACAGATACTCTGAAATAGCATCCTAGCGCCGGATGCTGATGTGTCCTGTAGGGGACACATCTCTTCTTGTGCCGATGCTGGGATCAGCCACTTGATCCCAGCACGGCTCTCCACACCAGTACTGTAAGTAAACAACCCTTTACATGTAATATGTATTCCTCATGCCCATTTTTTATTACATTTAACAATGTATGTATTATTTTATCCTAAAGTGACATACTGTACTGAATATGCCAATATACAATTTAGATAGGAATCTCAATACTCCACCGCAAAGTTACACTTTTTCATGTAGTGGATCTTACCGTTAATTGTTAGTATTAAAACCTCACCATTGTGTCTTCCCTATGATACCTATGTTGTATTTACTCTTAGTGGGCTGGTTGCATAGGGGTGGAGTTATTATACAGATGAGAATGCTGTGCTCAGCCTAGTGTGACCCTACTCTGTTTGTTGTGCTTCGGTAGTAATTACTGTTATATGTGTAGCAAGTATCTTCTATACAATATGTTGGTCGAACTAAGTGGTGCTTGGTGGAAGATGGAGACCTTATCATAGGTAACGGTTGAATAATGTATACTTGAATGGTAAATAAATATAGTAAAAAACACTTTACTTCAAACTCCAAAATTCTTGAAAATACAGCAAACTTCAGTAAAATAGTGACAATCCTGTCATTTCTATGAAAGCTCAATGAGACAATTCCTGTGTATCAAGCTATTAGTTATCTTAGGTTTGAACGGGCTAGCAGCTCAGTGCGCAAGAAATCACCAAATTATTATTGGGGTTATTATACACACTGATAAACTGACATCTTAATTGCAGTGTAAAAATAAAGCTGTGCAGTATTTGTGGGCCACATGCAAAAGCAGCCTGTATTTACCCTGCATGCAAAATAAAATGTATGTATTTACACCCCATGCATTGCAACATGGTTTGTCCTGGTTCACAGGTACATGCTCTTTCTCATTCTATTCCCAAAGCCGAATCAGGTCCTGAGTTCACAAGTACCAGTCCAGGGGGTACATTTACTAAGAATAGTGTTTGGCAGAGAAAAAACATGCTGGACATTTTTTTTTACCAAGATCACGGCTTTACTAAAAACCATGTGTGCCAGTCTATTCTGATCTGATGGCGATACTGATCGTTTTGTATCATGTGCAAGTGCAGTCTTATTGGCCCCTTCTCAATAGACACCAGTGTGCACTGCACAGATTTACAAAGAATTGTGTTTCACAACACGACAGAACATGGAGCAGAATAGAAGAAATCAATAGACATGACTGTGCGCTACGTGTCCTGCCGAAGCACTGCACAGATCAGTCAGATCTGCTCAGTACTTTTGTGTGTGACTGTGTAAATAAATGGTGAGGGCAGTGACCTGTAGGAGGAAGATGGGGATGTGTAGCTCCATGAGGAGGAGTTAGAGGAGCTGGTTTTTTTAGTGATAGTGTGTGGATGCACTGGCTGCTGGCAGCTCCACTCATACCATTGAGGTCAACCACTGATTGTACCATTGATGGTAACCGTTGATAGTTAACCCACTAATGGCTATCCCTATTTAAGAGGCTGACAATACACACTGGGCTGGCAGCTGCTGGTGGCGGTGGCTGACAGAGTGAAATGCTAGGTAGACACTAAGCGATGTGTGTACCCAGCGATGTGACCGACGATCCCCTGTCAACAGACAGACATATCGAGCAGCTGCTACACACTAGACGACCCGGTGGCCGACCGCCCGATATGTCGGCCCCTGCCGCATCCCGCTGCATGGTGTCATCAGTCACATCTTCAGGTTGGAAGAAACAAACTAAGCAGTAGATACTGCAATTCCTGTGGCTGATAGTTTAGAATATAATTAATATCTGCTGCAAGTAATTAGGATCTAGTTAGGACCCTGGAGATAGACTTTTAGACAAAAATATTTAAAGGAAAATTACTGTGCTTGGTATTAAGTCATTTTCAATTTGAAATAATGTATATGTGCTTGCTCTCTATTAAGTATACAAGAGGCTTGTTTGAATACCACCAATAAAATAGTTTTAATTATAAAACACATGCATATATTTAAAAAAACATTTAAACATTAAATATTGATGTTGCTTACAAAGCAACAAATCCTACACAGTCTACATAGACCTTGATTCATATATAAATCACAGGAACTTCAGGCATACTGTATGTAAAAATAGTTTCCTTTTGTCACTTGGATCCCAATCCATATGAAAGCAACTGCTTTTTTGTAACACTTTAGTCTGCAACTTGGTTAATAGGTATCCATTCAATATACATGTGGCATTTTTTTGCCAAATTACACTCTTACAAATAAGCAGGCAAGCCGGTCACTGATTAACAAGTAACAAAAAGAAGTATACAACCAGCGCTAAAGGTACAATTAAAAAATGATGGACGGTTTTAAAATGAATAAACAAATATTTATTAGATCATCTAAAATCTCTAGTCTGCAATTTCATATGTAGGTATTTCTAATACTGTAGACACATATAAATATAAACATGATAATAAATTATAGTAAAATAAGTAGTAGACACCACTTTAGTCCGCTCATGAAATAATTGATATATTGGAAATGAGAATTCTCTCCTTTTATGTCCCCAAATTGAAAGTTTTTTAGCAGCAATAAAGACTTTACCAAAATGATGGCTGAGGTAACTTTAACGGAAATCCTCTTGCATCCAGCGAATCCACAGGGAGGGCTGAAGCACAATCCACAAGGAATAATCCAACGCTGCAACAATGATCTCAGAAGGGAACAGAGAGCCCAAATGAAAAGAGGACAGAGCAGGCTGGCGTGGTCACATGTAATGCGACTTTGCCAGATGAATCACTTCTGTATGACTGTGGATTTGCCCTAATATAAAGGTCTAATTCAGAGGTGGTCACAAATGGTGTTGGTGCTGCAACTTCGGTAGCAGCGTATCTGAGAAGTTATGTTAATACAGCAGGAGGCATCTTTTGTAAAAAGACACCCTCTGCTGGCTTCACAGATCCACTGCATGCATACAAAGATGGCGACCATTGTATGGGCCATCCTACATCTGCATACCCTGCTGGCTACACACTAGATGATTTTATGAATGATTTGGCCTATTCCAACGCATCAAAACTACAAATCGTTCATATTGTCCTGTGTGTATGCACTATGCCACTGACGATGCGCGCTCCCGTGCATCGTCAGTGACATTGTCCATTGGACCTGCTTGCAGGTCCTATGGGTGATATCATTAGCAGGGGCAATGGTGCTGAATACAGCATGGCCCATGCCGTCGTTCTGTCACTGCCGGAATCGGCAAGTGTGTATGCACTTGCCGATGCCGGCACCACCGCCGGGTCCCATGACTAGTACCCATCGTTTAGTGCGTACCCAGCTTAAGGTTGCTCAGAATATCCAGCTTCCGAGGCCAGTGAAGATGCGCCTGACAATGCAGTCGCTGTCTTCGGCACGCCTCAGAAACTGAAGAGACGTTTTCTGAAACGCACCTCCTTCCTGCCCCCAAAAGCCTGCAGCCTGTCAGTCAGGCTGCGGCTTCCCCCAGACTGCATCCGGAGTTGCAGCACCATTGCGGCACATACACACTACGGCTTTGGCGCAGTAAAGCAACTATCAGACAGCTGTGACCGGAGCGGTCCAGCATCTGAGAATGAATCAGGCCCATAGTATGTGGCGTTGCTTAAACTATGCAAATTGCAGTATTTTTATATTGAAAACCGATTTCATTTCATGAAGTTTAATGTGTAACAAACATTATTCTTTTTCCTTTTCAGAACTACTACAGAATGACTTCAGAAGGTGGAACTATAAAACTATGCATTACCAGTAAGCCAGCACTTAATGAAGCACAGGCCACTAAGCTGGTGGAGACAGTGTTTGGCTTACAAGTAGCGACTGTGAAGTCTCTGCCAGGTTACTTTGATCAGAATTTTTATATCCAGACTTGGAGTGAAGACACAACTGCAGGAACAGAGTATGTCCTTAAGATCACAAATGGTGAAATCAGCAAGAATACAGAGCTTATTGAAGTGCAAACACAAGTCATGAAGTTCTTGCATGATGAAGGACTTCCTACGCCTAATCCGGTATTCACAAAAGATGGTAAAATTATGTCTTTAGAGGCTATAGGTAAGATATCATATAAACATCATCTATTGGTCAATAGTAAATGTTAACATAAAATAATTTGTTTTATAAAGTGATAAAGTGTTAAAACAAACAGAATATCCAGAATTATGCCAAAAAGGCTGTCTGGACCAGATATCATGTGAAGTGTCCCCTCACATTAGATACACAAGAAACCATAACAATACCTTATCCTGCCAATAGTACAACAGACAAAGAAACAAATATCCCTTGTGCAAGGTGCACACTATAAATAAAAGTTGACCTAAAGCAACTGGTGGTGAAATGTACTTAAAACTAAACAGAAAGAGATAACTGAGCATTGTCAACATGAAAAAATATAGCATTCTACCAATACTCTAAAAGTGCCTTATATTTAAGACAAAATTTTATCAAATATAACAATCAGTGACATACAGGTAAAACAGTGTCAATTTTCTACGGCTGTCACTGGATCTCCAGTTATAGTACAAATGCTGGCCGGATTTAAGTGAACTATATTAGGTCTATGTACTAAACCTTGGCAAAAAAGTGGACAGAGATACCAACAAATCAGCTCCTAACTGTCATTTCTCAAACACAGCCTGTAAAGTGACAGTTAGGAGCTGATTGGGTGGTACTTTATCTCTATTTCCTAGGCTTAGTACAGAGACTCCTATATGTGGGATTCCTTGCTTTAGGTGCCTGGTTAGATTCTGTGTCAGAGACACTTTTCTCAAAGGATCAGCGAATAATGCTAATCCTTTGAGAAAAGTGTTTCTGACATATAAACTCCCAAATCTCCTATTGACAGTGTTTTACCTGTTCATTAATTGCTGCTGCAACTACACTGTGGATTGAGAAGTCAACAGGGACCTGGCTTATAAACCGGATAACAAAAGCTAGCCGAAAAGAGTTTGTAAGATATATTGGTTTAATAATAATTTGTTTACAGTGACTTGATCCTACATTGGCAAATGTAGTTTTACTACACATACCTGCACTTTGGAGAAATATAGCAGGGGCATAGACCAAGGGGGTCCCCATAGCAATATTTTCACACCCATCAGCAGCTCACCTCTTGTTCTGCGCAGAGCAGGCACATCTGCTCTCCAGGCCGGTTCCGCCTCCATCTCTCCTCACTTACTGATGCTGGGAGGAGGCCTGTCCATGCTAATATGTGTATATATATTGTAAACCCAAGTGGATTAAAGTATATACAGTATGGAGGCTTATGTAATATTTTTCGAGCTGCAGCCACTGCGGGAACTCCTGCTAGTCTTCCCATATTTTTAATGTTACAATAATTTTAAAAGAAAAACCAAGCTTTTTTATCTTTATAATGACTGCCACATTAAAAATATGTGAAGACTTGCAGGAGTTCCCGCAGCAACTGCAGCTTGCGACCTATTACCTATGGTTTCCTACCAGTGAATGGTGGAAAATTGAGCCTGTTAACAGTTTGGTGATGATGTAAAGTCCCGGGTATAACACCAGATTGTGTCCAAGTGCATACATCCTCACAAAAGATAGAGGACACAGCACCCCCTTCATACTAAGACATTTTGACCTACGAGGTCTTTGTAAAGGCAATCTTGTCATTCATGTATACACTATTTAATCAGGTATCACACACAGGACACAGAAACACGCCAACACATAGATCAAGTATTGCCTTCCACAAACATCAGTATGGACATACACTTACATACAGTCACCTACATAGGATACCAGTGCAGCCAGAGGCGCCACCGGGTGTGGTGATACCCGATGTGTACTCCGTATTCCCCTAGAGCAGCGGAGTTGGCACGCCTGAAAAGAAGGTGTGATCTAGCAAAAAGTGGGCGTAGCCTCACTGGGAATCCCTCCGGGGGTGTGCCCAGCATCCCCGGTGATGCTGGGCTGCCCTCGGAGGCTAGTTCCTGCACTGTCAGCTCCTCCTTTGTGACAGGAGCTCAGTGCTGCAGGAGAATGTCACACTGCAGCACCCGGCTCCTGTCACTGAGGACGAACCAGCATTTTGGTGTCACCCAAAATAGGCAGGCCCAGGAAAATGGGGCATAGGTAGGCGGAGCTGTGGATAATGTAGGTGGAGCTACTTTAGCATCTAGTGGTGCGTAAACCAGTTTAAAAGTTCTTAAAGTTTGGGCTGTGGAGTTGTTATTATAACATGTCAATCTATCATATTATATATGAAACTACACATATACAGAAATATAGGCGAGAAAACTGAATGTATATTAAATATACAGGGAAAGCAAATTCGATTCTCTCTCTCTCTTTCTCCATATATAAGTAAAATAAAAGTTGGAACTACATAAAAATACATTGGAGTCCCGGCTGTCTTTTCTTGATGGCGGCCATGGTGTCACCCCCTCCGAGTGTGAAACCCGGTGCGCCCTGCACCCCTGATATAACTTGGAAATTGGCAAGATCCAGCTTGTAGAATTCATCAGATTCTTCATTACAAAAATGTTCTTTTAATGCAAAACAATGTCCTATGAATTTGTTAGTTATAGCTACAAATAGTAGATATACTGTAGGTTCGGTATTGGTCCCTGTACAAAGGAGTAGAGCTGGAAATACTGTATTTCCTCCTGCCAGAGATCACATGCAGACCTGATAACTAAGACACCACTGTATGCTGCATCTTTATCATGGGATAGACCAGTAGGGCCTGATTCAGAGTTCCATGCAAGTCAGTCGCAGATGTTTCTGCATTGTGGGCCTGATTCAGACCCGCTCGCGAGCGCTGAGCACTCGCAAGCGGGTCGATGTTGGCCCAGTGTGCATGCGCACGATGGAGCCGGCTCCATCGTGCGCATGCGCGAGACCCGGATAGCGACGGGCAAACCGTCGCTCCGGGTCTGGTACCAAAGGGGGCGTGCTGTTGATGTTGATGGGCATGCCGGGGGCGTGGCTGCCGGGGCTTGGCTGCCCAGGCGGAGGCGTTCCCACGGGAACACCTACCGTCTGGGGCCGGCCCCACTGACATCACAACTGATGTCAGTAGGAGTGCTTTCAGCTCTGTTTGAGCCGAAAGCACTCCAGGGCTTACGGCAACGAGACCCTACCACAAGGGTCTCGTCGCAAGCCCGATGGTTGCGATGGTCTTGACCATCGCGCCCATCTTCCTGGCCGCTCGCTATAGCTGTGGGTGGTCACCACAGCTATACGAGCGGCTAGGAGGCCACTCTAAAAATCAAGAAGGACGGCCCTGATTCAGAGCGAGCGCTCTGTCAGAGTGTCCGGCTCTGAATCAGGGCCTGTGTGCTCAGATTACCGATGGGTTAATCAGAGGACCTTTAGTTACACTAGGCGCCTCCTGCCGCATTAGCGTACAAAGATGCAGCGGCTGTGTGATTAGCGTACATTTTTCCCTACTTTTACACCTACATGACAATGGCTTGCAGGACCCAACCCACACCTAACTGGTTTGACTCCTTTTTTATCTTGGAGGGCTTTCTATAATCTGTCACAAGAGTTAATAATTCCCACTCTAAATGAAGCAGAGCTTCTGAATGAAATGCCAGCGTTGCACCCACAGATCCAGTGCTACTTGCTATATCAATACATGACATCATTCATTACGTATAATCTGTGATGCTGCCATGACAAACACATGAAGTCATCACCATTGCTCTTATCAACTGACCATAACTAATTTCACAAACAACAGTCACATCCTGTCTCTCAGACCCCACACAAGCCAGAATACCCACCACCTGCTCTGCAGAATGCTCTCAAAAGGATAAGACTTTCCAGTAGCCTTGAAGCATTTCCTGAAAATTACCTCTACCAGCAAATTCCTTAATTTCCAGAAACCCTGCATAAACTCCAAAAGTTATTTTACTCAGCTAATTCCTCTCTAACAGGCTTATATAACATACAGTAGTATTTGAGTTAGTGAGCAGATGCACTTTATGTGCCTTTCTGCTGTATACACTATACTGGTGTCTTGTTCACAACTACTTTTTCTGAGAAATATTGCTGGAATTGATAGAACTTGGTTCACTGAGTATTCTACTATCTGTAGTTGTAGCAATATCTTTCACATATCCATATTATATGCAGCAAAGTCCATGCACAGATTCACTGGCTCACTGGGGGTGGCGGATTTTTCTGGGGGAGCAGTAGTCCTGCAGGTCCTAGGTGAAATCAACTAATTCTCCTATATCAAATTCCTATTTCCCTATAGGTTAGCATACAGTCCTGTTTTATTACTGTTCTGTCCTCAATTGGGGATGTAGTCTGGATCCCAACGGTCACACTACAGACAGCGGCATTCCAACGGTCACAATCCTGACTATTGTGGTGGTGAGTATTAGGGTTAGATTTAGGGTTAGACACTAGTGGGTGGGTTAGGGTTAGGCTGCGAGAAGGGAAGGTTAGGGTAAGGCTGCAAGAGGGGTGGATTAGGGTTAGAATACCTAATAGAATTTGTTGGGATGCTACTGTCTGTATTCTGATCGTTGGCATTGTTACCGTCGGGTCCTGTACCCAACCCCTCAAATGTAAAGTGTGACAGAGTATGCTTGCTCACCTCCGATCACTGTGATGTTCATATGTGCATTGACCTTGTGACATTTGTGCAGGTAGCATAACAGTGTAAGAGGAAAGTCATATAGGCATTCTGAAAGTCACATATCCAATAAAAAGTCAATAAATTGTCTAGAAATTTGTAATTTCTCCACATTGTCTGTGCTCCACAGTTCTTCTAAAGGAAAAAATCTTCGAACAAGTTCCTTATGCCAATTTTCCTCTGTATACTTGTTTCACCCCAAATCTCCATATTCTTTGTATTAGGGAGTTTAACTCCCAATTACAGATAAGCGGGTTCGGTTCCCTGAGAACCGAACCCACCCGAACTTTGGGGATCCGAGTCAGATCCAAGTCGGCTCGGCTTTTCCCACCTGACTCGATCTGAAAACGAGGCAAAACTTTATCATCCCACTGTCAGATTCTCGCGGATTTTGGATTCTATAAAGGTCCCGCGATCACCGCCATTTTTCATTCCGGCTGTGGAAAGTGAATAGGAAGGGAGCTGGGAGTTGTACTGTGCTACTGTGCATAGGGGTTGGCTACAGTTTTGTTGCTTAAGGGCTGGCTGTTGTCCATATAGGGACTGGCTGGCTGTTGTTGTGACTGAGGTTGTCCTGTCCATCCATAGGGGCTGTCTGTCTGTTGTCCATATATAGGGGCTGGCTGGCTGTTGTCCTGTCCATAGGGGCTGGCTGTTCTGCTGTGTTGTCCAGGGGGTGCTCTGTCCATAAGGGGTGCTGTCAAGGGGCTGCTGCCTCTTTCAGGGGTGCTCTTCAGCCCCAGTATGAAAAAAAAAACAAAAAACATTTTTTTCTGTGCTTGTTAGCCATATTTGTCAGCAACGTAGGTGCGCAGGGGTGCTGTGCTGGTGTCTGTCAAGGGGCTGCTGCCTCTTTCAGTGTTGCTCTTCACTCACCCCCAATGTGAAAAAAAAAGAAATTTTTTTTTTTTCTGTGCGTGTTAGCCACACTTGTCAGCAACGTAGGTGCGCAGGGGTGCTGTGTTGCGGTCTGACAAAGGGCTGTTGCCTCTTTCAGGGGTGCTCTTCACCCCCAGTGTGAAAAAAAAACATTTTTTTTTCTGTGCGTGTTAGCCACACTTGTCAGCAACGTAGGTGCGCAGGGGTGCTGTGCTGCTGTCTGTCAAGGGCTGCTGCAGTGTGAAAAAAAAAATTCTGTGTGTGTTTGTGTGCGTTAGCCCCAACTTAGCTGCGCTATAATTGCTTGGTGATACTGCTGTAAAACCGCAGTGAGTATGGACAGTCACATGACTAGATAGCAGGATCCACATACCAGTCTTGTAGCTGCCGGCAGCAGTCATGATAACGATGCAAGGCTGTCATCGTCATCTATGAAGGCTGATGTACCAGAGCTTAGTCAGGCCAAAAAGTCAGGCTAAAAAAATCAACTTTTACCCTGTTAAAGCAGCTTTAGAGAAACAAAAAACTGGCAATATGCCATTCACTACACGAAGTGGCAAGGAAAGGATAAGGACTTGGCCTTTATTTATGACTGGTGGTTCTAGTTGTGATGATTTAAGCCCTTCTGCTTGTAGAAGAGGTACAAAAATAATTAAAATTGTCTCCAAAAAGTCACAGATCCCCGAGGAGAGTCCAAGTGTGTCCGCGGTTGCCATGTGTGAGCCTGACCTTTCTAATACTGTATTTGAAGAGGATCGTACTTCCACCATTTTTGTGCTCTCTGCAAATGTGGGGATGAGCAGCACAAGTCAACATGCTGATGTAGAAATCGAGGATGCCTCTGTGGAATTGCACGAGGAAGATGAGGAGGATATTTATGTAGTTGGCGATAACAATAACAAGGATGATGAGAATGTTGATGATGATGATGAGGATGTTGATGCCGAGGATGTTTGTGCAAAAACCGTAATTCAGGCAACAGTTGTTGCCCATGGTAGGAAAAATCCCATTGTTGGCATGCCTAGGAGAAGGACCAAAAATCCACTTCTCATGTGTGGAATTATTTCCACCCAAACCCGGACAACCTTTGCCAAGCCATTTGTAACCATTGCCAATTAACAGTGAGTAGAGGTAAGGACCTTAACCATCTTGGAACCTCCTCCCTGTTCCGTCGCTTGCAGCACATTCATCAAATTGGAAAGAGTATTTCAAATTCTGAAACTTTGGGGACAAAAAAACGAACGACAATCAGTCCAGTGTCACCTAGCTGCTCCCTTCTATCTGCATCCAAGTGCCTGCAATCTCCACCACCTGCATCATCATCAATATCTTCATTCATGATCGGAAGTAGTCCTGCATCCAATTTCATAAGCATGACTATCTCCTCTCCTGTCCATGATTCCTCAAAAGGATCATTGAGTGCTACATCTGTTGCTGCTGCTGGGGGTGGATCTTCATCCCAGAAAGGGACCAAGAAGACTACTACTAGTAGTAATTTAAAAAACAATTTACTATTAAACAGTCCTTTGATAGAGGAAGTAAGTATAACAGCTGTCACCCAGTTTCACAGTGGATCACTTACGCCATGACGGCTGTGCTAGTATTAGATGGTGAAATAGTATAAAATTAGAATTATAGTGTGCAGGAAGTGCAAAAGGAGGATGAGGGGGAAATTTGTGTCCTATCTGACGCTAATGAGGATGTTGATGATGAGAAAGCCAGAAAAGCAACGTCTTGGGTGTGGAATTATTTTAATCTAAATTCTGACAACAGTTGTGAAGGCATCTGTTCCATTTGTAAAGCCAAAGTTAGCAGAGGAAGGGACGTTAACCATCTAAGCACCTCCTCCCTATTACGTAATTTGCGAGTTCATGCAATTTGTTTAACAAAATTATAATAATTTGTAAATTAATAACAAGCAGTCCAGTATCAGCTACCAGCAGTTTGGACCAGCACATGCAATCTCCACAACCAACACCCTCATCATCAACCTCCTCCTTAATAATTGAAGGTAGTCCTTCCAAAAAATGTTTTGTGGGGGCCCATACAAACCAAGAAGTTCAGCCAAGAAAGTGTCAATCCTAGTTGCTAAATTGCTTGGTTTGTTAAACTGTGCATGTCCTTTTTTAATATCCCACATAAGAGTGGGTGGGAGGGACAATTCCATCTTGCACCTCTTTTCTTTACATTTTGCACAATTTGGGGCAGTGCCGAATGACATTATTATAGTTTATTAAACTGCCATCCTGTCTGCCACTGCTGCATGGCAATGTTTCATAGATTTTTTAAGCTGCCGTGCGTTTGTGCTGCTGCTCTGTTGCTTTCTTTAGCCAGCCAGCTCACTGCAGCCTTTGGCCTATATTGATGAAAAATAGCGAAATCAATATTGTGAGCTGTGAGGTGGTTAATAATGCCTGGAAATGCCTAAAAATGATTGTTATTAAGGTTAATAATACTGTAGGAACAAAAACAGGCCCAAATTATGTGGTTTTAGCTGTTTATATAATTTTTTGGAAAAAATACAGATCGAAACCAAAACCTAAAAACAAAACACCAAGGAAAAAGATCCAAAATCAGATCCAGATCCAAAACCAGGGGAGATCCAGATCCGAAACCAAAACACGGGGGTCGGCGCACATCGCTACTCCCAATACACATGTATATGAAACAAAGAGGAAATGGAAGAATATAGTGTAAAAACCATTTAATGAGGGAGATGTACTAAGCTCTGGAAAGTGATAAATTGGAGAGTGATAAACGACCAGCCACTCAGCTCCTAACTGTCATGTTACAGGCTGTGTTTGAAAAATGACAGTGAGGAGCTGTTTGGTTGGTAGTCTATCACTCTCCAATTTATCACTTTCCATAGCTCAGTTCTCTCTCTCAGGTGAAAACAATACAATTTAAAAAAAGAAAATGAAAATGAAACACAAATAAATGTGTCAAACAGAGTCCTACCAATGGGTGAGAGGCAAACGCCTCAAATCAAGCATGGGTTATTAGGGGATATCGGCCCAGGTACACCAACTGTCTGTGATCTCTGCTCTGGTCTCACCCTCTGGTAAGGAACAGCTTCTCCACCAACATGTTTCAACCAACTTGTGGTCTTTCTCAATGTATTGGTGTCCCTTTGGCTTTGGCATGGACATTGCAGAACATCTAGGCTGGGGCCATGCTGGCTGTGCAGTCCCTGGTAAGGCACTAGTGGCATTGGGTGTTTGACATGACATGTTGTCTGTTTGCTGAAGTCAAATTCCCTTGTCACTTTCGTGGGCTTTATGTTTTGTTTTCCACATGTTCTGCATGATGGCTTTTGTTTGGGTCCATGTGACATTTTCCCAGAGCATTGCATGAGTGCAGAGATTCCTATAGCTCTTCTTCTAATTACTGTCCGTGTGGTCATACAGAAAAAATTAAAACAACAATAAATAAATTAATAAATGGGAGGCGGGAGTACTTATTATGGTCCCCATTTATTAACAAGTTTTATCACCAAAACGAGTGATGAAATTTCACTGTGTGTTATAAATGGTGCTCCATTTAGAAAAATGACAGTTGGGAGCTGATTGGCTGGAGCACCATTTATCACACACAGTGTGGTCTATTTACTAAGCAGTGTTAGGAGACAGAGTGAAAAGTGATAAGAAAGTGATAAGGTGCCAGCCAATCAGCTCCCAACTGTCAACTTACAGGCTGTGTTTGAAAAATGACTTTTGGGAGCTGATTGGGTGGCACCTTATCACTTTTCACTCTGTCTCCTAACACTGCTTAGTAAATAGACCCCAGTGAAACGTATCACTAGTTTTGGTAATAAAACTCATTAATAAATGAGGCCCTATGTCCCTGGAAAGACTATTTGTAGCATCCTTGCCGTCTAGGCAATTAAAATATTCCCCAGATAAGCATGACTCATTGTTATTCAAACATCCAGTTAGTTTTTATGCATACATATATACACTTCTGCACCTACATATACTGCATGTGTAAACCCACTTATAGCCATATATGCACAAATACGTGCTCTCACACATACGTAAGCCCACACATGTACACATATATATCTATACAAGCCTTTATACACATATCCATGTGGGATAACTATCATTAGGAGACTCGCTTTATCTGTTTAAAGCTCATGGGCCTATTCATCATCAAGGTTGTGGTGGATACATAATTATTAGGGTTGTGCGCCAGACCATTTTTGCCGGATTTGGATTTGGTTCCAATTTGTCGTCCGGCTTTGGATTTGGATTTGCCAAACTGTGGTGACTGGCTTTGGATTTGGATTTTATACAAAAATTGACAAAAAAAGTTAAAATCACATAAATTGGGCTTTTTTCTCCTTAGAATGTTATTAACCTCAATAACATTAATTTACAGTCATTTACAGTCAATTTAGACCACCTCACAGCTTACATTATAGTTTTCACCATTACTGGCCAAAGGTTACAGTGAGCTGACTGGTTACCAAGCGTCAGAGCAGCGGTGCAGTGGCACAGACACCACAGTTTAAAGCACATCTATGAAACATTGCCACACAGCAGTGGCAGAAATGAAAGGTAGTGCAAGATGGAATTGTCCATGGGCCCTCCCACCCACCATTATGTTGAATATTAAAAAGGACATGCACACTTTAACAAACCATTTCAGCGACAGGGACTGCCACTTTGTGGCTGAAGTGCTTGGTTTGTTTGGGCCTCCGCAAAAAAAGCTACCAATCGGCTAAAGGCAAGATGCCACCATCATTGCCATCCTCACCATCATCAGTGTGTACATAATCCGATTCCTCACACAATATTAATTCATCCACGCTGGAATGCACAGAAGTATCTGTACTGTGACGTGATTGGCGGGAAAGGTTTTCCTCATGAAATTTCCAGTTAATTTTAATGAACATAATTTTTTCTACATTTTGTGGAAGTAGCCTCCTACGTCGTTCGCTCACAAGGTTCCCGGCTGTACTGAAAACTCTCTCAGAGTACACACTGGAGGGTGGGTAGCCTAAGTAATGCAAAGCCAGTTTATTCAAGGGTCTCCAAATTGCCTTTTTTTTCTTCCAATATTCGAAGGGACTCTGTGACATGTCTACTTGTACGGTGTCCTGAAAATAATCCTCCACCATTCTTTGGATGGTAACCTTATTAGATGGAGTTACGGTAGAGGTGTCACTGGTGTTGGGCAATTCTTTTAAACCCGACCAGATGTCAAAATGTTGACTTTACTTAACTGCATCACCACTGGGTCTTTTGGAAAAGGTGAATTTTTTTCTGGCTGCTGCTGGGGAAACCGAAGGAGGAGACGTCATCGTAATGCCATGTGTCACTTCAGCTGCCAACTTGCTCACCAGGAGCGCTTTGAATCTTTTAAGATCTGGGTCAGTTGTAAAGAAAGACACATCATATGACTTGAACCTAGGATCAAGCATGGTTGCTAAAATATAATGATCAGATTTCAAGATCTTGGCCACCTGTGGATCCTGGTGAAGCGAACAAAGGACTTGCTCTATCAGTCCAGCATACTTTGCGGAATCACTTTGTTTAATCTCATCCTTCTATTTCTCCAGCTGCTTTTCCAAAAGCCTAATCAGGGGAATCACCTTACTCAAGCTAGCAGTGTCAGCACTCACTTCACATGTGGCAACTTCAAATGGTTTGAGCACCTTGCACAAAACAGAAAGTACTCTCCACTGTGCTGGGCTAAGGAACATTCCCCCTCCTCTCCCAATGTCATGGCTTGTCGTATAGCTATGGATGGCTTTTTGCTGCTTCTGCATCCGCTGAAGCATATAAAGGATGGAGTTCTACCTCGTTACCACTTCTTGCTTCAGTTGATGGCAGGGCAAATTAAACTGCTCTTGCAGGTGCTGCAATCTCCTGCACGCTGCCGCTGAATACCGAAAATGTCACAAAAGTTTTCGGGCCACAGACAGCATCTCCTGCACGCCCCTGTCATTGTTTTAAAGAACCCTGCACCCCTAAGTTGATTGTGTGAGCAAAACTGGGGATGTGTTGGAATTCACCTAGCTGTAATGCTTTCACAATATTTGTAGCGTCAGAAATCACAAATCCTGAGAAGAGTCCAAGTGGGGTAAGCCATGTTTCTATGACATCTCTTAGTTTTTCTAAGAGTTTGTCAGCGGTATGCTTCTTATTGAATCCAGTGATGCACAGAGTTGCCTGCCTCTGAATGAGCTGGAGTTGTTTGTTAGATACTGCTTCTGCTGCTTTTGAAGGTGATTCACCCACCCAGTGGGCCATCACAGTCATGTAATCTTTAGTTTGTCCACTACCGCTTGTCCACATATCTGTGGTTAAGTGGACAGTGGGTACAATAGCATTTTGCAGGCCAATAATTAGGTTCTGTTTAACGTCCTGATACAGCCAAGGAATGGCTTTTCGGGTAAAATGAAACTGAGATGGATTTTGGTACCTGGGACACAGGACCTCAATTAACTGTGTAAATCCCACTGCATTAATTGCGGATATTGGACACAGATCTAATACTAGCATAGCTGTCATGGCGTCAGTGATCCGCTGTGCAACAGGGTGAGAGCTGTTATACTTGCTTCCCCTTGCAAGAGATTCTTTAACAGTCAATTGTTTTTTTGGTTAATTCCTGAGGATATTGAGGATGAACGTGTTGTCGGCAGAGATTGCAGGTGCTGAGGTTTTGTAGAGAGAAGGTATCTAGCTAATGCTGGACTGCTTGTAGTTATTTTTTTAGCAGGAGTTTCTGTTATCAAACACCTGTCATGAGCTCGCTGCAGATTACGTAATAGCGTGGAGGTTCCTAGATGCTTAATGTCCCTACCTCTACTAACTGTGGTCCCACAACGGATATAAATGGCTTGACAAACGTTGTCAGGGTTTGGGTAAAAATAATTCCACACAAAAGATGTGGATTTGTTGGTTCTATGCCCAGGCATGGCAATGGCCTTCTTATCTTGGCCAAGAGCTGCTTCCACTGGTGCCTGACTTATACAAACAATATCCTCATCCTCAACATCCTCATTAGTGCCAGCGTCAGCTGCACATATATTCCCCTCATCCTCTTGCAATTCCACGGTGGCTTCCTCAATTTCTATGTCCTCGGCAATACTGCTCATCCCTACAATAACAGATGGAAAAGAAACTGTGGATGGAGGCTTCTCTGAAAGGTCAGGCTTACACATAGCAATACCACTCGTGGACCCACTTAGACTCTCCTCAGGAATTTCTGACATTTGTGTTTCAAAAAACACAGTTTGATCTACTGCCTTATTGGCTTTACATTTTTTTACACTTCTTCTATAGTCAGATTGAAAAGGTCTTTTAATGCCATGAGAGGCACAAGATGCCTCACTGACAGTTGCAGAACCACCACTCAGAAATAAAGGGCAAACTCTGAGCCTTTCCTTGCCACTATGTGTGGTGAATGGTATGTTGCCAATTTTCTGTTTTTCTGCACTAGTAGTAGTCTTTAGAGGTTTTTTTTTGTCTTTACCCCTATGAAATCTAGATTGTTTTATGTCAGGTTCCATAATTTTTTAAAGCCTCTACGCCCTTGAGCATCAGCTTTAGATGATAGTGATGGACTTCCAGTAGCTGCAGTGCTAGCATTTGCTTGTTGCTTCTGCTCTCCTCTCGGTTCATTCTCGTGATCCATATTAATTTATCACTGTGAACTGGAGTCACGGAGCTTGTATACACAGAGTGGGCTAATGCCAAGTCACTGAGCTTGTATACAAACAGTGGGCTTATGCGAAGTCATAGAGCTTGTATACACACTGTGGGCTTATGCCCAGTAAGGTCAAGGAGCTTGTATACACACATAGTGGGCTTATGCCCAGTAAGGTCACAGAGATTGTATACACACTGTGGGCTTATGCTCTGTCACTGAGCTTGTATAAACACAGTGGGCTTATGCCCAGTAAGGTCACGGAGCTTGTATACACACTGTGGGCTTATGCCCAGTCACAGAGCTTATATACACACAGTGGGCTTATGCCCAGTCATGGAGCTTGTATACACACTGTGGGCTTATGCCCAGTAAGGTCACGGAGCTTGTATACAAACTGTGGGCTTATGCCCACTCACGAAGCTTGTATACACACAGTGGGCTAATGCCCAGTCACGGAGCTTGAATACACACAGTAGGCTTATGCCCAGTAAAGTCATGGAGTTTGTATACACACAGTGGGTTTATGCCCTTTCACGGAGCTTGTATACACACATTGGGCTAATGCCCAGTCACTGAGCTTGTATACACACAGTGGGCTTATGCCCAGTAAAGTCAGAGAGCTTATATACACACAGTGGGCTTATGCCCAGTCATGGAGCTTGTATACACACTGTGGGCTTATGCCCAGTAAGGTCACGGAGCTTGTATACACACTGTGGGCTTATGCCCAGTTACGGAGCTTGTATACACACAGTGGGCTACTGCCCAGTCAAGGAGCTTGTATACAAAAAAGGGGCTTATGCCCAGTAAAGTCACAGAGTTTGTATACACACATAGTGGGTTTATGCCCTTTCACGGAGATTGTATACACACAGTGGGCTAATGTCCAGTCACTGAGCTTGTATACACACAGTGGGCTTATGCCCTTTCACGGAGCTTGTATACACACATTGGGCTAATGCCCAGTCACTGAGCTTGTATACACACAGTGGGCTTATGCCCAGTAAAGTCAGAGAGCTTATATACACACAGTGGGCTTATACCCAGTCATGGAGCTTGTATACACACTGTGGGCTTATGTCCAGTAAGGTCACGGAGCTTGTATACACACTGTGGGCTTATGCCCAGTCACGGAGCTTGTATACACACAGTGGGCTAATGCCCAGTCAAGGAGCTTGTATACACAAAGGGGCTTATGCCCAGTAAAGTCACGGAGTTTGTATACACACAGTGGGTTTATGCCCTTTCACGGAGCTTGTATACACACAGTGGGCTAATGTCCAGTCACTGAGCTTGTATACACACAGTGGGCTTATGCCCTTTCACGGAGCTTGTATACACACATTGGGCTAATGCCCAGTCACTGAGCTTGTATACACACAGTGGGCTTATGCCCAGTAAGGTCACGGAGCTTGTAACATACTGTGGGCTTATGTCCAGTCATGGAGCTTGTATACACACAGTGGGCTAATGCCCAGTCATAGAGCTTGTATACACACTGTGGGCTTATGCCCAGTAAGGTCACGGAGCTTGTATACACACTGTGGGCTTATGCCCAGTAAGGT
The DNA here is from genome assembly GCA_031769625.1 of Taudactylus pleione. Lineage (NCBI taxonomy): Eukaryota > Metazoa > Chordata > Amphibia > Anura > Myobatrachidae > Taudactylus > Taudactylus pleione. Next base: position 20,054,356 of record JAUIMM010000018.1, read on the forward strand.
CACAGAGCTTGTATACACACTGTGGGCTTAAGCTCAGTCACAGAGCTTATATACACACAGTGGGCTAATGCCCAGTCATAGAGCTTGTATACACACTGTGGGCTTATGCCCAGTAAGGTCACGGAGCTTGTATACACACTGTGGGCTTATGCCCAGTCACAGAGCTTATATACACACTGTGGGCTTATGCCCAGTCATGGAGCTTGTATACACACTGTGGGCTTATGCCCAGTCACGGAGCTTTTATACACACAGTGGGCTAATGCCCAGTCACGGAGCTTGTATACACATAGTGGGCTTATGCCCAGTAAAGTCATGGAGTTTGCATACACACAGTAGGTTTATGCCCTTTCACGGAGCTTGTATACACACATTGGGCTAATGCCCAGTCACTGAGCTTGTATACACACAGTGCGCTAATCTCTAATTATTATAAGAGCAATTCATTACTACTCCAGTGCATTGACACTGCTCTGAAAAGCAGCTGTTCCTGTGATCAGTAACACTGCTACAGAAGTAGATGTGTTACTTATCAGAGACTAGCACTTTAAGGAGGCGGCAGAGCCCTCTTCGCAACCCCGTAGCTCTTTGCCATAGGAAGGAGCGGGGTGCCAGGAATCAATGTAATGAGGTTATTTCTCTGAAGCAAACTCCAAAAACTATCAGTTTTCAGAGTGTACTTAATATTAGGTGCTCCATCCAGCTCCTAATAATGAATGGGTCAGTCACATAAAACATGCAGAAACTAGCATTTCCACATATGGAATGGGCCCATTAGTGATAATGAATAGCTGTAGTACACTAAGAAATTCTACACTGGGGTCAGCAGAAGGCTATCAAATAAAGGTCCTTTCGTAATGTTGGTAATTGCTATATATATATAGAAAACATCTAGTGTGTATCCTTAAATGATTGTAATCAACGTATCACTATGCTGAAATTATGACCACATGTGAAATCAATGAATTAATGCTCATTTATTGGAAAATAGAAAATGATAATTCTTGATGGTAGATCGGATCAAGGATATTAAAGATAAAAGTATCTTGCTTAGAAAAATGTACTTAAAAATAGAAAAAATAAGGAAAAATATAGGGAAAAATTATTATGAATAATGATTGGGAAAGAGTACAGGTTCTTTACAGTCACTGGAATCAACTACTAAATATAACAGTCTCAAACGAATGATTGCGGCGTCCCGCTAATAATAGTTAATGTGGTGTTGATGTGGATTAATGGTGATGGTGAAGGTAGTTCTTCCCGGAGTAGGAGTGCGGTAAGGAAGCTGACAGGAGGCTGGGGCTCTCTGGCCGGTTCCTATCACCGCTGGCGGATAGCGGCCGCTGTAGTACACTGTAGGACCCTAATTCAAAGTTAGTAACCCTTACAAATTTTGTTGTTGTGTTTTACATTTCTTTAATATTTATTCGTTTTTTAATAGGTGTATTAAGGATGTAGTCAAAAGTTTACAGTCAAAAGGTTGACATGGTCAAAAAGTCGACAGCCAACGGTCGACATGTACATAAAGTCAACAAGGTCATATCTTAGACAGTCAAAATGTCGACATTCATAATATACACGTTATAAAACTTAAACAAGTTAAAATGTTGACATTCAAAATATAGACAGGTCATAATGTTGACAGATATATAGCATTATGTTGTATTGTTGGCAGCCTGCCACCACCAAACATTGATGGTATATACCAGGGCCGTAAATAGGGTAGTGCAACCTGTGCCATGGCACAGGGCACTGCAGGGCAGGGGGCGCTGTTTGGGCCTGTCAATTTTCTGTTTATTATCATTCTCACTAGTAGCTTCCTCTTCTTTTATCCCCGGCATCTCCTGGCCTCCCCTATCTCTTCCCTAGTCCTTCCCCATGAGACCATGGCTCTTTTTCGGGTGCGTATCTTATGTCCCTATTTGAAAAATAATGGGGGAGGGGGCGCCAATGCTCTTTCTGGCACAGGGCACCAAAAACTCTAGTTTCGGATCTGGTATATACCATTGATCTTTGATAAAACATCAAAGTACGAAATGGGATCATCATGTTTTTTTTATCGATGATCAATTATCTTAAGTGTAGAACTTTGTGTTTCATAACATCGATTATCGAAAACAACAAACTTAAAATACTGTAGGAAAAATGCGGTGATAACCCAGTTTTCGGGGGTTTTACCGCATTTCCATATGTACTAAGCCCCGGCCGAACTTTTATCGGTGCAGAGGGTAACGCCACAAAAGCATTACCCTATAGAAGCCTATGGGCTTCTTACCGCACCCCACTCCCGACGCTTCGCCGCCACCTCGGCGCTGCCCAGCGCTGGCCCCCACTTACCTGCTCTCCATGGTCGCCGGCCCGCGCTCCTCATGGGTCCTCCGCCTCCTCCTAATCTTCTTCCCGATGCAGGGAGGAGGAGGAGGAGCACGGGGCTTCCTGCACAGGTGACCAGCAGGAAGCTCCCGGGGCTCGGAGGGGGCGGTGTCCCACCGAGACCCCGTCACCAGGCATCGGCTGCTTCGCAGAGGGCTGCTCTTATCGCCAGAGCAGTCCTTTGCAATACTAATCGCATATGTTAGTACATATGCGATTAGTAAGGTTGTGGTGACTGGCGGAATGGTCACTGCAACCTTAGTACATCTCGGCCATATTGATAGATGAAAATCAATCATCAATAAAAAATGTTTTATTGGTTTTAAGCCCTAATCATCAATATCAATGATCATCTGGGAGCAGGGCCGGACTGGGACTAAAAATAGGCCCTGGCAGTTACAGAACATACAGGCCCACCTTGCGTCAGAACATATACATATAACAGAAAACATTCTGCAGGGGATTCAAACATGTGCCATAGTCAGATATTTGGTCATTGGTTGGTTCTGTTAGGTAAAGCTGGCACTTCATTGGTGTAGGTCACACACAAAGAAAAGGGAAGGCATTTTCCCAATTGATGAAACCCTAGCTTAGCAGTTGTATAGGATTAAATAGAGATCACTGGATAGAGATCACTGTAGAGCTATTACTATACTTTTGGTGCCCTGTGTACATAAAAGCATTGGTGCCATCATTCATAGGTGCAGAAAATAGAGTGCGTGCCGAAGGCGTGCATGAAAAAAACAGGTGTGGTCTTGCTGGGAAGGGGCATGATCATACAATAGTACCCCCAATTCAATTTATGCCACACTGTAGTGCCCCTTAGTTACATTACATTGCACAGTACTGCCCCTTCATCACATTACATTGCACAGTATTATCCCTTCGTCACATTACACCACACAGTAGTGCCCCTTATACACATTACACAGCACAGTAGTGCCCCTTATTCACAATACATTGCACAGTATTTTCCCTTCGTCACATTACACCACACAGTTGTGTCCCTTAGTCACCTTACAGCACAAGTAGTGCCCCTTAGTCACATTACATCGCACAGTATTTTCCCTTCATCACATTACACCACACAGTAGTGCCCCTTAGTAGTCACATTACATCGCACAGTATTTTCCCTTCGTCACATTACACCGCACAGTAGTGCCCCTTAGTCACATTAAATTGCACAGTAGAGTCCCTTATTCACGTTACACCACACTGCTCCATTATCCCGACTGCCGACATCACAAAGGTAATGCTGGTAATGTTGGGGGTTAGGGAAGGGTAAAGGTGCCTACACACTTGCCGATATTTTACACTATTTTCCCGATTCCGACACATCGTGACGACAAATCATGTAAAATATGCCCAAATCATGTGTCCACTAATGATCACAATGGCGATGCGCATCCCCACAGGTCGTCCATCGCATCTTCAGATCTGCCGTGCTATAGGGCAAATTTGCCGATCACAGACACAATGCACTGGATAGTTAGGATGTACGATAGATCGTGTGTCAATTTGGACAGTTTTTAAACACCAGATCGTGCCCACGACTGCTGGGGAGGTGCTGGGGAGAGTTCAGGGGGAAATCGGACACAATGTCGGATCGTGAGCACATCACCAAGTGTGTATTAGAGGTTAGACATTAGGGGATGCACTAAGGGGGAGGGTTAGGTTTAGGGCGTGGGAAGGGAGGGTTTAGAGTGTGTGAAGGGTGGGTTAGGTTTAGGCACTAGGGGTGGAGGTTAAGTTTAGGCATGTGGAGAGAGGGTTAGGGGAAAGGGTTAGAGCCTGCTGGGATCCCATACCCAACTGCAAGGGTACAGGTACAGTGGCAGTGAAGGCCACTGGGGGCAGGGCTGGCTCCAGGTCAAGTAGCGCCCTGTGCAATAACTTTTTGGAGTGCATCCCACCTCATCACTTAGCACCCTGTTTGCGTGCATGTGGTATATATATATATATATATATATATATATATATATTCCAAGAATGTTCTGCACTCACACCTGTTACAAATTTTGTTCAGGGTGCACTTCAAGACGAACAGTCCATAAATAGAAAAAATTGTATCCTCCAATAAATGTTGGATGAAGGCACTCACTTAAAACAACATTATTCGTGTTGAAACAAAATCATTTTAGGTACAAGGATACGTATTATATGCAGCGCACGGGAACAGCGATGGGTTCCAGTTTGGCGCCCTCCTACGCCAATCTTTACATGACACACTATGAGGAACAATACATTTATCCTCAATTTGGTTCCCAAATAGTATTTTATTGTCGATTCATCGATGATGTTTTTCTCCTATGGCGTGGAACAAGTGTATCCTTTGAAGCTATGGTCTCTGCCCTTAATGCATTAAATACCCCTATTCGTTTCACATATCAAGTCGATTCTATAACTGTGAACTTTCTGGATGTATCCATTAGTGTTCAAGAAGGGCGTTTGGCTACCACTCTATATAGGAAACCTACTGATAGGAATCTCATGTTGCTTCCGACAAGTCATCATCCCCCTGCACTGAAGGAAAACTTGCCGATTTCGCAATTTCTGCGTGTCATGAGGATAAATTCCAACGTGGATGAAAGAGAAAAACAATTGACAGAAATGTCCATGAAATTTAAAGATCGGGGATATGCACAAGGCACTTTGTCCAGATGCCTCATGAAAGCACAACAAATTTTTCTACGAGACGAATCCATAGTCCAATCAAAGGGATCTAGTAGGATGATTTTCACGAGTAAATTTGATCAAAATTCATCTACAATTAATAAATCCTTACGAAAATATTGGCCAATTCTTCAATCTGACCCTCTTTTACCATTTAAAAATGTAGATCCACCAATGATGGCGTATCAAAAAGGACCCAACCTGAAAGCACTTCTAATGAGACCAACGCTTTTCCCCAAAGATGGAGTTACCACTTTGGATTTAATGACAAAAAAACCAGGTTCATATTCTTGTGGCAATTGCGTTTCATGTAGTGCTATGGTTACGGGTCCCACCTTTCCTCACCCGCATACGGGTCGTAAAATAAAAATTCGATATTGACTACATTGCAGTCTTGATCACCTTATATATATTCTGATTTGTCCCTGTGGATTATATTATGTTGGACTAACGTCAAGGAGATTTCGTGATCGCATGGCTAATCACCGGGCATCAATAAGGGCAGCATTCCAGACAAAAGCTACTGACAAACCGGTTGCCAGACATTTTCTGGAGAAATCACATCCTCTTGCCAGTTTGAAGTGTAAACTCATAGATTGGATCCCACCACCTCGGTTGGGTGGAGACAGATTGACGCTGTTAAAGAAAAAAGAATGTTACTGGATATTTACTCTTGATATGGTAGCACCACGTGGTCTTAATGAAAACAATCCACTTGGCGTGTTTATTTAGATTGCTAATGTGGATTATGGTCTGTCCTGTTTATTATCAAACTATGAGTACCGGTTTTTCTCCTTATTCTGATACACCTTGGGATTCCATTTCATCTGTTCATCTATTTCTATAGTGGCATTTGAACTTTTGTTCAAGTAGATATTATTTAAAAATATTTAAAAATATTTCTTCTGGTGTGGGTTATTTGTGTTTAGTTATTTTCATATTAACGGTAGTAACGGTGAATTTTTATTTGTTTCTCTTTTTTTTCTCTTCTTTCTTTTGGTGTTTTTCATGTGTTCACATATTCCTATTTTTAATAATAATTATGATTTCATTTTATTTTTATGTGTATATATTAAGTTTAGTTGTATATTTTAGGTGACATTATTTGGTAACCCGCATTTGTATTATTGGCTATACTCCATCACCATTTTTAGTAAGAACAATATTGGGTATGTTATGGTTTCTCTGGTTCACTTTCTATCTGGTCCTGTTCTATTATGAATGGTATCCACCTATTATTAGACCGGCTTAATAAGTATGGGCAAAATATGCCCTTTATATTTACTCCTAAGTTGGTTGAAATATTCTCTTTATTTTTTATTGTAAGGTTGTTTGGCGATTATGGGTATGAAGTGCTCTTTTGATTAATGAATATTCATCTGTGTAGACTGCTGCCTGGTTTCCCCTGTACTTTTTTATTTTTTATTTTTGATGGACAATATCTGGAGTGTTGGCAAATTTGCCCTCATCATGCGGTGAATTCGGCTTCAAAGATGGCCGCCGCATGTATCTAGCCATCTGATGTGATATTTCTGCGCCTGAATGATTCATGCGTCGCAGATTGATGACGTCGTTCGTTTGAGCGCGTGTTTTGGAAGTATTTATGGGGGTGGTGGTGACTATTGGGCACTGGTCTCTTGGCGTTTGGCATGATCGGGTAGTGTCATCTGCGTTGACAGCGTTCCTAGAGGTAACTGTTTATTTGTTATACATTGACTGTTTACATGCTGGTTAGCTGCAGGTTATGGGCAGCCGTTTACATGTGTTACTGATCCTATTATCCATAGTCAGTGAGGCAGTATATCTAAATGAATGTGTTTCATAGATTGGATTTATGTAATTCAATGTGGTTTTTCAGGTGATCTTCATTACTGGGCAACGCGATATATGCGGGCATTATGATTTACCTCTAACCTGCAGAGACAGGTATTTTCTCCTAGGTATGGGACACACTGTCTATTTATATATGTATTTGTTTCTGTATGTTGATTTAACATTTAGAAGGCTTATGAATCTAGCTATCGATTGGAATCCAATTTTGCAATATATATAATGGGTCAATATAGATGTGGGTGCATGTTCCCCCTATAGTCTCTATACCTTCTATTTCTTTAGTATTTGTTATAAGGGTTAGTGTGATGCTCCATCAGTTTTAGATTTCTCCATGTTGTTTTTCTTGACTAGATTGGTCTATTTATCAGACACTGGAGACATCGTTAATGTATATTAAAAGATTGAAGCTGATTGATCCTTTGCTGTTTTCTATAGAGATCGATTCCCAGTGATTATCCTGTTGCCAGGATTATTGAGTTTACGTGTTTTATGGTATGTTGGCAATATATGTCCATTGGGGGAGTTTAAATAGAATGGGGCCAGATAGACTTTGTCTTATGATAGTGATTTGTTTTTTGTCTCTGTTTCTTTTTTAGATGTTTGTATGTGATGTTATGTTACAGACACTGGTCTTGATAAAGGTCTGTTAACAGATCGAAACGTCGACACATATGGAATGGTGTCTGAAATTTAAATAAGATTTTTTCATCCATCATGTCTCAATAAAATGAAAAATTGTTTTAAGTGAGTGCCTTCATCCAACATTTATTGGAGGATACAATTTTTTCTATATATATATATATATATATATATATATATATATATATATGTGTGTAAAACTGTTGCAGGGTCAGCACTCCTGCACTAGTTTCATTTGCCTTGTCAAAAAAGGCACACCACATCTGCTCGTCGCACACACGAGTGCCGCCTGTTCCTTGTATTACATATATATATATATATATATATAAAGAAAACACAGTCTGCCGACACTCCAATGAATCAAAAGGCAACTTGCTCCGGTGCATCCAGTGTAGCAGAGAAAATCCAGAGGAATCAATAACTGGCACTCGGAGACAGCATAAGATCCATCACGGTGTATAATATCAAACATTTTCGGGGTCACCATTCTGTCCTGATGACTGGGTGGTGACCCCGAAAACGTTTCATATTATACACCGTGATTGATCTTATGCTGTCTCTGAGTGCCAGTTATTGATTCCTCTATATATATATATATATATATATATATATATATCATACATGCCGACTATCTGGCTGCCCCTTCTGGGAGGGAGCAGCCAGATCGGCATTACTGGGGGGGCGTGGCCAGCAGACGGGGGCGGGGCCGGCAAGATGAGAAGTTTTTGCAGGTGGGGCGGGGGCGGAGTCACACGAGTGCGTCATTTTGGCCCCGCCCCCGCTACACACTGCCGATATTACAGGCAGTGTGAAGCGGGGGGCGGTGCCAAAATGACGCGAATTGCGTCTCCGCCCCCCTTCGCTGCCGGGAGTCTTGCGGTGGGACAGGAGGGGTCGGTGGTGGGACAGGAGGGGTCGGCGGGAGCTGGGAGACTTGCCTGCCATCCTGGGAGGTCAGGAGCGGCACCCGATTTTCGGCAGGCTCCCGACCAAATCGGGAGGGTAGGCAAGTATGATATATATATATATATATATATATACAGTGCTCGAAGTGGGAATTTAGAGGTGGGGGTATGGCGAATGAATCTCTTCCCCCCCTCTCCTTGGGCCCCTGCTTCCATAACACCCCATTGTAAATCTCACCCCCCCCACTCTCCCTGCCTGCTCCCCTCTCTCACACCCTGCCCTTCTCAACTAATTCCCTCTCTGTCACCCCCTACAATACTAACTGCCTGCCTCCCTCTGTCTGCCCCTCTCTCTATTCCCTCTCACATCCTCCCCTCTCTCTATTCCCTCTCACTACTTACCTCTGTCCTGCGCTCAGTGCGCTGCTGGAACGGAGCTGCCAGGACTCAGGAGCACCAGGTCCCACGTTGCTGGTGCAGTTGTGCGAGCCAATGAGAAGCTGCCACTTGGCAGCTTCTCATTGGCTGGTGGCCACGAGCCCTGTGATTGGCTGGCTGCCGCGAGCCCTGTGATTGGCTGGCGGCTGCGAGCCCCGTGATTGGCTTGCAGCCGCGAGCCTTGCGATTGGCTGGCGGCCAGCGTGTGCTGACTGTAGCCGGGACCGGATGCTTTGTTCCAGCTCTGGGATGCCATACTGCATCCCAGCGCTGGTGCATTCTTTTCTGCGGCTAAAATGAAGTGGGGTCGGGAAGTGGTGGTATGTCATACCGCCGTATACCGCCCCACTTCGACCACTGTATATATATATATATATATTATGTGAGAGAGAATGTAAAAAGATATGGTGGCATTCAGTCTTAAGCAAAATCACGCATGACAGGTCTGAAAACGTTGGTATGCTAAACTAATAATGTACTGACCTTGCTTAAAGCTGGATACACACTACACAATATTGTTAACAATTTGGCCGATTCCTACGCAATATTGTGCAGTGTGTGCTCCCGTGGGGACGTCAGCCGCATCTGATCTTTTGTACATGCAGTAAAATCTGGCGATGCAGCTGATGATCCCATGCAGCGCTTTGCATGGGGGCCGACATATCAGGCGGTCATGCACCGGATCGCCTAGTGTGTCTGGACCGCCCGATATGTCGGCCAGTCAGCGCTAGGGTCGTGGAACGCATCGCTGGGTACACAGTAGTTTAGTGTGTACCCAGCTTAGGATTCCTAGTGCCACCAAATATTTCTCCATTATCTGTATTATATGAGAGGAGGGCACCAGAGCAGCGCAGCCTGCATAAAAGTGTGAGTGCTGAACTGCTATCACAGACTCGTGTGTGTGTATATGTAAGTATATATACATATATATATATATATATGTATACACACACACATATACACACACTATATATATATACATACACACATACACACTATATATATATATATATAAATATATATATATATATATATTAGGGGTGAGCGGGTTCGGATTTCTGAAATCAGAACCCCCCCCGAGCCCCCCCGATCCGAGGCCGATCCGAGTCAGGCTCGACTTTCCCCGCCTGACTCGGATCTGAAATCGAGGCAAAACGTCATCATCCCGCCTTCCGGGTCTCGCGGGTTTTGGATCCTATATAAGGTACCCGCGTCGGCGCCATTTTCTGACTCGGCTGTCGACAGTGAAGAGGGAGAGTGGGAGTTAGGGCTGGCTGGGCTGTGTAGTGTAGTGTAGTGCAGTGTAGTGTTGTGCTGTGCTGTGCTGCGCTGTGCTGCTGTTGTCCATAGGGGCTGTGTCCACTCCTTTAAAGTCCATAGGGGCTGGCTGGACTGTGTTGTGCAGTCAGTTGTCCATAGGGGCTGTGTCCACTCCAAAGTCCTGTGCAGTGTCCCAGTCCTAAAGGGGTGCTGTAGTGTTGTCCAGGGGGTGCTCTGTCCATCAGGGGTGCTCCCCCCAAGTGCAAAAAAAATATATATTTTTTCTGTGTTTGTGAATTGTGTGCACTGTGGCTGCACGTGCATCAACAAAGGAGCAGCGCCAAGCGTGCGCCTGTGTCCCATAAGTAAAAGGCCGACTGGCTTGTCCGTTAAAGGGTGCTGTAACCCCCAAAGGGCACTCCAAACAAAATAAAAAAATATATTTTTTTGTGTTTGTGAATTGTGTGCGCAGTAGCCGCACGTGCATCAACAAAGTAGTGCCAAGCGTTCTCCTGTGTCCCATAAATAAAGGGCCGGCTGGATAGACCGCTAAAGGGTGCTGTAACCCCCAAAGGGCACTCCAAACAAAATAAAAAAAATTCTGTGTTTGTGAATTGTGTGCACTGTGACTGCACGTGCATCAACAAAGGAGCAGCGCCAAGCGTGTGCCTGTGTCCCATAAGTAAAAGGCCGGCTGGCTTGTCCGTTAAAGGGTGCTGTGACCCCCAAAGGGCACTCCAAACAAAATAAAAAAATATTTTCTGTGTTTGTGAATTGTGTGGGCTGTAGCTGCACGTGCATCAACAAAGGAGCAGCGCCAAGCGTGCGCCTGTGTCCCATAAGTAAAGGGCCGGCTGGCTCATTTCTTAAAGGGTGGTGTAACCCACAAAGTGCACTAGTCTCCAACAAAAATAAAAAAATATTTTCTGTGTTTGTGTGCGCCTTAGCCGCACGTATATATCAATATAACATAAATGGAGGACCAAACTTTCTCCGATAAAAATAAAATAGGGAAAGATCAAGAACCACTTCATCCTAGTGCTGAAGCTGCTGCCACTAGTCATGACATAGACGATAACATGCCATCAACGTCGTCTGCCAAGGCCGATGCCCAATGTCATAGTAGAGGGCACATACAATCCCAACTGACAAAGTTCAGGAAAATGACCTTGAAAAAAACATTTAAATCATCTGAAGAGAAACGTAAACTTACCAATATGCCATTTACGACACGGAGTGGCAAGGAACGGCTAAGGTCTTTTCCTATGTTCATGACTAGTGGTTCAGCTTCACATGACGATGGAAGCCCTCCTCCCGCTAAAAAAATCAAACGAGTTAAGCTGGCAAAAGCACAGCGAAGAACTGTGCGTTCTAAGAAGATATCACAAATCCCCAAGGAGAGTCCAAGTGTGGTGGCGGTTGCGATGCCTGACCTTCCCAGCACTGGACGGGAAGAGGTGGCTCTTTCCACCATTTGCACACCCCCCGGAAAGTGCTGAAAGGAGCACCCACAGTCCACTTGCTGATATGCAAATTGAAGATGTCACTGTTGAAGTACAACAGGATGAGGATACTGGTGTAGCTGGCACTGAGGAGGAAGTTGGCGAGGAGGATTCTGATGGTGATGTGGTTTGTTTAAATCAGGCTCCGGGGGAGACAGTTGTTGGCCGGGGGATGAAAAAGCCCATCACGGTCATGCCTGGGCAGAAGTCCATACATTCCACCTCTTTGGTCTGGCAATATTTCTATCCAAATCCGGACAACAACTGTCTTGCCATATGTACCATATGTAAAGGTGAAATAAGTAGGGGTAGGGACGTTAACCACCTAGGAACATCCTCCCTTATACGGCACCTGCAGCGCGTTCACAAAAAGTTACTGTCAAGTTCAGAAACTTTGGCTAAGACCGTAAGCAGTCCAGGGACACCTAAATCCCTTTTTCCTGTTTTATCCAAGGAATCGGTGGAGGAGGAGGATGAGGACGACATCTTGCCTCCGTAGAGCCAGTTTGTGCAGGGACACATTAATTGCCAGCTTGTTTTGTGGGGGCCCAAACGAACCAATCATTTCAGCCACAGTCATGTGGCAGACCCTGGCGCTGAAATGATTGGTTTGTTAAAGTGTGCATGTCCTATTTATACAACATAACGGTGGGTGGGAGGGCCCAAGAACAATTCCATCTTGCACCTCTTTTTTTTCTTTGCAGTATGTAATGTTTGGGGCCTAGTTTTTCAAACTGCCATCCTGTCTGCCACTGCTGTGTCACTCCTAGATGGGCCACGTGTTTGTGCCGCCCACTCGTGTCGCTTAGCATAGTCATCCAGCTACCTCGGTGCAATCTTTTGGCCATAAAAACAATATTGTGAGGTGTGAGGTGTTCAGAATAGACTGGAAATGAGTGGAAATGAAGGTTATTGAGGTTAATAATTGCATAGGAGCAGAAAAACCCACAAATTCTGTGATTTAAGCTGTTTTTTGCTTTTTTTCAAAAAAATACAGATCCAAAACACAAAACCCAGAACCCAAAACACGGAAGGGTGGTTTTGGCAAAACCAATCCAGATCCAAAACACGAAGAAAGATCCAGATCCAAAACCAAAACACAAAACACGAAAAGTGGCCGGTGCACTATATATACAGTCAGGTGCATAAATATTGTGACATTGACAGAATTTTCAGATTTTGGCCTCTATGCACCACCACAATGGCTTTGAAATGAAACAAACAAGATGTGCTTAACTGCAGACTTCAGATTTAATTTGAGGGTAATTACATCCAAATCAGGTGAACAGTGTTGGAATTACAACGGTTTCTATATGTGCCTCCCACTTTTTAAGGGGCCAAAAGTAATGGGACTATCAACTCAAAAGCTATTTCATGGACAGGTGTGGGCTATTCCAGCAAGATCACTCCTGAATTTTTTTGCCGAAGGCACGCGCTCTCCGTGCTACCCCTATGGATGGCGGCACACATGCTCTTTTGTCAAAATGTGTAGTTGCGGCTCTGCTTTGGTGTCCACAGATGTGTCCTCTGCGTTCAGCACCCCTTCCCTAAAAAGTCCAACAGTGAACACTATCTAATTTTCTACAGTTGCTAAACTAGGTCTTGGGGAATATGGTCTTGACCATCGCGACCATCATCATAGACGCTCGCATAAGCTGTGGGTGGTAACCCTCAGCTATGCGAGCGTCCAAGAGGGAGCTCCAATGTTAGGTAGAAGGGCCCTGATTCAGAGCGAGCGCTCTGGTAAGAGCGTCCGGCTCTGAATCAGGCCCTGAGCCTCTCCACCACGGGTCGCTCTCACTTCCGGGCCTGTCAGGAAGGTTGCTCTGGCCGCACTTTAAACCAGTCTGTGATATGTTGCCTCACTGCAGTCACAGGGACCCCCCTCGCGGCACTGCCCGGACCAGCCCATCTGGCCATCGACCCTTGTGGCATTTGCCAGAACGGCCCGATGGCCAGTCCGGTCCTGTCTGGGAGCATCAAGTATGAGAGACATGAAAGTTTGATGCCATCGATCATCTGCTGCTGTACCATCTTTGATTTTAGTTTCTTACTTGTGTATAGGGTATCTACACATGTCTGATATTAATGAAAGTAGATATACTGTATGCATTTATTTTTTGGTCATTGATGGTATATTTCATCAACTTTGATGTTTTATCGATGATCCATAGAATACACAATGGGCCTGATTCAGACCCGCTTGCGAGCACTTGCAAGCGGGTCGATGTTGCCCAATTGCGCATGCACACGACGGAGGCAGCTCCATCGTGCGCATGCGCGAGACCCGAATAACGACGGCCAAGCCGTCATTATGGGTCTCGCACCAGAGGGGGTGTGCTGTCGATGGTGATTGACAGCACGCCCCCTTTGGTGGGTGTGCCGGGGGCCTGGCCGCCAGACGGAGGCGTTCCCATGGGAACGCCTACCGTCTGGTGCCGGCCCCACTGACATCACTAGTGATGCCAGTGGGAGTGCTTTTGGCTCTGATAGAGCCAAAAGCACTCCAGGGCTTGCGGCAGACGAAACCATACCACAAGGATCTTGTCGCAAGCCCGATGGTCGCGATGGTCTTGACCATCGCGACCAAAATTTTGGCCGCTCGCTATAATTTTTTGGCCGCTCCAAAAAGTAAGAGGGACGGCCCTGATTCATAGCGAGCGCTCTGTCAGTGCGTCCGGCTCTGAATCAGGGCCAATGTTTGGTAGTGGGGGGGCGCCAACATGGCAACATAATGATATATATATGTGCGTACATTATGACCTATCTATATTTTGGATGTTGACAATTTAACCTAAGCTTTGTAAGTGTCCAGGCAGTATTACACTCACTGAACAAGCTACTTTCCAATACTAGATGCATTTCTCCCATTAACTTAATCAGTTCCGATTATTAGCTGAAACACGTAGTAGTTTGTACTCTTGTGCTCGCAGTGTTTCTTAGGCCCTGATTCAGACGCTCTTTGTGAGCGCTTGTTCTGAATCTGGGCGGCCTGTTTTTTTTTTTGTCCGGCCTCCAGGCCGCTCGCTAAGCTTTTGCGAGCGGCTAGGTGATGGTCACGATGGTCACGACCATCGCGACCATTGGGCTTGCGACGAGACCCTTGTGGTAGGGTCTCGTTCCTGCAAGCCCCAGTGAGCTTCCTGCTCTCATAGAGCAGGAAGCTCACTACTGACATCACGAGTGATGTCAGTAGGGCCGCCCACAAACGGCAGGCGTTCCTTCAGCAACGCCTCCGTTTGACCAGCCACTCCCCCTCCCCACCTACAAAACGGGGTGAGCCGTCCCGTTTGTAGCGAGCCCCGGAGCGAGTGAACTTCTCACTCGCTTCGGGGCTCACGCGCGTGCATTGTGCACGCCACACGTGCGCAGTGCCCCACCATCAACCCGCTTGCGAGCGCATAGTGCTTGTGAGCGGTTCTGAATGAGGCCCTTAGTCCCAATATTCAGCCATAATCTGCCTGCTAGCATTCTGTGACAACTCATTCAGCCCGCATTCTTACACAGATGGCTGATGATGGATGATGATGCAGAGCCTGCAGCAATAAGGAGTCTGGACAGCATGCAGTGTTTAGTTCTGTGTCCTGCCTGTGAGAGGTAACAGGCTCCTCAGGCTGCTGCATTTAAACCCCCTATTCTTCCTGCCCTTGCATCCAGCCCAGCTGCCTTTCACAGGCCAGCGGGACCCCTAAGGTGAAAAGGGGGGTTGAGTTCACCTGCATTGCCCCCTAAAATTGAACCATTGGCCCTTGGGCTGCCTGGTGCCTCTCCCACTTATCAGTCTACAGCAGCCATTTTCGGCACCATAATGTCAGCCAGTAATAACATAGACAGCATCTGAACCTTCTGGAAAGTAGTGGGAGAGGAGGGGGCAGACTTTATAAGGACTTTATAATAGTGTATATGATTCTATTCACAGGTCAGCTGCAATACACCTGTGAACTTTACTGAACATCAGTCATATTTTAGTTCAAAATTGTACATTTATTTAGCCTTACAATAATGCTGGACTGTTTGCTACAAATGTGGGCTGCTTCTGGCATTTCATTTAATATTTAGCAGCAACACTGTAGATTTGTAGATTTGCTGAAGCTGAAGTTGTGCTGGAAGCATATTGGCACAGCTCCAGAATAGCAAACTACCTGGGTAGAGCACACATATGGAGGGGGTTATATACAATCAGATGTATAGGTTACATTTCTGAAAAAAGTGTGCTGGGCTGTCCAATAGTTTTTCTATAGAAACTCATTCATGAACTACCAGATGAAAAGAAATCAGATTTGGTTCTTAAGGTGCCTATCCATTAGGCGACCTGAAAGACTGAACATCTAGCGTTCAGTCCTTCAGGTCGCAGGGTGTGGTGCCAGCACTGAACGGCGTTCACTGAACTTCTTTCAGTGCAGGATCCCGACCTCCTATCTCGGAACATGGGGAACCTGACGAGCGTCGTCAGGTTGACCAGCATGTTCCGTAGATAGTCGGGGTCGGCAAGGACCCAGCATGCATGCTCATCGCTGGTCCTTGCCGGCTATCCATTACACGACTTTGTGAACAATGTGACCAAAACCTCCTGGTTTTAGACCAAATAATTATAACTTCTTAGGAGGAGCCCATCGCTGCAATGTATAAAGTAAAGTGATTGCTAATGCGATCACATTATATTCTTGTTTCGGGAGCCGGCAGTGTTATGGGGCATTAGTTGTCCTGATGACCACTCATGCTCAATCAGCCACTGCCATGGAGGGTGAGTTGCTTGGTTAATATCATAAATAGCAGCCACCTTAGAAATCTCTGATATCTGCTGTGATACCCTGCTAGATACATTCAAGGGATACTGCAAATTTGTGTGTATCACCCATAAATTACCAAATTTCCTGTTGTAAAATAGGCCCCTTAGTATCAAATATGAGGTAAGAATCTTAGAGCTTTACCATTACGGGTGCCGGACTATAGATAGACAGTAAAAAGGTAGACAATGTCTAGATCACAGGTTCTCAAACTCAGTCCTCAGGACCCCAAACAGTGCATGTTTTTCAGGTCTCCTCACAGAATCACAAGTGATATATAATCCACCTTTGGATCTTTTAAAATGTGTCAGTGAGTAAGGAATACACCTGTGTTTCTGCTAAATGACCTGGAAATCATGACCTGTGTGGGGTCCTGAGGAACGAGTTTGAGAACCACAGGGCTAGATAGACACCAAATGTTAGACAGTCAATAGGTCCGCTGGGACAAAAGGTCAACAGGGACGACACACTAAAGGTTGAAATGTAAAAGGGTCGACAGGTACAAATGGTCGACATTGTCAAAAGGTCGACATGAAAATTGTCGACACAAACATGGTCTAAACATATTTTTTTTTTAGGGTTAGGCAGTTACCGGAGGGTTAGGATTAGGCACTTACCCCGATGGTTAGGGTTAGGCACCAGGAGGGAGGATTAGGCACTTACCTAAGGGTTAGGGTTAGGCACTAGAAGGGACGGTTAGGGTCAGGTACCTGCCCCGATGGTTAGGGTTAGGCACCAGGAGGGAGGGTTAGCACTAAGAGGAGGGTTAGGGTTAGGTTTAGGGTGACGATTAGGGCTAAAAAACAAAAAAAACATGTGTCAACCATTTTTGTGTCAGCTATTTTCATGTCGATCTTTTGACCCTGTCAACAATTTGTACCCGTCAACCTTCTTACATGTCGACATTTAGTGTGTCAACCTTTTGTCCCTGTCGACCTTTTGTCCCAGTCGACTTTCTGACTGTTTAACATCTGGGGCCAAATGTAATAGAGTGACAGTTTAGAAAATGTGAGAGAAAACTCTCACATTTTAAACAAAGAATGTAAGCTCTTACAAGCAGGACCCTCTACCCTCTTGTTCTTCTCCCTACTTTACTTTCATCTACTTCTTAAGCTGCATACACACACAACGATTTTTTTAATGAACGATTTTAGTAAACGATTTTTTCCCTTGCTAAAATTTACTAAAATCGTTTACTAAAGTTGTTCATTTACTAAATGTCATGAACGATTTTTATGAACTACAAACGATTTTTGCATATTCCCTTAATGAAAATCGTTGAGTTGACAAGTCTGACTGAACTACAAACTACAAACGACAAACTACAAACGTGAACGCGCATGAACGATAATCGTTTGACTCAGAAAGTGAACGATTTTTGCAAACAATTATCGTTAAATGATATCGTTTAACGATAATCATTAAAAAAATCGTTGTGTGTGTATGCAGCTTTACTCCCCACTAGGGAACCTAACACTTGGTTGCTTAAGCTCTGCTGCTTATGTGGGTGCTATGGTCGCTAATGTAGCAATGTATATTATCCATGTCCGTGTCCTGCATTGTATTGCACTGTATTGTATTGTACTGTAAGTCTTTGGTCCCCTATTTGTTTATATACTTTGTAAGGCGCTGCGGAACACTTGTGGCGCCATATAAATAAATAATAATAATAAACTCAGCAAATGTAATAAAGTTTCAGAATATGCAAACTTGCATGTTTTTCAGACTCAAATACAACTGGATCAATGTAGTAGTGCGAGAGTTTTACTGCTAAACTCACATTTTCTAAACTCTCACCCTATTACATTTGGCCCGTGGTGTTCAGTGGCAAACGCAGGATTTCTAGATGGGGGTTTCCAAATTCATGATTTTAGAGTGAGTGTGGCCAGTCCATGAAGAGAGCATAATTACCACTTATCAAGCTTTAATATGTGTCATAAAAAGTGTATTGTGTGTCATAATTCCACAATATACAGGACCATCGATCACATGGCTGATACATGTCAAAAGATCCACAGGTGGTGCTTTTTATTTAATTTATGTTATTGAGAAGAACATGCAGCGCTAGTAAAATTCCATTATATTACTATTTCTATTGTGGTCATGGCGTGGGCTGGGGAGGGGGGGTTTCCAGGCAGACGGAAACCCCCCCTGCGTTTGCCTATGGTGTTTATCTTGACATTGTCTACCTTTTTACTCTCTATCTGTTAATCCACACCCATCATTACAGACATACCTACTGTACCTATAGATTTGAAGACAAAGCATATGGGTACTTATCATCTTACACAAAGCTCATTTTTGATAGTAGGTGAGCCACTACCTGGTGCGCGTGCCCTTGTTATCAGTCATTAATTGATCCATCAGCACTAGGGGTGTAGTGAGGGTGGAGCAGGCAGAGCATGTAAACCGTGCATCGCTAGACAAAAGGGGCGCTACAAGGAGCAGACTTCCCATGATTTTAATCCCCTCACATGTAGTGTGACTGGCTTCCGGGATCGTGCACCTTAAACCTCAGGTCAAAACATTTATGTGGTGAAGGGTGAAGTGCCACTGGACCTGCGCATGGCCTGTTGCCATAAAGAGGCAGCGCGCGGCCATTATATTTTCACTGGGGGGATCACAGCTTTTCTTCTTCACATGCTTTGCTCCCTCCACTTAGTATCATCACTTCCTGACCACAGTGCTGCACCTTCCCCTGTTTCCTTCACATGACAGTTAAGATAAAGTTTTTAGCTTTTATGTTTATACTTATAGTTGAGCCCTTTAAAGAATGACCTACTTACAGTATGTGTCTGTCTTGTGCAACAATAGAAAGTAAACCCCCAATAAGGTCTGTGTTTTCCAGTGCATTTGAAAGATTGTCTAATCTACGTTCTTTGCTTAGTACATTGGCAAACTCCACTGCCACTGATGGACCAGTTGCTTCTATTTACCGCAGATATTTCCTGTGGTTCTGAACCCTTGGTCCTCAGGACTCCAAACAGTTCACATTTTCCAGGTTAACTAGCAGGTGTACAGGTGTAAGACAAACTGTCACATTTTAAAGACCCATAGGTTACCTAGAAAACATGAACTGTTTGGGTTCCTGAGGACAGAGGTGCTAATTCAGCAATGCACGCTAGTGCAATGCTGAACGCAGTTTCCCGATTATCGGTAATCTGTGCGTGTGCGCAGGACCCGTTCTGCTCATGTGCAGAACGGGTCCTGGGTGATTGCAGCACCTGTTATGCATACTTGCCAACTCTCCCTCATTGTCAGGGAGACTCCCTGAAATAGTAGCAATCTCCCTGTCTCTCTGAAGAGTCTAGTAATCTCTCCAATTGCGCCATACCCCCTTTATGAAGCTGTTATAGTAAAAAACAAAAATAGAGATATATACATTCAAATGGGATCATTAGTACCATTTCCCTGCATTGGTTATTATAAGACACAATGATCCATATGGCTACATGCATTTTTTGAAATGTATTAGTGTGTTTTCATCAACAAATAGATCGTACTAACTGCTTTGGGGCTCGGTTATGACACGCCTCCCAGATGTAGCAGTACACGCTCACTTTAACGTGCACTCATACTGTAGGTGTTGCTTTAACAATCTCCCTGAAATTATTTTTCTAAAGTAGGCAAGTATGCTGTTATGCCTCTGCAAGATATCTCTCTCTCTCTCTCTCGGCTCTATTTATTAACATTATTTTTAGTAAAATAAAGTGAAAAGGGGTGTTTTCACACCCTTTTCACATTATTTTCATTTCACCTAAAGTTACTAAAGGGCAATTGGAGTAGAATTCGTAAACTTCTACTCCAATTCCTAATTTTCACATAATTTAGTAAGCAGATCGCATTTCCCATAATTGTAATATAAAATGCGATCTGCCTGAGATTTACTAAAAATAAAATGTGAAAAAATACTTGGGGAAGCCCTGTGATAATAACGCCACCTTGAGGTGGCGTTATCCAGGCTTTCCCCCGTTTACCGAACTCCTGCTCTGCTCTAACTGGCATAGCAGAGCCGGAGCTGGGTCCCAGTGGTCCGCTGTGTGGTCTAAATAGACCACAAGCTGATCACTGCAAAAAAAAAATAGTAAAGAAAAAAAAAATAATTTACTTGAGCCTAGGGGTGGTGATCGGGGCTCCGGTGATGTCCTCCCTCCAGTCAGCTGGTCTTCCGGCTCCTGCACTGTGAGCCTGGTCAGCTGCTGCATTAAACAGCTGACCGGGTCACAGTGCAGGATGGGAAACCAGCTGACCGGAGTCCCAGAGGGAGGACATCACCAGAGCAGCGATGACCTGACCATAAAGTAAAAGTAAGGGGGTGGGGTAGCGGCGGCCGGCCAGCGCATGCACGGAACCTTGTCACAGTATTTTTTCCGAAAAATACAGTGATAAGGCTGAGGTGGGGATTCGCAGGGACAGAGCTAGCTTTATTGCAAGCTCTGTCCCTGCAAGGGATTTTTAATAAATCCCTGTGATATTTCCTGAATTCGCAATGTGAATTCAAGTGGAAATATTACACTACAATCTGCATTTAAGATATATCTATCTATCTATCTCAGGATAGTACAACTATTCCACTGAATCATTCTGCACATATTTAATGATAAGGATAGGTGGATTTCAGAGCTGCATTAAGGCAAAACAATGAGCTCCCCATAGATGTGCTTACACAATAAATAAATAAATAAATAAATATACAATACTGTGCAAAAGTTTTAGACAGGTGTGGAAAAAATGCTGCAAAGTAAGACTGCTTTCAAAAGTGGAAGTGTTAATAGTGTTAATAGTTTATTTTTAACAATTAACATAATGCAAATTGAATGAATAGCAGAGAAATCTAAATGAAATCAATATTTGGTGTGACCAGCCTTTGCCTTCAAAACAGCATCAATTCTTCTAGGTACACTTGCACAAAGTCAGGGATTTTGTAGGATTATAGTTAGGTGTATGATTAACCAATCATACCAAACAGATGATAATGATCATCATTTTCATATGTAGGTTGAAACACAGGGACTGATTCACTACAGAACGCAATTCTGCTCATACGCACGCACAGCAGTTGCTAATATCTGCGGTGCTATTTAAATGCTTGCATTCACATTGCGTACGTTGTCAGATATAAGGACGCCCACTTCCACTTACCAACATCCGTATACTAGGGGAACATAGAGAAACAATCGGTAACATCGGACCCATAAGCACACTTGCACAAGCACTGACCTTACTCAGAAATTGCTAACATCCACGCACACTATCAGTGCTATGGCTGCTTATGGCCACACAGTGAATAATGTATGCACACCCCTGCAACGGCATTGAAACGCACTGGCACACCTGTGTTCGCATACGCATGCGCAGGACGCAACAATCGACAGATTGCATGCGTATTAGCAACTGTGTTCCATAGTGAATCAGGCCCACAGTCATTAAATGAAACAGAAACAGCTGTGTAAGAGGCTTAAAACTGGGTGAGGAACAGCAAAACTCTGCTACAAAGGTGAAGTTGTGGAAGACGGTTTCATGTCACAGGTCATACACCATGGCAAGACTGAGCACAGCAACCAGACACAAGGTAGTTATATTGTATCAGCAAGGTCTCTCCCAGGCAAAGATTTTAAAGCAGACTGAGGTTTCAAGATGTGCTGTTCAAGCTCTTTTGAACAAGCACAAAGAAACAGGCAATGTTGAGGACCGTAGATGCAGTGGTCAGCCAAGGAAACAGTGCATCAGATTAAAGACACATCATGCTTACATCTCTTCAAAATCGGAAGATGTCCAGCAGTGCTATCAGAACTTTCAGAAACCAGTGAGACCCAGGTATACCCATCTACTGTTTGGAGAAATCTGTCAAGAAGTGGTCTTCATGGAAGAATTGCAGCCAAAAAACCATACCTTCCACATGGAAACAAGGCCAAGCGACTCAACTATGCACAAAAACATAGGAACTGGGGTACAGAAAAATGGCAGCAGGTGCTCTGGACTGATGAGTCAAAATTGTAATATTTGGCTGTAACAGAAGGCAGTTTGTTCGCCGAAGGGCTGGAGAGTGGTACAATAATGAGTGTCTGCAGGTAAGTGAAGCATGGTGGAGGCAGCGGTGCAGCCAGTGCATTGCACAGGGGCCCGCTGTGGTGCAGGGGCCTACACCCGCCACTAGTGTCCCCAGGGCCCCACAAGTGTAGGGCAGACCACAGTGAGTAGCGGTCTGCCCTACACAGAAACAAACACACAGTGTTTGTCATAGCAGCGCAGCCAGCCAGCCAGCCAATGAGAGTCATACAGACTCTGATTAGCTGCTGCGGCCTTCCGGCTCCCCCCCCCCACAGCGGGTGATGGGAGAGACGTCATGACGTCTATCCCATAGTGCAGAGCGGGCCGGTAGCAGCGGTCGTCTTTTGTCTTTTGTGAGTATGCATTAAAGGGGGCTGCTACTGGGGCACTGTATAAAGGGGGCTGCTACTGGGGGCACTGTATACAGAGAGCTGCTACTGGGGGCACTGTTTAAAGGGGGCTGCAACTGGGGGCACTGTATAGGGGGCTGCTAATGGGGGCACTGTATATGGGCTGCTACTGGGGACACTGTATAGGGGGCTGCTACTGGGGGCACTATATAAAGGGGGCCTGCTACTGGGGTCACTGTATAGGGGGCTGCTACTGGGGGCACTGTATAAAGGGGGCTGCTACTGGGGGCACTGTATAGGGGGCTGCTACAGGGGACACTGTATAGGGGGCTGCTACTGGGGACACTGTATTGGGGGCTGCTACTGGAGGCACTGTATAAAGGGGGCTGCTACTGGGGGCACTGTATAAGGGGGCTGCTACTGGGGGCACTCTATAAAGGGGGCTGCTAATGGGGTACTGTATAGGGGCTGCTACTGGGGCACTATATAAAGGGGGCTGCTACAGGGGACACTGTATAGGGGGCTGCTACTGGGGACACTGTATAAAGGGGGATGCTCCTGGAGGCACTGTATGGGGGCTGCTACTGGAGGCACTGTATAAAGGGGGCTGCTACAGGGGACACTGTATAGGGGGCTGCTACTGGGGACACTGTATAAAGGGGGATGCTCCTGGAGGCACTGTATGGGGGCTGCTTATGGGGGCACTGTATAGGAGCTGCTACTGGGGGCACTGTATAAAGGGGGCTGCTACTGGGGGCACTGTATAAAGGGGGCTGCTACTGGGGGCACTGTAAAAGGGGCTGCTACTGGGGGCACTGTATAGGGGGCTGCTACTGGGGGCACTGTATAAAGGGGGCTGCTACTGGGGGCACTGTATAGGGGGACTGCTACAGGGGACACTATAGGGGGCTGCTACCGGGGGAACTGTATAGGGGGCTGCTACTTGGGCACTGTATAAAGTTGGCTGCTTCTGGGGACACTGTATAGGGGGCTGCTACTGGGGACACTGTATAGGGAGCTGCTACTGGGGGCACCGTATAAAGGGGGCTGCTACTGGGGGCACTGTATAAGGGGGCTGCTACTGGGGGCACTGTATAAAGGGGGCTGTTAATGCGGGAACTGTATAGGGGCTGCTACTGGGGCACTGTATAAAGGGGGCTGCTACAGGGGACACTGTATAGGGGGCTGCTACTGGGGACACTGTATAGGGGTTGCTACTGGGGGCACTGTATAGGGGGCTGCTACTGGGGGCACTGTATAAAGGGGGCTGCTACTGGGGGCACTGTATAAAGGGGTTGCTACTGGGGGCACTGTATAGGGGGCTGCTACTGGGGGCACTGTATAAAGGGGGCTGCTACTGGGGGCACTGTATAAGGGGCTGCTACTGGGGGCACTGTATAAAGGCGGCTGCTAATGGGGGAACTGTATAGGGGCTGCTACTGGGGCACTGTATAAAGTGGGCTGCTTCTGGGGACACTGTATAGGGGGCTGCTACTGGGGACACTGTATAGGGAGCTGCTACTGGGGGCACCGTATAAAGGGGGCTGCTACTGGGGGCACTGTATAAAGGGGGCTGCTACTGGGGGCACTGTATAGGGGGGCTGCTACAGGGGACACCATAGGGGGCTGCTACTGGGGACACTGTATAAGGGGCTGCTACTAGGGGCACTGTATAAAGGGGGCTGCTACTGGGGGCACTGTATAAAGGGGATGCTACTGGGGGCACTGTATAAAGGGGGCTACTAATGGGGGAACTGTATAGGGGCTGCTACTGGGGCACTGTATAAAGGGGTCTGCTTCTGGGGACACTGTATAGGGGGCTGCTACTAAGGACACTGTATAGGGGGCTGCTACTGGGGGCACTGTATAAAGGGGGCTGCTACTGGGGGCACTGTATAAGGGGGCTGCTACTGGGGGCACTGTATAGGGGCTGCTACTGGGGCACTGTATAAAGGGGGCTACTACAGGGGACACTGTATAGGGGGCTGCTACTGGGGACACTGTATAGGGGGCTGCTACTGGGGGCACTGTATAAAGGGGGCTGCTATTGGGGGCACTGTATAAAGGGGGCTGCTATTGGGGGCACTGTATAGGGGGGCTGCTACAGGGGACACAATAGGGAGCTGCTACTGGGGACACTGTTAAAAGGGCTGCTACTAGGGGCACTGTATAAAGGGGGCTGCTACTGGGGGCACTGTATAAGGGGGATGCTACTGGGGGCACTGTATAAAGGGGTCTACTAATGGGGGAACTGTATAGGGGCTGCTACTGGGGCACTGTATAAAGGGGGCTGCTTCTGGGGACACTGTATAGGGGGCTGCTACTAAGGACACTGTATAGGGGGCTGCTACTGGGGGCACTGTATAAAGGGGGCTGCTACTGGGGGCACTGTATAAGGGGGCTGCTACTGGGGGCACTGTATAAAGGGGGCTGCTAATGTGGGAACTGTATAGGGGCTGTTAATGTGGGAACTGTATAGTGGCTGCTACTGGGGCACTGTATAAAGGGGGCTACTACAGGGGACACTGTATAGGGGGCTGCTACTGGGGACACTGTACAGGGGGCTGCTACTGGGGGCACTGTATAAAGGGGCTGCTACTGGGGGCACTGTATACGGGGGCTGCTACTGGGGGCAATGTATAAAGGGGCTGCTAATGGGGGCAGTGTATAAAGGGGGCTGCTACTGGGGGCACTGTATAGTGGGCTGCTACTGGGGACACTGTATAGGGGACTGCTACTGGGGGCACTGTATAAGGGGGCTGCTACTGGGGGCACTGTATAAAGGGGGCTGCTAATGGGGGAACTTGTATAGGGGCTGCTACTGGGGCAATGTTTAAAGGGGGCTGCTACTGGGGGCACTGTATAGGGGCTGCTACTGGGGCACTGTATAAATGGGGCTGCTGCTGGGGGCACTGTATAGGGGGCTGCTCCTGGGGGCACTGTATAAAGGGGGCTGCTCCTGGGGGCACTGTATGGGGGCTGCTAATGGGGGCACTCTATAAAGAGGGCTGCTACTGGGGGCACTGTATAGGGGGCTGCTACAGAGGACACTATAGGGGACTGCTACTGGGGACACTGTATAGGGGGCTGCTACTGGAGGAACTTCATAGGAGGACTACTACTGAAGGCATGAATAAGGGGAATACTACTGAGGGAACTACTACTGGGTGAACTGCAAAGTGTGGTCTACTACTGTGGGCAATGCATAGGGGGGGTCTACTACTGGGGGCAATGCATAGGGGGGACCACTTCTGATGGCACTGCATAGGGGGACCCAAAGCATATTTTTGCACCTGGGCCCACCACTCTCACTGGGTGGAGGTTCCTTTCAAGTTTGTAGCAAAAAAAAGGGAAATTAGTACTGTAGCTCAAGGCACTTAATGGAGATAATCACATAAAATGTAAATAGGAACAAATCTTTCTCACTCCACGCAGCTGTTCCAAAATGGTTGCTAACCAAAAAAAACATACACTAAAAAATCAATGAACAGCGCTGTGGATAAGAAATGATAAATCTGCAAATGTGTCCAATAAAATACACAATTTACTTAAAATGCAAACCTACAAATTTCATTTAAATATAAAGAATCAGATGCACATGTGACACAGTAATGTGAATTGTATCAATATAGCATATACAAAAGTGTTACAGCATTACTGTAAGACTATTATACTTTCACTTAAAATTTAGC
The DNA here is from genome assembly GCA_031769625.1 of Taudactylus pleione. Taxonomy (NCBI): domain Eukaryota; kingdom Metazoa; phylum Chordata; class Amphibia; order Anura; family Myobatrachidae; genus Taudactylus; species Taudactylus pleione. The sequence goes on from JAUIMM010000018.1 coordinate 20,080,859, forward strand.
TGGAAAAAAAGTATATAAAAATTTGTATATCACAAGCACAAATAAACCTCCTTAAGGTGACTGGATACAAAAATAAAAGTCTGTATAAAAAACTCAACAGAAACCCTCACAGCCGCGTCCAGCTGAGGGTGTCAATATCTTAATTGAAGTCCAGTAGTCAGTTAAATTGCTAGCACCTTATACAAAATATAGTGAATATTCCATGCGGGCATGTGAGGAGTAGCAGCTGCAACACTGCAGAGCGACTGTAAAGAAAGGAGAGTGATGGAGGATTAGAGGGGATGTATTCTGAGGGAAGGAGCAGGGTGATTAAGGATAGGATGTGGCTGGTGTGTGATGGAAGGAGCAGAGTAATGGAAAAGAGGATCGGGCCAGGGTGTAAGGGAAGTAGCAGAGTAATGGAGGAAAGGCTGGGGAAGGAGTGTGAGGGAAGGAGCAGAGTGATGGGGGAGATGGGAGAGATGTTGTGGCTGGGGGGTTGGGTTGGCGCTCGGGATGCCGGTGGTCAAAATCCCGACATCGGCATCCCGAAAGGGTTAGGATACTGATACCTGTCAGTAAGTATCCTAACCCTACCTCTGTGCACCCTAAACCTAACCTCCCCTCTAGTGCCTAACTCTAACCCCCCCCCCATAGTCCCTATTCCTCCTCCCTCTAGTGCCTAACCCTAACCCTCCCCCTAGTGCCTAACCCTAACCCTACCCTTAATCCCAATACTTACCATCGGGATTAAGCATTATTATCTTTTCCAGGAGTTTATAAAATGAGGTAATATTCATTTTCCATGTCTCAAAGTTGCATTATTTAAAAAACAAACAAATTTTTTTTGTTGTGTGTGGGTATTTTTTTCACTTCACCGTGTCCACACATGCTGGCAATGTACCCCCCGGCACAGTTTTGTACTGTGGGGGCACTGTAGCATGGGTTTGCTCCAGGCATCATGGCTCCACCCAACACCTCTGATCAGCACTGTATCTCAGGGCCCCATTCAGATGTGGATGCTATTTTGATGTTCACACAGTTGAAAGATTATCAGAGGACTGCGTATGTGTCTTAGGGCCATATTCAATTAGCGGCAAAAACTGAAGTTTTTCACCAAAAAATTGCGATATTTTCGCCAAAAAACAGGCGAAAACGCAACTGGCGAAAAAAAACTGGAGAAAAGTTTTCTCCATCCCAGACCAGGTGAAAAAAAATGCAAAATCCCTATTTTTGGCTAAAAATGTGGGGATTTCTTTCAGAACCCTCTGATAAATTTGTCAAAAAAAATTTTGGAAGTTGCGCACTTTGGCGAAAAAGTACAGCGCAAATTTTGGGTAAAAAAAAAACAGTTGAAAATGGTTTTAATGTATTGGGTCTGATTTTTCAGTGGGCGGTATGGATGTGTGAAGTGTTTTAAACATCGCATGTGGTCGCAGCAGGCGTTTTTATATGGTTTTTAAAATTGTGCTTTACGACACGAAAATATACTGGCACCCATTTTAACGTACCCCCAATTTACGTGGAACAGTAATTTCCTGGAAAAAAAATTACTTTGTATCATTTTCAGCGTTTTTATTCTTTTTCACCCAAAATTGCGCGCTCGTTTTTCGCCAAAGTGAGCAATTTACACATTTTTGGGGGGTAATTTATCATCAGGGGGGTGTCCAAAGGGTTCTGAAAGAAATCCCCACATTTTTAGCCAAAAATAGGGATTTTGTATTTTTTTTGCCTGTTCTGGGATGGAGAAAACTTTTCGCCGCTAATTGAAAACAGCCCTTATCCACAATGCGTATGTGCAGTGATTAAATTGTGATCAAATCTGACTATGGTTGTAGCGAGGACAGACAGGGGCCGTTTTATGGGGGGTAACAGGGGGTGGAGACAAAAATGCAGGCATGTCGAGACCATATTTGGGGCATGTATCCAGGGCTGCCATCAGAAATTGTGGGGCCCGGGACTGAAAGAATAGGCAGGGCCCCCCTCCTCTCCATTATTGAATGCAGTCTGTGCGCCCTTCCTTTTTATTTGTATTACCTCACCCCCCCCCTTATTGAATGTAGTCTGTGTACAGGCCCTGCATCATCACCTCACCCACCACCCCTCGTTAGTGAATATATTCTGCGCATGGCAGGCCCTGCATCTTTATTTTTATTACCTCACCTCCCCCCATTAGTGAATTTAGTGAGCTAGTGAGCGCAGCAGGCCCTGCATTTTTATCACCTCTCCCCCTCCTGCCCCCCTGGTAGTGAAGTCTGTGAGCAACAGACATCTCTCCCCCTCCGCCCCCGGGTAGTGACATGTGTGCGCGGCAGGCCCTGCATTTTTATCACCTCACTCTCCCCCATCCCCCTGCTGCCCAGACATTCCCCCACTTACCTTATGGATCCGGCAGCGGCTACTTCCTCCACGGTCCACCAGCACTGCAGACGCACTCCTCTTCTTCCGCAGCTCTCCCTACACTGGCGCGCCGTTACGTCGCGCGCGCTGATGCCAAAACAAGCTTGCGGACCGGCAGCCAATCAGGAGCAGCCGCTACGGCCGCTCCTGATTGGCTGCGGTTCCGCAACCTCAAGTTGGCTTGCGGCCTCCCTGCTCCTATCTCTCTCCCTGCATCATTTGCTGCTGCAGCGGCGCTGCTATCCGGGCCCCCCTCCGTCTACCCTCCCTCCGGGCCCGGGACTCGAGGCCCGGCGGTCCCCCCCTGATGGCGGCCCTGCATGTATCTGCCTACATTTGCAATCCCATATGCAGAAAATATGGTGCGAGTGTCTAATTTCCCGCCATCATTCTGCGTGACCATAAGGTTTCTCATATGGTTGATTATCGAAGGATCAGTGACCACCACTGCATATTTGTACACAATTGCTTGGTTCTGCTAGGCTGCCAGTGGGTGTCTCAATACACTTGTAGGCGGCTGTAGCACTAGCTTATTTTCGCCCGGTAACTGCGCACAAAATCGTAGATGCTAATATATCTGAATCAGGCCCGCAGTCTCTTAAGAAATGCAGTTAGTTGACAGAAGTGGATTATCCCTTTAGATCAGTTATATATTATCTAGAAGGTGTACAGTAAACACATGTGACTGAGTCAAGGACGGCCCACAACGCTGTCCGTGTACCCATGTTCTTTAATACCTCCCCGGAGTCGCACGTTGGTAGAGGCAGCGCTGTACAAATCACTGGGAAAATGGAGCAGCGGCCATTCTCCTGGCAATTTGCACATGCGCAGTAGAAAAATCACAGAGAAAATGGCCTGCACATGTGGAGTAGACTCTGGCACATCGCAAGAGCCTACTCCTTGAAGCACCAACTATTGAGATGGGGCCCGGATGGAGACTGTGCATGGTCTCCCTCCTCTCTTAATACACCCCTGCTTTAGATGACATCATTGCAACAACAAAAGTAAAACTGTAAGAACCTTTTGTATCCCCTTCCTGATTGTTCTTCTCCCTTTGTTTTTCTGTACACCTAATCCGCAATTAAGACTACAATTAATACACATTATAAAAAAAAAAAAATTAATTTGTTTCTTAAAAGATCTGAACATCTAAAAATGTTAACAAAGGTTATACTTCTTTTGTAGACTATGGCGGTGTAGTACAAAATCACATGGTGAGACTTCTGACCTACCTTCCAGGGACACCTGCAGCTGAAATTATACAAACTCCTGAAATTTTATTTGAGATTGGAAAAATTGAAGCAATTCTTGATGAAAAATGCACAAAGGTATTAAAACTAGAACTCTATGGCCTCTCTCTCTCTCTCTGGTATACAGTATTTACTAAAGGTTGATTTGTGAGTCGATTTTTATGTTGATGTTAATCAAATGAAAATGACTCAAAATTTACTCTATAAATTTCTGGCCAAATCTCTTACTATCATGCGATATAGGTCGATTTTGGAATGTGCACTTCAAAATCACTTACAATATTATCTACAAAATTGACAAACACTTCTTTATGTACTTCTATTGGCCAAAATATACCACATGCCCTGTAAGCATCAGAAAAACATTATAAAAAGGCTGACATACATACACCCAAGCAAATTGAAAGGGTGTTTTGTGGAGTGAGAGGAGGGGGGAGTGTTTAGCAGGAGAGTGGTGATTTCATATAGGTGCTTAAACAGTCATTTCTAAGACTTCTGTCCTGACAGTTTCTGTATTGTTATTGTCATTTTGGAGCTTCTCTTATTTTTTTGTCTTTTCTGATTTTTTATTTATGCTTTGATAGTGTTTCTGTGTGTGTGTCTGGGGAGTGTGTGTGTTTAAGTTTTGTGTTAGTTTTTAATTGTAGTTTGTGTATTTATTTTTCTATTTGTTATTGAGACTGGCAGGGGAAGAGATGGAGGTGGAGGAGAAGGAACCATTTGGTGAGGATAGTGTGATGGAGGAAGCATAGGGCCAAGACTCCGATTTGGGACAAAATTAAACATGGCCGCAATGTCAGGTTTAACTTTGAGGAGAATTGTGTGTTGGTAAACTCCTTGTTGTCTAACTTTGAGGAGTTACTTGTCCGTTGGGCTCAAAAAAGAAAGCAGGCCATGTCACATGGCAGGCAGCTGTTGATGCAGTGAATACTTCTGGGCTTTTAAAACACGACGAGCACCAGTGTGTAAAGCATTTTTCAGACATCCAATGCCGTGTCAATTCCAAGATGGCCCTGGAAAGGCACTCTACATGCAGCCCTCGGGGAGGGTCACCTGTGGAGGTGGATTATAATGAGTATGAGGAACGGGTCAAGGGAAGTATGCCGCAGGAGCTGGTGTCAGGTGTTAACATGCATGCCACAGTGCTCCACATGCTTGTGTCTCCTTTTATAGGAATTATATTTAAGTTTCTACCAATAGAATGATATTTAGAAGCTAAAAGTACCTGTTTTTAAACAGTATATTTATTTGGAGATATTTCTGTCGATTTTGTAGCTGATTTTAAGTAAATTTTCAATCCGACTGTTATTAAATGTAACATTGGATCTGTATTTTTTCTAAAAAATCATAAAAACAGCTAAAATCACATAAATTGAGCCTGTTTTCATTCAATTTTGACCACCTCACAGCTCACAATATTGATTCTTTCTTTTAGTTAAGGGCTTAGTCAGCCAGCTAGCTGGATACAAAAGGTTGCATCCAGCTAGCTGGCTGACTAAGCTAAGTTAGTGCAGTGGGCGGCACTAACATGTGGCAGTTCAGCTTCGAACATGGCACAAAGTGGTATTGCAATTGTAGACAGGATGGCAGTTTAATAAACTATACGACCCCTAGGAATTTGAAAAACCAAGAATGTTTTCCTTAACTAGGTCAGAGGCCCGACGGAGTTGGAATGTTTATGGACTGAAGACAGGGAGAGGACGGAAGGATTGATTCGTTTTTAATTTATTTAATTTAATATTTTGATTCTTAAAAAAATTATGAGGGTAGATCAATCTAGGATCAAGTTCTTCAGTTCCTAAAAGACATCTTTGATCTGGAGGAGGTTTTTTAATTTTTTATACATCATGATCTAATAAAAAAATTGAGGTGGCCTTGCTTGTGGAGGTGCTGCTAGAACATAATGTAAACAGACATTTACTAGTTTGTACTCAGGGAGGTTGTTTAGGGATAATGTGACCAAGACTTGCTGTTTACATCAGAGGAAAGCAGCCTGTAGTTCTCCGCCCACCCCATCAATTTGGTGGTTCAGAATATTATTTCAAAAAATGAAAGGGGCATGCAGGAGATGCTGTCTGTGGCCATTACAATTTCTGAACATTCATAAACCATAAAATTAAACATTTAACTCTATGTAGGTTTGATTTATTTCATATATTTTGATCTGAGAACATATTGTTCTACAGTACCTACAATATTAAACCTCCTGCGGATAGCAGCAGATCTGGGAGACTGGAAATTAGCACATAGTGTTGGTACATTTGTTTACTCTTAAATATAAATTAGCTGTTGAGATTACTTTTGGTTGATAGAAGGGGATGCTGGCTAATTATATACCTAGTACTAAGTGATGGTATACTAAGTGAAACATCACTTGATTTTTGGTAATATATTTCCTACTTATTGAAAAACTGCTGCCTTAGTCATTGAGTATTGATACTTGGATAATTTACAGTACAGAAGATTAGTACATATTTTTGCTGGACTATCGCTTATGATCTTTGTATTTGAATTTGTTTATTTTATGTTGTTTGTCCTAGTGTTAATTAGCAATTTTATACAGTTCAATAAAAGTTTTATTTTATTATTTGAAACTAAGTGTGCCCCCATAAAATGAGAGTTCCTTTTTCTTGTTTGACGTAAGCATCTGTACTCTCTGGGGAGCACCCCCACTAGAGATATTATTGTCTGAGGACTACGACATTGATACTAAAGATTGGGTATTACAATACTATGCTGTAATCATTTATTACCATTTTCTGTCCACCTGTGCTCGGGTATCCCAGCTATCCTTTTCCTTTTAATCATTAAATTAAAAATGTCCCGCAGCAAGTGTGCCCCCATAAAATGAGAGTTCCTTTTTCTTGTTTGACGTAAGCATCTGTACTCTCTGGGGAGCACCCCCACTAGAGATATTATTGTCTGAGGACTACGACATTGATACTAAAGATTGGGTATTACAATACTATGCTGTAATCATTTATTACCATTTTCTGTCCACCTGTGCTCGGGTATCCCAGCTATCCTTTTCCTTTTAATCATTAAATTAAAAATGTCCCGCAGCAATGCCCCAAACAGCACATAATGCAAAGAACAGAGGTGCAAGATGGAATTGTCCTTGGGCCCTCCCACCCACCCTTATGTTGTATATATGAAACAGGACATTCACAGTTAACAAACCAATCACTTCAGCGACAGGGACTGCCACTTGTGGCTGAAATGATTGGTTTGTTTGGACCCCCCACAAAACAAGCTGCCAATGCGCAGTGGACATTGGTGGCAATCATACCATACACAAACTGGCTTTACAACATAGGTAAGATCAGATGTCGTCATCGTCATCCCCATCCGTGTGTACATCCTCTTCTTCACACAATATTAATTTGTCCCTGCAGGAATCCACCAATACAGACTCTTCTGTATTTTTTTTTACTTAATTACAGGTAAAGGTCTTCCTCGTGGAATTTGTAATTGATTTTGAGGAAGTAATCTCCTACACCGATCACTGACAAGGTTCCCGGCTGCGCTGAAAACTCTTTCAGAGTACACACTGGAGGGTGAGCAACTTAAGTAAAGCAAAGCCAGTTTGTGTAAGGGACTCCAAATTCCCTCTTTTTCCTGCCAGTAGTGAAGCAGATTGTCTGACATGCCTCTTTAGATATCGCTAAAATATTCATCCACCATTCTCTGAATGGTGACCATATGAGACAAAGGGCCTGATTCAGACCCAATCGCTAGCTAGCGATCGCTCGGAGCAAGCAATGTTTTGCAATGTGCGCATGCGTATGCATCGTATTGCGCGTGCACGAACTAGTACGAGCGATCGGGAAGCACTCGCTCACCCAGCATAGACAGCCCAGCTGAATGAGTGACAGGTCAAGCCGTTTGTGGATGGTAACAGGGGCAGGCCACTGGAAACAGGGGAGTGGAGGTGCAAACACAGGTGTGCCTGAGAATCTTAACGCTGTTTCAGAGGCGTGCATAATTAACAGCCAGCATCATAGGACACGTCACTTGGTTGAAATATACACTGAAGTGCTCGCAGTGCTTGTGGTAGGGTATGGTCAACCTCAAACGTTGTGATCGCATCCGATGGTGCTCGATCTACCAATGGTTTCATGCACTTCCGGGAGATGATGTGGGCAAATGGGCATCTTATGAATGGCTGGTGGGTGTCTGCATACACAAAGTGATTGCACACCAAGACATAGAGGGCATGCTTATGCCTTGCCATGCGATTGCCTGCCTTGCCGTCACTAACCCAAATTTGCATATGCTGGGAACGAGCATCCACATCTAGCAAACGGGTCTGAATCAGGCCCAAAGTCACGGTAGACATGTCACTCATTGTAGGCAGTTCTTTCAGACCCAACCAGTTGTCATTAGTTTTTGTTGACTGATCCGCATCACCACCAGCAGTGGGTCTCTTAGGAAAATTTTGTTTCTTCCTGGCAGCCGCAGAAATTGAAGGAAGAGATGCTGCCGTGTCATGTGCTGCTTGAGCTGACAATTTTTTTACCAACGGCTCTTTGCATCTTTTCAGATTTATGTCAGTCAGAAAGAAAGACACACGGTATGACTTAAACCTAGCATCAAGTACGGTCGACAAAATATAGTGATCTGATTTTAAGAGATTGATGACCCTTGGATCCTGGCGAAGTGAATGAAGGGGTTGATCTACAAGTCTGACATATTTAGCGGAATCACTCAGTTTCAGCTCCTCCTTCAGTTTCTCCAGCTACTTTTGCAAAAGTCTGATTAGGGGAATGACCTGACTCAAGCTGCCAGTGTCTAAACTAACTTCACATGTGGCAAGTTCAAAGGGTTTGAGAACCTTGCACAAAGCTGAACTTATTCTCCACTGCACTTGACTAAGGTGCATTCCCGCTCCTCTCCCTATGTCATAGACCGTAGTGTAGCCTTGGATGGCCTTTTGCTGCACCTCCAATCCGCTGAAGCATATAGAGGGTAGAATTCCACCTAGTTACTACCTCTTGCTTCAGCTGATGGCAGGGCAAATTCACCAGTTCTTGCTGGTTCTGCAATCTTCGACACGCAGTTGCTGAATGTCCAAAATGTCCAGAAATCTTTTGGGCCACCAAGAGAATCTCCTGCACGCTCCTGTCATTTTTTTTTAAATGTTGCACCACCAAATTAATTCGCCCACAAGTAATGCTCGTACAATATTGCTGGCATTGTCAGAAATCACAAATCCCAAGGAAGGTCCAAGTGGGGTAAGCCATTTTGCAATGATTTCCCTGAGTTTTTCTAAGAGGTTCTCAGCAGTATTCCTCTTAGTGAAACCGATGATACACAGAGTAGCCTGCCTCTGAATGAGCTGGCATTTGTTAGATGATACTGCTGCTGTGTGCACTGTTGGAGGCAATACACCTACCCAGTCATGTAATCTTTAGTTTGCCCTGTCCCACTTATCCACATATCTGTGGTTAAGTGGACAGTGGGCACAATGGCATTTCGGAGGACATTAATAAAGTTTTTTTTAATGTCCTTGTACAGATTGGGAATTGCTATTCTAGAGAAGTGGAATCTAGAAGGGACATGGTAGCAGGGACACAGGACCTCCATTAACTGTGTAATACCCACTGCATTAATGGCAGATACTGGACGCACATGTAATACCAGCATAGCTGTTATGGCGTCAGTAATCCGCTGTGCAACTTCGTGTCTGCTGTCATACTTGTTCCCCATTGCAAAAGATTGTTTGACAGTCAATTGTTTAGTTAAACTAAAAGTAATCTTCTTCCTGGTCCCCTTCTGGGATGAAGACACACTGACAGCAGCAGCATCAGCAGGCGTAGTACTCAAGGATCCTTCTAAGGAACCACGGATGGAGAGGAGTCAGTCATTCTTATGTAATTGGATGCAGGACTACTTCTGATCATGATTGAGGATGTTGATGATGATGCAGTTGTTGGTGGTGGAGATTGCAGGTGCTTGGATCCAGATAGAAGGGAGCAGCTAGGTGACACTGGACTGATTGTTGTTACGTTTTTTTTAGCCAAAGTTTCTGAAATTGAAAAACCCTTTTCAATTTGATGAATGCGCTGCTAGTGACGTAACAGAGAGAAGGTTCCTAGATGGTTAAGGTCCTTACCTCTACTCACTGCTACTTGGCAACAGTTACAAATGGCTTGGCAAAGGTTGTCTGGATTTGGGTGGAAATAAATCCACACATGAGAAGTGGATTTTTTTGGTCCTTTGCCCAGGCATGACAACAATGGGATTTTTCCCACCATGGGCAACAACTGTTGCCAGATTTACAGTTTTTACACAAACATCCTCGGCATCAACATCCTCATCATCATCAACATTCTCATCATCCTTGTTGTTATCGCCAACTACATAAATATCCTCCTCATCCTCCTGGTGCAATTCCACAGAAGCATCCTCGATTTCTACGTCAGCATGTTGACTTGTGCGGCTCATCCCCAGATTTGCAGAGGGCACACAAATGGTGGAAGGAGGATCCTCTTCAAGTACAGTATTAGAAAAGGCAGGCTCACACATGGCAACCGTGGACACACTTGGACTCTCCTCGGGGATCTGTGACTTTTCAGAGCTCACAGTTGGTTCCGGTGTCTTACTCGTCTTAACAATTTAAATTTTTTTTATACCTCTACTACAAGCAGAAGGGATTAAATCATCACAACTAGAACCACCAGTCATAAATAAAAGCCTTATCCTTTCCTTGCCGCTTCGGGTAGTGAATGGCATATTGCCAATTTTTTGTTTCTCTAAAGCTGACTCAGCTTTAGATTTTTTTTCTTTAACAGTGTAAATGTTGATTTTACAAGCCTGACTTAAGCCCAGGGGCATTGGCCTTCATAGATGACTTTGACGGCCTTGCATTGTCATCATGACTGGTATGTGGTTCCTGCTCTCCTGTCATTTGACTTTCCTCCATACTCACTGCGGCCTTGCAGCAGCTTCACCAAGCAATTATAGCGCAGCTAACTTGCAGCTGACGCACACAACCACCCAAAAAAAACACCTATTTTTAAAATTGGGGAAGAGCACCCCTGAAAGAGGCAGCAGCCCCTTGATAAATGACACAGGCAGCACCCCTGCACAGTTACGTTGCTGATAAGTGTGGCTAATGCGCACACACACAGGAAAAAAAACTTGTATTTTTTATTTTTTTTGCACTTGGGAAGGAGAGCACCCCATATACGAGGCAGCAGCCCCTTGATAAATGACACAAGCAGCACCCCTGCGCAGTTATATTGCTGATAAGTGTGGCTAATGTGCATGCACACACAGAAAAAAAACATGTATTAATTCGTTTTTTACACTTGGGGGGAGAGCACCCTTGAACGAGGCAGCACAACCCATTGATAAACGACACAGATAGCACCCCTGCGAAGCTACGTTGCTGATAAGTGTGGCTAACGTGCACACACACACAGAAAAAAAACACTTTTTTTATTTTTTCACACTGGGGGTGAAGAGCACCCCTGATGGACAGAGCACCCCCTGGACAACACAGCAGCACCCCTTTATGGACTGCAGTAACCCAGTAGCCACTGAAGCCCCCTCTTCTGTCTGCAGTACAGCTCCTAGAGACAACACAGTCCTTATGGACAACATCACAGCACAGCCCAGCCAGCCCCTATGGACAACAGCAGCCAGACCCCTTTGGACAACAACAGCACCCATCCCCCATGGACAACAGCAGCCAGCACCTATGGACAACAACAGCACCCATCCCCTATGACAACAGCAGCCAGCCCCTATGACAACAGCAGCCAGCCCCTATGGACAACAGCAGCCAGCCCCTATGGACAACAACAGCAGCCAGCCGCTAAGGACAACAACAGCACAGTCCCTACTTCCTCTACACTCTCCACAGCAGGAATGAAAATGGCGGCAAGCGCGGGAACCTTATACAATCCAAAACCCATGAGAATCCAACAGCGGGATGATGACGTTTTGCCTCGCTTTGAGATCCATGTCAGGTGGGAAAACCCGAGCCAGACTCGGATCTCGTCTTGGATTTGTAAGTTCGGGTGGGTTCGGTTCTCAGAGAACCGGACCCGCTCATCTCTAAAATAGACCCCTTAATAGTGGATGGCTTTTCAGTATCTGTTGCATAATCTGTTGTGTGAAGAATTCATGCCTTTGTAGACATTCTGGGCCTGATTTTTTAGGTAGGAGTAAAGCAAAAAAGTGCAAGTAACATACTTGCCTACTCTCCTGGAATGGCCATGAGGTTTCCAAAAATCATATGGTGCTCCCAGTCACCCAGAAAAGTGTCTCCCTTAGGCTGGACACAACTGCCCAGCGCCTTCCACCTCCAAAATGAAATGGATGGTCCAGCCATGAATCATGTAATTTTAGCCCCGCCTTCCACTTTACAATGCTGGTACTCTTGGCATTGTATAGCGGGGTGGGGACACACCACACACCCTGCTGTGCCAACCTGGCTGCCCCCTCCCAGTGAAGTACCGGCATGACACACCGTTTCATATCGGCACACTTCGAGCACTGAGTAAAACCAACTTTTGTTCACTGATTCTTCTGGTGGTTTTCAAGCATGATGTTGCCATCGAATTTTTTTTTTACAAATGTATTAAACTGCATTTTGACAAATGCTGAAAAACTTGCCAGAAATCCTGCTGTAAAGAGGTGGCTGTGAGAGACAAGAGAGTTCAAACTGCATGCTATATGAACTCCCTTGCCTGCCAATAATGAATTGAATATAATTTATCTTTTATTGAGTATAAATTCTTAATTGGTGTCTTGATGATTATTTGGTTCTGCCATGCCCAATTCATGTTTGTTTAATGGATATAACCAATTAGCGCAACACCATATTTACATTGGCAGTGTTTGAGCTTTGGGTCCGATTCAGACCCGGACGCTAAGCCGCGGACGCATGCTATGACCGATATTCATCCGTCTGTGTATGTGTCAATATTTGCATGCGCAAGTCACTCACTGCGATCAGGAATTGTGCGCTCTTAGTACACAGACATGGACGCTACTTTGAGTGACAGATAGTGCCGTTTGTGGGTGGCAACAGGGGAAGGTGCTTATGAACGGGGGAGTGGTGCTGTGAACGCTGGCGTGTCTGTGCGTATAAAGTTAAACAGCGTTTTATGGGTGTGCATAATTAGCATGGAGGCATCATTGTACACATCACTTGGTTGTATTTCAGCCTGCAGTGATCGCAGTGCTTGAGGTGGGATAGGGTCTATTTTTTGGTTTTGGTTAGGTTTTGATTTGCTGACTTCCAGCCCAGTACTCCAATTTTTTGATGTGCATTTTTCTGTTTTGATCTCCTTTGATGCCTCCCAGCATGGACTTAGGGCCTGATTCAGAGCCGCTCGCAATTAGTGCTCGCTCGTTCAGAAAAAGGGGGTGGCTATTCAAATGAACCGTTCGCTTTTTGTGGTCTGTTGCCGCCTCCATGTCTGAACAAGCGAACAAAACATGCGCTCGTTTACATGATAAAAACGCCCCCTGGCCACTCGCATCATACGTCATGTCCGCTATTTATTAGATTAATCGAGTACATCGAACAGCGTATGAACTGCTCGCTATTCTTGTGGTTGGTTTTTCCTACCACAATTTTGCGAGCAGTTCTGGCTATAAAATAACCCAGTGACGTGGTCAATGACGCTGCTGTATTAATTATGCACACCCATAAAATGCCCGCTTTGACCTTTAAGCACGCCTGCGTTCTGATCTCCACTCCCCGTTTTCAAGCACCTTCCCCTGTTACCACCCACAGACGCCTCATTCTGTCACTCAAAATAGCAGGCACTCGCTATATAGCGAACAAACGATTTTCGGCCGCACTGACTGGTTCGCGCATGCGTATTAAAAACCGTACGCATACGCAGATGTGCAAACATCGTTCCGAACTAACGAGCGGCCGCTTACGAGCGGCTCTGAATCAGGCCCTTAGTGAGAAACAGGACAGCACTGTAGGATGAGAGAATACATTTGAAATGGAAATCAGCCTTAGGATGAGAGAACACATTTGGAAGGAAGTCAGCCTTAGAGCGTGATTTCCTCCACTGACGCTCGGCAATTCTTGAACACTTTTGCAGGTATCTGGTGCATTTTGAATGCTATTATATGTTATATGTTATAGATACACATACACACAGGGGTGAAGCTAGATTTCCTAGGGGTGAAGCTAAACTTTCTGTCACCCAGAGCAAAGACCCTGTTCTGCAGCATGTTTGTCTTGCTTGGTGAGGGCAAAACACACCTGCTGCATTTATTCTGTGATTCTGGATTGTCTTCTCATATAAATGGATCATGTCAGTGGCAAACGCAGGATTTCTAGAGGGGGGTATCCAAATGCTTGATTTTAGAGTGAGTGTGGCCAGTCCATGAAGAGAGCAGAATTAGTACTCAACCAGTTTTATTATGCATCATACAAAGTGTATTGTGTGTCATAATTCCAGCATATACAGAACCAGCGATCACAATAAGCCATTAGATGTGGCAGTAGAGCCATCGTGCCTGAGCTGAATGTTTTCATTTTAGATGTGGGCACCATTCCAGACTATTGAAGCAAGTCCGGGATCCTGGATTAGCAGCAGAAGAACCTAGCACTGCCCTGGACATATATGTACATATTGGGCTTTATAGTAGTGCATCCCTAATAGTGCATGTTTCCCAGATCTCCTAGTTGGTGCACAGGTTATTTATTACTGGCTGATACATATTAAAAGGTCCACAGGTGGTGTTAATTATTTAATTTGTGATACTGAGAAGAACATGCAACACTAGCAAAATTCTATTATATTACTATTTCTACTGTGGTCATGTGTGTGCTGGTGAGGGGGGTTTCCAAGCAGATGGAAACCCCCCCTGCATTTGCCTATGCATGTAGGCTCCACAAATGGTGTTTAAAATAAAACACCATTTGTGTGTTCTGCTGGCTGCAGAACCTGGGCTAAGCCATTCCCCTTGTGGGTTACTAGCTAATCTTGCTATTCCTCCTAGGTATGTATGGTGCATGATGGCTCCTCCCACCCTCAATGACGCAAAGTCCTGTCCACCTGCACTGCTACCCGCCACCAGTGTAGTAAGGTAATTCATGGACAGACGGCAAGCTGCATGTGAAGTGTGGCTGCCCCCCACAAATAACAGCAGAGCTATAAGTTTGGGGATCCCACCAGTGTGGTAAGATGGTAACCATTTTCACTTTAATTATATGGAAACACTGATGAATGTTATAATGTGCCCATACCTGGGCATTATAAATCTGTGGCCATATCAGATAGATGTCTGCTCATCTCAAACTTAATTGCCATAGGGGACAATAGAGTGGTTTGATTATGCACATTGTCCACCAGCCTCACCTAGATGTTGACTGAGATTGGCAGGCTTTCTCCCCACATATGCTAAAATTTACGCCTACTGTAATTAGTTCCATAACAGCTGGTTCTTCATAATCATAGAATATATGGACACATGAATAACATCAACATTCAGAGTTAGTCATATAAATATAGATATTACCTCCCCTGTTTGAGCTGGACACCAGCACCCACTCTCCTGAAAATCCTGGTGCCCTCCTGCTCGGTCAGGTACACATACTGAGAAGGTGGCACTGGCACTTAAGACATAACAATTAGGCCAGTGATGTCACAGTTGTCATGATCACAGCACTGGGATTAGCAATCAGCCTCCACTAAATGGGAATACTCCAGCACTCTCACACCAATTTCAGAAAGGCTCTGGCAGTCCACCATTCCTAGAACCTCAGCTACCTGTGCTTCTGCAAGGTGAGGCAGGAGGAGGAGCCCACGGAGCCAGGCTACCAATCTCTAGGCATGCCCTCTGCAGCACTGTCTGTAACATCTTACAGCAGGCTACTAGACGCTGTTGATCCCTAAGATATTCACACCTCTAGCATTCTTTTACATGTCACAGCACAGTGCAGCTCTGTGTGTGCACAGCCGTGTACTATGTTCAGTGCTTCTGGTGGTGGTGGACTTGCTGGTGCCTTAGGACCCACGGGGCTCTGAATCCCTACATCAGATGCCTAATACTACTGCCTGCAAGAGCCAGCCAACACCTTCACCTCACCTGACACCAACTAAGGGTGTCGGAATACCCATCATCTTTTAAATGGAGCATCATCATGGACAATGAGACCCCTGAAGAAGCACCTATTGAAGTTCAGACCATCCCATGCCCTTGTCCAATAGTGAGCCCATTCAGACACCTGGCACACAACTATCCCCTTTCTTTGTCACCAGGTCTGGGAGAATTCCCAGACCTAATGCAAAATTCCAGGACTATGAGCCTGTTTCACATTGGATTGCATATTTCTTGGCTGGTGGGGTACTTCTTAGATGGTGGGGCAGAGTGTGCATGCACATGACCCATTCTGTAGCCATTTAAGGGTGGAGAGGGAGTGGTGACAGGGGCCACTTTATAAAACGGGGGCATGTCTCTTTTTGTAGACTTGTAGACATGTCAGGGCCAGAGTCTGCATCTTCTGACGCAGATTTACTGGCCCCCTGGCTGGGCAGTTTGTGATCCGAAAAGGTCTCAATGGTGATCTGATGCTGCATCTTCAGATGCCTCCTGCTGCATTAGCATATGTTATCATCACTGCTGCATCCAAAGAGGTAGCAGTGTTGCTAATGGCATCCATATCTGAATCAGGCTCTATATTACTTAATCTTCCATTTTATTTAGTTTATGTATGTTCTTTGTTGCACACTCTCCCTATCAGCCACCTTAAAGGACATGCAAAAATCGTGTAATTTGAGGACATAGAGAAGTGCTTGGCTCTGTGCTAACAAGGGGATGCCACTATAAAAGCTCTCTAAACACTTTGAACCTCATGTATAGATCTCATTTTGAAACACAAGATGTAACACAAGTCAGATTTCATCCCTTCCAAGCAAAGGGGAACTCATCCTCTGCATACACCTGAAGAATAAGGTGTACACTCTCCACTTATCCTCCACAGTGATGGGGGGAATTTTTTTTTTAAAGCCTTTTCCCCACCTGGTCAGATATCTGGTATGTACTGTGGGCATCAGTGGGTGATCGCCAGATAATATCTCCTACACTACAGAAACATCATAGAGTCCAGAAATCGGGTAACATCTGCCCCTTCCCTGGACTTCATGTTGACTGATAAAAATCAAACAGTGCTCATTGAGGACACATACGGTATAAGTATAGAGCTGATATTGTCATTTCTCCTACTGTATGTCAGAAGTGAGTATTGCTGAAGCACCAGGAACAGTATCTCACAAATGGTGGAAAAGATTTCAGACCCTGCATTTGTGCTATCTGTTGAAGGGTCGTCTTTCTGCATAATACAGTATTACTGGTGGATGATGTTTGTCTTTAAAGGGGAAGGAGACTTTGGGGTAGATTTACTAAGGAGCATGTTTTGAAAGCCGCAAATTATTGGTGACTTTGATAGATAAAATGGAACTAAACAAGTCTGGTCTATCATTTATTCCTATTGCCATTTTAAAACCATCGGTCAAAGCCAGCAATGATCGCCATCTTGGAGAACACGCTCTTTAGTAAATCAACCCCTTTGAATCACCCCCAAATATAGTAGGTTAGTGATGGTGCCAATCCTTCCTTGCATAGGAGAAGACATAAATGATCAATCATTTGTCAGATAATGTGAGATAATGCTTGTTAGCCACCTCTATCATCGCGGCAATTGTATCATAAATAATCTTTAAAATGTCCAGCATGTACTGAACACCTGCGTCTTAATCTTCTCACTATTAATAGATAATAAACTTCATTGGTGTGCTAAGTAGTAAAATAGGGTCTGATTCAGATTTGGGAATAGAGTAAGATAGAGCAAGTAACTGAGCACCTGGACAAACCATGTTGCAATGCAAGGGGTGCAAATATATACATTGTTTTGCATGTGGGGCAAATACTGGCCTCTTTTGCATGTAGCCTATAAATGCTAGACAGCTTTATTTTTACACAGCAATTTAGATTTCAGTTTGGACATACCCCTCCCAAATCTAATTCTCTCTGCACATTTTATATCTGTCCCACCTGCAGTGCAGCATGGTTTTCTTACTCTATTCCCAAATCCGAATCAAGCCCATAATCAACAATATCATTGATGACTATATTTTTTTCATACCTGAAAACATTATTTCAGAAATTCCAGCATCCATATGAGAAATATTTTGACCGTGGCGAATTTTTTTGGAACTTATCAAACATCCCATTGCTGAGAAAGTACACCCATGTTATTAAAGAAGACAATTTACGTGAAGTAATCGAAGTGGTCATTAAACAGTATGAGGCTTCTGTGCAAGAAAATTTGAAACATTTTCGCAAATGTAAGTACTGAAATATATAATGTACTATAACCATTTCCTTCCAAAGTCCTGGGTTTGCTGCATTTATTGCACACAATATAGGGGTTCCTGACACAATGGTGTCATAATCCAGGGCTGACTCACAGATACAGCAATCTGGATCAGCTGGTCGTGACGACGGGCACCTCGGTCACTTAACAAAATACACAATTTCACTGCCACTACAAAAGTTTATGGAGTCTTTGCGTTCTCTGAACAAATGATTAATAAATCACCTTCAATTACCCCACAGGATAGCATGGGCCGCACAGGCTCACAAGTTCAATAAGAATCACAGAGACGTATGCTAGATTAATTGTGTTTAATCCAAAAAATATTTTCAAAGCTTAGTTACAAAAAATATTAATAAAATGACACACAGATTATATATATAAATATGCAAATAATTTTAGAAATAAAAAAAAATGGAGGAATCAGAGAATACGAACTTACAATAAGGCATATCTTTGTGTGCAGGAGCTCACAAGAAGTATAGGGGCAAATGGCCACCGTGGCCATTTTCCCGGTGACTACCGCATACTCTATAGACTCTGGGCGCACTCTATTGCCCAGAGTCTATAACTCCGGCGCTGGGCGCACACAGCTCAGTGTGCTGCCGGCCGCCCGGCAGAGAGGAGGGGGCCCATGTCGGAGACTGCACACGGGCCCCCTCTTCTCTAGAAATGCCCCTGCATTTAGTGAAAACCGTTCAGTGTGGGCACCGCACCTAGGCGACCTGAAGGACTGAACACTAGTCGTTCAGTTTTTCAGGTCGCCTAATGGATAGACCCCTTTAGTTTCAGACTGAACCATAAGGCTGCTCCCCAAAAATGGACAAATTGGATAGAAGAGATGCACTCTTATGCAGAGCAGGGCCCTCCTAGCCCCCACCTTTCTGGTTAACTCTCCCAGTGCCAACTGTTAATAAATTATGTGACACACACATTCTTCTGTTAAAATGATACAGAACAGTTTTTTCACATTTTGCTAAGCTGCCCACAGTGTCCCATAGCTGTCTGCATGGGAGATAAGATTCAGCTATGTTAACATATCACCATGGGCGCCGAGAGGCGGGGGGGCGGGTACAAATTACCTGGGCCCAGGCTTCCAGAGGGGCCCGGCGTGGGCCCACGTCAGCCGCCGCCGCCTCCCTCACAGCAGCCCAGCACACAGCGTGTGCTGAACTGCTGTGGTAGACTGCTCGTGCAGGGGTCACAGCAGTCTCCTATGCCTGTGGGGGGGAGCTATCACACTGATCGCGCCCTTCCTGGCTTTGCGCTGGGCTGAGGGGGCTCAGAGCGCCCCCCTCACCAGCGTGCAGGGCTGCGAAGCGGTGCAGAATTTTTTTTTAAGGGGGCGTGGCCACGCCTCCCGGGATTAGGCCACGCTTCCTTTTACCTGGCCCCGGCGCGGCTCTTGGCGGGCCTGCATCTCACAAATGATACTGTAGGTGGTTTTCTTCCCCCTTCCTGATCTGGCTGGCTTCAAAGGACTCAGAGGTTGTAAACCTCAGTTTACCCATCAGTCCCTCTGCAGCACAAACCTAGATCAGCTATAGGGCATCAAATGCAGTTACTTTATCATACAAAGTTCATGAAATCTAATTTCTGGTGATTACTTCTGGGCCTATTCACTACAAATGGGTCATATTTTCTGATTACATACAGCTATAATTACCTGTTTTGCCACCGTAGGCCAAATACACAAAACATCCCCTATACTTTATGTGTGACAATGTTACAAAGTCAGTAATATGGAAAGATGACTTTGTCTAGCTGCAAATACACCTGAGAGTAATACATCAGACTGGTACTCTAAACTGCATACATTTATAGGTTAAACATTATATAGAACTTTTACAAAAACAAATGCCATCCTATCCTACATATCTCTGTTTCGCACATTGAGTCCTACTGTATACATACATGGATCACATGGCTGGAGACCACAAAAACACCCCGTCATATATTCTTCCATGTTTACAAGTAAGCACATAAGGTAGGGTTTCCCAAAGTTGGTCCTTAAGGTACCCTAACAGTCCAGCTTTTCAGGATATTTATGCTAGTACAGAGATGAGGTACTAATTAACTAGGGGTGTGCACCGGCCACTTTTCGTGTTTTGTGTTTTGGTTTTGGATCTGGATCTTTCTTCGTGTTTTGGATCTGGATTGGTTTTGCCAAAACTACCCTTCCGTGTTTTGGGTTCTGGGTTTTGTGTTTTGGATCTGTATTTTTTTGAAAAAAAAGCATAAAAACTGCTAAAATCACAGAATGTGTTGGTTTTTCTGCTCCTATGCTATTATTAACCTCAATAACCTTAATTTCCACTCATTTCCAGTCTATTCTGAACACTGAACACCTCACAATAGTGTTTTTATGTCCAAAAGGTTGCACCGAGGTAGCTGGATGACTATGCTAAGCGACACGAGTGGGCGGCACAAACACGCGGCCCATCTAGGAGTGACACTGCAGTGACAGACAGGATGGCAGTTTGAAAAACTAGGCCCCAAACAGTACATAATGCAAAGAAAAAAAAGAGGTGCAAGATGAAATTGTCCTTGGGCCCTCCCACCCACCATTATGTTGTATAAACAGGACATGCACACTTTAACAAACCAATCATTTCAGCGCCAGGGTCTGCCACACGACTGTGGCTGAAAGGATTTGTTCGTTTGGGCCCCCACAAAACAAGCTGGCAATTAATCTGTCCCTGCACAAACTGGCTCTACGGAAGCAAGATGTCGTCCTCATCCTCCTCATTCACCGATTCCTCACCCTCTTCAGTGTTGTGTACATCCTCATCCTCACAGAGTATTAATTCGTCCCCGCTGGAATCCACCACCACAGGTCCCTATTTACGTTCTGGAGGCTGGTCTCCCTGAGTTGATAATTCATTTTTATGAACATCATCTTCTCCACATTTTGTGGAAGCAACCTCCTACGCCTTTCGCTGACAAGGTTCCTGGCTGCACTAAACACTCTTTATGGGGGACACACTGGAGGGGGTGCAACTCATTTATTTTGGTTGGAGCGCACTTTGGGGGTTACAGCACCCTTTAACAGACAGACGCACGCTTGTCGCTGCTGCTTTGAGGATGCAGGTGCGGCTACTGCGCATACATTTCACACACAAACACAGAAAAAAAGATTCTTTTATTTTTGTTGGAGCGCACTTTGGGGGTTACACCACCCATTAACAGACAGACGCACACTTGTCGCTGCTGCTTTGAGGATGCATGTGCGGCTACAGCCCACACATTTCACAAAGACAGAAAAAAAAGATTTTTTTTTTTTTTTGAAGTGCACTTTGGGGGTTACAGCACCCTTTAACGGACAAGCCAGCCGGCCCTTTACTTATGACACAGGCGCACGCCTGGCGCTGCTCCTTTGTTGATGCACGTGCAGCCACAGTGCACACAATTCACAAACATAGAAAATAATTCCTCCACCATTCTGTCAGTGGTGACAGTATCATATGCAATGACAGTAGACATGTCAGAAATTGTTGGCACGTCCTTCAGTCCGGACCAGATGTCCAAACCGGTCCTTGACTTATGACACAGGCGCACGCTTGGCGCTGCTGCTGTGTTGATGCACGTGCGGCTACTGCGCATACATTTCGCACACAAACAGAAAAAAAAGAATTGTTTATTTTTTGTGGAGTGCACTTTGGGGGTTACACCACCCTTTAACAGACTTATGGGACACAGGCGCACGCTTGGCGCTGCTCCTTTGTTGATGCACGTGCAGCCACAGTGCACACAATTCACAAACACAGAAAATATTTTTTTATTTTGTTTGGAGTGCACTTTGGGGGTTACACCACCCTTTAACAGACGAGCCAGCCGGCCCTTTACTTTTGACACAGGCGCACGCTTGGCACTACTTTGTTGATGCACGTGAGGCCACAGTGCACACAATTCACAAACACAGAAAATATTTTTTTATTTTGTTTGGAGTGCACTTTGGGGGTTACAGCACCCTTTACCGGTCAAACCAGCCGGCCCTTTACGTGTGACACAGGCGCACGCTTGGCGCTACTTTGTTGATAATCATGCGGCCACAGTGCACATAATTCACAAACACAGAAAATAATTTTTTATTTTGTTTGGAGTGCACTTTGGGGGTTACAGCACCCTTTAACAGTCAAGCCAGCCGGCCCTTTACTTATGACACAGGCGCACGCTTGCCACTACTTTGTTGATGTACGTGCGGCTACTGCGCACACAATTCACAAACACAGAAAAAATATTTTTTTTTTTTGCACTTGGGGGGAGCACCCCTGATGGACAGAGCACTCCCTGGACAACACTACAGCACCACTTTAGGACTGGGACACTGCACAGGACTTTGGAGTGGACACAGCCCCTATGGACA
This sequence comes from Taudactylus pleione, assembly GCA_031769625.1. NCBI lineage: Eukaryota > Metazoa > Chordata > Amphibia > Anura > Myobatrachidae > Taudactylus > Taudactylus pleione. Next base: position 20,103,213 of record JAUIMM010000018.1, read on the forward strand.
ACTGACTGCACAACACAGCCCAGCCAGCCCCTATGGACTTTGGAGGAGTGGACACAGCCCCGATGGACAACAGCAGCACAGCACAACACAGCCAGCCCCTATGGACTTTTGAGGAGTGGACACAGCCCCTATGGACACCAGCAGCACAACACTACAGTGCACTACACTACACAGCCCAGCCAGCCCTAACTCCCACCCTCCCTCTTCACTGTCCACAGCCGAGTGAGAAAATGGCGCCGACGCGGGTACCTTATATAGAATCCAAAACCCGCGAGACCCGGAAGGCGGGATGATGACGTTTTGCCTCGATTTCAGATCCGAGTCAGGCAGGAAAAGTCGAGCCTGACTGGGATCGGCCTCGGACCGAAGGGGGCTCGGGGGGGTTCGGATTTCAGAAATCCGAACCCGCTCACCCCTATAATTAACCCACCTGTACTTAAGCATGGACTGTTAGAGTGCCTTGAGGACTGAGTCTGGGAACCACTGACATAAGAATTTGCATTGACTTCATATACGAGATGTAATCACAATGTCGAGAGTTATGATGTCGACATTGTTAAAATGTCAACAGGCAACATGATGACTTTCTCAAAATGTTGAAATGATCAGAATGTCAACATTAGGGTTAGGCTGTGGGCAGGAGGGTAAGGGTTAGGCACTAGAGGGAGATAAGGGTTAGGCTGTGTGTGTGGGGGGGTTAGGCTTAAGGTGAGTATACATACACTATAGCGATATATCTGCAGATCGAGTGATCTGCAGATATATCTGCAGATGATGGTTGTTCATACACACTGAACGACCATCATCTGCATGCTGCCGAGGGTCGGACTGGGGGTGTGGCCTAATCGCGGAAGGCTCTGACGTGTGCTGGGCTGCTGTGGATGGGGAGCTGTGCTGGACCCGGGTAAGTAGTACCCGCTCACGGCTCCCCCCTCCCTCTCGGCGACCCTGTGGACGGGCGATTGGCTGATCGCCCGTACACACTTGCCGATGAACAGATATGTCTACAGACATATCTGTTCATTGGCTGTGCAGCACAGCCAATACGATATGTCTGTGAACGACGTTGTTCACAGACATATCGTCTGTACACACTGGCCGACGGGGGCACGATATATTGGCTGATAAATTGATCGGCCAATATATCGGCCAGTGTGTACCCAGCTTTAGGCACTAGAGGAAGGATTAGGTGGTAGAGATTAGGGTAGAGATTAGGGTTAGGGAATACTTATCAGGATTCTGAAGGTTCGGAGGTCTGACCTACTGTAGAAGTGATGGTCATATCTAGGCCAAAACCCAGAAGCCTCTCTGTAGTTACTGCAACCACCAGCAGCAGGTAACTCACCGCTGGGCCACCAGGGACAGATGTCTACATGATGAATGTAGCCATGGTCAATGTCAACATTGACCATGGCAACATATCATTCAACACCCTCATATACTGTACATATACAATAGCAAGACATTTATTTAGAGGTGATGCAATTGCACATGTACTAGTTTTGTGTTTGTACTGTTAAAATAAAATCAAATTCAAACAAATTAAAACATTTCTTTTTAAATAAATAAAATATTTATTGGACAGATACAGTATCTGATGCTCTTTGTTCTTTGGTAAATAATATACCCACAAGATATTGACACTGGTACTAGCTGTTTTACAAATGTCACAATTACTAGTATTTTTTCCTTTTGCTTTTTTTAAACAGTGATTTAGAACACTACAGTAATTTAAGACATACTTACCTACATTCCTGGGCAGCTTTCTGGGAGCAGCATGAGGGGACCTGCTGCTCTCCTCTTCGGGGGGCGGGGCCAGACGATAGATGGCATTAGGCCCCGCCCCATTTACAGAAACTACCTGCGATTCGTGGGTCCGTGAGTAAGGGTGGGGCTAAATTACACTATTTGCCCCATTTAGCCCCGTCCATTCCCTACGGACCCGATAATTTCTGGTAAAATCTCCCCATCCTGTCCACTTCACTAGGAAGTGGGTGGGATGCGGGAGATATGCCTACTCTTCCGGGATCGCGGGGGGGTTGCCCAAAAAATCGAGAGCCTCCCGCGATTCCCGGGAGAGTAGGCATGCATGATTTAAGAACAAGGTATGAATTATATGTATCTAAAATATAGCTATACCAATGGTTACAATTAGACACACTGGAGGGGATGTAGTTATGAGACTGGCAGCTGCATTGCCACCGGTCTCAATAACGACATCCACAGCCCGACAAGGGACTTAAGATAGGCACTGAAATACCGATGCCTATCTTAATCCTGATATCAGAACGCCGAACGACGCCAAGCCGAATGAGGTAAGTCCGGGGCGCCCTTAGTGTTAGCCGGGGGGAGGGTCAGGTTTAGGGAGCGTAGCGGGGTTAGGGTTAGGTTTTTGGAGGGTACGTTAGGGTTAGGCACCCCTAGGGGGGATGGTTAGGCACCACGGGGGGGGGGGGTGAAGGTTAGGCACTAACGGGGAGGGTTAGATTTAGGCATTAAGGGGGGAGGGTTAGGGTGCAGGGTGGGGAGGCTTACGGTTAGGCTACAAGAAGGGAGGGTTAGGGTGGGAAGGAAGGAGGGTAAGTATACTTACCCAACCCCTGTTGGGATACCAACTATCGGGAGGCGGCTGTCGGTATTCTGACACGAGGCATCCCGACAGCCAGCATTACATACCCATTCCCACTGGAGTAGATGCAGAGTTGAATGCACATCGGCAGTAATTGATCCCAGATTGTGTGCACAGAACTAGAGGTTATTTGCAGTTATGCAGAGTTATATGCATTTCTGCAGGTAAACCACTCCTTTCCGTATGCTTGGTTTTATACCCGTCATAATCATCAGTGTGCTCTTGCACCAGCCCTATAAATGGTGCAAAAGATACATCTGGCAATAGGTGTATTTACACATACGCACAGCTCTACATAGCCCACAGTTCTTTTGACACATCCTTACTGAACTTAGCCAATTTATAAAAGCCCCATTACCAACCAGATAAATTATTTCAGCAATAAGTGGAGAAGCAAATAAGTTGTGAACAACTCACCATCGCCTGTACTTGTGTACAGTGCAAAACATGCAAGATACTGTACTGTAGGTCTGCAAAACCGACTTGCATTCAACTCTGCAGCTGCCCCACTGACTCCTAAGCAAGTTCTCTGAATCTCTATCCCATTGGTTACTAGGGAACATTCTATTGTCCAGTAGATCTCTGTAGGTAGTAGCGTACCCAGCTTGGGGAGCAAAGATGGATAAATCACACCCCAGGCCCAGGTAGTTCAAAATGTTAATAAAAGTGGGTGGGATTAATACATCGTTAGCCTTAGCCACATTGGCGGCAGGCGGGGAAATAAATAATATTGATTTTATTAATACTATGGGAACAAAACAGGTCCAATCTACATAATTTTAGCTGTTTTTATCAATTTAAAAAAACAGATCCAAAACCAAAACAAAACAAAAATTGAGGGTGGTTTTGCCAAAACCAAAACACGATGAAGATTTTGAACAAAAAACAAAACACGGGGGTCTGTGCACATCTCTAATACAATATAGTTTTCTCTACATTCAAGTCTCTGTTGATATTGTCATATGGCTCTAGTAAAGTGCAAAAATGAGCAAACAGTAAACATTAAGATTAATTAGAGATGTGCACTGACCCCCGTGTTTTGGTTTTGGTTTTAGATCTGGATCTCCCCTGGTTTGGGATCTGGATTGTTTTTGCCAAAACCTCAGCTCCATGTTTTGTTTTTCGGTTTTGGTTTTGGATCTTTTCTTAAAAAGTCATAAAAACAGCTAAAATCACATAAAATGGACCTTTTTTGTTCCTATAGTATTAATAACCTCAATAACATTTATTTCCACTCGTTTCCAGTTAATTTTAACCACCTCACAGCTCACAATATTGATTCTTTCATCTAGTTAAAGGGCCAAAAGGTTGCATCCAGCTAGCTGGCTCAAAACTGATTGATAAATACAGTTGAGGACTGTGCAAAGATGATGGTTGGGGTATCCCTTGAGGATTGAAAAATTGATAGTTGATAGTTGGTGCAGCCACTGGCTGAAGTAAGAAGAGTTGATACTTGATAATTGGTGCAGCCACTGGCTGAAGAATTGATAGTTGGCGCAGACACTGGTTGAAGTAAGAAGAGTTGATACTTGATAATTGATGGAGCCACTGGCTGAAGAATTGATAGTTGGTGCAGACACTGGTTGAATTGATAATTGGTGCAGCCACTGGCTGAAGAATTGATAGTTGGCGCAGACACTGGTTGAAGTAAGAAGAGTTGATACTTGATAATTGATGGAGCCACTGGCTGAAGAATTGATAGTTGGCGCAGACACTGGTTGAATTGATAATTGGTGCAGCCCCTGGCTGAAGAATTGATAATTGGTGCAGCCACTGGCTGAATTGATAATTGGTGCAACCACTGGCTGAAGAATTGATAGTTGGAGCAGACACTGGTTGAATTGATAATTGGTGCAGCCACTGGCTGAAGAATTGATAGTTGGTGCAGACACTGGCTGAAGTAAGAAGAGTTGATAATTGGTGCAGCCCCTGGCTGAATAATTGATAATTGGTGCAGCCACTGGCTGAATTGGTAATTGGTGCAGCTCCAGGCTGAAGAATTGATAATTGGTGCAGCCCCTGGCTGAAGAATTGATAATTGGTGCAGCTCCTGTAGGAAGAATTGATAATTGGTGCAGCCCCTGGCTGAAGAATTGATAATTGATGCAGCCCCTGGCTGAAGAATTGATAATTGGTACAGCCACTGTCTCAATTCATAACTGGAGCAGCCCCTGGCTGAAGAACTGATAATTGGTGCAGCCTCTGGCTGAAGAATTGATAATTGGTGCAGCCCCTAGCTGAAGAATTGATAATTTGCGCAGCCACTGGCTGAATTGATAATTGGTGCAGCCCCTGGTCGAAGAATTGATAGTTAATTGTTGATGCATCCTTGGGGCTGAGTAGTAGTGGAATACAGAGCTATGATTAGTCCTGCAACAGCCATGAGGCCTACAACTTTGGCAAGTTGTGGCTATTACAGCCTTGAGGGCTGGTGAGGAGTGACTACAGCTGGCCTTTGGGCCATGAAGCAGGATGCAGCCTTTGGGCCGTTTAGCAGCCTTAAGGGCTGAGAACCCTTGGCTGAATGTCACTGATGTGCGATTTGTGCCGTCGAGTTGACACAACAAGCAGCAATTGGTTCAGAATTTTCTTTAAAAAAAATGAAAGGGGCATACAGGAGATACTGTCTGTGGCCACTACAATTTCTGGACATTCATAAACCATAACATTAAAATGTCAGGCAGCAATGCCCCAACCAGCACATAATGGAAAGGAAAAAGGTGCAAGATGGAATTGTCCTTGGGCCCTCCAACCCACCCTTACGTTGTATATATGAAACAGGACATTCACAATTTAACAAACCAATCACTTAAGTGACAGGGACTGCCACTTGTGGCTGAAATGATTGGTGTGTTTGGACCCCCCACAAAACAAGCTGCCAATGAGCAGTGGACATTGGTGGCAATGATCCCATACACATACTAGCTTTACAATACATTAGATGTCATCATCATCATCTCCATCAGTGTGTGCATCCTCCTCTTATTCACACAATATGAATTCGTCCCTGCTGGAATCCACCATTACAGAGTCAGACGCTAATGTCTTTTTTGGACTTAAGTGCTGGTAAAGGTCTTCCTCGTGGAATTTGTAATTCATTTTGATGAACATCATCTTTTCCACATTTTTGGGAAGTAACCTCCTACGACGATCACTGACAAGGTTCCCGGCTTTCAGAGTACACACTGGAGGGTGGGCAACTTTACAGCAAAGCCAGTTTGTGTAAGGGACTCCAAATTGCCTCTTTTTCCTGCCAGTAGTAAAACGGACTGTTTGACATGCCTATTTGGATGCTATCCCTAAAATAGTCATCCACCATTCTCTGAATGGTGACCGTATCAGACAAAGTCATGGTAGACATGTCACTCATTGTAGGCAGTTCTTTCAGACCCAACCAGATGTCATTAGATTTTGTTGACTGATCTGCATCACCACCAGCAGTGGGTCTCTTAGGAAAATGTAGTTTTTTCCTGGCAGCCGCAGAAACTGAAGGAGGAGATGCTGCCTTGTCACATTCTGCTTGAGCTGACAATTTTTTCACCACCAGCTCTTTGCATCTTTTCAGATTTATGTCCATCGGAAAGAAAGACACAAGGTTTGACTTAAACCTAGGATCAAGTATGGTCGCCAAAATATAGTGATCTGATTTCAAGAGATTGATGACCCTTAAATCCTGGTGAAGCGAATGAAGGGCTTGATCCCCAAGTCCCACATACTTAGTGGAATCACTCCGCTTCAGCTCCTCCTTCAGTTTTTCCAGCTGCTTTTGCAAAAGTCTGATTAGGGGAATGACCTGACTCAAGCTGGCAGTGTCTGAACTAACTTCACATGTGGCAAGTTCAAAGGGTTTGAGGACCTTGCACAACACACAAATTATTCTCCACTGCGCTTGACTAAGGTGCATTCCTGCTCCTCTCCCTATGTCATAGGCTGTAGTGTAGCCTTGGATGGCCTTTTTTTGCTCCTCCATCCGCTGAAGTATATAGATGGTAGAATTCCACCTAGTTACTACCTCTTGCTTCAGCTGATGGCAGGGAAAATTCAACAGTTCTTGCTGGTGCTGCAATCTTCAACATGCAGTTGCTGAATGTTGAAAATGCCCAGAAATATTTTGGGCCAATGAGAGCATCTCCTGCACGCCCCTGTCATTTTTTTAAAAATGTTGCACCACCAGATTAATTGTGTGAGCAAAACATGGGATGTGATCGAATTCGCCCACATGTAATACTCGCATAATATTGCTGGCATTGTCAGAAATCACAAATCCCGAGGACAGTCTAAGTGGGGTAAGCCATTTTGCAATGATTTCCCTGAGTTTCTCTAAGAGGTTCTCAGCGGAATGCCTCTTACTGAAACGAGTGATACACAGAGTAGCCTGCCTCTGAATGAACTGGCATTTGTTAGCTGCTGCTGCTGTTTGCACTGTTGGAGGCAATACACCTACCCAGTGGGCTGTCACAGTCATGTAATCTTTAGTTTGCCCTGTCCCATTTGTCCACATATCTGTGGTTAAGTGGACAGTAGGCAATTTGGAGGACATTAATTTTTTTTTTTTTAATGCCCTTGTACAGATTGGGAATTGCTATTCTAGAGAAGTGGAACCTAGAAGGCACATTGTAGCGGGGACACAGGACCTCCATTAACTTTGTAAAACCCACTGCATTAATGGCGGACACTGGATGCACATCTAATACCAGCATAGCGGTTATGACGTTAGTAATCTGCTGTGCAGCTGGGTGTTTGCTGTCATACTTGTTCGCCAATGCAAAGGACTGTGTGACAGCCATTTGTTTGGTTGAACTTTCTGAACTACTAAAAGTAGTCTTCTTCCTGGTCCCTTTCTGGGATGAAGATCCACTTATAGCAACAGCAGCAGCTGCTGCACCAGGCGTAACACTCAAGGATTCTTCTGAGGAATGACGGATAGGAGAGGAGTCAGTCCTTATTATATTGGATGCAGGACTACTTCCGATCACGAATGAGGTTGTTGATGATGATGCAGGTGTTGGTGGTGGATACTGCAGGTGCTTGGATCCAGATAGAAGGGTGCAGCTTGGTGACACTGGACTGATTGTTGTTTGTTTTTTCTCCCTAAAGTTTCAATACTCTTACCAATTTGATGAATGCACTGCAAGTGACGTAACAGGGAGGAGGTTCCAAGATGGTTAAGGTCCCTACCTCTACTCACTGTTACTTGGCAACAGTCACAAATGGCTTTTTTTTCTGGATTTGGGTGGAAATAACATGAGAAGTGGATTTTTGGTCCTTTGCACAGGCATGGCAACAATGGGATTTTCCCCACCATGGGCAACAACTGTTGCCTGATTTACAGTTTTTACACAAACATCCTCGCCATCAACATCCTCATCAACATCCTCGTCATCCTTGTTGTTATCTTCAACTAGATAAATATCCTCCTCATCCTCCTCGTGCAATTCCACAGAAGCATCCTCGATTTCTACATCAGAAGGCACACAAATGGTGGAAGGAGGATCCTCTTCAAGTACGTACAGTATTACTAGAAAGGTCAGGCTCACACATGGCAACAGCGGACACACTTGGACTCTCCTCAGGGATTTGTGATTTTTCAGAGCACACAGTTAGTTCCGGTGTCTTACTCGTCTTAACAATTTTTATTTTTTTTGTACCTCTCCTACAAGCAGTGGAGCTTAAATTATCATTAGAACCATTAGTCATCATAAATACAGGCCAATGCCTTGCTGACTTAGCTTTAAATGTTTTTAAATGTTTTTTTGCTTTAACAGGGTAAAAGTTGATTTTTTTTGTAGCCTAACTTTGTGGCCTGACTTAAGCTCTGGTACATCAGACTTCGTAATTGACGTTGACGGCCTTGCATCATCATCATGACTGCTGCCGGCAGCTACAAGACTGGTATGTGGATCCTGCTCTCTGGTCATGTGACTGTCCTCCATACTCACTACGCACACAACCACACACAAATAAATGTTTTTATTTATTTTTTGAACACTGGGGTGAACCCCTGAAAGAGGCAGCAGCCCCTTGACAGACAGCAGCACAGCACCCCTGCGCACCTACGCTGATGACAGGTGTGGCTAACATGCACACAATAAAAAATATTTGTTTGTTTTTGGCCAGCAGCCCCTTGACAGACAGCAGCACAGCACCCCTGCGCACCTACGCCTATGACAGGTGTGGCTAACACGCACACAATTTTTTTTTCATTTGAACACTGGGGGTGAACCCCTGAAAGAGACAGCAGCCCCTTGACAGACAGCAGCACAGCACCCTTGTGCACCTACTGTACGCCAATGACAGGTGTGGCTAACACGCACACAAAAGAATAGTTTTTTTGCTTTTAGCCATCAGCCCCTTGACAGACAGCAGCACAGCACCCCTGTGCACCTATGCCGATGACAGGTGTGGCTAACACACCCACAAAAAAAATAGTTTTATTTTTTTTTGGGCCAGCAGCACCTTGACAGACAGCAGCACAGCACTCCTGCACACCTACACCGATGACAGGTGTGGCTAACACGCACACAAAAAAATTGTTTATTTTTTATTTTTAACACTGGGGTGAAGCCCTGAAAGATGCAGCAGCCCCTTAACAGACAGCAGCACAGCACCCCTGTGGCTAACACACAAAACTTTTTTTTCTTTTCACACTGGGGGTGGGTGAAGAGCACCCCTGAAAGACAGAGCACCCCCTGGACAACACAGCACTACAGCTAGCCAGCCCCTATGGAAAGGACAACAGCCAGCCCCTATGGACAGGACAACAACAGCCAGCCAGCCCCTATGGACAGGACAACAACCAGCCCCTATGGACAGAAAAACAGCGAGACAGCCAGCCCCTATGGACAGGACAACAGCCAGCTAGTCCCTCTATAGACAACAGCCAGCCAACCCTTATGGACAGGACAACAGCCAGCCCTTATGGCCAGGACAACAGCCAGTCCTAATGGCCAGGACAACAGCCAGCCCCTATATGGACAACAGTAGCTATGCACAGCATCAGCGTGCAACAGCAAAGCACAGATCACAGATCCCAGCTCCCTCCCTCCTCCCTCTTCACTCTCCACAGCCGGAATGAAAACATGACGGCAATCACGGGACCCTTATAGAATCCAAAACCTGCGAGAATCCGACAGCGGGATGATGAAATTTTGCCTCGTTTTCAAATCCGAGTCAGGTGGAAAAACCCGAGCCAACTCGGATCTGCCTCCGATCCCCGTAGTTCGGGCAGGTTCGGATCTCAGAGATCATCCCTAATATAAATGTGATATTCTCCTCCTGTTATGTGCTATCCTCACCATAGTGTGGCTATAATGAGCATCTGGTACTCACGGTTTCAGCGACTAGGTTAAAGAGCACTGACCTCTTTGGCTTCCTCAGTGGAAGGTTCCTTATGATATTTGTGCTGGGAACACAATAGTAATATATACATAATTGCTCTAGTGCTTTTACATGTATATTTACTATGTCATACTTGCACACCCTATTAATTTCCTCTATGGGAGAAGCCCGGAGAGGAGACACAGGGGGCGGTGATGGAGATGGGGCGGGACTATTTGCTTCATAAGGTCCTGCCCCCTCATGACAAAATATTGTGAATCACACATATTTAAATAGTGGTGGGGCCAAATGATGCGATTACCATAGAATCGCGTCATTAGGCCCTGACCCTCTCCTCACAAATTTGCTTTATTGCCGGTAAGATCCTCCCCATTCTGCCCACTTCACTAGGAAGTTGGCAGGATGTGGGAGGAGTGCCTACTCTTCCAGGGGTGTGGGGGAACTACCTGAAAAATCAGAAGACTCCCGCAGGTTCCAGGAGAGTAGGCAAGTACGATATAAGTTTTATTATATATGTTATTTTTTATTAAATATTGTAGTCAAAATACCGCAGTTCACTTCATTAGCAAATGATCTCTCAGTGCTGTTAAATTATTTATTTTCTGCTAGCTGGGATGCCTGTCACTGCCTGTATTGAAGACTGGACCCTGAAGTACACCTGCAGCCTTTATTTGTTTACGTTGTCCTTGTCTATAACCCCAGTCCATTGATCCTGAAAAGGACCGCAATGTTTGCTAACATGCATGCAAACAGTGGTGTAGCTACCATGGGTGCAAGGGGTGCGGCCGCTTTGATGCCCATTGCCCAAGCTGCCTCTGTGGCCCGCCACTCCCCCTGCACCGAGGTGTGCTGGTTCCATCAGGGCCACCGAGGGGGGCCTGGCTGACAGCAGTGTTGATTTGGTGCCCGTCCATCAGCTGATTACAGCTGGCACATTAGCAGGAAGACATGGAGAGACAGTGCTGCTAGTCGTAAGTCAATGAGAGCTGGTGGTGCTGTCTGTCCTTATCTGCAGCTGCCTTCCGGTACACTCCAAATCCATACCTGCTTGCTGCTGATGGCACACCGGGGGATGCAAGATGCTGCTGGAGGGTGATGGGGGGGGGTGAGTTGCTGGGGTGCATAATGTGTAAAGGGCATTACAGTGTGGCTTAATGTTACAAGATATGTGTGGCATAATGTGTAAGGGGCACTACTACTATGTGGCATAATCTGTTTAATGTTATAAGATATGTGTAGTATAATGTGTAAGGGACATTACTGATTAGTGTAAGGGGCAATACTGAGTGGCATAATGTATACAGGGCACTAATACTATGTGGCATAATGTTTATAAGAGATACTACTGTGTGGCATAACCTGAATGGGCTGTGTGGCATAACATGAATGGGCTCTGTGTGGGGGCAAATGTGTTTGTTTTTACCTCTGGAGGGGGCCCTTTTAAAATTTTGCTATGTCACCCACAAAGTTCTAGTTATGCCCATGCATGCAAACACAGAAGACTGACTAATATACAGTATATGGTCACTATAAAAAGGACTAATTCTGGATCTAACTTTCATGAGTCATAGGGCTATTTCACACACACTGGATTTGTCCGTCTGGCAAAAAACTGGACCTTTTTTTCCATTGTTTAATTGCAATGGAAGTTACAAATACATTAGGGCTTTCACACTGCACAAACACGGCACGGTCGCCATGTTACAGTCGTGATAACCACTGACTAGGATGGCTGCCGTCCACCATTTTCAGTTTGAAAAGAGATTCAAACACGCGGCAATAACATTACACATGCCACAAAACCGTTGCCTCTGAAAGGGATTGATCCACAGGAAAAAAAAACTTACTTTTTTTTTCCCAACTGGACAAAACGTTGTGTATAAAACTAGCCATACAGTGTGACATCTGCTCAGACTGTGAGGTTAAAATTAAACTTTTGTAGCTTTCACACAGGTTTTTGGCAGACTGCCAATTTCCACTTGAGCCAGCCCTGGAACCTGTCTAATTTAAGAGTGCCCCCATTTTTAAGTATTGTGTGACAGTGTGTTGCCCTGACAAGGTTTTGACCTAGGCAAAAACCTAATCCTGGTCAAACTACACCATCCTGCCAAATTTTATGAATCTAGGTCCAAAACTCTGGCCTTGCATAAAGATAAATGGACAGACAGACATGCTTTCTTGCTAAATTATTATATAGATTTATGATTGGCTACACAGCTGCTTTAACTTGGATCAGAAAGAACAACTAAGCACCTAAAAGTATTTTCTTTTGTTTTTGCCCGGTTTAAGTACCCAAAGCCATTGAATAATATCTAGAGGTAAGCCATTCTGCTAACATGTGGTAAGGCACAGATTCTAGATTAAGTGCTGGGAGCTATGTAATTACTGCACAAGTAGCCTGCGACTGGTCCCAAAGGTGCACCTAACACAATTTTTCTTGTTCGAGCCTTTTGGGGTGCTTTTCACAGACAGTAATTGAATAGTTCCAGGCACTTAACCAGGAGCTAAAAGTCTGTGGAGATTTTGAGCTACTTTAAATAAAAAAATGATTTGCAGTAACGAGTCATAACAATTCTTTTTCCTCTTTCTAGGCACAAATCACGGAGACTTCAATGACTACAATGTATTATTGGAAAAGACTAGCGTATCAGATGAAAACAGCAAGGAACAGTACAAAGTTTCCGGAATTCTAGATTTTGCAGACATGAGCTTTGGTTACTATGTTTTTGATGTAGCGATCACTATAATGTACATGATGCTTGAAAATCCTGACCCTCTTTCTGTAGGGGGTTATGTACTTGCAGGGTTTGAAAGCATAGTTCCATTGACAAGAGAGGAAAAAAACTCTGTTTTCACCTTAGTGTGCTGTAGGTTTGCTCAGTCTCTAGTAATTGCCAGGAACAGTGTCCTCCTGTGCCCGGAGAATGAAGAGTATCTTATGATAACATCAAAAAACGGATGGAAGCATTTAATAATGCTGCATGATATGGGCAAAGAAGCTGTAGAGGAGATCTGGGAGGAAGCTGCAAGATCATTCAGGGACAAAATAAATCACAACTAATGTGTGGAATTGTTGTGATCAACAAAGAAAGTACAATAATACAGAAAATAAAACTCGATGTGGCGATCTTGAGAAACATAGGGGGACATGTACTAAGCCATGGAGAGGGATAAAGTGGAAAGAGATAAAGTACCAACAAATCAGCTTCTGTCATTTTTCCAGCACAACCTATAAAATGACAGATGCTGATTGGTTGATATTTTATCAATCCCCAAGGCTTGATACATTCACTGCAGAACATGACAGAGTATCACAGGATTGATAGTGGATCAATGTTCTTTTTCATATGCCTCAAAAACGTTTTATAAATCATAGCACAGTTATCCAATGGTAACATTTTTCACATACTGTTACTCTTGTACATAATTTACAATCCATTTCTAGGCTGACACGCAAAGGTCAGGACAGTGCAAGAAGATTTTTTTTTAAATGAAAATAAAGGACAGGACATATTTCTATCAGAAAAAATACATAAGATATACAATCATAATAAAGCCAACAAATCATATTCTTCAGACCAAAAACATTTATTTTCATAATAAAGTGACTTTCCCACTTATGCTAATCTGTCTAAAATATATGTACTAACCCGAAAATGAGAGAATAGAAGGGTAAATGCATTGAAAAAGCCGGAAACCATGAAAAGTGTATTGAAAAAGCCGGAAATCTTTTTAAATGCATTTAAAAAGCCAGAAACCGTAGTAAATGTATTGAAAAAGCCGGAAACCATGAAAAGTGTATTGAAAAAGCCGGAAATCTTATTAAATGCATTGAAAAAGCCGGAAACCATAGTACATGTATTGAAAAAGCCGAAAACCATGAAAAGTGTATTAAAAAAGCCGGAAATCTTATTAAATGTATTGAAAAAGCTGGATACCATAGTAAATATATTGAAACAGCCAGAAACCATAGTAAATGTATTGAAAAAGACGGAAATCTTATTAAATGCATTGAAAAAGCCGGAAACCATAGTAAATGAATTGAAAAAGCCGGAAGTCTTATTAAATGCATTGAAACAGCCGGAAACCATGTAAAGTGTATTGAAAAAATCTGGAAATCATATTAAGGGCCATATCCATTTAGCTATAAAAAGCTTCAGTTTGTCGAAAAGTTTACACTTGTGCAAACTTTTCACCAAAAATGCGTATCATGCTATCCTATTAGCTGCGGCTTTTCGTACATGCAAATATTTTAGATCTTTTAATACATGTGCTATGATTTCCGGCTTTTTCAATACATGTAATATGATTTTCGGCTTTTCTAATACATTTACTATGGATTTCTGGCTTTTCTAATCCATTTACTATGGCTTTCCGGCTTTTTCAATGCATTTACTATGTTTCCGGCTTTTACCCTCTTCCAGAATAGAAATGTTAAGGTGCAGGAGAAAGCTGGAGTTACCTCGGTGGTGGATCAGTCTTCTTAGTTATTCCTTTGGTGCAACTCTCAACTCCTATCACAGACACAAACAGAATTGCAGCCACAATGTATGCTAATTATTTTTGCATATATTAATAACGACACCAAACAGTGACTTGAATGCGTCAGTTTGACTTAACTTAATCAATGAAGTAGTTCACACATACAAGTGTCAATATGCATAACCCCACTTTAGTTATGAATTATCTGGTTCTGCGCAATGAGTCTAAAATAACAATATTACTACAGACTTAACTAACACTGACTATAATACCTGCAGTTCTAGGTCACATTTGAGTTCCTGTGTGTAGACGTTGGGGCCCGTAATTCCATGTATGCACAAACAGTATTGTTGCAGCGCTGTTGATGAAATAATAGCAGCTATATCGATGCCACAAAACGACTGCTTGTGTGTGTAATAAATGTCTTTCTGTCACCATATCTGAGGCAGGAACTCAGGATGCTGCTTCCCCTCCGGAAGGTAGGCACAGCTTACTGGAACATGTTTGCTTTGTGCTAATAACACTGACACAGATTGTGGCACTACAATTCCCAGACACTCTTTTGCTGCAGCTTGTTTCCTCTGCTTATGTGCAGGAGCCACACTCTCAGCACACGCCCCCTCATGTGTAATGGCCCCGCCCTCTCCCAGCTCCTCCTTCAACTGCCATTTCAGCCTGCTGGCACTCACTGTGCTCTCCCCAACTGTCGCTTTTCTTTTTAAATAAACTTTATTAAAAAATTTCACTGACCTCTACTCCCTTTTCCAAAATGGCCAACGAAATTTCATCACTTACATCTGTAAAATTCTAGTCTGCAATGGCTGGGTATTATCTGTGGCTGGGACAGGTTTTTAAGTGATACCACGCCCCTGCAAGGTATCACATATATAGCACATTCAATTAATTTTAAATACACGAGCTTAGTTCTTCTTTAAAATACAAACAACTTAGGGGACAATGATATATTGTTAAGGCCGGGATATACTAAAGGAAAAATGCAGTAAAAACCCAGTTTTTGGGGTTTTTACCACATTTCCATATGTACTAAGCCCCGGCCGCACTTTTATCGGTGCAGAGGTTAACACCAGAAAAACCTGGCGTTACCCTATAGAAGCCAATGGGCTTCTTACCGCACCCCACTCCCGATGCTTCGCCGCCGTCGCCCAACGCTGGCCCCCACTTATCTGCTCTCCATGGTCACTGGCCCATGCTCCTCCTGGGTCCTCCACCTCCTCCTCCTCCTCCTAATCTTCCGGGTGCAGGTGACAGCAGGAAGCTCCTGGGGCTCAGAGGGGGAGGGGTCCCACAGAGTACATATGCGATTAGTAAGTTTGCGGTGACTGGCAGAATGGTCCCCATAACCTTAGTACATCCCGGCCTAAGTGTTGTTCAGTTCATAACCAAAAAAGTTAAACTTTGAATATGGGCCTGATTCAGAGATGTATGCTATTCCGATGTTCACGCAGTTGAGCGATTATCGGCCGCCTGTGCATGCGTCTGAGTCACACTGCGCATGCATTAAGGTACATTACCGTAGTCACTCGCAGCGACTTTTCATTCACCAAGCAATTGACAGTCAGAGGTTGTTTAGGAGAGTCAACATGAGTGGTGGCAAAAATCGCAGGTATGTCCATTTTGGGGGCGTGTTGTAGCCTGTGTCTGCGATCCCATACGCAGATAGAGTGGTTCTGATGTTGCAGTTCAGGCAACCATTCTATACAGGTCATCAGTTATTGAATGATCTGTGATGACAGCTGTGTATATTTGTATGCAGTTGCTTGGATTAGCGATGACCCAGGTGGGCGTCTCATTACATACGTTATCCCAGCATCTGCGACATTTGCATATTTTTGCACATCACTGCGTACGAGATCGCATCTGCGATTGCTTTAGCGTACATCTTTGAATCAGACCCTATGGGCCTGATTCAGACCCACTCGCGAGCGGCTGTCCGCTCGCAAGTGGGTCGATGTTATGGACTGAGCATGCGCACGACGAAGGGAGCTCCGTCGTGCGCATGCGCCAGACGCGACGAACGAAGGAAAGTCCTTCGCTCGTTGTGTCCGATCAAAGGGGGCGTGCTGTCAATGTTGATTGACAGCACGCCCCCTTTGGTGGGCGTGCTGGGGGCGTGCCTCCCTGACGGGGGCGTTCCTAAGGGAACGCCTCCCGTCAGAAGCCGGCCCACTGACATCACTAGTGATGTCAGTGGGAGTGATTTTGGCTCTGATAGAGCCAAAATCACTCCGGAGCTTGCGGTTGAAAACCTCAACCGCAGGCTCCGGCTCGCAAATTCGATGGTCTCGACCATCGCGACCATCACAATGCACGCTCGTATAGCCTGTGGGTGGTGACCCACAGCTATACGAGCGTCCAGGAGGACGCTCCATGAAAATGGAGCCCGGCCCTCATTCAGAGCGTGCGCTCTGCTCAGAGCGTACGGCTCTGAATGAGGGCCAATGTTAACAAACCATGAAGTATGGACTTTGGGGCCTATTTAACAAAACAGTGGTAATGTAGAACATAATGAAGAACCACCTCAAATCACCATCCCAGTGCGCTTCCTGGATCCATGGTGAAACGCAGTTCCCCTTTGAGAGTCTTCTCACACAATACAACACATCCCATCCCACAGCTATTGCAAAACTAATAAAAACGTGGGATTTCTACATCACTGATTGATCACAAAGTGGATTAATACTGTAGGTGTTTCCAAAACTCCCCATGCCTGGCTTGCATCATAATATATTTTCCATAGTCAGGGCTGGATTAAGGTTTGTGGGAACTCCATGGCAACTAACTAGTGGGGGCCCTACCAATAAAATACATATAGTGCTATACAAATGTCATTGGATTTTGATACTGCTCTTCTTTTGTCATCATATAATGTATACTGTTTATTGTCTACAGTATATGATTTTTTATATGTATGTGAATAAAGTTTCTCATTAACTAGAATTTATTTATTTTTGTGAATTTAAGTATGTGCCAATTTGACCTCAATATATTGCATGTTTTTGTCTCTTTCTCTTTGCCACTCACCCCCAGACTATCTACGAGAGCATAAGACTAGGGGGTTTATTTATCATAGGAATACATTTCCTATTTAAAAGCCCCCATGCCTGTGATAACAATCAGCAGGATTTGATACAATAGCCTTCATCTGCTACCTCAATTAAATATTGCTATCACTATTGTCCTTTACAGATAGCAATAGCAGAGGTGCCAGATTAGAAAAAATACAGATGTGACCAGCTATAACATGGCATCACAGCGTTATCTCTCACGCCACGCGTGGCGCGCCACACACCACGCCATGAGTCGCGCCACAAAGAAAGTTTAGTAATGAAAAAAGTCATTACGTGTAATACAACTTTTTGCCCACCAGATGTCACTTTTCCTAAACTACATAGCGCATGCGTCTGATTTCATTACGTGTAATACAACATTTTGCCCACCAGATGTCACTTTTCCTAAACTACATAGCGCATGCATCTGATTTCATTACGTGTAATACAACATTTTGCCCACCAGGTGTCACTTTTCCTAAACTACATAGCGCATGCGTGTGATTTCCAATGTACCGTACGGTATGTTCTGTATCACCGCCCGATGATTGGTTGACAGAAGCAGTGATTCGGTACACTATACAGTATTACAGCGTTTTCCACATGGAATCAGGAATGTATGGTATTATAAAGCGGTAGAAGAATGTCTAATAAAGTTTGAAATCATTAAGCTCTGTATTACCCACTGACTGTGCGGTTGAAATCATACTGTGTTTGCGCAAATGTAAATACTGTCGGCACTGTCCCAGACTGAGACATTGTAGAGGTTTCATTACTTTACAAACTACAGAACTCTAGTAATGGGTGAAGCGTGTGGCCTAGCGGTCTAATGCCTAGTCTCACTGCTTCTCCCCTCTTCTTGTTCCGTGGGTTTGAGACCTTGAAAATATGTTTTTTTAAATTATGTTTAAATCTTCACTTAAAATATTCAGTATTCAATACAGTACATGTGGAGCGCATGCCCAGTGCTTCGGGAGTCAAACAGCGAAAATAGGATTTTTATTATTGTACATACAGTACTGTACCTTAGAACGCAAACTTGCGTCAATGCCGACGCTGACCCAGACGTGGACATTATAGTGATTTTTTATGACCATCAAGTGGTAATGGGCTCTGTTAAAGAGAGTGGTCTCTGTATAACAAACTGACTGTGCGTTTAAACCACAAAATTGCGTCAATGTCAGCGCATGGCGCTGTGGTGACTTATAGCCAGTTCTGAGGGGTTACCGTACAAATAGGATCTCTGGCGCGTGCCCAGTGGCGGGGTTGCAATGCATTGCCAGTGGTGCTGCGCCATAGCTATACCCTTATAGCACTATGCCATGGCGTACAGTATGGAAGATCATACAGTAGCAGGTCATGATTCACACGCAGTGAAAGTGGGATCTCCGTATTACACACTGACTGTGTAATAATAATATTAAAAATAAAAAGTGTAACCTTGACTGTCTAATAATAATAATAAAAAATTAAAAAAAAGTTTAACCTTCCAGGTTTCAAACCCGGAACCGGGTTGTACAGATGTCTGCAATGTAGAAGTTCGATTTCTTACCTCTACGCTACAGACGCCTGAGTACTGTACTTCATCGTATGGTACTGTAGATGTCACATAAAGTACTGTAGAGGACAGATGCAAGTCTTACTAGGAGAGACTTGTGAGCAAAGGGTTAGGTGATCCGTCTTGCTTACACTTCTCTCCTTATGTTCGAGACCTTGATAATTTATATTTTTAATGTTCACTATAGTACTGTAGTTCAGTATTGTTATCCAACCCTTACAAAACTCAATATACTGTATTATACTGTATGTACTGTAGATGTGCCCAGCTACAGTACTGTAGTTTGTTGCTCCATACGGTATGCCATATACCGCATTGCTAGTTGCGTGCTACACTGTGGCGTATTGAGTCTCATAGCACTGCGCATGCCCAGTTGTCTGTATTATAGTAAGTACAATACTGTCAACCCTGTCCCGGACTTACGGTAGACACTGTAGTGATTCCATGACTCTAGGAACTACAGTAGATGCAGTAGTCTAGGGGGCTAATGCCTAGCCCTACTGCATCTACCATTTTCTTGTCCCGCTGGTTCGAGACCTTTAAAATATATACTGTATACGGTAATTTTATTTTGTTTTAAATCTTCACTAATACATTATCCAGAAATTCTGGTATTTCTATGCCACAGTACTTTATGACAAAAAAGTGTAACCTACTTGACTGTGTAATAATAATAAAAAATAAAAAGTGTAACCTTGCAAGTTTCGAACCCGCAAAAGGGTTGTACAGGCAGCGTAATGTATTGGTTTGATTATTTACCATTACACTACAGCCGCCTGCAATACCAAGGTTGCACCTGGCTTGAGTGTGTCCTACAATACTGTACGTCATCGTATCTCAGGCGCATGCCCAGATCTACGGTATACCCATGTAGTGCTTTTTTTTTTTTTATAAGTCTTCGCTACTTTTGTTCAGTAATGTTATCCAACCCTTACTAAACTCAGTACATTTTATATATTAGGGGGTACATTTACTAAGATGGGAGTTCTATTAAGAAGTGATGTTGCCCTTAGCAACCCATCAGATTCCAGGTATTATCTTCTAGAAGGTGCTACTGTAGATAAATGAGAAGTAGAATCTGATTGGTTGCTATGGGCAACATACAGTACAGTAACTTCTTAAATAGAACTTCCATCTTAGTAAATTTACCCCTACATGTTTAACTTTTTCCCCCCAATTTTTTTTCTTCAAATTGCTTCAAATTCAAAAAGCTTTCAAATTGAATACAGCGATAATTTTACGCCTGGCCAACCAATCTGCTCCCAACTGTCATCTCACAGGCTGTGTTTGAAAAATGACAGTTGGGAGCTGATTGACTGATACCTTATCACTTTTTTATCACTTTTCACTCTGTCTCCTAACACTGCTTAGTAAGGTAAATAGACCCCTTGGAGTGAAAAGACGATACCGGCTAAAAAAAGTAAATAGACCCCTAAATTGAAAATGGCCCTCAGTGTGTACAGTACTGTATGTCTACTGCACTGTATACTACTGTAAGTGCCGGGCAGCTGTGAAATCACTGGGATGGGCAACAGGGATACTGTACAGTATATGACTGTGGGCGGCAACCCCCATCGGCCGGCACGCCCCTGGTGAGTGAAATCCTGGCCAATAGGAAGATACACCCCTGCATCTGTGTGTTATTGACATTTTGTATCTTTTTAATGGCAGATGCATGTGTTGGGTCTCAGGCGCACTTAAACTCTGAATTACATACAGTACAAACACCAATTTTATAAATGAATGACAATTTTTATTTAACCTACAGTAACATGCTGTACAGAGGGGGGGGGGAACTGCTTTAGCTTTCCACCCCCGTAGTCCTCTACTGTCCCCCGCTTCTTTCTTCTGCCACTGGCATGTCCTGGAGTTCCAAGTTGGACACGGACATGACTACTGTACAGTACCTAGGAGGAAGGAGATGACGTGAGAACTGTCCTTCCTCAATGCCGACCGATACGCCCTACTGGACCGAGGACTACACAAAAAGATTAGGCTTTTAAGTTAAAATCATCACTGGCACTTTTGGCCTCAGATCCAGAGTTTCACCTATACCAGGTGCAGACTCTAACTTGCATCGGAGTGCAAGGTCCACTGTACGCCCTGAAGAAAGGAGGATAGGCAGAGATGAACAGACAGTAAAAGACAGACACACAGGTATGGTACATACAGTACTCATCGGAGATACTCTTTTTCTTCGTCCCGCTCACTCCCACAAAGAGGTCCCTGTAGGAGAGAGAATATGCCATGCAAGGCCCTTTCCTGCTCTAATAGTGTCACACTAATCTACTGTAACATTAATATCAGCCCTACTGTATCTCATCAGCCTAACAAACTACAATATTAATGTACAGTACAGTTGACCTCACAGAGGGCCTATCGGTACCTGTTATGGTGGAAGAGGCTTTGAGGGGTGGAACTTCTTTAGCTGTTTTGCTTTCCACCCCTGTAGTCCTCTCCTGTCCTCCGCTTCTCTCTTCACATGGGTCTTCCTCTCTTCAGACCTGTTGGTCTACTGTAGGTTGGGTTTAATGTTCCGTTGGCCTCACATAGGGCCTATCTGTTATGGTGGAAGAGGCTTTGGGGGGGGGAACTTCTTTAGCTCTTTTGCTTTCCACCCCTGTAGTCCTCTCCTGTCCTCCGCTTCTCTCTTCACACGGGTCTTCCTCTCTTCAGACCTGTTGGTCTACTGTAGGTTGGGTTTAATGTTCCGTTGGCCTCACATAGGGCCTATCTGTTATGGTGGAAGAGGCTTTGAGGGGGGGAACTTCTTTAGCTCTTTTGCTTTCCACCCCTGTAGTCCTCTCCTGTCCTCCGCTTCTCTCTTCACACGGGTCTTCCTCTCTTCAGACCTGTTGGTCTACTGTAGGTTGGGTTTAATGTTCCGTTGGCCTCACATAGGGCCTATCTGTTATGGTGGAAGAGGCTTTGGGGGGGGACTTCTTTAGCTCTTTTGCTTTCCACCCCTGTAGTACTCTCCTGTCCTCCGCTTCTCTCTTCACACTGGTCTTCCTCTCTTCAGACCTGTTGGTCTACTGTAGGTTGGGTTTAATGTTCTGTTGGCCTCGCATAGGGCCTATCTGTTATGGTGGAAGAGGCTTTGAGGGGGGGAACTTCTTTAGCTCTTTTGCTTTCCACCCCTTTAGTCCTCTCCTGTCCTCAGCTTCTTTCTTCTGCCGCTGCCTCGTCCTGGCCAGAGGCGGCACCGGGTCTTTCTGTCTTCTGACAAGTCCCTTCAAGTCGTGTTTGTTGATTGAAGATCTGTACTTGTATGCGTGACTGTCCTCCATGTATGTTTCCTTGGCATGCGCAGCACCCCATTCAGCGTGTCCTTTATCCGGGTAAGTTCTTTTCCAATCCTGAATCTTGTCCGGCATCTTGAAATGATATCTTCTCTTAAATTGTTGGCACTTTCTTCCGACTTCCATCAAAGTTCACCCGCTTGGTCCAATTGTAATACAGGTCGTAGGGCACGTGTTCCTGAAATATTGCTTGTGCATATCAATGCATCTCACAATTGACAGCTCTGTAAATTTCATTGTCCTTGTCAACGTTGATCACAGCCAGTGATATATCCAGTAAGGGTGTTCCAAATAGTCAGTGGTGCTGGGGTGCTCGACATGACAGGCGTTCTTGGTGAAAGTACAGGTATGCTTGCATTGTTGATCCTCGATTCTTCAACTGACCATTCAGGCAGGCGATATGATGTCACTGGTGTACTCTCCCACTGAGGCAGGCTGCATGATGGCACTGGTGTCATGTCCAAGTGCTCTGATGCCACTGTATTGTCCATATCTAGCAAGTGGAAGGATGGGTCAGTCTCCCATAATACAGTACCAGTGGAATTTTCGTTTGTATCACAGTGATACTAAACGAAAATTCCCGCTGGTATTTCCCTTCGTTTGTAAATGGGGCACAGAGTGAGAAGTGATAAGATACCAGCCAATTAGCTCCCAAATTTCATTTTTCAAACACAGGCTGTGAGATGACAGTTGGGAGCTGATTGGAGATCCCTGAATCTGTCCGTGACGTACAGTAAAAATGTCAGACTTAAAGGGGGCAGGCCCAGCACAGATAAATAGTGTGTACAGTACTGTAGGTTAACATAGATTTGGTCGACAGGCATTAGAATGGTGGATAAATCAACTTGCCTTTTGTTACTGTAGGTTTATTATACAAACAAGCCATGTCGACCAATAGTGTGTCACCCTTTAGTCCATGTACAGTACAATACTGTAGATTTAATGAGCCTGTCAATCAAATGTCTGCCAGTCATGTCAGTATGTGGTAACAACTGTCAGTCATCGTCAGATACTGTAGTATCCAACACCCTACAGTGCAGTGTACAGTAATGTAGAGTATGTCAGAGTCGTGCATTGTACTGTATTTGTTATTGTACAGTATACTGTAATTCATGTGATTATACAGCAATACTCTACTTACTTCGCCTTATATGCCTCCTGATCCATTCTAGGCGAGGCCTGTCCCTCCTCAGCAGGTCTGACCACCTGCGCTGAAGTGATCTAACGTTGCGGCGCAGGCCGTAGCGCCTGTGTATCTCCCTGCTCGCATTTCTATATGCGAGCTCTTTGTCTTGGTTTGTTGTGAAGGCTTGGTCCCGCCATTTCACCAAGACAAAGAGCTCGCCGGACGAAAATCGTCTCGCCCTACTAGCAGCCATTTTCAATAGCCAGTGACGCACGTCGTACATCACACAGCGCATAACGCACGGCACATGGCGCACGATGACACTAATTCACTCGTTACGGCAGGCGTCTGTGGTGCACTGTAGTGTAGTCATAACTGTAGCGGCAAAGTAGTGTGGGCATCACGGGATTGAAAAGTTTCTCAAGTCATGAAATCACTATTGTGTAACATTCATAGCGGCACACTACAGTAGTTGTCCTAGCAGATGGGGGATGATAACTTTTCGTAGCCATTTTCAGGACACAAGGGCAGAGTTGACTGCTTACACTAAATGGATTAACAAAGCATCCTTTATTATGGTAATGAGAGGCTCTTGCTTGCTTTGGGGGAAGGGACCTGATGCACTGTGTTTGACTCTCGGCCCACTGGGCATGCGCCAGAAATCCCATCGCAACCCTCCTACTGGGCATGTGCCCGCCAGAGATGGAAATTCAACAGCATACCAACTGCAGTAATACAGCCAACTGCGCATGCTCAGTGATGGCATAGCGCTACATGGCGTATGGCTTGGCGCCACAGATCCCATTGTACCCCCTTCATTTCTAATCCATCGCAGATGGCTGACAGCCACCATAGCAGTAACCGTGTTATACAGAGAGCTCTCTCTCATACAGAACCCACTACTACCGTACTTAGTGTGCAAGTTTGGAACAGCATCACCATTGTCATAAGTTTTTGATGCAACGCTATTTTGCGCTTCAAACGCACAGTCAGCTTTGAACAGAGAGCTCTCTCCCAGACAGAAACCACTCTCAGATACAGTCCAAGAGACGTCGCTATAGTGTGTAAGGCTGAGACCGCATCTACGTTGTCGCATGTTTGCGTTTTGCGTTTTAGGCGCACAGTTTGAAATACAGAGCCCTCTCTTGGCACTACAGATCGCATTGTAACCCCTCCACTGGGCATGTGCATGAAATCCCATTGCAACCCCTCGAAGCAGACAGCCACCACAACGCAGACATTGACGAAAGTTTTGCACTATTTAAACACACAATCAGTTTGTAATGTCTTACTTTTAAGCAGCCTTTTAAACAACAACACTACAGTATTACAGTACAACACTACTAAAGTAGTTTCACTATAGTGTCCAGAGCAGACAGTGACAATAAAAAAAATATACAGTATACGGTATATTCTTTTCCAGGGATCGAACCCGGGACCATAATTCTTCCAAAGTGATCACCTAACCACTAGCCCACACGACAGCTACAGTGAACCGCACAGAGCGGCCTCATCCTTGTGCACTCCTCCCGCTGCTGTTTTTAATTAAAAAAAAAATTGTCATACTGTAATTCATCCCATCTTAGTGAAAGCTGTGCGTGCATCTCATTAATCTACAGTATCGGTTATACCGTGATAACAACTCGGGCAACTTCTCTACTGTTCAGTTACTGCACCATACTGTATGTACAATACTGTATGTGCAGTGATTTGCATCCTGTTATAAGATCTTACTGTACAGTACAGTACTGTACTGTATGTACATTATGTGACATTAAAAATATTGGTTGTGCGAACATGCAAATGCTGTGAATGTGATATCCATCCAATTTACTGTAAGTTTAACAGTATGGCATTCAGTACAAGGCATTCAGTACAAATTACAACAGTGGAGCACTTGCCACCCAGCGGTTAAGCACTGTATTACATGCAATTACAACAGTGGAGCACTCGCCACCCAGCGGTTAAGCACTGTATTATATGCCATAGCATATCCTTCGTTGAAGAATACCATGGTAAGCCACAAGTCCATGGCGCGACTCAGAGGCCTGCACGCCATGCCATGAGCAACAAAATAGCAGGGCAGATTGGTACTTTAACAATACAAATAAAAAATTGCAGTGCTATATATATTCCACTGATTTATTCTTTGTAAATTATCACGTTAAATATAAAAATAAAAGCAAATAAAATTCTTACAGAAAATAATAGACAAATATAAATGGCACTTATTAATTCAAAAAATAGACATGCATGTCAAAAAATTAAAAAGCTCATATATATAAGCATACACCCCGTTCAGGCACCGTCACAGTTCATGATACTGAATAGGTTCATTAGTGACAGTTCCAATTGGAAATGACAACTTTACCGGCTTGAAGTGATTCCAGTATGTCCTGTATAAATAGTGGTCCTATAAATGGAGCTGTACAGGACTTTCTGTAATAGGAAGAATATTTCTTCAAACGCTGCAGTTGTGGGGTAGTCCAAAGCGTCTTTGAGATGGTCGTGGGCTTGGGATGGAAATATTCTCAGCCGCACCAAATGCCCAATTTTTTGACATGCATGTCTATTTTTTGAATTAATAAGTGTCATTTATATTTGTCTATTATTTTCTATAAGAATTTTATTTGCTTTTATTTTTATATTTAACGTGATAATTTACAAAGCATAAATCAGTGGAATATATATAGCGCTGCAATTTTTTATTTGTATTGTTCATTGAAGAGACTGACTATCTCTTATTCAGCAGCGGCTTGGAGAAACAACCTTTGTCAGCGCCGTGTTTTTTAGTATTTTTGGCCATCAGATTGGTACTTTACTATTAATATAATGCATTTTTTCCTTTGAAAGTTATATTTTTTTCCTATGTGTTAACAATCTTAAAAAAAATGTTTATACAAATTTTTTTCATTGAATCTGCTAGGTTACATATTGCACATGCATTAGCCAGCAAAGCTTAGTCCTGAGTGCTCGATTCAGACCCACTCCCTAGATGCGTATGCAAATTCGGCAAGGCAGGCAATCACACGGCAAGGCATTAGCACACCCACTATGTCTTAGCGTGCGATTGTATTGTGTATGTAGACGCCCACCAGCCTGTCTTCAGATGCCCACTTGCGCACGTCATCTCCAGGAAGTGTATGCAACCATCGGTAACATCGAGTACCATCGGATGCGATTGCAGCACTTGTGGGTGACCATACCCTGCCGCAAGCACTGTGAGTGCTTCAATGTGAAATACAACCAAGTGATGTGTACTATGACGCTGCCTCTTAATTATGCACGCCTCTGAAACGGCGTTGAGACGGTCAGGAATGCCTGCGTTCGCACCTCCACGCCCCCTGTTTCTAGCGGCCAGCGCCTGTCACCACCCACAAACGGCCTCTCCTGTCACTCATTTAGCCGGGCTGTCTATGCGCAGTGAGCAAACGCGTCCCGATTGCTCGCACTGGTTCACGCACGCGCATTGCAATACGTACGCATGCGCAGAATGCAAACAATCCGCCGACTGTGTGCGAACGCATCCTAGCGAGTGGGTCTGAATCAGGCCCAGAATCCTCAGAAGGGACTAGCACTGGCCAGCAAAGTGTCTTCTTACTGCTGCAAGTCTGTATTGTCTGTGAGCTGGCATCACTCAGATGTCTCAGAAAACTTTGGGAAATTATGGGAATAAAATATTTTCTATTTGTGAGATAAGCAGAGATAGAAAATCTTTACTATTGCTGTAAACTGATAAATAAACCCTTAAGTGGCTTTCTCTTTTTCCAGCCCTATAATGCTGGAAGTGTGGATGATTGAGTGTATTCCTGTGCTTCAAAAGTTATCACACGTATGACCCTGGGGTCTGCATCTCTGAACTATGGGAGAGATGTCATGACGTCTCTCCCATAATGCAGTACGTACTGCGGGAGCCAGAAGCTGGAGCTCAGGAGTGGGATCAAGCCTCTGGCTGCCCCTGGCGCTGCGGGGAGGGAGCCGGGAGCCCACTGGTAACAAAATCTCAGTGGGCACCTGCCAAATGGAGCCTCCCTGCGGCATCGGGCTGAGGTGGGTTGGAGGGGGCAGAACTGGTTCCATCTCCAAACAGAAGTGACGGAAGGCAGTTCCGCCCCATTCCGGCCCACTGTAACCCATGCGTATAGAAGACCATAGGCTTCTATATGCGACGTATTGAATATCACGGAGAAGCTCTGGAAAGCTCTGGAAAGTTGTGCTTTTTGAAGTTGCTGCATACCCTCACATTCTAGCTCCATAGAATTCTATGGGGCTTGCAGTGCCACAGGTCCGCTACGGATATTTCCAATATCTGATGTGGACTATTATAATACAATATGGGAACCCATATGTATTGTGGTAACCCTCAAAAAACTGCAGTTTCAGATTGGTTTGACCACATTTGTTTGATACTTTCCACCCTTAGTAGGCAGAAGGTATATCCTCCCCCAGTGTCAACACAGGAATAGTCAAATTCATATAAAAGCAGACCTTTGAATCCCTGTTGCGAGACTCTTCCATTTAATTGCAACAGGCAAAACAGTAGCTAGTATCAAATTATTTCAAGTTTCTTTTGTTAGGGCAGTGGTTCCCAAAAAATTTTGAATCACGGCACCCTAGTGCATCAGCATTGTTTTCACGGCACCCCTATGCCAAAAAGTTTGTAATTGAGAAATTCAGAAATAAATGTAGTAAAGTAGTACAGTGATGTAAATTGTGCTACCTGTCATCCTCAGGTTTAGTTGTATAGTGGTGGACAGGTTTGTGCTTCTTTTTGTCCACATATTTACATTACATTGACCATACAGAATTTGATTTGGTGCTGGACCACCAACCTGAGGCACCCCTGCAAGTGTCCTGAGGCACCCCAGGGTGCCGCGGTGCACAGTTGGGAACCACTGTGCTAGGGTATTATACTAAAAGTATTGAGCTGCTGGCAGCAGCTATTGAGTGCTGTTTGTACAGCTATCTTTTAAATGTATTGTTCTTTTTTATTACATCAATATTTTTTATTGAACTCATTTTACAATACATCACAACAAAACTAAGCAGAATTAAAAAAAAATAACTATGAGGGAGAAATAAAAAAAAAACATCAAAATTAAGTGGTATATTTACTAAAATTAGATTTTTTAGAAGTTGAGATGTTGCCCATAGCAACCAATCAGATTCTACTTAACATTTAACTAGCACCTTCTAGAAGATAATGGCTAGAATCTGATTGGTTTCTATGGACAACATATCCACTTCTATAACTCTCACTTTAGTAAATTTACCCCTAAAATTGCAGAGGCTTATTGAGGTTACAGGGTAAAGGGGCAGATTTCTATCCAAGTGGGAGAATGTAGGAACTCTTTCCATCTGTAATAAACTCATGCCAACTAAACCACTGCATAATAGTTGAAGAAATGGAGGTAGAGTAGGGAACACCCAATGGTTTCATTTCAAAATGGAATTTAATTTTAGTGACTTCTTCAATAAGAGTGTGATGGAGAGGACTTTTCCAATATTGGTCTATAGCAGCTTGGACAATGTTGCCCAACACATATTTGTGGTGTTGAGAAACCTATGAGGAGTAGAAATGTGATCATGTAAGGGATGGAGAAAGCCTTACACCAAGGACCTTACCAATCAACAGGAAGGTCCAGAAATATGCAGAATAGAACCAACCTCATTACAATTACACCAACACAATTGTAATTGGGTTGCCACATTTTATGGAAATTTTCTGGAGTCTGATATAACCTGTGCAACAATTTCATCTGCATCTTCGAATGATTAAGACACTTGGACGTGTGGTGGGCAGTATTGTATATAGATTCCCACTGTGTCAAAGTGAAAGACTGATGTAAGGCTTCCTACCACCTGTTATAAGCCGCTGGCATGGTTCATTACAGACGTGGGTCCCGGCTGTTGCTAGGCAGCCGAGATGCCTCATCCCCATAGCTGCGGGTGGAAGCATTGCATGATGGTCCCGGCCAGGACAAATAGATGGGATGCCGGCTGCATGCAGCTCAGTAGCTGCATGCAATTTGATAGGTGGCTGGACATGATACTAACCTGGCATTGGTACAGGTCTTTGTTAAAGGGCATCCAGCCCTGCACACCTTGCCGGTGATAGCTTTTGCATTCCTGTGAAAGCATCTGGTTTCTGATTTCCTGATTTCCATATCCTGGTATATTTCCTGTATTTGCCTTGCTTGGGCTGTGTATTGGAGCCCTTCGGTCTGTTTGGAACCAGTAACTTGTTTCTACTAACTGTGAGCCATTGTATATTTACAGCCTCAGCATTTCTTTAAGTGCCAGTACCATCTGCAAGGTGTTTCTATCCTGCTCATAGTGTATTACCACCTCTGCTATAATAGTGATTGTTGTTACATCTGCAATTCAATACAATCTGCAATTTGTCATATACTACATAAAGTGTGTTACCATCTCTACTATTTTATTGATTGCTATTGCACCTGCAGTCCAGTGATTGTCATCCTTGCCGTGGATATTGGTAATTGCATCTACATATTCAGTGTTTTACCATCTGCTATTATATATGATCCAGTCTTGCTTTGGGGTTGTTCTATAGGTGTGATCTGCATTTACTTCTGGATCTGTCTGTATATTACTTGATTTATACTACTCCAACCAAAATATCCTGCAATCACCAGAGTTTTGTATGTCCCTACTGTCCTGAGATAAAGACCTGGTGGCATCCTAAGTACCAGTGAGTGTATCGTACTCTAAGGGAACAGCTGGTCTTAATTGCTTAGGGTCAAGATACTGTAACATTATCCAGTAAAAACTCAGGGCACATAGCCTTTTCTAAATGCACAGATTATTGCACAGTGGACTAAACCAATGTTGATGTTAGGTAAGTAGACCCACTTCAAAATATTTTACAAGATTCTGAAGAGCTGAACCCCCTTGCAATTTAGGGCCAATCACTGGAAAGCAATTTTTAGAGGACATAGCTCCCATATATAAGAGAACATTAAAAAGTAGTCATATTTTCTAGGAGAACGATACAAAATATTGTTAAAAATGTACATTATTTTTGGGAATAGCATTATCTTAAATGAGAGGAGATTTAAAATTTTGGTCACACCTTCATCAGGGCAGAAAGCTGTGTAAGTAAAGTTGGGTACACACCTATACAATAATTGGGTCGTTCTTTCAACTTTGACCCGTTCATTTCATCTCGCAAGAGTATGTACGCACCATCAATCATGTTTTGCCAGATGAAAACTGGTCAAATGGAAGTATCACATCTTATGTGCTGTTTAATTTTCATCCGATTCGATGGTGCCATATTGGACCATAAGTAAAGTGTGTAAGTGCCAACTGTTGTCAGACCGTTCTGCCTAAGGCCCTGTATTCAATTTGAGGTGAAAAGCCGGAATCCGCGGAAAAGTTTCGCCGATGAAGTCATTTTGCCAGGCGGAAAAGTATCGCCGTATTCAGTTTGAAACACTTTCCACCTAGTCGGAAAGTCACTGCAATGTAATAGGCGGAAAATTTTCACCTATGAATAGCAGGTGGAAAAATGTGCAGAATTGGGGTTTTGGGGTGCAACATTGCGGGAACCCCCGTGCAGCCTTCAGACAGTCCCCCAGAGGTAAACTGTGTCAAAAATGTAAAAAAAAAACACCCCAAAAAATCACTTTGAATTTGGGAGTGAAAAAAAAATGTTGGGAGACAAAGTTAAAAACTAGCGAACTAGACTATGGGGGGGTCCCTAAGTATGCCCCAGGTGTTTTTTTCATTGCAGGGGCTTGCAGCAGGTGGATTTTTCATGATTTTTTCAACTTAACTTTAGCAACTTTAAAATATGCTGGCCCCCATTTTCAAGTACCCCAAATTTGCTGGGATAAGTTATTTTCAGCAAAATAAATTCCTGCATACTATTCCGCACCACTTATACAAAAACGCTATTTAGCAGCTATTGAGCCCATTTAAAAACAACAAATACCTTCAACAAGCCAAATCGGGGGTAACCATAGTTAACCCTCCAGTCAGAGCATCTTTTGGGGGGTGTCAGGCTGATTTCTCCAAATCTGACAGTACTTTCCGCTTGTTTGGGTTTCGCCGGGTCCCGTTTTCGCCTACTTTCAGATTGAATACGGGGATACGCGGGCACGCGCGCAATACTTTTCCGCCTACCAAACACGCGATGTAGGCGAAAAGTCCAGGAGGTGGAAAAGTATCGCGGGTCCGCTCAAATTGAATACGGCTCTAAGCTGCTGCCTTTGTGTCTTTTCATCCAATATTTTAGACAGATGGTGGTCAAACATTGCAAGCTAGATTGTACAAGAAGTGAAGGCGATCAAAACATTTCATTGAAAGTGATTGGAAAGATGTGTACCCAGCTTAAGGGAGATATGTTGACATACAAAATAGATACAATTGAGGGGAGTATTATGTATACCAAGATAAAAGATGGAGTCCTTCTTCCAGACATGTTTACATTTATTTTGCAACATGCACAGGGAGATATCAATTGGCAATGCCTCAGTCTTTGTAGCGTTAATCTTATAAAGGGAAGTAAGACTATATTGATACAGTAAACAATTCAAGATGGACAATGAAGTCTCCAGATTAGAAAAAAATAAAAGGATGTCATCAGCAAATAGAGATTGCGCGGTTTGCTTTTTAGAAAACCAAACACCCTCGAACTTAGAGGTTCCTATTGGATCCGAGTCCTATCTCTGTTCTTCCTGCCAAACTCGTATCCTTGAATGAGGCAAAACATTATTTTCTTGTAGTCGGATCTCGCATATTTTGGATTGCATATAAAAGTCACTCCCACGTGATCGGTGCCATTTCACACAGGAGAGCAGAGGGAGAAGGCGTGGGACTGGGGGCTGGAGCACTGGAAATAAGAAAACACCATTAACACAACATCTGGGCATCATTAGGGGGAGTTTAGGAGGACAAGAAGTTGTATTATTAATAGTTGTAGTAGTAGTAGTAGTAGTGGTAGTAGTATTAATAGTAGTAGTAGGGAGATGGAGTAAGGGCCTGGAAAGGGTGACCGCAGGCATTATTGTCAGTGTGTTTGTGTTTCTCACACAGACTGCACACTCATACACTGCAAACAAACAAAAAGGTTATGGTGCATACACACAGGGCCGGATTGAGGTTTGTGGGGGCCCAGGGCAACAACAAACTTGTGGGGGCCCCCAGTGTGGTAAGTCTGGCCGAGGGCCTGTGTGCAGGAGAGCTATGGCAGGCACTGCCCCGACATGTCAGTATACTTACTGTTAGTGGGTGGAGCACTGCAGAGAATCTCCATCTCCTCTTCTTCATCAGTCAAGTGAATCCGTTCCCGGAACCTGACCACTGAAGTAGAGCGGCCACAGTGGGGGAAGCACTTCAGAGCCATGGGGCACTTCTGTTATCAGCCCCGAGCGGCAAGAGCTACGGCCATCCCGGAGCATGGAGTCTGTGAGGGGTGTGTGCTGCTGTGGCCTCTCTGCCGATATGCTCACTGGCTGCTGCAGCTGAGGACGGGGGCCGGCACCGGTGCACCAAACTCCTGAGCCACGGAGGTGAACTGGAGCGCAGGCAGCAACATGCTGTTCTGCCCTCCATTAATGTACTTGTTGGGATCACTGTGTGGGGGCCCTCTATGTGTGGGGGCACAGGGATGACCGCCCCTGCCACACCCCCTATAATCCGGCCCTGCATACACACGGTCAGATTTGCTAGATCATTGTTATCGTTGAATGATTTTAACATCGATTTGAACGATTTTATGAACGATGAACAATTTCTGACATTAATTAAAATGAATGAAATCATCCAAATCTTACTGCAAACACAGTCGATGTCAGATATCGTTATCTGACAGGCGGGAACGCACACATCGTTGGATGATGCATGCCCAACATGTTAAAGATATGAACGATTGAATGATTTTTACAATCGTTATCGTTCATATCTTTAAGAAAATCTGACCGTGTGTACGCAGCATTACTGTGTGGTTCTGCAAAAAATAAAATAGACTTTTGTTTGTTTGCTAAAGTGAACCTGCTCTTTTTTATTAAGGAAATCTACAGTATATTATTTGTCACTTGTGTTTGAGGGCAGAGACAATGTTGATTTCAAGATGATCTGTCCAAAAATACTCTACAGTGTCTGAGCTGCACCCCAAAATACCTCTTTTGAGTATTTTCCTGTTAAAAAAAATTAGTTGCAATATTTTTTTTCCTGTTGTTTAAAAAAAACATGCAGTCTTTTCTGATCGAATTTAAAAATAATGTATATTTCAAAAAGTGTGTGCTGTTGAGACACAGCGTATATTATTGTTCTGTGTGCAGTGGTATTCCCCCATCATCTGCACCCCAAAACAATTCTCACAAAGGAGATCTGTTCTGTTCCTGATGCATGAAAACAATTGCCAGTGTGTTATAAAATAATTTTGAAAAAAAATGCATAGTGTGTTTTCCAGGGCAGCTGTGTGTGGTGACAATCCCCCATTATCTGCACCTCAAAAAATCATACATGGAAAAAAACAATCTTTATTTTGCTGGTGTAAAAAAAAAAAATCCAGTATTTTAATAAAGCTGCATGGAAAAGATAACAGTCCCTCTTTTCCCTATATCATTGTTGTGCGTTCACTTGGTGTGGTGGCAGTTAAGTTGAACAACAGTAGCTTTACTCCTTTCCTGGTGTAAACTATAAAACCAATCATGGATCAATCGATAGAAGAGCAGAAACAACTCAGTACTAGTGATGTGGTTGCTGCCAGTCACAGTACTTCATCAACATCTACTAAAGGTGGTCAAGGGGAAAGAAGGTTTAAGAAATTGCACCTGAAATCTAAACAATATTTTACAATCTTAAAGAAAACATCACCTCTAACAATAAAGGAAAAATTTACTGCTGAAAAATGTTAAATTGCCAACATGCCATATGCAGTGGCAAGGAAAGGCTCAGACCATGGCTTTTCTTTGCAAGTGGTGGTCCTGCTACTGTAGTTTCATGCCCTAGAATGCCTATTGTGGAAGCTGGGGCCAAACACATTCAGGCATCTTCTGTAATCTTGCATGCAACACCATCTTGCTCTGTCTAGAGGTGTCACATTTTAAAAAGGCAAATCAGTGAACAAAAAGAACAGTAAGGCTGAAGAACAAACTGTGTGTCCTCAATCTTCACAGATCCCCCAAGGACAGTCTAAGGGTGTTCACAAGTACTATGTTTGAGTCTGACATTTCTGAGACTGTATTTGTAGAGAAGCCTCCTTTCACCTTTTCTGCATCCTCTACAAATGTGAGGATGACTAATATAAACGTAATGATGATGACATAGCAATTGAGGATGCTACTGTGGAAGTGCAACAAGATGAGGGGGGTATTTATGTATCTCATGCTAATGAGGATGTTAATGATAAATGTGTTGGACAAAAAGAAGTTGATAAAATTCAGGAAGAAGAGGAAGTTGTTTGTGTCAAAGTCAGCCAGCCACCAGTGGCAGCAATTCTTGTCAGTGATAAGAAGAATAAGGCCATTGTCATGCCTGGGCATGAGACCGAGAAGACCACCTCTTTTGCGTGGAACCTTATTTTTCCAAATCCTGACAATATTTGTTAAGCCATCTGTTCCATTTGTGAGGCCAAAGTAAGTAAAGGTAGGAACATTAACCATCTAGGAACCTCCTCCCTGTTACATCATTTACAGTGAATTCATACAAATTATTCAGCAAAATCTGAAAAATCTTGTAAAACAATAACAAGCAGTCCAGCATAAGCTACCAGCAGCATGGATAGATCACAGCACATGCAATCCACTGCCAACAACTTTATTACTATTATTATTATTATTATTATAATATTATTATCATCCTTTATTTATATGGTGCCACAAGGGGTCCGCAGCGCCTTACAAGGTACATGGGGCCTGATTTATGGATTTCAACTGCAATTGCCATATCGATTATGCATGCAATCTGGCTACAATAGTATGCTAATCCATTGTGATGCTATGTCATCGCAGCACAACATAAGGATGCCCACTTTACCTTACACACATCCGTAATGTTTAGCAAGACTGTGAAACCATCGGTAACATCGAGTACCATCGTAGCCCCATGCACACTTGCACAAGCTCTGACCATACTCAGAAATTGCTAACTTCATCGCATGCAATGAGTACTCAGGCTGCGTATGACATCACAGTGGATAATTTATGCACGTGTTCCAACACAATGGCACACCTGCGTTTCGCCAACCTCCCCATCACCTTCCACAAATGGCACTTCCTGTCAATTACTCTGCGATGGGTCTGCATAGTCTCTGCGATCGCAGTCCTCATCGCAGTGGCTAGTTCACGCACACGCACTGTGATGCATATGCATGCACAGATCGCAACAATAGGCCGATTGCATGCATAATTGGAGTTTCAACCCTTGCTGAATCAGGCCCCAAAACAGAAACAGTATGACCAAAACAAGAACAAAGTCACTTATAGTAAAGAACATAGCAGGACAGGGGCATGCTTTCTAAACATTGCTGCATCAGCAGTAATAATACCAAAGGGAAAGGTGCCATTGTAGGCAGTGGGGAGGAAATGATGGTATGAAGGAGGGAAGGCAAAGCACATGAATACAGAGGGACCTGCACATGAAGGCTTACAGTCTACAGGAGGAGGGGCAGACAGACATGGGCAACACAAAGGGACAGAGACAGTGACCAAGGAGCATGGAGAAGTGGATTAGGATAAGAGCTGGAAGGCTTTGATAAAGAAATGGTTCTTGAGAGCCTGTTTGAAGGTTTACAGAGAGTTAGAGGGTCTGATAAGGAGAGGGAATGAGTTCCAGAGGAAAGGAGCAGCACGGGCAATGTCTTGGAGGTGAGAGTGGGAGAAGGTAATCAGTTGTGTGGAAAGTGACCAAGAAGACTAGGAGTTTAAAACAACAATTAATTGAGAGTACAATCATTTACAGCTGCCATCGTGTTGTACAGTGGATCACTAAAGCCATGACAGCTATGTTAGCATTAGAACTGCATCCAATATCCGCCATTAATTCATCTGGTTTTAGACAGTTAGTTGAGGTCATGTGTCCATGCTATCAAATTCTATCTCAGTTCCATTTTACCAGAACAGTAATTCCTCACCTGTACCACGCTATAAACAAACATTTTCTTGGCTTAGAGTATGTCATTGCATCCACTATCCACTCACTGTAACTAGAGATATGTGGACAAGCGGTACTAGTCGAACCAAAGATTACATAACTTTGACAGTTCACTGGGTGGGTGTATCACCTTCAGCAGCAGCAGAAGTATCTAACACACAATGCCAGCTCATTCGCAGACTGGCTACTTTATTATTATTATTATTATTATCGTTTATTTATATGGCGCCACAAGTGTTCCGCAGCACCTTACAAGGTACATATCCAAAAAGTGACTTACAGTAAAATACAATATAATGAAGGACAAGGACATGGATAATATACATTGATACATAGGTGGCCATAACACCCACATAAGCAGCAAAGCATAGGCACCAAGTGTTAGGTGTCCTAGTGGTGAGTAAGAAGTAGATGAACATATAGTAAGGAGAAGCACAAGAGGGTAGAGGGCCCTGCTCGCAAGAGCTTACATTCTCAAGGGGAGGGGCAGACAGATGGGTGTGATACAGATGGGGAAGACAGGGAGGAGGGAGCATGTAGTAGCAAGTTAGGATGAGAGCTGGAAAGCGGTGATGAAGTAGTGGGTCTTGAGAGCCCGTTTGAAGGATTGTAGAGAGGTGGAGAGTCTGATGGGGAGAGAGAGAGAGTTCCAGAGGTGGGGAGCGGCACGGGCAAAGTCTTGGAGGCGGGAGTGGAAGGAAGTAATCAGCTGGCATGAGAGGAGGTGTGCATTTGTTGAACGAAGAGGGCGGACAGGAAAGTGAAGCGAGATGAGGTCAGAGATGTAAATGGGAGAGGAGTGTGTGAGGGCTTTGTAAGTGAGTGTGAGAACCTTGAATTGGGCTCTGAAGGGGAAGGGGAGCCAGTGGAGGGCTTATAGGAGAGGGGAGGCAGATGTAGAGCGTTTGGAGAGGAAGATAAGCAGTGCAGCAGCATTAAGGATAGACTGGAGAGGAGCGAGATGGGATTTGGGGAGGCCAGATAGGAGAAGGTTACAGTAATCCAATCTTGAGATGACCAGTGAGTGTATTAACGTCTTAGTTGCATCCTGGGTGAGAAAGGGTCTGATCCTGGAAATATTTTTAAGATGGAAATGACAGGACTGTGAGAGGTTCTGGATATGTGGTTTAAAGGAGAGGGAGGAGTCCAGGATAACTCCAAGACAGTGCACTTTGGGGCTAGAGGAGATAGTTGTGCCATCAATTGTTAAAGAAATAGTGGGAGGTGAGGTTATGTGGGAGGGTGGGAAGATGATCATCTCAGTCTTAGACATATTAAGTTTAAGAAATCGCTGGGACATCCAGGAAGATATAGCAGAAAGACAGTTGGAGATCCGAGTGAGGAGAGAGGGAGAGATGTCAGGGGAGGAAAGGTAGATCTGAGTGTCGTCAGCATAGAGATGATAATGGAGGTCAAAAGAGCTGATGAGTTCACCTAGAGAGGATGTATAGAGGGAGAAAAGGAGTGGTCCAAGAACAGAACCTTGGGGAGCACCTACTGTGAGAGGATGTGGGGGGGAAGATAGGCCATGAGAGGAGACAGAGAAGGATCGATCAGAAAGGTAGGAGGATAGGCAGGAGAGGGCAGTGTCTCGTAGACCAAGGGAGTGAAGGATTTGCAGCAGGAGAGGGTGGTCCACAGTGTCAAAAGCAGCAGAAAGGTCAAGGAGAATGAGTAGAGAGTAGTGGCCTTTGGATTTGGCAGCAAGGAGGTCATTGCTTTATGTATCACCAGCTTCACTAAGAGGCATTCCGGTTTCAATACGTTGGAAAAACTCAGGGATGTGATAGCAAAGTGGCTTACCCCACTAAGACTCTCCTCAGGATTTGTCATTTCCTATAATGCAAGTAACATTGGGCCTTATTCAGGATGGATTGCATGGCTGCGTTCGCATTCAGCCGGTCGATATTTGTGCTCTGCGCATGCGTATGCATTGAACTGCGCATGTGAACTGGCCGCGGCGTTTGGGAAGCAATCGCAGTGAGCACTTAATCCAATCGCATAGTGATTGACATGAAGTGACCGTTTGGGGGTGGTGGGGGGGTGGTTGGCGGAATGCAGGCATGCCTGTGCATT
Organism: Taudactylus pleione; assembly: GCA_031769625.1. Lineage (NCBI taxonomy): Eukaryota > Metazoa > Chordata > Amphibia > Anura > Myobatrachidae > Taudactylus > Taudactylus pleione. The sequence goes on from JAUIMM010000018.1 coordinate 20,141,917, forward strand.
TAAACGCTATTACAGGGGTGTGTATAATTAAGCCCCTGCGATTGCATACTCTGACAGAGGTCTAGGTGGCGACAGGAAGTTTAGCAGATTGTGAGGTAGGGTCAGGTCAACCAAAACTGTGCAAATGGTTCCGATGTTAGTCAATGTTACCTTTGTTTTCTCTGACTTGCGGATGCATGACATGGGAAGTGGGCGGCCTTATACAGTAATGGGCATCTTGGTATAGAGCTGCGGTTGCCATGCGAAGGCATTCATTAGCATATTTTTACTGCTAGCGGGTGCGTGCAAACACAGCCGTGTGATCCGTGCTGAATCATGCCCATTGTACGAGCATTGCAACTGTGTAAAAACATACCACTTTTTGTGCACACAATAAACTGGGTGGTGCAAATTATTTGGGTGGTCGGGCAGACACGGGCGTGCCTGTGCGTTTGGACGGCACGGACAAAGCCTGAGGTCTAGTTGCACGCAGGAAGTGGCAGAAGTCCTGCATGAAGTCTGATAAACCACTATTATGCTAATGTGTTCGATGGTTCTCGATGTTACCGATGTTTCCCCTGTCTTGCGCACGTTAAGGGAAGTGGGTGGTATTGTGTATTGCTAGGCGTCTGCTTCTTCTGCATGCGTATGCATTTCTACGAATATACTCGCAGTGGACGGGTGCGTGCGTCTGCATCCATGCATTCCTTGCTGAATCAGGCCCAGAGTCAGTTAGTAACTTGTAGTAATCATGTTCTGCTTTACTTGATGAACTGGATCCCCATACCCGGTTCAGGTTCTTTCAACTCTTTCAGAGAGGTAAGGAAGATGGGTCCACACAAAGGGTGATTCAGAAAGTTGCCACCGCAGAGAACTGGTTTATTGAAGAGGACTGCAATCTCAGGAGGTTCGTTACCGGTTTCTAAACATAAGATTATTGAATAATACATTTGCTTGAAAATAATCTGGTTCACAACAAATTACACAAACACTGGCATATGCAAATATATCACCAAAACAAATACAAATACGGTAATTCAAGTGAACCTCAAATACTAATTTTCCTCAATTACTATACTGTGAACATCCACGTGCTACATCATGTTTCTATATAAAGAACAGATCAGTACATCACAAAACATTGTGTAAGCAATTATAAATTAATGTTTCAATTGAAATACTATTGCATCAAATAACTGGCAAGAATCCCAATGTCCCTACTTAGTGAGTCCTGGAATACTTTCTCTAATCTTCACCGATCAGCACATTTGGAGCTCATTCATAGGTATACCCAGATATAAAATATAAATTGTTCTCTTGAAGTGACTTTAGAAATGCTTTAAAAACAATATATGGATATTCTTGTAATTCCTGTTCCCGCCACCAGGTGGCAGTGTAGTTGTAGAAACAGGTTATAATGGCTGTTATACTGGAAAGAACTTCACTTCCGAAGACAGATAGGCTCAAGGGGGCACATTTATTATTCTATATTTGCGGCTATGTCCCTGTTATCGGGGGTTAACCGCAGATATTTAGTATGCCCCGGATGTATTAAGGAGGGACCGCAGCAGGTATCTCTCCATCTGAAGATGGCGTTAGCCGCTGTAGTCTATGGGCTACACACCGCATAATTAGCTAGCAGAGGATTCCTCCAGAAGCCTCCACCAGCACTGGCCACCACACATGTGCAGTCACCGGGACTGCGCATGCGCGGCATCCCCGGCAGCTCTCTGGCACATCGCAGGGACAGGCTCCTTTCGGAGTCCTTCTCCCTGCATGTCCCGGACAATACATGCCGGCACTATAATCGCATCTTGCAATGCGATCATGGCCGGTACTGGCATGCCCAGACGTGTGATCATTAATAAATGAGGGCCTAGGTATTTTAACCACAATAGTGTCTGTGGGCCAGATGGACTAAGCTCTGGAAAGTGATAAAATAGAAAGTGATAAGCCGCCAACCAATCAGCTCCCAACTGTCATTTTTCAAGCACAGCCTGTAACTGATTGGCTGCTAGTTCACTCTCTATTTTATCACTTTTCAGAGCTTAGTACCCCTGTGAGTGGTGTGAGTGTAGCAAAATGTCACAAATTCAAGACTCACCATTCCTCTGAAGATCTGTTGGTTACTGTTATTTAGGATGGAGTCAATTGCTGTAACAGCAGGGTGTACTCTCACTGCTGGGGATGCTGCAGATTGGATGCAACGTGAAACAGTACTGACAATCAGGGCCAGATTAACAATGGGGCGGATGGAGCTACAGCTCCAGGCCTCCACATAAAAATAGTGACAGCATGATTAACAGCTGCCTAACTGGCCATAATTTTTAAGTATTTAAATAGTTTTTCTACTTTTCCCTTTAAAAAAAATTATGCAATTATTCTATTTCTATGTAGTTAGGGAGACATTGTGTCTCATAGTGTATGGGGGTTACACACCAAAGGTGACTCTGACCACACCCACACAGCACCCATCACAGCATTTCCCCTTCTCAGTATAGGCCCTTGAACATTTTCAGCTCCAGGCCCATGTTGGCCTTAATCCGGCCCTGCTGACAATGGGTCCCTAGCTCTAATCTCCTGTATCTGTTCCTGGGGGAGGGTTTGCATCTCTATCCCTCTTTGCTGCTAGCCACTCTGCCTCTCAGCGCCTCCGCATTGTCTGTCTCCCAGCTGCTCTTCCCCTGTAGCTGCTGCGGTTGGGGAGGACCTGTGGCTCTCACTATTGCCACCCAGGGCTCTGTAGCCCATGGCTCTAGTGCACGGCACCCTGCTGCACAGCCTTTGCAGTCTATCTCTCTAGGCTGCTGGTCACTGCCACCCGCTGTGTGCTCCGTCCCAATTCCTGTCGGTCCCGCAACCGCGTCTCTCCATCAGGTTGGCGCCCGGTGGCAGCTCTCACACAGTCCTGGCTCCCTGCCCCTCTCTCTCCATCTGGCACCCGGCAGCACGCTCACAGTTCTCTCTCCTCCTCTTCCAGGTCCTGGGCGCACGCTGCTCACACGTTCCTGTGCAGTCAGTGCCGGGTATTAGGTCCTCCTTCACATCCTTTCCTCTGCATCCCGTGCTGTGCACATGAAAGGGCTACCAGGGAGTTAACCCCTGCAGTCCCAGTTAACCCCTAAGCAGTCTCTCTGGGGGTACCACATATTGACTGTACGTGTGCTTGATATTTTTGTGGTACTATACATGCTGAGTATACAGTATGTACACATTTCTCTGTATGATCCTACAGGAGGAAACAATTGTATTTCTTCTTTGATTAGACCTACCACGATTTTACTAGCACATTTAAATACAATAACTACCTGTATCTTAGAAAGGACACTGCAATTTCAGCACACAATGTACAGTAGCTGACCACCTCACATAACTCCAGGAGCAAGGCTGTTGTGAGCCAGCCTGGGCCCAGGGGAAGGGGGCGGGCCTAATTGCAGGAGGCGTGGCCATGTCCCTTTAGGGAAAAAAACCTATTTGCGGCACTGCGCACTGGGGAGGGGGGTGCTGTGAGCACCTCAGCCCAGCACATATCCAGGATGGGAGCGATCAGTGTGATCGCTTCCCCCCACAGGCAGAGAAGGGGAGACTGCTGCTGCTGCTCAGCAGCATTGAGCACTCTCCCATTGCATCCCAGCACAGAACAACGAGTGCTGGGCTGCTGACAGGTAAGAGTGAAGGGGGAGGGGAGGGCGGCATCAGATTAAGCCCAGGCCTGGGTAATTCGTACCTGCTCCCCCCTCCCTTCCGGCACCCCTGTCCAGGAGGTCTAATCATTTACCTCTCTCCTCTGTTGTATGTGATGCTGCATTATACTTTCACTGATCAAGCATTACTGCCTTATGATATTTTCTTGGATCCTTTTTGACATATGCGTTTGATATTTTATCATGATCTACATGCTCAGTACATGTCTCTCTGTTCGATCCATTAGGAGAAAACTTGTGTATTTCTTCTATGATTACATTCAACAAGATTTTAAGAAAGAGAGGGAGAGAGGGTGTCGCAGGAAGATGCCCCAGGTCTAAGGATCCGGCAGAGCTGAGCTGAGTGCAGGAGTCGGCCAGCGTGGGACGTGCGTCTCCTGCTGGTGGTGTGGTCGGTGCAGGAATCAGAGCTGCCGTCCACTGAGAGTCCCGGGGAGGCAGTTAGGATGGCACGGCCGCAGTGTGTAGAGTGTCTGCTCCCTGCATGGATCAGGGTCCATGTGTGTGTCCCCACTGCCGAGGCTTCACCCCGCTGTCCAACCCATGACTGGTAAAGCCACCCATAGTGTACTCTATTCATGTAAAGCAATGCTCATCACCTGCCTGTCTAGGGGTGGCCCCAGGAGGAGGTAAGCTTACCTGGGAGCATCGGAAGGGGAGCTGTGTGTATATAGGGATATTTATCTATTTATTCTATCTATCCTGTAATAAGGTGCTCCTCACCTGCCTGTCCATGAGTGACCCCAGGAGAAGAAATGGATTTCCCACAAAGCCACGCCCCTTGCTGTGAGGCCACACCCCTTTTTGGCATGCATGCCTTCGGCGCGCACAAATATACTGTTACTTTTGAATATACATGGGGGAACATTTTACTTGTTTGCACTGGGAGCCATATCATCTAGAAACGGCCCTGTTCGTGGACACTGCCAGGCAGAACCATGACATGCATCTATCTATCTATCTATCTATCTATATATATATATATATATATATATATATATATACTTTATACATTACAAAAATAGCTATAATACAGTTCTGTAGTATGTTTTAGAAAAAATGCATTATTGAAATTCTTCATGTTTAGCGAACGCCATCTGTGACATCTATGACATGCTCAGTTAATTTTATGTGGGTAATCACCATTCCTAAAATTGTTTTCAATGTTGATGATCTGCCATGCAGTACACCCTTTAAACTATGTAGAACAGTGCAATGAAACATGTGGCCCTCCTGCTGATGTAGAACTACATATTCCAACCAGAGCCATAACTAGACTTTTGGTACCCTGTGCCAGAGAGAGCATTGCCACCCCCCACCCCACATTTTTTGAATAGGGACATACATGCATCTGAAAAAGGGCCATGGCTTCATGGGGAAGGGCCAGGGAAGAGATAGGGTAGGCCAGGAGATGCTGGGGATAAAAGAAGAGGAAGCTACAAGTGAGAATGATATTAAACAGGAAAATTTACAGGCCCAAACAGCACCCCCTGCTCTGCGGTGCCCTGTGCCATGGCACTGGTCACACTACCCTAGTTACGGCCCTGATCCAGTGTTGTCTTAACAGCAGTGTGGGCCCTGGGCAAAGCAATGCACCCCTACCCACCCATTCACGGGGAAAAAATGTAAATGGTTAATAAAATTAAACCCTCCTGCATGTCCATCAGACCTCCCACACATGCAGAGAGACTCTGTCTGACTGGTCTGAAGCCAGATAAGGTGAAACTGGGACTGAGGTGAGTACTCATCACCAGGAGGGGGAGTTAGATCAGAATACAGTGCACCGGCGGTCCCTACAAGCTTTGGGGCCTTGGGCAACTGCCCAACAAGCCCAATGGAAGAGATGGCCCTGCCCTGATCCCAACATGCACTGTCTCAGTTATACTATTACGGTATGCAGAAAATGTGGCTTGGCATGCTTATCAACAGCTCTTTGCATCTATTTAGATCTATTACTTAAACCTAGGTTTGAGCATGGTCGTCAAAATGTATTGCTCCAATTAGAAGAACCTGGCAACCCTTGGATCCTGGTGAAGAAAATAAAGGTCTTGATCTACAAGTCCAAAATGCTTAGTGGAATTGCCTCATTTCAGCTCCTCCTTCAGTTTCTCAAGCTGCGTTTCCAACAGTCTGATGAGGGGAATTATCTGACTCAAGCTGGCACTAGCTGAACTAACTTCGCAAATGACTACTACGAAGGGTTTCAGAATTCTGTACAACACGGAAAGTATTTTCCACTGAGCTTGAATAAGGTACAATCCCCCTCCTCTTCCTATGTCATACTTCATTGTGTACCTTTGGATGGCTTTTTGCTGTTCCTCCATCCGATTAAGCATATAAACTATAAAGGGTGGAGTTCCACCTCATAACTACTTCTTGCTTCAGCTGGTGACAGGGCAAATTCAACATTTCTTGCAGGTGCTACAATCTTCTACATACATCTGTTGAATGGCGAAAATGCCCAGAAATTATGCGGGCCACGGAGAGCATCTCCTGCACGGCCCTGTCATTTTTAAAAACATCTTGCACCACCAAGTTAATAGTGTGGGCAAAACATGGGAATTGTTGGAATTTGCCCAGCTGTAATGCTCTCACAATATCAGTGGTGTTGTCAGAAATCACAAATTCCAAGGAGAATCCAAGCTGGGTAAGCCATTTTTCAATTACTTCCCTGAGTTGTTCTAAGAGGTTGTCAGCAGTATACCTCTTAGTGACACCGATTATACACAGAGTAGCCTGCCTCTGAATAAGCTGCATTTTCCTAGATGCTGCTAAGCTGCTGCTGCTGCTGTTGGTGCCGCTGGAGGCAAATCTTGAGTTTGCCCTTTTCCACTTGTCCACATATCTGTGGTTAATTATCAAATTGGATGCAGGACTACTTCCAATCATGATTGAGGATATTGTTGATGAATGTGTTGGCGGTGAAGATGCCAGGTGCTTGGATCTAGCAGAGAGAAGAGAGCGAGCTGACACTGAACTGCTTGTTGTTACTTTTTCAGCCAAAGTTTTTTGAATTTTGCAAACACTTTTGATGGATGCACTGTAGATGACGTAACAGTGAGGAGGTTCCTAGATTGTTAGGGTCCCTATCTCTACTTACTCTGGTATGACAACGGGTAGAGATGGCTTGTCAATTGTTGTCCGGATTTGGGTACAAATGATTCCACACAAAAGAAGTGGATTTTTATGTTTTATACCAAGGCATGACATGGGCAACAACTGTTTCCACTGGGGCCTGATTTACACAAACAACATCCTCATCAACAACATCCACATCATCAGCATTCTCATAATCAACATTCTTATTAGCATCAGCTACACAAATATCCTCCTCATCCTGGTGCACTTCCACAAAAGCATCCTCAATTTCTATGTCAGCATGTTTACTTGTGCTGCTCATCCCCTCATTTGCAGAAGATGCACAAGTTGTGGAAAGAGACTCCTTTTCGAGTAGAGTTTTGGAAAGGACAGGCTCACACATGGCACCTGCCGACACACTTAGACTTTTTTTAATGTCTACAGGGAGAAGGGCTTACATCATCATAAGAGGCAGAACCACCAGTGATAAATAAAGGCCAAGGCCTTAGCCTTTCCTTGCCACTTTGTGTGGTGAAAGGCATATTACCAGTTTCATGTCTTTCTGCAGCTAACTTTACCTTTGATGTTTTTGTCTTTACCAATGTAAAAGATTGGTTCTTTGATTTTAGATGCCCTGACTGAAGCCCTGTATGCCCTTTGTGATGTCCTGGTTTTGTTGTGGGCCTGGGGTGGTGATAGGAGCAGACACAGAAGCAGATTTAAAACAAAACGTGGAACTTTTAATAAGTGGTTTGGCAGACACGAACAATGGGAGAAAATAAGTCCAGGGATGGTACTAAAGTGCAAATGGGAACTGAGGTGAATGCAATGAGTAAAAGTCCAGGTAGTGGCAGATAGGAGCAGTCCAGTATCCGGGTCTTGTGAGGGTGGTGACAAAAGACTTGTCCAGCAGTGTGAGTTTCTGGTTAATAGGGAAATGTGCAGTTAATGACAGGTAGGGGAAATCAGGTGTAGTGGTTGAAATGAAAAATGCAGGCTGAGAGAAAATCATCCAGCAGAATGTCAGTGGAGGCAAGGTGCAGGGTGAACAGCAGACTCAGGTTCTCAGGCAAGGGGAAGGTAATGGAGGATGCAGGGTAGTCCAGCGGGGTAGGAGAAGACAAGCAGGCAGGCAGGTAGCTTTACACAGGAACAGACGGTGAGCACAGGGAACTCTCTATCAGCTATGCTGAGAAACACATTGCACTGGCAATGAAGTGAGGCTCTGGACCTCGATAAATACTGCTGTGCCGTGACTGGCCAGAGAGAGCATGTGACAAACTAGGATTGGGCGATTAGGTCACGTGACCGGAGGCAAGATAGTGGCGCCCATGCCAGAGCGTAAGGGAAGCACCACCAGGCCTCACCAGCCCAAAGTGGCAACAAGCCCACACAGAACCACGCACAGCCAGTGCCCCTCGCCAAACGCCAGTGCCACCGCCAGACGCCCCCCGCCATAATGACCTCACAGGTAATAATACCCTTTGACCACCATGCCGAGAAACTCTGGTCGTGACACCCTTGGGCATCGCTGTGTGCTGGGCTGCTGTGAGGGAGGGGGAGCGGCGCCGGACCCAGGCCCCCGCCGGGCCCCTCAGGAAGCCTGGGCCCCGGTAATCTGTACCCGCTCCCCCCCCTCTCGGCGCCCCTGTTAGTAGATAATGTAGACAGACTAGTAGCATCATGACTGGTGGTACTGACAGCAGCTCCTGCCCTAGTATGCGGCTCTTGCTTTCCTTTCAACTGATTGTTCTTCATAGCAACAAACATGAATGATGTGGGGTACAGCACACATGTCAATTTGTACCAATTTTAAATATTACACTGTGGTATCAATGACATACAGTGTCACAAGTTTTTTTATGAATAAGAAAAGAATAACACTACACTACCACTTACAGTGTCACAAGATTTTTTATGAGTAAAACACTGCGCTACCACTTACAGTGTCACAAGATTTTTATGAGTAAAACACTGCGCTACCACATACATTGTCACAAGATTTTTTATGAATAAGAAAATAATAACATACTGCGCTACCACTACCAGTGTCACAAGATTTTTTATGAGTAAAACACTGCGCTACCACTTACAGTTCACAAGATTTTTTATGAAAAAGAATAACACACTGCACTACGACTTATAGTGTCACAATATGTGGATGATAAATTGTGGTCTGGCTGGCAGTGTCATCGAACAATTATAGCGTAGCTAGCACACACACACAAAAAAAATCTTTTTATTTTTTGTGGAATGATAATTATTAACTTTAATTAACTTTTATTTTTTTTTACACAGGAGAAGAGCACACCTGGACAACACGGCACCCTTTTCTGTACTGCAAAAAAACTGGAGAAAAGTTCTCTCCATGCCAGTCCAGGAGAAAAAAAATGCAAAATCCTTATTTTTGGCTAAAAATGTGGCCCATAGGTGGGAAAATCCGAGCCGTACTCGAATCCTATTCGGATCCCCCATGTTCGGTTGGGTTCGGTTCTCAGAGATACGGACCCACTCATCTCTAATATATATATATATATATATATATATATATATATAGCATGCAGAGGTGCGGCACTCTCAATAAATAACGCAGATGAGACAGCAGTGTAGAATCAACGTTTCAGTACTTTTATTCGTACTATCTTCAGGATTAATCCTGGAGATAGTATGTATAAAAGTACTGAAATGTTGATTATACACTGCTGTGTCATCTGTGTTATTTATTAAGAGTTCCGCACCTCTGCATGCCTTACGATTTTTTCTGTGAGGGCTCCTCTGGAAGTTCTTAAGTTGTTAGGAGTGCTGGACCTTCTGCATGTTTTATATATATATTATATATATATATATATATATATATATTAGGGGTGAGCGGGTTCGGATTTCTGAAATCCGAACCCCCCCGAGCCCCCCCGATCCGAGTCCGATCCGAATCAGGCTCGACTTTTCCCGCCTGATTCGGATCTGAAATCGAGGCAAAACGTCATCATCCCGCCTTCCGAGTCTCGCGGGTTTTGGATCCTATATAAGGTACCCACGTCGGCGCCATTTTCTCACTCGGCTGTGGACAGTGAAGAGGGAGGGTGGGAGTTAGGGCTGTGTAGTGTAGTGTAGTGTAGTGCTGCTGTTGTCCACTACTTCAAAGTCCATAGGGGCTGGTTGTGTTGTGCTGTGCTGCTGTTGTTAATAGGGGCTGTGTCCACTACTTCAAAGTCCATAGGGGCTGGCTGGACTATGTTGTGCAGTCAGTTCTCCATAGGGGCTGTGTCCACTCCAAACTCCTGTGCAGTGTCCCAGTCCTAAAGAGGTGCTGTAGTGTTGTCCAGGGGGTGCTCTGTCCATCAGGGGTGCTCCCCCCAAGTGCTAAAAAAATAATATATTTTCTGTGTTTGTGAATTGTGTGCGCAGTAGCCGCACGTGCATCAACAAAGTAGTGCCAAGCGTGCGCCTGTGTCATAAGTAAAGGGCCGGCTGGCTTGACCGTTAAAGGGTGCTGTAACCCCCGAAAGTACACTCCAGTCCAAACCAAAAAAAAATTATTTTCTGTGTTTGTGAATTGTGTGCGCAGTAGCCGCACGTGCATCAACAAAGTAGTGCCAAGCGTGCGCCTGTGTCATAAGTAAAGGGCCGGCTGGATTGACCGTTAAGGGTGCTGTAACCCCCGAAAGTACACTCCAGTCCAAACCAAAAAAAAAATTATTTTCTGTGTTTGTGAATTGTGTGCGCAGTAGCCGCACGTGCATCAACAAAGTAGTGCCAAGCGTGCGCCTGTGTCATAAGTAAAGGGCCGGCTGGCTTGACCGTTAAGGGTGCTGTAACCCCCGAAAGTACACTCCAGTCCAAACCAAAAAAAAAATTATTTTCTGTGTTTGTGAATTGTGTGCGCAGTAGCCGCACGTGCATCAACAAAGTAGTGCCAAGCGTGCGCCTGTGTAATAAGTAAAGGGCCGGCTGGCTTGACCGTTAAGGGTGCTGTAACCCCCGAAAGTACACTCCAGTCCAAACCAAAAAAAAAAATTATTTTCTGTGTTTGTGAATTGTGTGCGCAGTAGCCGCATGTGCATCAACAAAGTAGTGCCAAGCGTGCGCCTGTGTCATAAGTAAAGGGCCAGCTGGCTTGACCGTTAAAGGGTGCTGTAACCCCCAAAGTACACTCCAGTCCAAACCAAAAAAAAATTTATTTTCTGTGTTTGTGAATTGTGTGCGCAGTAGCCGCACGTGCATCAACAAAGTAGTGCCAAGCGTGCGCCTGTGTCATAAGTAAAGGGCCGGCTGGCTTGACCGTTAAAGGGTGCTGTAACCCCCGAAAGTACACTCCAGTCCAAACCAAAAAAAAAATAATTTTCTGTGTTTGTGAATTGTGTGCGCAGTAGCCGCACGTGCATCAACAAAGTAGTGCCAAGCGTGCGCCTGTGTCATAAGTAAAGGGCCGGCTGGCTTGACCGTTAAAGGGTGCTGTAACCCCCAAAGTACACTCCAGTCCAAACCGAAAAAAAATTATTTTCTGTGTTTGTGAATTGTGTGCGCAGTAGCCGCACGTGCATCAACAAAGTAGTGCCAAGTGTGCGCCTGTGTCATAAGTAAAGGGCCGGCTGGCTTGACCGTTAAAGGGTGCTGTAACCCCCGAAAGTACACTCCAGTCCAAACCAAAAAAAAAATTATTTTCTGTGTTTGTGAATTGTGTGCGCAGTAGCCGCACGTGCATCAACAAAGTAGTGCCAAGCGTGCGCCTGTGTCATAAGTAAAGGGCCGGCTGGCTTGACCGTTAAAGGGTTCTGTAACCCCCAAAGTACACTCCAAACCAAAAAAATATATATTTTCTGTGTTTGTGACTTGTGTGCACTGTGGCTGCACGTGCATCAACAAAGGAGCAGCGCCAAGCGTGCGCCTGTGTCCCATAAGTAAAGAGCCGGCTGGCTCATTTCTTAAAGGGTGGTGTAACCCACAAAGTGCACTACTCTCCAGCAAAAATAAAAAAATATTTTCTGTGTTTGTGTGCGCTTTAGCCGCACGTATATATATCAATATAACATAAATGGAGGACCAAACTTTCTCTGATAAAAATAAAATAGGGAAAGATCAAGAACCACTTCCTACTAGTGCTGTTGCTGCTGCTGGGAGTTGTTCATCATCCCAGAGAGGAAGTAGGAACATCACTACTTTTACTAAACAATTGACCCTCCAACAGTCCCTAGCGATGAGGATGAAGTACGACAGCAGTCATCCTGAAGCAAAACGTATAACTGAGGCCTTGACTGCTATGTTGGTGTTAGACGTGCGTCCGGTATCCGACATTAGTGCAGTGGGATTTAGACAATTGATGGAGGTAGTGTGTCCTCGGTTCCAAATCCCGTCTAGATTCCACCTGCATCCTCAAAGCAGCAGCGACAAGCGTGCGTCTGTCTGTTAAAGGGTGGTGACACCCTCAAAGTGTGCTACACAAACAATTAAAATATTGTTCTTTTTTTTTCTGTCTTTGTGAAATGTGTGGGCTGTAGCCGCACCTGCATCCTTAAAGCAGCAGCGACAAGCGTGCGTCTGTCTGTTAAAGGGTGGTGACACCCTCAAAGTGTGCTACACAAACAATAAAAATATTCTTCTTTTTTTTTCGGTCTTTGTGAAATGTGTGGGCTGTAGCCGCACCTGCATCCTTAAAGCAGCAGCGACAAGCGTGCGTCTGTCTGTTAAAGGGTGGTGTAACTCTCAAAGTGCTCCAAAAAATAAAAAACTATTTTTTTAATGTGTTTGTGACTTGTGTGCGATGTAGCCACACTTGCATCCTCAAAGCAGCAGCGACAAGCGTGCGTCTGTCTGTTAAAGGGTGGTGACACCCTCAAAGTGTGCTCCACAAACAATAAAAATATTCTTCTTCTTTTTTCTGTCTTTGTGAATTGTGTGGGCTGTAGCCGCACCTGCATCCTTAAAGCAGCAGCGACAAGCGTGCGTCTGTCTGTTAAAGGGTGGTGACACCCTCAAAGTGTTCTACACAAACAATTAAAATATTGTTCTTTTTTTTCGGTCTTTGTGAAATGTGTGGGCTGTAGCCGCACCTGCATCCTTAAAGCAGCAGCGACAAGCGTGCGTCTGTCTGTTAAAGGGTGGTGTAACTCTCAAAGTGCTCCAAAAAATAAAAAACTATTTTTTTTATGTGTTTGTGACTTGTGTGCGATGTAGCCACACTTGCATCCTCAAAGCAGCAGCGACAAGCGTGCGTCTGTCTGTTAAAGGGTGGTGACACCCTCAAAGTGTGCTACACAAAGAATAAAAATATTCTTCTTCTTTTTTCTGTCTTTGTGAATTGTGTGGGCTGTAGCCGCACTTGCATCCTCAAAGCAGCAGCGACAAGCGTGCGTCTGTCTGTTAGAGGGTGGTGTAACCCTCAAAGTGTGCTCCACAAACAATAAAAATATTCTTTTTTTTTTTCTGTCTTTGTGAATTGTGTGGGCTGTAGCCGCACTTGAATCCTCAAAGCAGCAGCGACAAGCGTGCGTCTGTCTGTTAAAGGATTACATCGGTGACAGCATCCAAGTAGGCATGTCAGACAGTCCGTACCTGTACTGGCAGGAAAAAGAAGCAATTTGGAGGTCCCTGTACAAACTGGCTCTATTTTACCTGAGTTGCCCCCCCTCCAGTGTGTACTCCGAAAGAGTGTTTAGTGCAGCCGGGAACCTTGTTAGCGAAAGGCGTAGGAGGTTGCTTCCACAAAATGTGGAGAAGATGATGTTCATAAAATGAATGATCAACTCTTTCAGGGAGACCAGCCTCCAGAACGTACAGAGGGACCTGTGGTTCCAGCAGGGACGAATTAATACTCTGTGAGGATGAGGATGTACATAACACTGAAGAGGGTGAGGAATCTGTGGATGAGGAGGATGAGGACGACTTCTTGCCTCCGTAGAGCCAGTTTGTGCAGGGACAGATTAATTGCCAGCTTGTTTTGTGGGGGCCCAAACGAACCAATCATTTCAGCCACAGTTGTGTGGCAGACCCTGGCGCTGAAATGATTGGTTTGTTAAAGTGTGCATGTCCTGTTTATACAACATAAGGGTGGGTGGGAGGGCCCAAGGACAATTCCATCTTGCACCTCTTTTTTTTCTTTGCATTATGTACAGTTTGGGGCCTAGTTTTTCAATGCCATCCTGTCTGCCACTGCAGTTTCACGCCTAGATGGGTCACGTGTTTGTGCCGCCCACTCGTGTCGCTTAGCATAGTCATCCAGCTACCTCGGTGCAACCTTTTGGACATAAAAACACTATTGTGAGGTGTGAGGTATTCAGAATAGACTGGAAATGAGTGGAAATTAAGGTTATTGAGGTTAATAATAGCATAGGAGCAGAAAAACCTACAAATTCTGTGATTTTAGCTGTTTTTATGCTTTTTTTCAAAAAAATACAGATCCAAAACACAAAACCCAGAACCCAAAACACGGAAGGGTGGTTTTGGCAAAACCAATCCAGATCCAAAACACGAAGAAAGATCCAGATCCAAAACCAAAACACAAAACACGAAAAGTGGCCGGTGCACACCCCTAATATATATATATATATGATCCTATATTATGGTATGGCAACCACACATGTTAAGGAGGGTTCGGTATGATTTACCGCTGGCCGATAGCGCAAGCCCGGCAGAGGTGAAGATCCCGACAGCAGCTAAGGTGAGTATAAGCTAACCTAAACCCCCCCCTCTAACCCTCCCTTAGGAGTGCCTAACCCTAACCTCCCCCCCCAAGTGCCTAATCCTAACCACCCTCTAAGTGCCTAAACCTAACCCCCCCTGCCCCGCTGCCTAAACCTAAGTCTCCCGGGGGGGTGCCTAACCCTAACCTCCCTTCGGGGGGTGCCTAACCCTAACTTCCCCTAACCTTCCCCTACCCCTCCTGGGGGGTGCCTAACCCTAAGTCCCCCAGGGAGCCCCTGACCTAACCATCCCCCCCACAACTGTCCACTCCCGGCTTACCTCCGATCGGGATGCCGGGCGTCAGGCTCCAGGCGTAGGTAAAATGACAGGCGTCATTACACCCTTGCTGGGATTAGACAGTCGGGATGCCGATGGTCAGGATTTAGACTGTCGGCATCTCGACTGCATACCGGTAAGGAAAGAGGCGGCACTCCTGGATCCAGTGAAAAAAACTTCAAGTGTATTTCAAGGCATCATAGGCATAACAACAGTCATGTCGACGTTTCAAGGTCTCCAGACCTTTTCATCAGGACTATAACATTCTGATGAAAAGGTCTGGAGACTTTGAAACGTCGACATGACTGTTGTTATGCCTATGATGCCTTGAAATACACTTTAATTTTTTTTCACTGGATCCAGAAGTGTCGCCTCTTTCTGTAACATGTGTGGTTGCCATACCACACTATAGGATCAAATATATTATTTAATTTTAGGAGGGCACCCTGCTATATATTCTTTTCATCCTGAGTGCCAAGCTACAGAAAGTATATATATATATATATATATATATACCATAACTGATTTAATGAGCATTCGCAGTTTCACTGTACTGGCCGTATGTACTTACACATGCATGGCTTAATCTTTGAGACAAGCAAATGCTCGTGGCAGGATCAACCAGGTAGTCTCGGTCTATATAATTACAGAATGTCAGAAAAATCCTGCACCAGGTTACATGTAATAGTAGATCAAATGAGGGATAATTCTATAGCTATTCATATAGTTTCCAATATATTATTAGGCTATATGTGCTCAAAATTACTACATGCTACCCATAGATTCAAAACGGTGAACTTATATATAGGAAGAGAAAAGGGAATCAATTGTAGTACGGGTGCACTGAAACCCTCCTTAAAGAATAAGGGCCTGATTCAGAGCCGCTCGCTATTTGCGGTCGTTCGTTTTCTAAAAAGGGGTGGCTATTCAAATGAACCGTTCGCACTTTGCGGTCTGTTCACGCCTCTAAGTCTGAACGAGCGAGCAAAACATGCGGTTGTAATTTAGAAAAATACGCCCCCTGGCCACTCGCACCATACGTCATGTCCGCTATTTATTAGATTAATCGAGTACATCGACCAGCATATGAACTGCTCGCTATTCTTGTGGTTGGTTTTTTCAACCACTATTTTGCGAGCAGTTCTGAGTTAAAAAAAACCAAGTGACGTGGTCAATGACGCTGCTGGATTAATTATGCACTCCCTTAAAATGCCCGTTTTGACCTTTAAGCACGCCTGCGATCGGATTTCCACTCCCCGTTTTCAAGCCCCTTCCCCTGTTACCACCCACATACGCCTCATTCTGTCACTCAAATTAGCAGGCATTCGCTATTTTGCGAGCACATGAATTTCGACCGCACTGACTGGTTCGCGCATGCGTATAACGATCCGTACGCATGCGCAGTTGGGCAAACATCGCTCGGAGCGACCGAGCTGCCGCTTACGAGTGGCTCTGAATCAGGCCCTAAGATTTAATATCAATTTTATTACATATATTTTAAAAATTGTTGATTGGGCTTCTCAAAATATAATACACATGTTATTCATTACTAATTTAATTGGTACATCGCTATATTTAGTCTGTGCTATTCATTGCTCAATGCAATTCAATATTTATACATTATTACAATTGTGCCCCTAGAGTAGGGCTTCATAAAACGAAATATTAAAAATTCATATTTTTATTTCTAAATATATAGATATAATGTGATAAGAAAAAATGAAAAAGAAAATTTATTGTGAAAAGAATAAAATCAATTAAAAATAAGGTTGTGTACTGTCTTTATTTGTAAATGTATAATATGTTGCAGTGTGTATTATTGTCCTTATAGACTGAAATAATTCCAGCAGATGGTTATTAGATCCAGCAGATATAAGTCTTATTCAGTGAATTTATCCCTCAAAAGAGAGTAGAGATATGTATTAGCTGCTTGTAGCTGTCAATTGTATCTTATATTAAATTATACTATACAAAGTATCTGTTGTATCATTAGTTCGTTAGACATAGATACAAATGTTGCCAGTATCATTAAATGGAAGTGAAAGGCTGGTTAACCTTATCTCAGGAACTCAGAAATAGTCTCATTAAACCCAGGTTTTTGCTCTGGTGTAAAAGGGGTATTACACTGCACTAAGACTGTCAGACATTAAACTGCTATACGTGTAGCCTTATTTGGGAGACATAGATAATGAAATATTATCTGTATTCCAGCACATGGTGATGAAAGCGCAATATAAGCTGACTTAATATAATACAAGCTACAGTAAATACTGCTATACTTGAAAGCAAATTCTACAGAAGGTCTGAATAATACTGACACATTGATGACTATTTTCATTTGGTAGTGTAAATGTTATATAATTTGATCTGGTCCAAGCATCTGAATAATACTGTTACATCTATGATCATTTCCATCTGAAGATAATGTAAAATAATGTGTAGACAATTCATATAATTATATATGACCTTGCACTGATCTATAAAGTATAGTATTACTACTTAGCATAGATTGAAAATAAGCTGTAATCACCTATCTATAGGAATTGAAAACACGGAATGAATCCAGGAAATAGATATCTGAATAAATAAGCAGCTTCAGGCTGCCGTATAATGAGACTATTTCTGAGTTCCTGAGATAAGGTTAACCAGCCTTTCACTTCCATTTAATGATACTGGCAACATTTGTATCTATGTCTAACGAACTAATGATACAACAGATACTTTGTATAGTATCATTTAATATAAGATACAATTGACAGCTACAAGCAGCTAATACATATCTCTACTCTCTTTTGAGGGATAAATTCACTGAATAAGACTTATATCTGCTGGATCTAATAACCATCTGCTGGAATTATTTCAGTCTATAAGGACAATAATACACACAGCAACATATAAAATATTTACAAATAAAGACAGTACACGACCTTATTTTTAATTGATTTTATTCTTTTCACAATAAATTTTCTTTTTCATTTTTTCTTGTCACATTATATCTATATATTTAAAAATAAAAATATGATTTTTTTTTTTTATATTTTGCTTTATGAAGCCCTAATCTAGGGGCACAATTGTAATAATGTATAAATATTGAATAGCATTGAGCAATGAATAGCACGGACTAACTATAGCGATGTACCAATTAAATTAGTAAGAAATAATGTTGTATATTATATTTTGAGAAGTCCGATCAACAATATTTTGAAATTATATCTAATAAAATTGATATTAAATCTTATTCTTTAAGGAGGGTTTGAGTGCACCCGTACTACAATTGATTCCCTTTCGCTTCATATATATATATGTCATACAAATGCTGCACTCACCTACTTATATTCCAAACTGTAATTAATTTAAATAAATATTGCAATCATTTGTCAAGCTGACCAACCACGTCACGGTCTCCCTATCTGGTGGTCAGTTCCTACACTGACACCCAGGGGCCTTTTTGGCCTTATAATTTACTAGGAAGATTCTTGCTGGGCCAAGGGGACTGTGGGGCCGGTCTGCCTGTTACATGGCCCCACCCCCATCATTACAATGAGTGGAGAGGGGCCGGAACGTATGCTAAATAGCTGGCGCCGCTGGTACTGTACTTGGAGCCACCTCCTCTGTGTACCCATGCAGTCTCCTTCCCCGAGTGCTACCCTGACTGCGAGCAGCTGTGGGAGCATGAAGGAGAAGAAGCCGCTGTGAGTCTGTGTCCGGCAGTGGCAGGGAGTGAGGCGAGTGGTAGGTGTGTGTGGGGCTCCTAGTGCTGAAAAGGGCAGGCTTGGGAAAGTATAGGGTGGGGGGAGGGCAGAACACATGGGGGGGTGATGGGGCAGAGAGCAGACTGTTATTACACTCAGCTGTGTAATAACAGTTTGCCCTGTGCCCCAGCATGTGCTATATATAGAGAGAGAGAGAGCAGAGCAAACATGCTCTGTACTTCTAGGGTGCAGTCAGTGTTGTGTGTTGTTGGCAGTGACTTGTCACTATTTGTTCAAGGGTGCAGTGTTGTCAGGCTGGGGTGCAGTACATAAAGTGGGGGGTGCTGCTGTGTCATTCACTGTTGTCCTGTCAATCAAGGGCCCCCCTGCAGTACATAAAGGGCTGCTGCTGTGTTGTCCATAAAGGGGCTTGGGCTGCAGTATATAAAGGGGTGCTGCTGTGCTGTCCTGTCCATCAAGGGGCTTGGTCTGCAGTTCATAAAGGGGTGCTGTGTCATCCAAGGGTGCTGTGTCAATCCAGGGGTGCTCTTCCCCAGTGTAAAAAAAATGAAAGTTAAAATTAAAAAAAAAAATGTTTTTTGTGTATGTGCTAGGTAGTTACTAGTTTGGTGACACTGCCGGCCAGACTGCAGTTTATTATCCACGTATTTGTGACTCTGCAGGTGGTCCGTCCACACTCGGCTGCTCTGCAGGGGTGCTTTGTTGTCTGTAAAAAAAAATAAAAGTGAAATAAAATTATCTTTCCTCAAAAAATAAAAAAATATATATTTTTGTTTGTTTATGTGTCTGTTAGCAACATAGCTGTGCTGTTATTGTTTGGTGACACTGCCGGCCAGACCGCAGTTTATTATCCTCATATTGTGACACTATAGTTCGTAGCGCAGTGTGTTATTCTTATTCATAAAAAATCTTGTGACACTGTAAGTGGTAGCACAGTGTTTTACTCATAAAAAATCTTGAGGTAGCACAGTGGAATATTCAACTTTTCACTTCTTTCATATGTGAATATAAGATTAGTCTACATGCTGACTACAAGACCACAACAAAGTGCTAAATAACATACGTAATATATTCCTCTTCCTCAAAGCTTTCCAGTGCTGATCCTAACCCACTACTCCATGTTCCTTCCTTAAAATCCAGCCCATCTGTGTCACCCTGTTTGTCTGCCCCCTCCCCTTTAGAATGTAAGCTCTCATGAGTAGGGCCATATACCTCATGTGCTTCTTCTTCCCTTACTTCTATTTTAATTTATAAAAGCACCTAACACTTGGTTGCTGACACCATGCTGCTTATTTAAGTGTTATGCTGCAATGTTTATAAATCGTGTATTTGTCCTGTATTGTTTGTACTGTTAATAACTATTTTTAGTCTGCTCATTTGTTTATGTACTTTGTAAGGTGCTGCGGAACTCTTGTGGTGCCATATAAATAAAGGATAATAATAATAATATATAAAACATAATGACATCAATGTAAGTGGCAGCGCAGTGTGTTATTCTTTTCTTATTCATGAAAAATCTTTTGACATTGTAAGTGGTAGTGCAGTGTGTTATTCTGTTTTTATTCATTAAAAATCTTATGACACTGTAAGTGGTAGCGCAGTGTGTTATTCTTTTCTTACTCATAAAAAATCTTGTAACACTGTAGGTCATTGATACCATAGTGTAATATTAAAATTGGTACAATCGATGTGTGTGCTGTACCCGACTTCATTCGTGTTTGTTGATATGGAGAACGATCAGTTGAGAGGAGAGAAGGAACCACATACTAGTGCTGGAGCTGCTGCTAGTGCCACCAGTCATGATGATACTAATTTATCTACATCATCTACTAAAGCCAATGCCCAAGGTCATACAGGACTTAAATCAGGGCATCTAAAATCAAAGAACCAATCCTTTACAGTGGTAAAGAAAAAAAATCTAAGGGAAAGTTAACTGCTAAAAGACATAAAATTGGCAATATGTCTTTTACCGCATGAAGTGGAATGGAAAGGCTAAGGCCTTGGCCTTTATTTATGACTGGTGGTTCTGCATCTTATGATGATGTAAGCCCTTCTACCAGTAGACAGTTGAAAAAGATGAAAATAGTTAAGGCACAGGAACCAACTGTGTGCTCAGAAATGTCACAAATCCCTGAGGAGAGTGAGCTTGGCCTTTCCAAAACTGTACTTGAAGAGGAGCCTCCTTCCACCACTTGCGTGTTCTCTGCAAATGTGGGGATGAGCAGCACAAGTCAACATGCTGACATAGAAAACGAGGATGCATCTGTGGAAGTGCACCAGGATGGGAAGAATATTTGTGTAGCTGACGCTAATAAGGATGTTGTTGATGAGGATGTTGTTTGTGTAAATCAGGCACTAGTAGCAACACTTCTTATGTGTGGAATCATTTCTACCGAAATCTGGACAACAAATTGTCAAGTCATCTGTAACATTTGGAAAGCAAGAGTGAGTAGAAGTAAGGACCTCTTCCATCTAGGGACCTCTCTGTTACATCACTTGCAGCGCATTCATCAAATTCAAAAGTGTTTTTTTAATTCAGAAACTTTGGCTAAATATGTAACAATCAGTCCAGGATCACCTAGCTGCTCCCTTCTCTCTCTTAAATCCAAGCACCTGCAATCTCCACCACCAACACCTGCATCATCATCAATATCCTCAATCATGATCGGAAGTAGTCCTGCATCCAATTTCATAAGAATTACTGACTCCTCTCCTACCCATGGTTCCTCAGAAGGATCCTTGCGTGCTATATCTGTTGCTGCTGCTGTGAGTGGATCCCAGAAGGGAACCAGGAAGACTACTTTTAGTAGTTTAACAAAACAATTGACTATCAAACAATCCTTTGCAAGGGGGAGCAAGTATGACAGCAGTCACCCAGTTGCACAGCGGATTACTGATGCCAAAACAGCTATGTTGGTATTAGATGTGTGTCTAGTATCCACCATTAATGCAGTGAGTTTTAGGCAGTTAATTGAGGTTCCTGTGTCCCCACTACCATATCCCTTCTAGAGTCCACTTCACTAGCACAGCAATTCCCAGTCTGTACAAGGACATTAAAAAAACCTTATTAGTGTCCTCCAAAATGCCGTTGTACCCACTGTCCACTTAACCACAGATATGTGGACAAGCAGGACAGGGCAAACTAAAGATTACATGACTGTGACAGCCCACTGGGTAGATGTATTGCCTCCAACAGTGCAAACAGCAACAGCAGCAGCAATTAACAAATGCCAGCTCATTTAGAGGAAGGCTTCTCTGTGGGTATGCAGTCGGGATGATGACGGTCTAAATGCCGACTGTCTGCATCCTGTCTAATCACGGCAAGGGTCTAATGACAGGCATTGAAATCCCAACGCCTGTCATTTTAAATATTCCAGGAGCCCGGCGCCCGTCATTCCGATCTAAGGTAAGCCGGGTGCGGACAGCTGCGGGGAGGGAGGGTTAGGTTAGGGGCTCCCAGGGGAGACATAGGGTTAGGCACCCCCCAGGAGGGTTAGGCTAAAGGAAGGGGGGGTTAGGGTTAGGCACCCCCAGGGGGAGGTTAGGATTAGGCACCCTCCACGGGAGTTTTAGGTTTAGGCTGCGGGGAAGGGGGGTTAGGGTTAGGCACTTGGGGGGGTTTGGGTTAAGCACCCCTAAGGGAGGGTTAGGGTTAGTGGGGGTTGGGTTAGTTTATACTTACCTTAGCTTCTGTTGGGTTCTTCACTGGTGCCGGTCTTCCGTAAATCATACCGATCCCACCCTGTGTATAACCAGTTTCAATAAGAGGCATACCACTGAGAACCTCTTAGAAACTCAGGGAAATCATTGCAAAATGGCGTACCCCGCTTGGACGCTCCTTGGGATTTGTGATTTCTGAAAATGCCACCAATATTGTGAGAGCATTACATCTGGGCGAATTCAAACATGACCCATACTTTGCTCACACAATTAATTTGGTGGTGTAACATATTTTTTAAAAATGACAGGGGCTTCCCAGAGATGCTCTCTGTGGGCCGAAAAATTTCAGGACATTTTCGACATTCAGCATTTGCATGTAAAGATTGCAGCACCAGCAAGTACTGTTGAATTTCCTCTGCCATCAGCCGAAGCAAGAGATATTAACTAGGTGGAATTCTAACCTCTATATGCTTCAGCGGATGGAGGAGCAGCAAAAGGCCATCCAAGGCTACTCAACGGCCTATAACATAGGGAAAGGACTGGGAATGCACCTTAGTCAAGCGCAGTGGACAATAATTTCCGTGTTGTGCAAGGTTCTCAAACCCTCTGAACTTGCCACATGTGAAGTTAGTTCAGACACTGCCAGCTTGAATCAGGTCATTCCCCTAATCAAACTTTTGCAAAAGCAGCTGGAGAACTTAGGGGGTCATTCAGACCCACTCGCGAGCGGCAGTACGCTCGCAAGTGGGTCGATGTTCCTCACTGCGCATGCGCACGACGGAGGGAGCTCCGTCGTGCGCATGCGCGAGACCTGGCGAGCGACGGGCTTCCCATCGCTCCGGGTCTTGCACCAAAGGGGGCATGCTGTCGATGTTGATTGACAGCATGCCCCCTTTGGTGGGCGTGCCGGGGGTGTGCCTGCCAGCCGGAGGCATTCCCATGGGAACGCCTACCATCTGAAGCCGGCCCTACTGACACTAGTGATGTCAGTGGGAGTGATTTTGGCTCTGATAGAGCCAAAATCACTCCAGGGCTTGTGGCTGGGAAACCCGACCGCAGGGTTTCCCTCGCAAGTCCGATGGTTGCGATGGTCAAGACCATCGCGACCATCTCTTTGGACGCTCGTATATGCTGTGGGTGGTGACCCACAGCTATACGAGCGTCCAGGAGGACGCTCCATTTTAATGGAGGAGGGCCCTGATTCAGAGCGAGCGCTCTGGTCAGAGCGTCCGGCTCTGAATCAGGCCCTTAATTAGGAGCTGAAATGGAGTGATTCCGTTAAGTATGTTGGAGTTGTAGATCAAGCCCTTAATACGCTTCGCCAGGATGCAAGGGTTGTCAATCTCTTGAAATCAGATCACTATATTTTGGCGACCATACTTGATCATAGGTTTAAGTCATACATTGGCCCTCATTCAGACCCACTCGCAAGCGGGCGCACGTACGTTAGGCGTACGTACAAAATTATTTAAATTCAATGGCTCGCTCGTATTTTCGTTCGCATCTAAAAATTCCTCCCTAAACTCAGGCGACCCCTCCTCCAACTAACGAGCGTGCGAAATAGCGAGCGTACATCCCCGAAATGGTTTGAAGGGAACGCACGCACAAGTGAAACCGGAAGTGGCCTTGTCAGATGTCGATTACCTGCTCCTTTATTCTGCCTACCTCCCTCAATCGTATCATGCCAATCAATGTATCAATTAGCTTAATTTTTTTTTTTTTTTCAACACAATGCAAGAAACTTTACTCTTGTCCGTGTTTGTGTTTACCCGCAGAATACGTACGGATGGAACATTCGCTTTTATTGTTCAAAAAACATGTGAACCACAATTAAACAATTGTTCTATTGCTGTGGATCCCCGCATATTTTCCGGGGTTCATTTCTTTATTTAAATTTGCAAACGCATGTCACTGCATCAAGCCTATCATAACTCTCCAGAGATTTCCGGCCCTGTTGAACACATGACTCATACACTAACCAATAAAATTGCTCCTGTTAATTTCCAAAATACATTAGCCAATCAGAAATTTTTTGCACACTTTATCAAAAATGTTTTGTATGAAAAACTCCATTGCCATCATGAGAGCCTCCGCATTCACCAGGCGCGAGCTGCTGGTGCTTACGGAGGTGATGGATCGCCGTATCACCAGCCAGCCTCCACCCATCACCAACCGGCAGAAGCGCTCCGCGTATGCGGAGGCACGGTCCCGCCTGCGGTCCTTGGGTTCACGCCGCAACATCGGGCAGCTGGAGCGCAGGTGGTCAGACCTGCAACGGCGAACGCCCCGCTTGCTGGCATGCTTTCGCATGCAGATCCTTGAAAGTAAGTGTTATGTATTGTGGTTTTCATGTTTGCGTTTGTGGGGCAAACAGCGTGTGCATGTTTTCCTGTCTGTCCTATTAATTATTTGTCCTCATATCTGCGTGTGCATGTTTTCCTGTCTGTCCTATTAATTATTTGTCCTCATATCTGCGTGTGCATGTTTTCCTGTCTGTCCTATTAATTATTTGTCCTCATATCTGCGTGTGCATGTTTTCCTGTCTGTCCTATTAATTATTTGTCCTCATATCTGCGTGTGCATGTTTTCCTGTCTGTCCTATTAATTATTTGTCCTCATATCAGCGTGTGCTTGTTTTCCCTCTATTTCTGTTTTTTTCATTCTACTCCTATTTGCATGTTTTTTGTTGGTGGTTTTTTTTTTTTTTTTGGGCCCCGGATTTGCCCAGAAATTAACCTCAATTTGTTTGACATATTTTAGGAGGACAGCCAAGACTACGCCGTCACCGTCCGGCCAGACGGCGTTCCCGGCCACTATCCCCAACCCCCAGCCAACACTCCACCCCAAATATTTCCCCTATACCCCACTCCTCCCCAGCCTTCCAAGACCCTCTCCCGGAATTGTTGGGCCTCCTTCCCCTCCGTCCCACTTCCCCCTCTCCTCCACCCACCCCTCTTCCAATTACCCCCTCCCCGGAGTCCATCATTACCCCTCCCCGTTCTTTGGGGAATGAAGGCTCCTCCGAGGAGGAACATGGAGGGACTTCCGGAGCTCCCGTTTTGGCTCCTGGTATGTTTTTCTTTCTCATTTTTTTTAACCACAAACTGTTTGTATGTAATCATGTGTCGTGCCTTTATTCGTGCTTGTTTGGTTTACTTTTGGTGATTTAGCAGTTTGCCTTTACCTCTTCCTGCTGATTTCAACATACACATATCACACCTGTGTGAATTTGTACATAGGCCTTGTATTTTTGGCAGCACCCCCTTTTGGGTTTGTTTTTTTTTTTTTCGGTTTAGGAGTGATTTCGTTGTGTTTTTGTTTTTTTAATGTGGATTCCCTATTGTTTTATTAATCCACACACTTTTCTCACCCACAGAGGAACAGAGGCGTCGACAAGAGGTGGACGATTGTGTTGGCCAGATGCGCCAACATGTCATTGGCATTCTTGTGGGCCTTGACCGGCTGTCTGGCATCATTCGCCAGTATTTTTTTTTGTTTTTTTTCGTTTTGTAAATAAATTTTCTAGTTCTAATATACGTTCTGGCTCATTCTTTTTTTCAAAAACAAAAATAGTTTTCCCTGACATAAGTAGACTGTTCCTGCAAGGATTTCCCTTTTTTAAAAGTTAGATTGTATTTTGTATTTGTATGTTAAACAGCCACAAGAAACACATAACAGTAACAATGTCATTTCCCTTTTTGGGTGTAGTGTCAATTAGATATTTCGACATTTTACAGGTTCCTAGTTGGTGTGCAAGCTGCTTAGGCCAATCTTCAAAATCCAAAGGTTTGGAGAGGCTTCCTTTTGGTGTGGGTTGGGAACCTGCAAACATATTTCAGTTTACATCAACTGGTGTCAGTACTGGATTACCCCTTAGTCAAATGTAAAGTGTGTTAACCTGGTTACACTTGCTGTTAACGTCCAAAAAAAGGAAGACCATTTCACTCTCCAAACATTTATTCACAACATAAATGAGAAATCAAAGTGGTCAGTCCCAAAAAAAAAACCAGTGATAATCTCAAATACAACACATACAAATAAAATATTTAAATAAAAAAAACAATCAAGAACTGGTTGACGAAGGACCATGCCAACATGATTCCACAAACATGGCGTTGCGATATGGGTTCCAGAATATATGGCCAAAATCACCAGATCCAGGTTTGGTAAGGGTAGCAGGAAGTAGTGAGCGTTGGAGTGGCAAAGATTATGTGAACAAACAGAAGATGGTGAAAAAAAATAAAATAAATTAGATGTTCGCAAACAAACACAAACACATTAGGTATAAACACTGTAGTTTGGGTCAAACTTACCTAAAAAATCTGGCCACCACATCATCGCGTATGGCCCCCCCACATACTGACCTCCGACCAACCTCGGGGGGGCCATCCTCAGGTAAGGCATCCTCTGGCTGCATTGGGACACCACTCCTTATGGCGATGTTGTGAAATATCCCACACAGGACCACAATTTTCGACACCATATCCGGCAAATACATGAGCTCGCCACCAGAGTGGTGGAGGCATCTGAATCGGCCTTTTAAAAGGCCGATACAGCGCTCCACCACTTGCCTGGTGGCTGTAAGTGCGGAATTATACTCACTTTGTGGGCCTGGTGTGGGAGCCAAATAAGGAGTGAGCAGCCAGGACATGCAAGGGTATCCACTGTCTCCTGTGAAAAATAAGAGACAACATCAGGAACACTGTGTATCAAGCTTAACATTGTTATGTACTAAAGGTCTCCACTTACCCAGAAGCCACGCATCACCAGCTTGTAGGTTGGTTAATTTCTGCCATATCCCTGATTGCCGGATGACGAAGGAGTCATGTGCACTTCCTGGTAACTTAGCATTCAGGGACAGGATCTGGAGGGAGGCATCACATACCACCATTACATTCAGGGAGTGATAGTGTTACCTGTTTCTAAATATTGCCTCCAGCCGTGCTGGAGGCTGAAGTGGTATGTGAGTACCATCCACAACCCCTATGATGTGTGGGAAGCCAGCTATTTGGTAAAAATTGGCCTTGGCCACACTAAGGGCACCCATATCCAAAGGCATTTGAATAAAATGATGGAGGTGCTTGAAAAGTGCCTCCATCACTGCCCTCAGGATCCGGGAAAAGGAGGATTGGGAGATGCCCGCCACTATTCCCACCGTTGTTTGAAACGATCCTGAGGCACAGAAATATAACACCGCCATAAATTGCGTCAGTGGTGGTATTGCTGTTGGACTGTCAATTTGTCGCTCAAGATCACTTTCTATTAATGAGAGAGTGTCTATGATGATTTTGGGAGGTAGACGGTAGCATCTTAAAACCTCATCATCGGGCATTCCAAAAAGGGTGACACGTGTTCGAAATATCTGGGGCCTTGCATGCCTACGATGCCTACGCCTGGGATGAGATTGAGGTTGGTCGGCTTCCGGGAGCATGGCCAGAACAATCCGCCCCAGATCAACCTGAAAATCAAAGATTTCAAAGTAAGGCTTTTGACCCACCCCAAAACTATATTAAAACAACTTAGCTTGATGATACCATCCATTGCTGCTTACATGCCGGGGTATTGTCATGATACGTCCAAACTGAAAATAAACAACAAAATTACTTGACACATTTCTCTCTGTGCATTTTTGTTTATACATTTTGTGCTAGACCAAAGTTCAAATATGCCAAACACCCATTTAGCAAAACCGCAAAGCGACATTTAACACAGTACATCAAAACGGGTCGAAATGTTGGCTCAAAAAGCGAAAGATAAACCACCAAAAAGTTAGAATGATTATTAAGCTGTTTAAAATTCGCTAATTAGTTCGCTAATACAAGTCACAAGAGTAACTACTAAAAATGCGCTAATTAGTTCGCTAATACAAGTCACAAGAGTAACTACTAAAAATGCGCTAATTAGTTCGCTAATACAAGTCACAAGAGTAACTACTAAAAATGCGCTAATTAGTTCGCTAATACAAGTCACAAGAGTAACTACTAAAAATGCGCTAATTAGTTCGCTAATACAAGTCACAAGAGTAACTACTAAAAATGCGCTAATTAGTTCGCTAATACAAGTCACAAGAGTAACTACTAAAAATGCGCTAATTAGTTCGCTAATACAAGTCACAAGAGTAACTACTAAAAATTCGCTAATTAGTTCGGTAATACAAGATAAAAAATGGACTTACCAAGAGCAAATATCTAAGATGCAAAATCAAAAGGTCTTTGGGGTCGAAAATAAACAAAATCTAAAATAGAAGAAATTAGGGATCCAAAAATTACAAAATATACGAAACACAATGAAACAACAATTGAACAAAAGTTAGACTTCACAAAACTTAACAAATCAACAAACGAGGTTCCAAAAATATAAACCAACAAAGATAACGGAAAAAAAAAAACGCAAATCTAACCAACAAACGAATCTACAACCTCCAACTCCTTTCTACGCAATCAATAAACTCCAGCCAAGATAACCTCCAACAATCCAAAAACGCCACCTCGACTTGAGACACACCAAGCCATAAATAGTGTTTTGTTTCCCGCACAAATTAAGGAGGGATCATAGGGCCGCACAATCAATGATGCGGCCGCAAAATAAGGACGCATGTATAAATACGTCACGAAAACACATTCAAATTCTGGTGTATTTCTTGTTTGGACCGCAGACATGGCGACAGACCAGGGAAAAAATGCACAAGAGTCAGGCGGTAAGTCTTTCATGCATTTTCTATCAACGATTAATTTGAAACATAAGATTAGGCAAGTTGTGATTTGGTGAATTCTGTAAATTTACACAAATAGGTGAGGAGGATGACATGGAAGAGGCTGCTGGGCCCAGTATTCTGGCCAAAGCGGCCAAAAAAAAAAGGCAGCCACATTTCAAAAGAAAGGAGATGGAGGTTTTGATCCAGAAGTGTGTGGACATCCTGCCACAGGCAGACAGGAATATGAGTCTAAGCCAGAAGTGGAGAATGTGGGAAGAGGTAGCCGTTGCTGTCAATAGAGTGGGTGATTATGTCCGTCTAGCCCGGGATGTCAAACGGCGGTAAGTAAACCCTTGCCCCCCCTAAAAACAAACCCCATTTTAAACCAAAGGATAATGGCTTCCATTTTTCCCCACAGATGGGGCGACTTCAAATATCGCCTAAAGCAAAAACTCGCGGACAGGGCTAGGCATGCAAGGGGGACAGGTGGGGGTCCCACCCCTGTGTCATTGGAGTTGACGGATTTAGAAGAGCTGGCACAGGGGTGTGTGCA